>CM037880.1:89951548-91151548 GCA_021292165.1 Shinisaurus crocodilurus
CGGATTTTTTCCAGAAATGGTATTACTTCAGCACTTAATACAGATATCATTTATGTACGACTTCTCAACTGACGAGAAGAAAACACATGTATACAGCACAAACATTAGAACAGACATACAAAGAAAGTACAGAGTTAAAACTAAAAACAGACCCTGTTAGTTCCACAGATTGAAAACCACCTCAGTATACACAAATTATGCCCAATTCATCCCTGATGTAACTCCACTGTCCTCAGTTGGGAAGTACTGAAGATCAATCTGACTGTGCTTGTATATATTAGCACTTTAGACTAACTCAGGGCTCTCCAACCTTGGGTCGCCAGATGTTGCTGGGCTACAGCTCCCAGAATCCCTTGCCATCAGCCATGCTGACTGGGTATGCTGGGAGCTGTAGGCCAGCAACATCTGGTGACCCAAGGTTGGAGAGCCCTGTTCTAACTGCTCCAAATAAATTTTTGATAATGATATCTACTGGCAGGCTCCTGTTTTTAGGAGAGATCAACATGGTTAAATTCAAATTTTAAGTACCGGTATATTATGAAGTGGGCTAAAAGAAGGCAAATTTATTTTTTGGTAAATGGCACATGGCACGAATTTACCATTACAGCTCAGGATGGATCCAAAGACCTACATGCAGTATTCTATGCAGGCACCAGGATATTTCCAGCCCTCATTTCAACTGCACTCCTCAAAAATCTATTCATGAAGGTCAAGGGAGATCCTGAGGTGCATTTGATGTGAAGGGCTACAGTTGGAAGGAAAGACTGCCACTACCTCCATGCGCACGTGGAAAGCATCTCGGAGGCCTTCCTTGGGCACTTTGGATCCTGGTTATAGACAAGCATGGAATTTAATTCAGTGTGGCAAATAAGACTTGTTGAAATTTGTATTTACAGTGGGCATGATAGCCAAAATTTAAGCACTTTTAAGTTCTGATTTTACTGGAACAGATTTAAGCACCTGATTAAGTCTTCAGTTGAATTCAATGGGTTAGATCCAGACTTAGTCATACTTAGAGTAGTTGGGACGAACTTCCATTGATTTTAATGGGTCTACTCAAAGTATAATCAAGTTTCGATCCAACAGAGTTAATAACTTTGGTTGGATCATGAGTTTTTGTTAACAGCAAATGTGCTGATACTTCATCTATTAAAATTATCAGATTTCTGTAATCTGTCCTGAGAGTTTGTATAGACAAGATGACTAATGGATTTGTGCTGGAATATCACTTAAGGCCTGTTGCTGTCAACTAATCTTTCAGGCATAATGATTATTACACCTGGGTCATCATTTGGGAATGCTGACTGCAGCATATCTGACACTTGGGGTGTGGATTTCCTCGCTACCCATCTACATAACTTGGCTTAACAGCTTTGATCATCTGGGACTTGTTTTAACAAAATGTTTGCATAGCTTTAACATATTTGTGGCTTTACATTTATATTTTGGATCTATTCTGAAATAAATCTGTGCAGCTGACATTATGGCAAATCAACATTTGCTACTTTTGAATTGTTCCAGTTCCATGGAAGGTAAGTTTGTTTGCTGTCACTGTGAACTAGAAGTTCAGCCTGGCATTTGAAGAATTCCAGAAGAATGTCCATGGTAGTTTGTAGCAGCAAACACATAAAAAGAACTGTGGCTTATTATGAGACTGATTATGGCAGGAGACTCCTCATGTATCACCACTCACCTGTATTAAATATTCTGTAAACCAAATTAGAATTTGGATTAGGTTGGTACAATCCAAGGCAGACCTTGAACGTTCAGGACAATCCTTCCCATGGTGTTGTAAGAGTAGGATAGTATTAATTGTGATATTATTCTATCACCATTCAGAGCATGCCCTGCCTCTTACGGCATACGGTGTCATAACAATATGCCATTAGCGCCACAGAGAAAATTGCGCTGTTCTCTCTGCATTTAGAATGCAGCTGGATTTCAGTTGCAACTTAATATGACCTACTCAAAAGTTGCACCGTTAACTGAAACATTAAACATTAATGTAAAAGTTGTACAGTTAGCTGATCAAGTTTAGTCTAAAGCTCATCGGGACATCCTTGCATGCAAAGTCTTATGAGCTTGTATGGATTTTAGCTGAAAGGTTTTAAAAACTTTGACATGGAGTTGGATCCAGATTTACTCATACTTGGAGTGCACCCTTTGAAATCAGTGACAATTAGATTAGTTATGACTAACTTAGGTTCCATCAATTTCAATGGGTCTACTCTTAAGTATGACTAAATCTGGATCCATGGGTATTAAAGGGGCACAAAGACCTGACTCTGAAATAACAATAATCATGGCTTGTCATGTGCCTGAGGCTCACATTTCCACCTACCTCCTTCCATTCTAGGGGAGGACACTTAAAGTTTGATCACTACCTAGGGCTTGTATGAACCTTACTTTTCAGTACGCAGCTCAAAGCTACACTTTGTTCCAAACCATGATCAAAGGTTTTAAACATCCTTCTCTATATGTACAAAGGAGAGGGAAGGGAGAGCGATGAGCATACAAGCTTGAGGAGAGCTGCAGCATGGTCTCATAACATTAAATCATGGTTTAGTGTCACATCTGAATTGGGCCAAAGAAAGCATGAAAATGTTCATGACATTCCAGTCTCTTTCCAGAGAAAATATGGACTGTTTGTGATATGTTGAGTGCAATCTCTTGCTTTGCACAGAATCAGTCTATGACCCGGTTTGCATGGTCACTGTGGGCTAAACAAACTACGGTGGCTAGTTTAACCCACAGCACATACTGGGCACCAATTGCCTAATCACCCGCCTGGGTGTGGCTTCTTGTGTTGACTAAAAGCGAGCAGCATGGTTTGTTGGAGGGGGAAACAACCCTCAAATAACCTTGTTTTGCCCTCCAACAAGCCATGCTGCCCAGGTTCAGACAACACGACAACCCATGGTGATCATGTGAACTGGCCCAATTTCTTGTGTTAGAAAAACTCCCACACCTTTTCTCCACTTAAGATTGCAATTCTGTGCACATTTACTTGAGAATAAGTCCCACTGAATGCAGTTGGACTTACTTCTGAGTAAATATGCATAGGGCTGGACTGCAAGTTACATTAAGTCAAAATCTTCATGGATGTATGGTTCAACCAAAGAACAAGGTAGTTTACTGTTTGAGAAATACTTAAAATGCAAATGAACCCAGGCCAGGCATATATGTTAAGGCAGTCAAAACTGTCAAAAATGGCAGCCCTGTGTTGAGTTCTTTCCTCCTCCTCCTCTGTAATGTATAGTAAAGCTGACAGTGGGCTGGATCCATGATCTGCATTCCATGAGAGGAAAAGCTCTGCTCACAGAAGGTCCCTGCTCCCAATTTTTAGGGATCCCCCTTCCCACAAAACTACAGATCACCCCATTCAGCAGGGTCTCCTGAATCTCTGTGTAGCATTTTCAGGGGGCTGGAGGGGCTCCCCTGGGAAGGAGGGGGAAGTCCACTTCCACCAATTTCAGGAAAAAATGATGGAGAAAGGTTTAATCATCCTCTTTTGGTGCACAGCATTTCCAATCTGAACTGGGGCCACACACTTACTCTTTAAAAAAATGGCAGCTGTAGTGGCTACAGAGTATCCAAATAGCCAAGTTTAGCTTGCTTGCAAGCTAAATTTAGCCCTTTTGGCGCTCCATAGCTGTCACGGAGCGACAAAAGGATACATTTAGCTTGAAAACAAGCTAAATTTAACCTTTGTAACACTTTGTAGTGCTACAGCATGGCAAACTGGTAATTTTGGCACTTTGGGGGGGGGTGTCGTTTCCTGTGGCCTGTGCCAGGGGTCCAGGGTGCAAAAATGGCTCCCAGACCTCTGATGTTTTCCCACCCCTGCTCTAGACTAAAAAAAAAAAAAAAGATTATCCTCAACGATATGGTATGCAATCAACATGTAGTTTGACCCTCAAACTCTGGGGGCTTCTAGATGGAGGGCTCCTAGCACTACCAATCCAAAGACATTGTTCAGCTATTTTGTCTTTTCCTCCTCAACTGTTATTTGAAAGAAAAAAGGAGGAAGCAGCAGGAAAACATGGGAGTTTACAAATGGAAGATAATGTTGTCTGGACAAACACACAAATACCTTGTAAAATTCCTCAAAGGAGGAAGCGCGATTGCACAATAAAAACTCATCTGGAAGCGCCCACTGTGTTTTTACAGTGCATAAAAAGTGACAAAGCCTCCATTGCTTGGGGCAAAGTTGATATTGCTAGCCCATCAGCCTTTGCTTGCTCAATTCAAAATAGGCCCCTGTT
The DNA here is from genome assembly GCA_021292165.1 of Shinisaurus crocodilurus. NCBI lineage: Eukaryota > Metazoa > Chordata > Lepidosauria > Squamata > Shinisauridae > Shinisaurus > Shinisaurus crocodilurus. The sequence goes on from CM037880.1 coordinate 89,955,814, forward strand.
AAAATTACTTGCCAACCTGGGATTGTGGGACTTGCTAGTTTTGATTGGATGATTCCTGAGTGCTTTCTTTGCAGACTTTCAGAATAGCAACTTCTCAACTGCCCTGCTGAAGCCACTAGATATCATCACAGAAATCTCCACAGAAGTAGTTTTCATAGCTTATGCAATCCTTGTGGCCTGTCTGGTGAGCCCCCCAAAATAGGGCTTGACTCCTATACATGAACACAGAGTGCTTCCCCAGTCCCTGACAAATATTTCCATGAGTGAAAAACACCACCACCATGTTTGCTGCTGAGCTCAGCTGCTAAATTAGAACAGCTCCCGACATTTACCCGTCTTCTAAACATCATTCATCTACACATTCTCTTAAGACTCTTTATTTACAAATGGATGACATTTTACGAAGATACATTTGCCACATAGTAATAGGTACATAAGATACTTTTTTAAAAAACTGTATGCGGTGGTTATAAATGCCTTGCATCTAGAAATCCAACCAGAAAAAAATACTTCTGGCTCCACAGCAGTTGGCTTGCTGAGCAGCTGTCTTCTTAGCAAAAGGATATTAAATGATCTCTGAAATCCCATTTCCATGATAACCATCAACAGAACTTGGAGAGTTTGCAAGCTTTTCTAAGTGAGTCAGAGACAGGTTTGTTTGCTAGAATAAACTGTAACTCCATTATTTAATAAGTGCTTTATTGTATATTCATGCTTTAGTTGTCGGGAAGATTGTTATCTCCTGAGGTCCAGATGCAAGCCATAGGGTGTTTTGTGCAACTAAAAATGAAGGGGTCTATTCTCATCTCGATGTGTGGGGAATCCCTGAACACCAAGAGAAGAATATATCCTTAAGGGTTAAAAGGAGGGAACACATTTTTATTTGATTACAGGGTGTAAAATATGGATTTATAGTCATTGTAAAGAAGGCAAATTGCAGCAGCTCAGTAATGTTTTTCATTTGGAAACTGGTTAGCATAGAGATTTTGTACATCTATGCAGCCTCTGGTTAGGTGTGAATTTTTCCAATTAATTTTCTTAAAAAACCAAAACAAAAAAACAACCATAAGTCTATGCAGACCATTTTCTTTGTCGACTGCAGTCTGTCTTCTATGCATATGCCAGTCAGTTCAGGCTGCAAATGGGCTGCTGCCCCACATGATCCGAAAGGTACACCCCACAGTCGTCTTACTACAATCCTGATACTGATGTTTAGACAACACTCTGAGTGTGCAGAGCTGCTCAAACCAAGAGCCTTGCACAAAACAAGGGTCCGCACTGCAAGGACTCTGAGGTCATCCTAGCTTGTGCACTCCTTAACTGGTACCCCTCAAAATACTGGGGGTCCTGAATGATGTCATGAACTGCATGTGCAGTCAGATCGGTCCCTAGTGCCAAATAAACTCTGGCTCTGTTGAAAAACAAGTCTGGCTGCTATAACGTATGCTGAATTCTCAGAATGATGCACCAATTGCACACACTTTTAACAACATTTTTTTTTTTTTTAGATGGCAACTGAAGCGAGAGAGGGTATTAAAAAAGAATGTACACATTTTAATTCTATACATGGATACAATTTAGTGGCAGAGTTGGGCAGCTTCATATTTAGTCAGCTTTCTTTCAGTGCTCACAAAGCACTGACTGAAACCTAAATGCAGCACTTTTGCAAAATTAGAATTAAAAAGGAGGCTTAAGTATCATCTCCCACTTAACTAAGAAACCAATGCACTGGAAGTAGATGCCCCCCTTCTAGCTCCATTGGTATGCTATTTTCCTGTGGCTCTTCAAAAAACAAAAAACCCCAGCCTCTCTCTGTATAGTCGGATATCTCATATCCACAGATGCAATTTCCAGCTAGCAAATTGTATCAGCATTGCAATCTGCTCTATCACAACTGATATTTTGCTCAGCAGAATTGACAGGGAGCAGCTTCATTTGCAAAAGGCATCATTTTCTAAGACATTTAGAACAGTCCTGCTGTTGTCTCTCATAAGTTACATGGCTAGGCATAGACATTGCTACGTCTTTATCAGTCAATGTTACTGAAAAATGCTCAGGCTAATCTATCGTTTTCCATACGAAGAAATGGTAGCAATTGTGATGACATGTACTGACCACTGTGGACTCCAAGGACAGCATTTCTTACAAAAGGGTCTTACCTTGCATTAATGAGGTACTGTGCTAGGCTGATGTTTGCCGGTGATCCTGTGATTGTTACTTGTCGTTCTGACGAACCTTCTGTGGCGTTTGCAATCTTGATCTGGGCTCCTGACATTTGCCTGATTTCATTTATCTTACTGCCTTGTCTGCCAATAATGCAACCTATTAGCTAGAGCAGGACAAAGATAGAGTTGAGGTCAAGAGATAAAACGCAAAAAACCACCTCATCAGTCATCATAACGTGGGCACAATTCAAGCAGGGCAAGCCCACCCTTAAGCTGCCTTAGGCAGCAGATCTGGGGTACAATTAAAGGGCAGCAAATGGTCAGTTCTACTGTGTGGCCATTTGAATTTTCCATCTCAAGCACCAAAATATCTTGGGCCAGATCTGGATTCAAGGATCTCTGTCAATATCTGGCTATTTAAAACATGAACAGAATAGCTTGAACAATCTGGGGCAGAGGGAATTCATGTTCAAACTCTGACATTTTAGATTCTTCCACTTTTCCACCCAGTAAGACACAGGATGAAGGCACAGGAAAGATACAGAAACAACCAAGATTCCTATGACACCGTCAAGCCCCTCTGGGCACGGACCAAACCTCTCATACATTGTAAGCACCTTGCATGTGGAGAGTCGCCCCTGTGGAATGCTCTCCCCACTGAGGTCCGCCTGTCATCTTTTTGACACCAGGTTAAGACTGTCCTCTGCTCCCAGGCATCTGATGGGGGTTTTATTGTCACTTGTTTTATCAGCTCCCAGTATCATCTTGTAACTGGTTTTCGTTTTAGCTGATTTAAATTGTTTTGAATTTTTTTGTATGTTAAAGATTTTATATTAATTCTTATTATGTTGTATTTTGGGGTTGTAATTTCTGTGAACCGCCCAAAGAGTTTTGGCTGTTGGCTGGTATAGGTATGAAACAGATGAGTGAAATGTGTGTGCAGTTCTGGAATGTATACAAGATAAGAACATTGTGAGGGAATTCTCTTCCCTGCAGAGTCAGTGTGTTGGGCCAGAACTCTTATATTACTTAAAAAAAAACAAAAAACTTTTAACCCATGCTGGCTGGGGCATGCTGGGAGTTGTAGGCCTTTTTTTCCTGTCAAAACATGCAAAGGATTGTGCATTAAACCCTTTTAACTCTTTAAAAAATTCAGCAGAAATGTGCGTGTGTATGTCTGAGAGTTACTTTTAATTAGAAAAGTGGTCTGTTTTACTGCTGTTTTCAGCTGCTGTTTTTATGTTCTTGGTGTTATGTGTTTTGTGATTTTAGCCTTTGCGCTTGTTAATTACGGTAAATTGTTTTTATTTGCTCTGATATATTGCAAGCTACCCTGAGCTACCATGATGAGACAAACCCCCCAAAATACATACACTGCATACATACATATTTTGGGGCATCCTGTCTAGTCTCTGCACAGATTACATCTCGTACCTATTTTTGGAATGGTCCTTATGAGAGAAAAATAAATAAATCCACACACTTCGTGGTCCTTGCATGGATCAGCATCAACACAGTGCAATAAAATACATTCTTGTTCGAGAGGGAACAAATTTAGTGAGGCTGCTTCAACTAGCTCTCTAATGAGCATTGAACAAGACAATAATGTATGTAATACATTAAGCTTTGTATCCTGGATTCCTTATCCCATCTCAAGACTACATGGGCTGTACAGTGTTAGGGAATGCTAGAAACATTTTTCATGTCCTTTTTTCTCCAATAAACCTTCTGGTTTAAGGTGCAGAATTGTGGTGGCAGTTTTGGGTGGGTTCACTGCAATCACAAGTCCTTAGGGAGTTTGCCTTGCTGCTAATGTCTTATAGTACTAATGTGTTACGGTGGTAAGACGAGCTGGAAGTGCTTCCAGAAGAAACAATGCATGCTCTGTGGCCATCAGAAGCCAAGACACCATTCTGTGTGCCCCATGCTTGTAGCCTGGTTTATAAAGAACAGTTTTAGTACCAGTAGCAATATTCCATTCCAGTCTGAATTCCTTGGCAGATATATGATTGAGATGTGTGTATATCACATGCAGGCACACACACGTACACTCATCTATAATCAAGTTCTCAAGGAGGCTTATATAAGAACAAACACCAATTTAAAGTATATACAGGAAAACAAGTGAACAACAAACTATATATAGGCAGTGTAAAAATAAGTAGCAAAGGCAAAACTGATTAGAGCTGGGGCAGATTAAAAGGCCTGGGAAAATAAAAAGGGCTTTGGGGTTGATACTAGAAGAGATCCATTTTTCAGTTACAGTAATACCTTGGATTGCAAGCATAATTTGTTCCGGAACCATGCTTGTAATCCAAAACACTCTTATATCAAAGTGAGTCTCTGGTGGGCGTGAGTGGGGCCGATTTCGGCCTGCTACGCCCACTTGAGGCGAGCGGTTATATCCCTACACTACTTGTATTGCAAGACATCACTTGTTTATCAAGTCAAAATTTATTTAAGAAAATTGCTTGTCTTGCAAAACGCTCTCAGACCAAGTTACTTGCAATCCAAGGTATTACTGTAATTGTGAGTTGCTGTATCTGAATGTTCAAGTGCTAAGTTGATCTTGACCACTGTCATAGCTGCTCCCAGAGGACATCTTCCATGGGAATACAGTGCCTCCAGAGTGCTGCTGACACACAACTCTAACTCTTCCATTCATTGGACCCAGACCCCACAGTCTTGGAGCTTACCCAGTACCTAGCTATGGTTGAGGACTGGCTGCAGTATATGAACTGAAGGCAATGCCAACCAAACACAAGGAAAGATGGCCTCCCTGGTCTTACAGATGTGCACCTTTGATAGAATAGATCTGATGTTGCTGCTGTTAATACTTAGCATTTATATAGCACATTTCAAGTGTCCAAAGTGCTTTACATACATTATCTCAGTAATCTTTACAAGTAGGTCTGTATTATCTCGATATTGGGTTGGATCCAGGATCTGCCATCTGCGAGAGGAAGGGAACTTCTGCGAGAGGAAATGCTCCGCTTGTAGATGGTTTCGCTGCCTGATTTTTGGGGATTCTCCCCTTCTCCCCACATCACAATGCATCCCATTCAGCAGGGCCTCCTGAGTCCTGACTGTGTAGCATTGGGGGGGGGGGTGCTGGAGGGGCTGCTGTGGAAAGGAAGGGCAACGGAAGTCTGCTTCCACCAGCACAGTTGATCCAGCATAAATCTGGATCCAACCCATGGTAGATAGAGGGGGCAGGTTGAAGGAGGGAGAAAATTGGCTTGCCAAAAGCCATCTAGGGAGGGCCATTTCATACAATATGCAAGGGGAAATCTTTGATTTGCCACTGGATGTACACAACACAGAGCTGCAGCCAATCGGAGCTCTCAGAGTATATTTGTATCTGTGTTGTCAGTCACATGCACAGTTTACATTTTTAGGTGTACACCAAAGATGTTTTACATGCTAATCAGGTGTTCAGCAACAAGTGGGGAACTAAATCCAGCCCTACTGGTTCCCTTCCTGTACAACTTATCTGCACCATCACTGTTTTTCTAACGGGGGTTCCAATGAACAGACCTGGCAGCTAGATTGCGGGTGCAGGCATCACATGCGCAGCACCAATTTGCCTGTCTGGTTCCTCATCCAGCTAGGGATACCCATACAAAAGTCCATTTCTATGTGTATGTATCTCTTATCTGGTTGTGGCGTTCATGCAGAGGTGGAATTTGAACTTGGGACTCCCTAGCTCTTTCTGCTACATCAGTCATGACTGAATCAGCACAGGAATAGATATGAACAGAGCAGGGATCTCACACCTCCATGCACAAAAAAGAGTTATCAGGAACAAGATAAATTAACAGTGCAATCCTATGAATGCCTGTTCAATGAGACTTACTCCCAAGTAAGTGTGCATAGGATTGTAGCCTAAGTGCACTTACATCATTTGGAATAGTGAGCTCATGGGAACTGGTTGGAGTACTGGCATCTAATCCTAGATTTGAAGAACAAAAGAAAACATTATGACAATCATTTTGAAATAGGGAAAAGCACAACTCATGGCATTCAGAATATATATATTTAAAGAGTGGAGCGAAGAAAAATATTGAACATATTGAGCTCAACAGAAAAGAAAGCCAGAAATGCAGATATTAAAGCTATATGCTAATTGGAACTAAAAAAGAGAGACCTTATATCCACCAATATAACAAAAGAGTATCTATGATGCTATTAAAAAGTAAAATAGAAAATGATTGATTTCACTTAGCAGTAAAATTTGAAATCCAACACTTTGTTGTCAAAAATGAATAGATGGCTCAAATTTGATCTGCCAGAAAATAAAAAGTGGAAATCTAAAGTCAACAAGAGTACATATAAAAACTGATAAAATATAAAAATATGGGGAGAAACTAGGCAAACTATAATGTTATATAGGGGATTAGTCAATTTGCAGGATATTGGAAAGAAGGGTGTTTTAAAGGGGGAAAATATAAAATACGATTAAGGTTGCAATATGTTAGACTAAACTTGCTTAGGAAATGCAGTTGCTTAGGAGATGCAATTAATGCATTCACGCTCAAAATTACAGATTCACACAGTCAAAAATAGTACAAGGAACAGATTCAGGAGCAGCATGTTAATGAAAATAATAAGGAAAAGAGACTTTAATGCTTCTTATAGATTTTTTTTTATCAGATACACCATATATTAATGCCATTTTACTTTGTACATCTTAAGTTTTGTAGGCAATGATTCAAAACCTTAGTTGGATTTTTTCCCCTTTTTGCATAACCAACAAATTGTCAGTTTAAATAAGATTATACTTAATTATAGCTAAATTAGATTATATCTGTTCTCTCATAATTTGTAAGTTTCATGTCAACTGATTTACTGACTACTGTGTGCTCAATTCAGTCTCCCACAAAAGTTTTGATGTATGTGATAAAAATGTTATTACTTGCCATTCAAAGTATGTACCAGTGTGCAGAGTTTGCTTTTGAAAACAACAACCGAGATCTATAGTTCCATTGAAACAAATTTTGTTATGTGGTAAACTAAAGTGCATAACCAAAATATTTGTAAATCAGTTTTTCATTAAGAAAAGATCCCAGTGGTTGACAAGGGCATTTTGCTCGATCATTAAGACAGAAGAAGGTATTCCAATTAATATAATCATAGAGACATTCAATAAGAACTTTTGGACAAAATAAGACATATTTTGTGTTTCAATGACCCTTGAACGCTACTATTCTCTATGATACAGTATATTTAATTCCAGTTTTTTTGAAAACCAAATGTACACATTTAGCTATCCAAAACTTCAGCACATAGCACATCCTCTGTGGTCCATAATAACGTTTGATGCCTAGACGGTAAAACTGAGGTAAAGCACAAGAAAACCAGAACGAAGCAAAAATGTTTATTAATGACAAAAGAAATCTTATAAAGGGAGCCATAGGAGGGGAAAACATAACAACAACAAAGATGAATGTGTAAAAACAAAAGGAGCATTGGCCATTTACCACATTTAGTGATCCAAATGTTGCAATGACCATGGGAAACAGAGCTGTTAAGAAGAAGGACATCCCCAGGGAGTCATGGGTACGTACCAGGGAAACCAGGGGTGGTCTGCCCAAGGGGAGTAAAGGGGGGATGCTGCATAGCCAACTGGTGAAGCTTGGTCAACTGCAGGGCAGGATGGGAAATTAGAACTAACCAATCAAATGGAATTATTTCAGAGTAGAGAAAACCATCTTAACATGTTTCAAAACTGGATTAATTAAAATTAAATAAAAAAGATTCTAAATCATTCATTCTATTCTACAATATAGAAAAAAATAAGTTAAAATGACATTGGTACTGTTATTACATGTAAATGGCTACTGGTACTATCTTTTAACTACTGTTCTGTATAATAATTACACTTTAAAAACTCAAATATATAACATGCATCAAAAGAAAAAAAAAAGTACCGGTAATTTGTATCTGGGCCACTGTACTTTCTAGCAACTCTTGTACAAAGTTATCTGATGTAGCTATCATTTGGCTAAATGTTACACCATTAAGGAGTGGTATTCTGTGGATGTTTCCCTAATATTTCAATACCCAGAAAGTAAATGCTGCCCAGAACAAATAGAAGAGAGAATAGAAAATAGGAAGCAATTTACATGCATTGGACTCACGTCTGGATGAGGGATGGCATACTGTCCCTGAATTGTGAATGCCTATAAATGACAAAGACAAATTAAAGTTCCTCAACAGTCATGTTTCAAACTAGGTGGTGCTTTGTCATCATTTTCAAGTGTTTGTTTTTAAATTAAACTGCAACTTTTGTATTTGTAATTCCCAAGCACCACAACCCAGAGAGTTTGGGATGCCCAACTCTTGGGTATATGCTGAATGGATTTTTTGACATTTTTCTTCGAACAGGCAACCATGTCTGCTTTTGGAGGTCCCCTCAGTTTCAAATGTGGCTTGTCGTGCAAATGGGGGAGGGGGTAGAAGGAAACACACAAGAACTAATTGTATGGTTCTTTGAATCACGGATGGTGGAGATCATAGTTTAGCCCAATGGCATTCAAGACTTCCAGCTGCAAAGACACTGACATTCCCAGGAGCTCAAAACATATGCTTATCAGATATTGCCCAAGGAATTCTGATGCCTGAGCTGGAAAATCCAAAATATATCCTAATAAACCTCAAAATCTGCAGCCTCAGACGGACCTTCTTACCTTGCCTGCCAGCCCTGACAAGAATGACCCCAAATATCTGAATTTTGGATAGGATTGGAGCATCAGTGGTGCAGCCAGGGCTAGACCTCAGGGCCAAAGTCCAGCTCCCCACAGCACAGGGGCCAACAAATGACCACATGGAGAGTGGCAGCAGATGGGGAGAGCACAAAACAGGCCCTGTGTCGGCAGCACTTGGTCCAGCCTGGGCCCACTGGGACTGATGCTACTCTCACCGCAGCATCCTTTCTTCTTATTTTAAAAAACATTTTATAGTCGGGGCTGGCCGGCTGGCCATGTATATTTATTGATTAATTAAATTTATATTCTACTTTCCCATTAATTGAATTTATATTCTACTTTAATTGATTAATTAAATTTATATTCTACTTTCCCATTAATTAAATTTATATTCTACTTTAATTGATTAATTAAATTTAAATTCTACTTTCCCACCAAAATGCTCTTATTGTTTTTACTTTAAATATAAATGATCCTTTTTTTTTTTTTTTTTACAACAAAATCGTGCTTATTCCCAAGTAAAATGTGTCCAGCATCAGGACAGCAGAAGCAAGCTGCATTTTATTCCTATAGTCACAATGCTGCTATGATTTAAATGGGTTCAAAAAGTGTAACAGAACACAAACATATCAGGAGCATAGAAGTTGTAAAGTATGGGATGATAGTTGCGCGGGGTGCAGGGCTGGTGCAAGGCAGTTTGGTGCAGTTTGGTGCCCTAGGCAAGATCAGATATTTAGCGCTCCCCCTTCCACTTGAGCCCTCCCTCCCTATTTCTGGTGCCCCCTTTAGCCCTGCGCCCTAGGCAGCTGCCTAGTTGGCCTAATGGTAGCACCGGCCCTGGCGGGGTGTGTGTATATGAGGGGGAGAAATGTTAATTATGCACTTCACAACGGAAGTGATAGTGCAGTGTGTATGTCTGTCTAAATGCCCCTCCCCCCACCACTGTAAGACCACCACGTGCAGGGTACTAAAATTGTTTTGCTGCACCACTGCAATATTTTGCTTGTTTAATAATTCAAAACTCTCTAATTAAATTGCTTGAATTTTTCCATATTATACTTCTTACTAGCACATTAAGGGTGCAATCCTATGTATGTTTAGCCAGAGAAAAGTCCTACAACACCCAACATGCCCCAGCCAGCCATGCTGGCCGGGGAATGCTGGGGTTGTAGGACTTTTTTCTGTGTAAACGTGATAGGGTTGTGCCTTAGGTTGCAACTTGATTCCAATTTGGTCTCCATTTGCTCAGTCAGATTTGACATTTGAATATATTTCCTTTCTTGTAGTGGATTTAATGGATTTGATTAGCTGTGCTTCGTCACTACTGAATCCATTCTTGCAATCCAGATGGTAGATGTGGTAGCAGGCAGGAACATTACAGACTGGAATATAAGATGGCTGAAACCAAATTTCTTTTTGATTGAAGCATTACTCCAAACTGCTTTCCTACTCTAGGCTCAGTTAGACTGGGTTATTTGCAACTCCAACCAAGTAAAAGCAACCATCCACTGGCCTCCACTGACAAACCAATGACTGCTTTTTAGCTATATACTCAATAGAGCAATACTTTCAAATGTTGATTTTCACCTAGCTATATACCAAGAGAAACGTCAGAAATCACCTCACCACACAAACAGGAGATGCAATCCAGTCTTCCTTCTCTGCAAGAATGTTGTGTCCAAAGTACAGCCTTCATAACACCTCCCCCGCACAAATGTTTTGCATCTTGCACAGCCTCCCATGGCATGAATCATTCAACATTCTGGGCGGGAACTGGTAATATGTGATAGCCTGCCCTAAAGGCCAGTTTACACATTGAGCACCCAAGGATCCTGTATGCATTGGTGATCGATCTGGGATAATCTCAACCTTTCCTCACCAAACTGTATGACACAGTTCCAGGTTTGGCTTCCTACCTGTTTTTTTGGGAGGGGGGATTGTGGAAACAGGTACACAGTGGGGAGCTTGGTGGCGGGAAGGACCTGGGGGTTGTGGGGAGGATGGCTCAGTTGGATTTGGCATAAACCACAAAAGAATTACACATACTGCATCTGTATTACTAGAAAAACAATCAATACTATACCAGACAGAAAAGAAGTAAAAGTTGAAAACTAACGGGTGCTGTCTGAGGCTGGGCCAAGACGGTGTGGTTTCCAGCTGAAGCCAAAATGGTGTCTGCTCTTACCTGGCCACCTGCAAAAATTATAGGTGCAGAGGCAGGTTTGGGGCGGTAAGGAATGGTGGCACCTTTGGGTGGAGACTGAGGATAAAAACATAAAGCAGTAAGAGAAAGTAAACAGCTAACATACATCAAATTTGGTTACTTGCAAATCATCATTATGGTACTGACCACTACAAAAATGTTATAGTGAAACACTCAAAACATGATTGATGGATTGATTTTTAATGCCTGATTTGTATTTATAGCCAGACATGGAATATGGCATGTATATACGCTAATTATATGTGAGTGACAAATGTCCCTGGGATCTAGCATCAGGTTAGGCCAGGGGTGGGTAACTTGTAGTCCTCCAGATGTTTGGGCCTACAATTCCCATCAACCCTAGCCAGCATAACCAATGGTGAGGCATGATGAGAGTTGCAGGTCCAAATATCTGGAGGGCCACAAGCTGTCCACCCTTGAGTTTAGCAGTCTGAAGACCAGAGGCCTAAATCATTTACTGACATATGTTCTAGGCCTATAATCCTACCAGCAGCACTGTCTCCCACTGTCTTCAAGAGCCCAATGTTCCGGATTAGGGTGGTGCTTGTTCCTAGTCTATTGCCACACCCTTATGGCTCTTCCTGCCTGTGCACAGAACTGCTAGCAGGAACCCTGGGGCTTCTAGTTCTTGAGAGACCATGTGGCATAGGAAGGCACACATCTCTCCATCTCTCAAAGTCCTAGGGCTTCCTGTACTCACCTAGGGCCGGCTGCAGGTGTTGTGGGCCCTTGGGCATGGGTGCCCATGGCCCCACTATCACTACACTTTCCTTATCTCCTGCTCCATTGCAGCTCCCTTATACAATTCTATCCCTGTCTCTCATCAGAAGCTTTCTTCTTTCATTCTCTCTCTTTCTTGCCCCACATTACAGCTCCCTTCCTGACTTGCCCCATCCCAATCATGGTTCCCTAACACACACTTTCCCTCCATCCTCATTGAATCTGCCTCTTGTGACCCCTCGCTCTGCCTACTGTTGTCTGCGCTGACCTCTGCCCCACCGGCCTCAATGGGCACCCGCCACCACTGCTAAAAACTTAGGGAAATGATGGAGTCATAACTGCTGGGAATGTAAGTTTTAGGACATTCCTCTCTGTCAGGATATATGTCTTCATATAACTACCTGTTATAGCTACCTATTTGTCTGATTTTCCTGGATTTGTCATGATGATGATGACAATACAGATCAATTGTCTGATATGTCAAGTCAGTCATACTGCAGCATTTTACAACTGGTAATAACTTAACAATGAAAATGAAATACTAACTGTATACTAAATACAAAAAACTGTGAGCTCAATCAAATGGATTTACACACGATACTACACTTACGGATCTGTCAATGAGGTGCTCAGGACTATTGCTTCAAGACCTGGAACATTCTCAACCACAAGTTACTGGGATCTGAAGGAGAGTCTGTAACCAAAACCCTTGAACATCATAATAATATTTGTCAATACTCTGGAACTGTGTATCCTACCTCTAGCATAACCACGCATATCTGCTTTACACACTGAATAATGGCATCAGGAGTACCCGATATAGTTACGGCACGTTCTGTGGAGTTTGGTAACATATCCCCTGCAACTTGTACTTGGGCCCCTGTGGACTTAAAGACATACAGAGGTGTTACAAGAAATACACATTTCACCCCATCATTCAAACTATTCACTCACTATTATCAAGACATAAGATTCACAAAATGGCTACCTCTGGTACATCTATCAGAGATGGGGACTCGGATTCCAGGACTCGACTCGTGAGTCGGACTGAGTCCCCCCTCTGACTCGAGTCCCACTCGAGTCCCAATATTTTTAATGGGACTCGAGACTTGACTCGGGAGTCGAGACCAAGGACTCTTCAACATCCCTGGGCTGTGCCAGAAGGAGTGGAGAGAAGTGCGATTGCCGGCGAAGATTTTATTGTTTAAAATCATTTCCCTAAAATGCAACCTTTCAGACATTTTGGGTTTGGCTGCCTCTGCCTGCCTGCTTTGGGGTTCCCTGCCTCCTCTGCCTGCCTGGTTATTTTGGGCTTGTCTGCCTGGTCTGTTCTTGTCAAAATCAGTTGCAGAGTTTTGAAATAAAAAGGCACACTTGTGCCTAGAATTTATTTAAGCCACACATCTGAAGTAGCCTTATTTTGTTGGGAACCCCCCCCCCCATTGATTTTAATAGGGATTCGTGGAGTCAGCTTTGGGAGTGACTTGGGACTCATGAGTCACCATTTTGGACCAAGGACTCGGACTCAAGACTTGGGTCCAAAGACTCGTGACCAAGGACTCTTCAACATCCCTGACATCTACTGTGATAAAGTAGCACTATCTCTGCAAGTCAGATGTTGGGTATACAGAAAAAGTAAGAGCTGTTTAAGCTTAAATCACTTAATTATTTCTTTGAGACATGTCAAACTGAGTCTGGGCCTTAGAACATGGATGACATTGTTCCTGTCCTTCTTGGAAATTATGTGGGGGAGGGGTGGTCTACCATGGCATAGGGTTGAGTTGACTCTTCCATGATGTATTTCATAGGTCAAGATCCAACTGTGTCATTCCACCAGCATAAATGACATTGCGCTAGCAGAAACTAGGTTCAAACGATGCTCAAGAGGAGAATCCAACTAAAGTTATGTTCTGCAAGCGCAATTGCGCAAGCGGCTGTGCAAATGGTTGTGCAGCCTGTTGCACAATAGGTTGTGTAAGTGCTTACACAACAGAAAGGTTCATTGGAGCTTCACTAGTGCTACTTGAGTTTGCAAAATGACACCATTGGATACTGCCATTTTGCATGAAACAGTTCCAAGATGGCTGTCACTGTCACCTCTTTCTCACAGAAATTCTTTGGTGTTGGAGTACCCAGACCTTGATTTAATCAACAGCATTTATTTTAAAACATAGAATCATAGAAAAGTAGAGTTGGAAGGGGCCTACAAGGCCATCGAGTCCAACCCCCTGCTCAGTGCAGGAATCCAGGTCAAAGCATCCCTGACAGATGATTGTCCAGCTGCACCTTGAATGCCTCCATACTGGGAGAGCCCACCACCTCCATAGGTAGTTGATTCCATTGTCTTATTGCTCTAACAGTCAGGAAATTTTTCCTGATGTTTAGGTGGAATCTAGGTTCCTGTAACTTGAGCCCATTATTCCGTGTCCTGCAAACTGGGATGATCGAGAAGAGATCCTGGCCCTCCTCTGTGTGACAACCCTTCAAGTACTGGAAGAGTGCTATCATATCTCCCCTCAGTCTTCTCTTCTGAAGGCTAAACACGCCCAGTTCTTTCAGTCTCTCCTCATAGGGCCTTGTTTCCAGTCCCTTTATCATCATTGTTGCCCTCCTCTGAACCCTCTCCAGTTTGTCTATGTCCTTCTGAAAGTGTGATGCCCAGAACTGGATGCTGTACTCAAGATGAGGCCTAACCAGTGCTGAGTAAAGGGGAATTATCACTTCCCGTGATTTGGAAGCTATACTTCTATTAATGCAGCCCAAAATAGCATTTGCCTTCTTTGCAGCCACATCACATTGCTGGCTCATATTTAGTTTGTGATCTACCACAATTCCAAGATCCTTCTCACTTGTAGTATTGTTGAGCCAAGTGTCCCCCATTCTGTAATTCTGCATTTGGTTTCCTCTCCCTAGGTGCAGGACTTGGCATTTATCCCTATTAAATTTCATTCTGTTGTTTTCGGCCCAGCGCTCCAGCCTATCGAGGTCACTTTGAATTTTGTTTCTGTCTTCCAGAGTATTAGCTGTTCCACCCAACTTTGTGTCCACCTGATAGTTGTTCCATCTAGCCCACTTTTAGCTAGCTTGCTAATCAGGATATCATGAGGCACTTTGTCGAAAGCTTTGCTGAAGTCCAGATATATGATGTCCACAGCATTCCCACAGTCCACAAGGGAGGTTACCCGATCAAAACATGGGGTACTTATTTACTTACTACATGTATATCCTCCTCTTTCTCCAAAGAGCTCAGGTTCAAATATCCTATTATATCTTCACAGTTACCTTGAGAGGTAAGTTAAGCTGTGGGACAGTGGCTTACCCAAGGTCAGCCACTGAGGTTTATTGCCGATTAGAGATTTGAAGCCAGGTATCCTTCATCCAAGTACAACATTGTTTGTTTTGTTCATTTATTTACTACATTTCTATACTGCCCAATAGCCAAACCTCTCTGGGCAGTTCACACCACACCACATGGGTTCTCAAGATCAGTCGAATGCCAAATGCCATGTAGAACAATGAAACAAAATTAGTATGTCAAATCCATTAACACTGTAGTATACCATTACTGCAGATGCTATACGATTCTCTGTGAGTCTTTAATCTTTTCCACGATTTATTGCAGCCTCAGTTTTCATAGTTCACTGGAAGAGTATTTAAGACTACAATTTTTACAAATCATTAAGGCAGTAATTAAAAAAAACTGCTGGTGCCTGGAAAAAAAATTAGTTTTGGAAATGAACACCAGTCCCTGATGGGTGATTCTTTATGATTTGATATCTATGTTTCATCATATATTCTGAATATTTGGGGCTGCATTTCACTTTGGAGCATTTCATAATGGTATACTGCAAGAATAATGTCTAAATAATGGCTGGTTTTCACTAAGTACCTGAATACAATCAGTTGTGATTAACTCAGACTGGCATTGAGCCAGTCGTTTTTCCTACTGGCTGTTCAGACTAACTATTATAGCACAGAAGAAGAAGACATGGAAACACAATCATTGTCAAGCCCTGTCTGGCAGCCCCTGAGACTCCCAGCATGCCACTGCCAAAAAAAGGAGATTAGGGGAGATGCCTGACTGATGGAGAGGAAATTGAAAGCCTCAACCTCCTAAAACCACCAGGGATCCTTCCATCATTGCTGCTTTCTGTAGCTGCCTGCTAGGAAACCCTGCCACCCCTCCACTGGAGGATTTTCAAACACGTTTTAAAACTGTGTTCTGGAGACTCCCAAGTTTCTTGGAAGCTTGTTTGAGGTTCCTTGTCAAGAAGACTAGTCACGGTATGGAAGCTTCCTTAGAAGACAGCTGTGTTTTAGGCACAGGTTCTGTTCACAGGGTGCAATGGTGACGCCCAACAAGTCTGGCCAGTGGACTGAGCGTGCATCTTATAATATGATCCAGAATCCTCTGCAATGCACAGGGGTTCCATGACAGATGTGCCGCATTCCTCAACAGAGAAGTCAATGTGGAAAGACATTTCTGGAGGTGGAAGCTTTGAAAACCACTGTGCTAATGAAAACAATCAAGACCTTGGCCTGCTGGCTTACCTCCCTGATTTCTTTGATTTTGGATCCTCCTTTGCCTATAAGGGATCCACATTGGCTTGCAGGGACTACAAGTCGCAGCGTTACAGGTGGCTTGCTTGTCACCGTGCTGTTTGTCATTGAAGCATTGATATCCTGGAATAACAATATCATCAAGAATTAGGTAAGGATTCATTATTGGACTCGCAACTGCAAAGGGTCAGTAAAAATGTTTGAGCGGTGCTTAGAGAAAGGATAAACGTGAAGAACTGTGGTTACTTTGCTTATATGATAGGCTGTAGTTATGGACCCTAAGGCACAATCCAACGTGGGATTTTTCTTGAAGATGACATACTGAAACAAATGTGCTTCCAGATGAAGCTTTTAGTGTGTAATCACTCTACCTCATTCTCAGAATTTTACAGGTATCTTCCACTCATAACCCTCCTGTGTTCTCCCACCAATTCTTCCATTTTTTTTCTTACTGTGGAAAATCTATTGAGGAAGGAAAGATGGGATAGCTGCACTCTGGAAGCACTCTGTTCCCTGAACAACTGCCATTTGCAGTGGGGTTTATACAGGGCAATGTTTCTTGTTGACTTTGCCTAAGTGGTACACAATTGAAGGATTTTGATGCTGATATGCAGTCAACTGGACATAATATTTCACACTTTTCAACGCACAGACAAGACTATAGAGAATGCAAAATCAATAAACGCTATAACCAGTGCTTTTTTTCTGGAGAAAAAGGTACCGGAACTCTTGGATTATGTTTCCTCAGGAGTAGATGGAGATTAAATTGTAATGAAATTAATAGAATAAAAGGTGCTGGAACTTAGTTCTGGTGAGTTCCGCCAGAAAAAAAGCCCTGGCTATAACGATAGACAATAAAGACTTAAATCTATTGGTGATACTGAAATATTTCACATCGATCACCAAAGATTTTTAGTTCAGATCATTAGATCTTTAGTTCTGATAGCGTGGCAATGGATGGAGTCCAATCTATATTATGTGTGACCAGAATAGGGATCAACAAATCTGTCAAGTTTGATTCCACTCAGTTTCTCCTTTGTCCAACATGACATATGTCCCATCCCATTTGCACATCAGCTTGCAATTTCCCCCCTGAAAGTCCAGATGAAAATATGTATGTACTTTCATGTGCATTTCTCCATAAATGTGTATTTTTATGCACTTTCCTAATATACACATTTTTTGCAAGTGATTTCCATGAATACATTTTTGTACACACATTTCACACACACACACACACACACACACACTTTTGTACATATTTTTCTCTATTATACATATTTTTGTATGCATTTTTAAAATCTGGGAACTGCATTGCAAAATATGGAAAATGGATGATATCACTGTATAACTCCATTCTAGCTTGTGTCATGAGAATTTGGTACCTAAGTTCACTTTAAAATGAGAGCCAGACAAATTTCCTCACCCACCCCTAGACCAGAAAGCCACGGACTCTCTCCATCTTACATCCAGCTCTATGGAGAGAGCCTAACAGCAACATACATGGATACCAGAAAAAACCCCACATGCTAGTTATAGCAAGTAGTAGTAGTAGTAGTATAATCATCCAACTTTAAATTTGTCTTAAAATTAAATAAAAAAACCCGGAAGTGATGTTGATTGTTATGTATGTATTTATTTAATACATTTTTATACCACCCAATAGCTGAAGCTCTCTGGGCGGTTTACAACAGTTAAAACCATAAAATACAATATAATATAAATATAAAATTTAAAACCACAGATTAAAAACAGCTTAATTGCACCTTACCTCCTCATGCAATATAGACCAAATATTCATGGATGTTACAAGATGGACAGCTCACTCCACACTGTAAAAAATGCCTTATTCTCAAAAGTCCTAGGACTTGAGAACAGAAAGGAAGCACACTCTTGTTTGTTACACATGTCGCTTGTGTCTTGTATTTTTATTGGTATTTTGTGACTAAATGCAGGACTTTACATTTGTCTATGTTGAATTTCACCCTGTTGCTTTTGTCCAACTGTTCCAGCCTATTAAGATCATTTGAAACTTGATCCTGTCCTATATGGTTTGGTGACACATGTAGATTTGATCACCACAGGGCTCTATGCCCTCATCCAGGTATTTTATATAAATGTTGAACAGCACATGGCCTAGGATAGAGCCCTGTGGTACTCCACTTGAGACCTCCCTCTATGTTAAGGCAGTGCCTTTCATGAACACTTATAGGGTATTGGTTGTTCGACAAGTTGTGGATCCATCTAACAGCAGTATCAACCAGCCCACATTTTACCATCTTGTCAACCAGGATATCATGGGAGACTCTGTCAAGTGCTTTGATGAAAACAAGGCATACTATGTCCATAGTACCCATGACAATCTATCAAAAAAAGGAGATAAGTCTGGCATGACTTATTCTTGATAAACCCATGCTGGCTCCTATTAATCAATGTACCGTATTCTTTTCTAGATGCTTAATAATCTGTTCTAGAATTCGGCACGGTATTGCTGTCAGGCTGACTTCTGTGGTTTCCTGGTTCTGCTTCCCCCACCTCACCCCTTGATGATAAGGACAACATTTGTCAATCTCTAGTCTTCTGACACCTAACCTCTTTTCCAAGAATTCTCAAAGATTAGCATCAATTACTTAGAAATACTGTCATTATGTTCCTTCTGCACCGTGCGGTGTAATTCATCTGGCCCTGGAGACTTGAACCATTTAAAGTAGCCAGCAGTCTGCTCCAACTGCTAGTTGCTCTAGGATTGCAGAACCAAAGGGAAGCAGGATCTAGCCCCATCCATCAGCCACAGGACGCAGGGCTTCTGGAATCTGTGTGTGTTATGTGTGAATTGGGGGTGGTGGTTTGGTCATTTTGCCTGTTTGTAAGTTACCCTTGAGAATAATTTTATTGAAAGGTGGGATATAAAATGAAAAAATAAAGCTGCAAAGTCATATGACCAGAAGACAGGTTGCTCGGTCCTCACCCAAAGATGATACTGACACCTTTAAATGTTTCAATGCACTGGACAATGATGGGGCTGCTATGTTTTTCACAGCAGTCCCTCTTCCTCATGTTCCTGCTGTTGCTGAGGTCAGTTGGTCAATCAATCAGGGAAAAAGGGTGTGTGGGGATGCTGAAGCCTCAGAATATTTAGTGGTATAGGGACCATCTTTGGATGAGGATGAGTCCATCCTCCTACCAAGGAGTATTTTTGCACAGTCCATTAGATATGATGACCAGTTATATGGATTACATTGTCCAGCATGCGCGGCAGTGTTCTTGATCATTTATGTAATGCACACAAATGTGCACTCGCCACCCAGTAAGGGGAGCATGAAAAAGTCCTTTGAGCGGAACATGCTTTGCTTCTTTTCTGTGGTCCATCTACTGCAGGAGTGGGCAACTTCAAGGGACCCAGGGGCCACTTCCCCCCCTGGACTCCCCCATGCAGGCCATACTCCTACAGCTGTTGCCATGCTGCTCAAATCTGGTGGAGGTTAAAAATTTGTGGTGTATGTATATGTACAAACTGCTACAGATTGTTAAAAGTGAAAATTTAGCTTGCTTTCAAGCTAAATTTATCACTTTGAAGCCTCTGTAGTGGTTTGCTGGCAAGCTGCCGAACCTGATTCTCTTGCAGAATTTTTGCCACCATGCCACTGAATTTCGGCGACACAGCAGCAGGGGTCACACCAGAGGCTGCCCTCCTACTTGTGGGCCACGCATGGGTCACATGTTGCCCACCCCATATCTATTGAACACTCTTCCCAAGCTTGTATAGAGTTTGGAAGTAAATAAACTAGAAAAGGAATCCCTCCAAAAAACAACAATAACTTGGTTAGTCTCCAAGGTGCCACAGGATTCATGTTGTTTTTGCTGCAACACAGCAACACTTTTGGAATTTGTCACCATTCTGAAACATTTATACAGAATCTAAGGAACAAGTGGTCATTCACTGCTTTTAAAAATATTCAATGCAATCCAGTTAAACTGAACTACTTCTTAAAGTCTCCTTGATTTCACTGATAGAAAGTTGAGCAGGTGCTTAATACCACTGACATTGATGGGAATTAAAGGTGTCTAAGTCTGGCCGAATCATTATTTAAATTTGAACCGAGCAGTGGATAATTTTATTCTGTACTAGCTGTTGCCCGCAGCTGCGCTCGTGTGGATTTTAGGATTTGGTACAATGGAAAAGATACAGTGTCTCTGACTGAAAGTGTAACATTTAGGCTGGGTGCTGGCAGCAGAAAACTTTTCTGACAGAAATATCTGTTCTGAAAGAAAAATCAGGTTAATCCTGAGAATCTACAAGTGATGAAGAGTGACCGTGCCAAGTTTGGGGCGGATCCGTCAAAACGTGATGGAGCCTATGTGACGACGCCCCACACACAACACTAATTCAGTCAGTCAGTCATTTAAGAAGTTTCCCTCCCTTTTCACCCCCTCAGAGAACATTCTAAATGGCCTAGGGGAGATTTGCATAGCCACTCCTATTGGCCCCTGCAGGAATTCATACGAACATTCTAAATGTCATATGGGCTATTTGCATAACTGCTCCTATTGGCTCCTGCAGCAATTATGAAGTGAGGCCAATTTGCATAAATGCTCCCTTGTCCTTTTGCCCATAGGAGATATGAGAGTGGGGTGATTCCCCCCTTTTTTTACCCCCTTAGGGACGGAATTTCCAAAAATCCTTCCTTAGAGGGTGTCTATGTCCTAAAAGCAATGTTCCTTCAAAATTTCACATTTCTAGATTAAACGGTTTGAGCTGGGAGTTGATGAGTCAGTCAGTCAGTCAGGACTTCTTCTTTTATATATACAGTAATACCTTGGATTGCAAGTAACTTGGTTTGAGAGCGTTTTGCAAGACAAGCAAAATTTTTAATATTTATTTAATTTTTTTTTACTTGATATACAAGCGTCGTCTTGCAATACAAGTACTCTAGTACGGCTTAAATTAAAAATCTCTGTACAAATTTTTTGGGGGGATTTCGTTTTGATATAAGAGTGTTTTGGATTACAAGCACCTTTCCGGAACGAATTATGCTCTCAATCCAAGGCATGACTGTATATAGATTTTAAGTCTCAAGCCCTACTGCCACAAATCTGGCACAACAATCTAAATTCTCAAACCGTGGAGGACGGGACCTCAAGGGGGGAAAGGGCCACAAGCACTGTGATTGGCTGCACTGCTGCTGGAAGACAAGCCATGGCTGGGAGTTCTCTCTTCATCTTTCATCTCCTCAGCAGGAATTCTGCCAACAACAGCTGAAGGATGGAGCTTCTCAGTGCCTGCTCTTTAGGGAAATGCCCCAAATAACAAGGTGGGCTCTCGCTCTGTTTCCAGGCTAGAGAGCAGAGGAAATTTGAGCAAGGGGTTGGAACGGTGTGGGGTAACAGTAAAGATTAAAGTGTTGTGCCTCCGTTAGGTCAGGCGGAGACCGGCCGTGCCAGAGTGTGTTTGGGGTGGGGCCAGGCATGCGCAGCCTGACCCAGCTGGGCTGCCTTACCAATCAGCGCCTGCTCAAAAGGCAGATCCCAAACACACACCAGACGCTGGAGGTAATTGTTTGCTTATACAGCTTCAGCCAGATGCCTTGACAGCCCCAAACTCAGACCTGTGCCTTTGAACCTCGGAATGACCTTGACGACGCCTGTGCCTGCTCCTGAACTGGTTTGTGTTTACTGATTTTCGGATATACGGTATATATATATACCGTATATATATATATATATATATATATATATATAGGCTTCGACCCTTGGACTGTGATAACGACTACGACTTATCTTTGAACTGGACGCATTTACGACAGAAATAATCCTTCCTATCCATTCATGCCAGTCTCCAGGTTTTCATAGGCCGCAGTAGGATACATGAGCAATGGTGAGAGTTTGGAGATCCCAGAAGGTAGAGTAATTTTAGAAGGTGTGTGTGTGTGTGTGTGTGTGCACGTGTGTGAGGCGTATTAAAAAATGTACTGCATTAAATGAAAAATTTCGGATGTGTAAACATGAGAAATGTTAACCTTATCAAAACCATTTTTTGCTTCTTACCAAACCCTTCAGTTATAAATAAATAAATAAATAAATAAAAAATAATAAATATTTCTCTCAGGCAAGAACCTCCAAGTTCACCTCAGAATTTTGACTTTAGCTGAAATTCAACAGAAACGTTTGTCCCAGGTCTGATCAAGTTTGCCCACTGCCTCCACTGGCCCTGCACTCCCAACAACAAAGCCTGTGGTGGTGAAAGGAAGATGATACCACAGCACAGTTTGACCCTGCAGTCACGTTTCCTGTGGGTTCCAGGCAGGGATGTACAGGAGCTCCCTGAGAAATTTCACTAGGCTTATCAATATTATTTTTCTTTTCCCTAAATTTTCTCAGCTGTTTCAACTGAGAAGGAATCTCTATATTCACCACCAAAATGCACAAAGAGCTGATATAGCATAAGGGCTAAGAGGAAGTCCCTAGTTCAAATCTGCTTCTGTCATGAACTCACTAGGTGGTCTTAGGCAAGCTACTCACTCTCAGCCTCAGGCCTCCCTGTCTGCAAGATGGAGAATAACAATACTGATTCACCTACAGGGCAGTTGTAAAGATTACAACTAGATAAAGCATATGAAGTGCTTTGAACACTTGAAAGCACTTTGTGAAAGTATTATATATACATTTTAAAAAGCAACATTCAGTGGCAACTCCATGAAAAAAATATGGCAATGTCTGTGGGGGGAATTGCCTAAATGTCTAACTGAGCCTTATGGTATTCAGATTAGAAGTTACAGAATTATTAGAATAATAGAAAAGTAGAGTTGGAAGGGGCCTACCAGACCATCGAGTCCAACCCCCTGCTCAATGCAGGGTCCAGGTCAAAGCATCCCTGACAGATGGCTGTCCAGCTGCACCTTGAATGCCTCCAGAGTGGGAGAGCCCACCACCAGGACCGGTGCAAAGCAGTTTGGTGCCCTAGGCAAGATCAGATATTTAGCGCCCCCCTTCCCACTTGAGAGCGCTGTATTTTTTAATGGTGTTTCTGGCGCCCCCTTTAGCCCTGTGCCCTAGGCAGCTGCCTTGTTGGCCTAATGGTAGCACCGGCCCTGCCCACCACCTCCCTAGGTAGTTGGTTCCATTGTCTTATTGCTCTGACAGTCAGGAATTTCCCCCCCTGATGTTTAGGTGGAATCAGTTCAAATCTAAAATAGGACCTGAAGTATAAAAGTTTTATCTCTCTCTCCACCATTAGCACACATTACTAGAGGGAACTGATTTTCCCCAAGGAATGTGTAGAGGAAATTATTAAACAGCATGCAAGCGGCCCATTCTTCTCTTCTGTTGTTACTGCTGTGAGCATTTATAAAAGACAGAGTCACTTTAATGTTTTACTTAATGGCAGTGAAACAAATTCTGTAGTAAAGAAAGCACAAGGAAATTAAAATAATATTTATAGTGTAGCTTGAGTTAAGAGGAATTTCCATTTACTTACTTCTTCAAATTTTAGTGCAATCATAGAAAAAGCCTTGAAAATTGCATCGGTTGGGCCAGTTATCGTCACAATTCTTTCCGGACAGGAGCCTTCTGAGATGTTGATTCGAGCACCGCTCTGTGAAAATGGACAGTTTTTCCAAAGTGTATTTGCCTCCTCTCTGCAAAGCATCCACCTGCCTACCAGACTTGAAGATTGCTAATTGTTTTCTTGTTTGGTATACCCCCTCCTGAACATGCTCATGAGGCCATTGCGACTAGTATTAACTGAAGAGAAGGTGAAGTAGGAGAAGGGTCAGATACAGAAGCATCGGATGGTTGGAATCAAGGGCAATTCTCTCCCACCTTTTTCTTTTTAAAGCTGGTACTGTAATGAACACAAAGCACAATGGTGCTAGTTTATTCACAGCACGAAGAGAGGAAAACAATCGGTGCTACCTCTCAGGAGAGTCTACACTGAAACATTGTGGCCATGACTCAAAGAGCTCCATGATATGCTTACAGATTTTCTAGGCACATATATTTTCCAGGTTGTGTTGCAGTGGATGCTGATCTAGAAAGCCCCCTGATCTTCAAAAGGGCTTTCCAGGGGATGTGAAAGGGGTCCCGCAAAAGTCCCCATGTGTATATTGAAATTCATGGGCAATGCTTGAGATCAAGGAGTCTACGTGCAAATTAAATTTATACTGTTATGACCTGCATTTATGGCCTACACTTACATAATAGCATATGGTTTGGAATCCTGGTTTGAAGGCAAACTATAGTTAGTCCAAACCATATTTTATTGCATCTGGACACACTGGCAAACTATGGTTTGTTGCTAAGTAAAAGAAGAAACTTCCAATCTTCTACCCTCACATGTGCAGGAAGAAGAGTGAGATGGCTCATCCACTGAGCCATTGTATCATGAAATAGCTTCTTTTTGGGGGAAAGATTTCTAATTTCATGAATCAAAAGAAAATTTATCTATCTGCAGATTTGCTGATAAAAAGCTAAATGCTCAAAATATGTTGAAACTATTGTTGTACTTAATAAAATTCCTTCCTGTGCCCCCTGGAATCAACCCCTTTGCAATGGATGTGCAGTGCCATCTTCTCCGTGTGACATATCAAGAACACAAATTTCATATCATGAAACGTAATCTTGTGCTGAATTTGACAAATAGACAATGTTAAAGTCAAGTTATTTTAACATCTTAGGCAGAAGGATTTTTCCCTGTGAGGGGAAAATTTGACTATATAATAAGAATAAATAATATAATGTACTACCAGACTAATAACTATAAAATGGGAAAGCTGAGCTAATTTTGATACATTTTTAGAAATGTCAAGACTGATATATTATTCATTAGAAATATCGAATAAACCGTTAATAACTAACAATGATCTCTTTGACTGCAGGAAGGAATAAAACTGATGTTGCTGTTAACATTAGGATTAGTTGAATTTTCCTTTGTGGCTTTGCAGCATTTTCATTTGAGGGCAACAAAAAAGCTGCAACCCTAAATGATGCTTACTTGGAAGCAAATCCCTTTAATTAAACATGAGTACACATGGGTAGTATTGGGCTGTAACTTGTCAGTCCGCTCCTGCCAGGCCCCAAATCACCATTGAATTCAGCAGATAACAGAGGAGCCATGATGGACTAAAGTGGTTGACAGGAATGGAAAAATCCAGCTCTGTGCAGGATGCCTGGAATTTTGCTGAAGACCTTGGCATCTTAGTTGATACGGATCTGATGACGATGAAATATCATATCTAATAAGATGCTAATAGGAGCTACAACAGAGTCACAGAGAATGTGGAATCATAACATCATTGGGTTGTTTGGAAGAAGGTGCTGAAATATGCCAAAATGACCAGAAGAAAAATCTGCTGAAAATCAGGGTCCAGTTACACTCCCTTATAGTTCATGCAAGTGATTAAACTGATGTAATAGTTGAAAAAAAGTCTGGTCCTGTGCTTGATCAGTATATAAAGATGTTCTGGGCCAATTACACTTGCTACTGCTTTTTACTTTTTTCTTCTTTGGATATTCCTCTTTTTGCATAATTTTGGATATGTTCTATCCTCCCCCCTGTCTCTAGTACAGCTCAGCTGGAGTCAATAAAATTGCTAGAAGACTTTTGAAAACAAGGGGGGTAGGAGGAAGTTAGTAGAAGGAGACCACATACCTCTCCCTTCCCCCACTCAGCTTCTCTCTATTTTCCCTCTTTGTTTTGTCTCCCTTTCCCTCTTTCTTTCTTTCTTTCTTTCTTTCTTTTCCAGCTCTGATATAAATGAAAGGATGTGGAACCCACTGTGTTGGCTTGATAGATATGAATTTTGCCTATCCTCATGGAATAGTCTAAAATAGCCATGAAACTTATGAGATGGACTGGAGGGAGATGCAGTCCTCAGATTTCTATTCATATTGCTTCCATTTGCTCTGTCAAGGCAGTTCTAATGCAGTCCTTCTGCCATTCTTAAACCCTTTATGTAGTTTTGTTGATTGTTTTCTTATGCTATCATTTGATCATTTACTATTTTCTAAATACTAATGTTGCTACGTCTTTCTTCATAAGTTCATAATATTATGTTCTATATGAAGAGAATATTATTTTCAGGCTTCGTGTATCAATAAAGCAATGAATCCCTTTAATTAATGAAATTAATAAATAATAAAGCAATGAATCTCAGTTAAAATCTTAACTCTCTGTGGTCTTTGACACTGGTCATGCTTTACCCTGCTGGGTTGCAAAGGTGCAAAACTTGATGTCAGATTAGACCACCAATTAACAATATATTTTAGGATGAACTGGGCTATACCAGCTCAGACTGCAGATAGGTGCTCACTTAATGAAGTGCTCCTCCACACACACAAAAAGAAAAATCCTTGAACATGGAAAGCCAGCATGCTAGGGAGAAGGCTAGGAGAAGGGTTTTAGTCTAGCTGTCTAGTTTTCTATGTGCAACGATATTGTTTATATGGAGGAGCATTCGATTATGTGTGCTCCTATCTGTAGTCTAAAGAGGTATGGCCCAGACACAGATTTACCAAAATTTACCAACTCAGTAAGAACTAGATCATTATTTTAAAGAAAAATGCAGAAGGGTCATAGAGCTGATACCATCTGGCTGCATCATATTGTTTTTAGAAACAATTAGGGGTTTGTTGTTTTTTTTTAAAGAGCCTTGTATTATATTCTCTAAGATTTATCCATCAAATTTGTGTCCTATCCTTTCTCCAACAAACTTAGGGTGGTGTACATGGGATCATCCCAATTTACCCTCACAACCTTGTAAGGTAGGTCAGGCTGAATGAGATTGACTCACTGAGACTTCTGGCTGAGCAGGGGATTTTAACTCAGGTCTCCTCCTGCATAAGTCCAACATATTATCCTGTAATATAGTGGTATCAGACTGCGGCTTAATAAGAAAATTGTGATTTAGAGTTCATTGCAAGTTAGCCACGTGGCGGCAGTATTGATCCATACATGTACGCTTCTACTCCACTCCCACCACTAGCCATATATTTTCTGAAACGGAGATAAATTTAAGTCAAAAAGAGTTCAACATTTACATCTTACCTCCTCCCTCATCTTCTTAACAGTTTCTCCTTTCTGTTGAAGAAAGAGAAAGCATCAATTAGCTCACACTGACTGGTGAATTTGTAGAAAAAATATTGAATGAACTATGTCGACTGAAACAAATTTAGCCTTGAGAAAGTGGGTCACTGACCTTTCCAATGATGCTGCCAACCTCCTAGGGGGGGGAAAAAAAAGCAAAATGTTAATGCATGCAAGTCGAAAAAGGGATCTATATCATCTACACATCTATAAATCTAAACATAATAAATGCACGTGAACAGATATAACTCAGTCTATCACAAGCTTTAATTCTAAAAGTAGAACACCACTGAAATACACTCTTAACAAAAACTATGTCGTCAGTGAGCAGGAATAATAAAATCAGAGAGGCTGGGCCAGCAGCCCACAGGTTGGACATGGCTCCTGAGGGTATGCCATGTGGCCCCCAGAGGCTCCTCCAAATGTGTTTAATCAATGTGTTTAACAGAGGAGGGCCAGGATCTCTTCTCGATCATCCCAGTTTGCAGGACACGGAATAATGGGCTCAAGTTACAGGAACCCAGATTCCACCTAAACATCAGGAAAAATTTCCTGACTGTCAGAGCAATAAGACAATGGAACCAACTACCTAGGGAGGTGGTGGTGGGAGCACTCTGGAGGCATTCAAGGTGCAGCTGGACAGCCATCTGTCAGGGATGCTTTGACCCGGATTCCTGCATTGGGCAGGGGGTTGGACTCAATGGCCTTGTAGGCCCCTTCCAACTCTACTTTTCTATGATTCTATGATGCATTATACAATTTGGCAGAGCAGCTGGCTGGCAGGAGGGGCCATTTTGGACATGCCTCCGGGAGAGAGGCGGGGCCAGGTGCATCATAATGCACATGACATGGGGCGGAGCCTGGAGTGGGATATTTCCCTGCTTCATCCCCACCCCACCCACCCCACCCATCCTTTTCCTCATTTGCCTGGCACTTGCCTACCCTGCCTCTTTCAGTAAGTGCAGGTTTTGGCTGAGCACTTTTGGGGCCAGGTGGACATTTTTAACTTGCCTCCCATTTGGCTTTTGTGGGCAGTGTTCATTTCAGGAATTGGCTTGGGTGGGTGCTGTTAAATAGGTTGGCCACAATACAGGCTTAGCAAGGCTGTATGGGAAAGCGAAGAACAGACAATATCTGGTGAGCACCCAGAGGCACCTTTATGGTGACATGTTGTTTCACAGTCTTGTCCTTTGGGTTCTGAGACCCTGGGATGGGGCTTGGGTAATGGTGAGCTGGAAGGGCCACCCTCAACAGGTTGTGGCCGGCCAGACTCAAGCCAGCATTTATGGCTTGCATCTAGAGCTGGAGTGGCGCACTCGTTATCTTTCTGCAGGAGAAGGTCCTTAAGCGGCTCCTGCCTCAGTGCATTCCTGCACAGTTCTGTAGACCCCACCGCAGATGATCTATTTAAAAGAATTAAATAAATTGTGGCCCTGGTTTATTTCAAACCTCTGTCTCACCACTTTATTCCAGATGTGTGCGTGCAATGTTTGCCAGCAGTTTCAGTCATAAGGAAAAGGGGACAATACATTCAAGTTGTAATAATGTTATTGAGATTGATGTGCTATGGAACTATGGCAGTGTTCCCCAACCTTGGGTCCCCAACTGTTTTTGGCCTACAACTCCCAACATGCCCCAGCCAGCATAGCTACTTAGCTACTTAGCTACATAGCTACTTTGACCAGCATAGCTGGCCAAAAACAGCTGGGGACCCAAGGTTGGGGAACACTGAACAATGATATCTCAAAAACAGAATGTATGAGAACAGAGAGTCCATTCATGCCTAGTGTGAATATCAGAGCAGCAGGAAAGCCAAACCTGAAGCTAATGAACATGGAACCAGGACCATGGACAGTGGATAGATGTTCAACCATGAGTGGAAAATAACTCATGGAAACATTCTCCCAGCACCTTCTGGAATAAGTGCATGTATACACCCATGTAATTTTCCAGTCCTACAGCCAGTAAGCAAAATGTAGGGGGATAGTGACATGGGTAGAAATACCCCCCCACACACCCACCCCATACAGGTAAATTCCAGGGAGATTTCCTAAGGACTTTCTCCTCCAATTTTTCCAAAAAGAAAAAAATAAAATTTGGAGGAACACTGAAAAGAACTCTTATGAAATATTTTCTCTTTTGGTATGTGTAATGCTTTTAAAGACAAGGTTTTACTCACTCAACATGTACAGGATGAAGATTTTTATGTAAGACAATGTTCAGCATTAGATAATCATAATTCATGTGTATACGGTAGACATATACAAGACTCAGATCCAAGATGCATGAATATTTTGACTACATGAGACTGTTTCTGTCTACAGAACACACTTTCTTTTGTTTACTACCAAATTTGTAATATCTATTTTCAATTTTTATTTTTCCCTGTTTCTCAGTTGACAAAAACTAAATAGCATAGAGTGCAGTGGGTGGATCTCTTAAGTAGCATAGAGTGCAGTGGGTCGATCTCTCTCTCTCTTTCCCTCTCTGGTACTGAGTATATTCACAATTTTGCAAATACAAAACTAAGGCATTTATATTTTTGAGGCTGCAATACTATGCATGCTTACCTGAGTGTATGCTCTACTAAAAAGAGTGGAGTAAACATGTACAGAGTAAACATGCATAGGAGTGCTCTGAAAATTTCATCAATATGCCAAATAGTACAATATTATATATGAAACATAACATTTATGTTAAGACAGTAAAATTAGGTTTGATAAGGAAGTGTTGGATCAAACCCTTGTGTGAGTGGAAATCCACTCGCACCACGGGACTTCTTTGTCCTTTCCTCTGAAGCTTCCTGTATGCACCCTAAATCTGTTCCAGAGGATCCCGCAACATTTTGGATCAAACCTGGGGGGGGCATGGGGGGGGGCTGCAGGGCAGAAGATCCCTTCTGCTGGTGGAACTACACCATTGGATACAACCTAAAGTAAGTATTGTGTATATTTCAATCCCCGCTCCAGCAATCCCCCCCTCCCATGGTCCCAGAATTTCTGGAAATTTTACATCTCTACACATGGTAGGGAGTAGATTTAAGATGATTTGTGTGAAACTATGAAATGGCTAGATATGAGAAGAAAACTCATGATGTAGCAAATCTTTCCACAGTAGTCATACAGAGCCATTTTCTCCAAATTCCATATTAAGGTTCTGCTTCAAGGCTAATCAACATGTTCATTAACAGCGCCCGGTACAGCATATGCTGCCACAGAATGCAGGATGATCACAGGAGTGAATGCTTCCCCAGATAAGAAACTCCCTATCAGTAGAAGGCTAACGCACGCACGCACGCACGCACGCACGCACGTGCGCGCACACACACACACACACACACACGGCCCTAGCTTAGTCTTTCATTTGAACTATTTTTGATGTTTGATGGGTTTAAGATAGAGGGGAGCATTCACACACACAAGCTTCCGTATTATGAAGCAATGCAATCCCAGAAGGAGAGTACATCACTTTTCAGTTGCTTGGCCACGCATATTTTTCTATGCTTCGATTTCACCCTTAGGTTGAGTTAAGTTTAAGCTTCAGCAAATTAGATCAACCATTTACAACAATAATAAATTGGGAAGGGGAGGATGTTTGGCATGAGGGATACACGGTTTTACTGAGTCAGGTATTTTACAACAGTTTCCAGAAGTGTTTTATTTTTGTGGACAAGCGTCAATGTGACTTTAACTGCCCCCTCTCCCCCCTGGGTATTTTTAGAAAGGGGATCATTATCAAACAGCTAAATAGTATTAATTGTAGGAAGTCCTGCTATTCAGCTCTCTGAAATAGCAGGTTGCTAAGGCTTTTGAGTAAAAAAAGACAACACAATAGAACCAAACAGGCAAGCCCCCTTTTTTAAAAATCCCACTAATAGCATTTTAATGAAGAAAATACATTTGATGAGTCTGTGATTTTCCTAAATCAAGAGCCGTACAAGGACCTTAACTAGAATCCCACATCAAATGTCCTGCACATTAAGGCTCTGTACATACACCCCGGGGGCAGGTGAGGAAGTTTATGCTGCTAGGCAGGCTCTGTTCTTCTCTGCCTTTGCCCCTCTATTGCTAGAAATACTTGGGTTTGATTCCTGTGCGGTGTTTTGCTCACCTCCCCAACACTTTGGACAGGCTTTTGGCTATTATTAACCTTTTTTTCAAGAATGTCCCTAGCACTCAAACCAATGTAAATATTTATTCTGAGCCTTAAAAAAATAAAGACAATCCATTTGCATTGTTTTAGACTTAAAAAGAACTGAAGGCGAGGGTTGCAATTGCCATAAGGATCATTGGTAGAAAGTCTGTTTCAATTATGAGTCTTTATCAAATTCAGGGAAATGATGGCTTCTAATTTCTCAGGAAAATTCTTATATCAAATTCCAGCTTGAACTATTAGTAAGCATTAGTTTTCCTGGAATAGTTATGTGATCGGTGCAATCCTTCAAACTTGCAGTGTTACCCTTTGTAGAGAATTACTTCCTAAACAATATATATAATCCCTTGCTTCATATCGTACTACATATCATCAAAATATGGAATGTTAGAACATAATTTTACCTATCACTTACTTGTTACAGACCGTGCTTCTATATTAAAAAAACAAGCTGTCTGAAAATATATCTTAACTCCACAAGCCCAAGAAAAGAATAAACTCACTTAGAACTTCTTCCAATTTATACCAGCTGTAAAGCCTTCAACTACTCCCTTGAATGGACAATACCTTGTATATCACACAATTATTATTATTTTTAAAAAGAAAAACATAAATAACACCCATCAAAACATTCAAAATGGAAACTGACTTTATAACATTGAACTGGTTATAAATATTCTGATAAATCAAATCTTTCATTCAAACATAAGTGTTCTGGGTTTTTTTTTTTTTTTAAATGATTTTTATTGGTACTTCTACACACACACCGGATTTTTACTGAATTTGTTCTTATTGATTTTTATTGTATTCACTCGGCGTGGTTTTTATCTTGCACTCTGCCTTGAGAGGGTTCCACCCTTAAAGGTGGCCTAAAAATAATTGTAAATAAATAAATAAACCTGTCTGCCATGTAAAAATACAATAAGCTTCCCATTGGGAAAGTAAAATGTGAAGGTCTTGTCCTTTTTGAGTTGCTATATGAACTTGTTCAACTGCCATAAACTTGAAATGCCCAGGTATATGATTACTTTCCAAAAAGAAATGTGGAGATAATGGAGTTTCAAGAATTTAAGTTCTGGTATTACTCTTATGTTAACCAATCCATAATTTCAAAGCTCTTCTTGTTTGTCCTACATATACATATGAACAAGGGCAACAAATTACATTTGTTGACTGACATGTAGTGAAATCTCTCAAAAAGGGAATCTTATCATATTAAGGATTAGCGAATTGTTTTAACTGTAAAGATTGTGCACAACAAGAGCTTTTTCATGATATCCTGATTAGTAAGCTAGCTAAAAGTGGGCTAGATGGAATAACTATCAGGTGGATCCACAATTGGCTACAGAATTGGACTCAAAGAGTGCTTATCAATGGTTCCTTCTCAAACTGGGGAGAGGTAACAAGCGGGGTACCACAGGGCTCGGTCCTGGGCCCAGTGCTCTTCAACATTTTTATTAATGACTTGGATGAGGAGGTGCTGGGAATGCTTATCAAATTTGCAGATGACACAAAGTTGGGTGGAACAGCTAATACGCTGGAAGACAGAAACAAAATTCAAAGAGAGCTTGATAGGCTGGAGCGCTGGGCCGAAAACAACAGAATGAAATCTAATAGGGATACATCAAGTGCTGCACCTAGGGAAAGGAAACCAAATGCAGAGTTACAGAATGGGGGACACTTGGCTCAACAATACTACAAGTGAGAAGGATCTTGGAATTGTGGTACATCACAAACTGAATATGAGCCAGCAATGCGATGCGGCTGCAAAGAAGGCAAATGCTATTTTGGGCTGCATATATATAGCTTCCAAATCGCGTGAAGTGATAATTCCCCTTTACTCAGCACTGGTTAGGCCTCATCTTGAGTACTGCGTCCAGTTCTGGGCACCACAATTTAAGAAGGACGTAGACAAACTGGAGAGGGTTCAGAGGAGGGCAACAAGGATGATAAAGGGACTGGAAACAAGGCCCCATGAGGAGAGACTGAAAGAACTGGGCATGTTTAGCCTTTAGAAGAGGAGACTGAGGGGAGATATGATAGCACTCTTCCAGTACTTAAAGGGTTGTCAGACAGAGGAGGGCCAGGATCTCTTCTCGATCATCCCAGTTTGCAGGACACGGAATAATGGGCTCAAGTTACAGGAACCCAGATTCCACCTAAGCATCAGGAAAAATTTCCTGACTGTCAGAGTAATAAGACAATGGAACCAACTACCTATGGAGGTGGTGGGCTCTCCCACTCTGGAGGCATTCAAGGTGCAGCTGGACAGCCATCTGTCAGGGATGCTTTGACCGGGATTCCTGCATTGAGCAGGGGGTTGGACTTGATGGCCTGGCAGGCCCCCTCCAACTCTTCTTTTCTATGATTCTATGATTTTCCACATTTGAAATGTCCATTAATAATAGGGGGTCTTGTCCTGTTTTAAATTATATCAGAATGAACTAATTTATCCTTCACTAGCTTTTGCCCGCGGCTTTCCTTGCGTGATGAAGAGTGACCGTGCCAAGTTCGCACAGGTCGTCATTTTCCTATAGGCACTATTTGTTTGAAATTCCTTAAGGTCGCTGACTGCTGTTTTGAATTGCTCCATAGGAAAGGTCCCCCGGGACTACATAATGGAATCCTAGCTCCCCCAGGACTACCAGCTCCCCTGGGACTGCACAATGAAATCCCAACTCCCCCAGGACTACCTGCTCCCCCAGGACTACACAATGAAATTCCAGCTCCCCCCCTGGGACTACACAATGAAATCCCTGCCCCCGCCGGGACTACACAATGAAATCCCTGCCCCCCCCCGGGACTACACAATGAAATCCCTGTTCCTCCCCTGGGACTGCACAATGAAATCTCTGCTTCCCCCCCCCCCAGACTACACAATGAAATCCCTGTTCCCTTTCCCCCGGGACTGCACAATGAAATCCCTGCTCCCCCCCCCCGGACTATGCAATGAAATACCAGCTCCGCCCCAGCTGTGGTTCATATGAACATTCTGTTTTGACATAGGAGAGATTTGCATATCCACTCCTGATTGGCCCCTGTGGCAGTTCATACGAACATTCTATATGTTCTTGGAGCGATTTGCATAACCGCTCCTGAATGGCCCCTGCGAACATTCCAAGTGACACCATTGGCTCTCATCTATTTTGGGCCATACAGGCGCAGCGAGGGTTTTTTGGAGATTTGAACCTACCAGTCTTTGTCCTTGGGTGATGGAGAGTATGCGTGCCAAGTTTGGGGTGGATCCATCAAAACGTGATGGAGCCTATGCAACGACACCCCGCACACAGCAGTCATTCAGTCATTTAAAAAGTTTCCCTCCCTTTTCACCCCCTCAGAGAACATTCTAAATGGCCTAGGGGAGATCTGCATACCCAGCCCTATTGGCCCCTGCAGGAATTCATACGAACATTCTAAGTGTCCTATGGGCTATTTGCATAACTGCTCCTATTGGCTCCTGCAGGAATTCTGAGGTGAGGCCGATTTGCATAACTTCTGCCCTGTTGTTTTGCCCATAGGAGATATGAGTGTGGGACGATTTTGCCCCCTTTTTTCACCCCCTTAGGGACGGAATTTCCAAAAAATCCTTCCGTAGTGGGGCTCTACGTCATAAAAGCAATGTTCCTTCAAAATTTCATGTTCCTAGATTAAACGGTTTGAGCTGCGCGTTTATGAGTCAGGCAGGCAGGCAGGCAGGCAGGCAGGCAGGCAGGACACTTTCTTTTATATATATAGATATTTGATGACCTATATATCCTATAATGGGTAAATCTTTGCACCATGGAATGTCTTGCATTAGATGCCAATGTTTCAACACAATACATTTGATGAGATTTTTTTTTTTATGAATCAACCTCATACTGCAATATCTCACTTATATGATACATCTCAGCCCAGTCTTTGGCCCAATAGCCTCCTGAAGAAAACCTTCTAATTTCAATTGTTGCATATACTTATCTCTGAGTATACAAGTCTGAATGAGTACAGTTGTTTTAATCTTTGCAGATGGCAACTTATCTCTTAAATGTATGGGATGATTATGGATATAATGTAATATAGTATTCTTACCAGTAGATTTACTGTAGCTTCATCTAATTTATAAGTCATAACATCCAAGAATGTTACTAACAATTCAAACTGGAATCTGATAAAGGACTTTCCTGAGGAAGTAGAAGTCATCATTTGCATGAAATCGATACAGACTCATCAATGAAACTGACTTTCTACCAGTGTTATGTAGTTGGTGGTTTATAGTGTCTATTGCTATTTGGGATGTTTATGTATGTAAGAATCTATATGTTCCAACTTTTAGCATCAGTACAATATAGGTTCTACTTGTATATAATTGCCCTTTATTTGCTGTGTTGGTTATTGTGGTGAGACTCTTACAGTGTGTGTTTTTATCTTGTCATAAGGGCCAGCCAATCAGAACTCCTCAGGAGGTGTTCATTATGATCAAAATGCCCAGCCAATTAGCATTCTGCACAACTGGCTTCTCCTGGAAACAGGAAAAAAGATTTGACAGTACTTCATATAGTGCTCCTGGCTTATGTCCATTTGCCACAGGCATGTGGGGGAATCATCCTAACATTGTCAGAAAAAATATATATTTACTGGAATAGGGAAGAACATATTGATTTATGAAAGAAAGCTTTTTGCAGATTTTATTCTGCCTCTGATAAAAAGCACCAACTCAAGACGCATAGGATGCTTAATTCCTTTTTTGTTTTTTCTTCTTCTTTTTCTGTGTCTTACTGCTGCTGCAGGGACAGCTCTTCTGTTTCCCTCCTTTTATTTTCATTTGTATTCATTGAGTTGTGGTTGTTATAAAAATTAGGCAAGATGGAGATCCTGTCCTCCTCCAGAAGAAAAAAAAGATTAACAGGACTCATTTTCTGCTAGTCTTATAGAATATGCACCTCCTAAAATTTTCTATTGCTGGGTCCTTTCAGTAAGGAATTGATTAAAACCAAAATCTCTACTTAGCTTAATGGTAAAGCCAGACCTAGCAGGGATTTTAACATCTAATTCATATGATAGATTAGGCAGCAAATGGTCTTGGTGCCAAATCAGCAATGTAGATGCAGTGGCATTATCAGGATGCAGGACACCCTCTTGCAAAGCGATTGCTTTAGCTATAATGTCATAACAACATTCAGCTGTCTAAGTCAAACACAGGCACAGAGCACAGCACTTACAAAGCAAGCAATCAACAGATCTAAACTTGACAGCCCAATTGACTGATGCCAGAGATCCAAATATTCAATCAAGCGGTACAAGGGAGAGCATTGTGTACCTAATGGGGGAATAGATATGCATGCCTTCAGCAAAGCTATGTGACAACTGACTTGTGTTAACATACTATAACTTAACAAGTAGATTGTAGTATAAGTCACCTCTGTAATGAATGCACTAAAAAGCCTTAGACAAGCCACCATCTCTGCCTCTACTCCCATCTGCAATCATAAAGAATACTGACCTACCTTAAAGGGAGATACTGCCAGAAAGCTGAGAGGGATGGAAAGGTAATAAAAACAGCAAAATGTCTTGTAGCACCTGAAAGGCTAAGAAATGTATTACGGCATAACCTTTCATGGACCACACACCACTTTATAGTCCATGAAGGCTTAAGCCATCATATAGTTGTTAGTCTTTTAAGGTGTTATCGGATGTTTGGTAGGTTTTACTGCAACAACATGGCTACCTCTCAGGAAGTAATAATAGATCTGTTTGGATAGCCTGTGACCATTCACATGGGAGAGTATTCACCCTCCAATAACTCACCGCTTGAGAATAGCAGTAAGGAAAAGGCTTCTGGACTATAGAATTCAGAGACATTGTGACATCAGCAGCCAGTAGGCCACGCCTCTCCCTTCACCCTATCTCTTACTTGCATACTTGAAAATTCCAGGCTACAACTGACATGCTGGGTCACACAACAGAGTTCATCCTTTCCACCATTTGCTGGAAGTCTCAGCAGCAATAATTAATCTTGTATTGTTCAAAACAGTCATCATTCTTGTGTTTCTGGACATCTTAAATTTTATCCAGTTTACACCATGGGAGACATGTTTAAAAGAAGATGGTTTGGATTTCTAACATTCTTTAGTAAGTGAAACATTGTGATTAAGATATAGACACACTAAGGGCACAATCTTATATCCCTCTGAGCTTGTCTGAGGGGCCATAGGATTGGGCATACAAGCCCCTGCGACCTCAGAAATCTCTTCTGAAGTTGCAGCGCTGTGGGGCATCCGCCCCCTATGGGGGCGGTTCTTTCTGAGCCAGCGGGGAACCAAACACGGAAGACCATGTTCAGTTCCCCCCATGGGGGGGTGTTGATGGTGAGGGGAGGAGTGAGGCACCACCGGATTCTGAGGAATCCAGGCAGTGTCTCAGCCCCTCCTCCTCGCGAGAAGAGGAAAAACATCTAGATGGCCAAAATCGGCCATCTAGATGTTTTTGAGGGTGAGGGGAGTGTGGTGGATATCCTATCTGCAGAGCTCCTCCCACCCTCAATAGGATGCCCATAATCCTCCAAGTTCAGAGGGTTACGGGCAGCTTCATAGGATCATGCTGTAAGACAGCAATCCTATGCGTTCTCAGTGGAGCCTCCAATATTGGAGGCTCCCATCTTTCCTATTTCCTGCCAGCAACAGCCAGCAGGGCAGAAGTGTGGAGGGAAGGAGGGCTTTCTGTGTTTGTCCTCCATCCATGGACGAATGAAAAATAACTCCCTCCCATTGGTTGCAATGTAAGGGAATGCATTTTGACCACATCTTGAGCTGGTCTAAATGTTTTCCCTGAGTTGGGGGTGTGGTTGGGGGCTTTCCTACCCTCTGTGAGGTCAGAGTTCTGACCTAGTAGGGGAGCCACCACAGAAACCTCTGTGGCATCTAAGAGGGCCCAGGGTGGGGCTCCAAAATCAGAAAAACACCCCTGGAGGTTGGAGACCTTGTCCAAGTCCTCAGAGAGGTTTTTCTTATCAGTCCTATAGCCACAGGGATGTGTCTCTGGACCATGGAATTGATCTCTCTGTCAGATATGGCTGCCCCAGTGCATGTGCAGAGATGAAAAGAAAACTCAGATGTTTGTCAGCAAAATCCTTTACTGAGGCTTTCAAGCATAACAGAACTATTTACAGAGCAGTTGCATAGAGCCCCAATCTAAGGCTCGATCCTTACTAAACTGGAACTTAAAAATGGCCACCGGAAAATGGGAGCATTAGCAGATAGTTAAGGTCTTCCTTTAGACCTATTGGATATAAAACTGTTATGTTTTAAAACCCCAAGCATTTTTTCTCCTAAGTAGATATTTTACATTCAGCTTTTGTAGTTTGTCTACCTCCCAAAAAGATCATTTTGAAGTTGTATGATTATAGTGCAAACAGTATTAAAGGAGCACCTGCTTTAAAAAAATTTGAATATTGCTGAAATGCTCATTCATGAGTTTTTTTAATGGTCTTTTGAGTTTAACCCACATATAATTTTTGGCATGGACACTCATTTTTGGGGGTTTATTTACAATAAACAGTGTCCACATAGGTGATGTCCCATGGGCCTGGGTGCACTTTAGAGAGTAGACTGGATCTAAGACTAGTATTGTTCTGTACCAACCAATCTTTTAAATGTCTTGTTCTTTTAAATGCAATAAATGGTCTGGTTTCTGGACCCAGGACATCCGCTACCAAATGCCGATGTTTATGAATACTATTCTGGAGACTGTTAGAGACACTATCATAGGTGAAGGTGCAAACAAATATTTCTTCCTAGAAGTCTCAGAATGAAGATGGGAGAGTTGGAGAGCTTGGTTTTAAAGGGCCCAGATATGGGCAGAACAGAAACTTGGTAGAATGGAGAGAAGCAGTAGAATATGGTCATCTCTGAATACAAACTCTATAGCAGTGATGGAGAACCTATGGCATGCGTGCCACAGCTGGCACGCAGGGACCGCTCTGTGGGCACGTGAGCCATAGGTCGCCAGCCCTCGAGCGGCTTTGGGGGCACAGGGGGGGCGAAACCACCGAAGGATGGAGGCGGGCGGAGCAGCTGCTCCTGCCCGCCGCGCGTTGCCCGGCATCCCTCAGGCTGCCGCCTCTGCCGGGGAAGGGCCAAGAAGGTCCTCCTGGGGCGGGGCGGGCAGGCCTGGAGAGCTGCTGTTGCCCTGGCGACCGCCCAGGCGGAGAGGCCGGCTGGGAGCGCCTCTCGCTGCAGTGTCACTGGGCGGCACCAACGCTCCCTGCCGGCGGCGCGAGGCGGCGTCACACCCTGCGCACAGGCGGGCTCAGGCCGTGACGTGGCGGGCGGGGCCGACGGGAGCACCTGTTCTGGACCGCCCGCTGTTCGCAGGCGCGTGGGCTGCCTCCCCGCAGCCGGCGCCACCTCCACAGCCCATCCGCAGTCCAAGGTGTGTCCCCTCGGGAAGTGAGCTTGCGGGTGCCGCAGGGCTCTTCTTCAGCCCAGCACTGCGGAGGGTGGCCTGGGCATGCCGGCAGCAAAGAGGCCGGAGTGGTCGGAGGGCTGCTGGTCCGTCCAAGCCCCGCCTCAGGAGGCTCCGTGGGCAGCGGGGCAGCGGGCCAGGAGGCTGACC
Source organism: Shinisaurus crocodilurus (assembly GCA_021292165.1). Classification (NCBI taxonomy): domain Eukaryota; kingdom Metazoa; phylum Chordata; class Lepidosauria; order Squamata; family Shinisauridae; genus Shinisaurus; species Shinisaurus crocodilurus. Next base: position 89,996,011 of record CM037880.1, read on the forward strand.
GGGTCCCTGGAGGAGGGCAGCGGCGAGAAAAGGCAGCCCCCCCTCTCACACACACATGTTTAATTGCTGTGTTTAAAAACAGGTTTAATTCAGGTTTAATTGCAGCGTTGGCACTTTGAAATAAATAAGTTGGTTTTGTATTGCAGTTTGGGCACTCGGCTTCAAAACGTTTCACCATCACTACTCTATAGTAAGGAGAGGAAAGGGGATGGTGTTGCTCTGTACATCAAAGAGGGTATAGTATCAAACAAACTAGAAACCTTAAAAGGGGCAGTCTTCTCCACAGAATCACTTTGGGTGACAATACCAGCCCCACAAAGTAATTTAGTACTGGAGACATGCTATTGTCCCCCTAACAGAGATACTCAGGGTGATCTTGAGATAGAGAACAAAATCAGGGAGGCATCCGAAAGAGAAAGCATTGTACTAATGGGTGACTTCAATTACCCTAACATAGACTGGATATATGCATGTTCTCATCATGACAAAGAGGTAGTATTTCCAGATACCTTAAACAACTGTACCCCAGAACATGGTTATGGAACTGCCAAGAGGGGAGGCAACCCTTGACTTAATCCTAAGTGGCACCCAGGATGTGGTTGGACTGAATGGAAACAGTGGCAACAGTGCAATCAAATGTAATTTATATGTAAGTAGAAAATTGTCAAGGAAGTCGAACGTAGTCACATTTGACTTCAAAAGAGGAAACATTTCTAAAATGAGGAAACTGGTAAAAAGGAATGTGGGACTAGATGGGCCTTTGGTCTGATCCTGCATGGCTCTTCTTATGTTCCTATGGCCATTTGCCATCCATTTTTCTTCTTGGATTCACACCTCCCTTCCTCCATTTCAGATTTGAGGAGGAAAAAAGCATCCATGAAACATCCATCTAGTTAGTATGTCCCAGGGATGGGGACTCAGACTCGAGGACTCGACTCGTGAGTCGGACTGAGTCCCCCCTCTGACTCGACTTGGACTCGAGTCCCAATATTTTTAATGGGACTCGAGACTCGACTCGGGACTCGAGACCAAGGACTCTTCAACATCCCTGGGCTGTGCCAGAAGGAGTGGAGAGGAGCGTGATTGCCGGCGAAGAGCGCATGGAAGCGAGGTGTGCCGCTGCTCGGCCACTATGGACGGCTACCAGGAGTGCAGCCCCAACAGTGTGTCAAGATTTATTTTGATTGATGTGCTGCGTACTTGGGAGAGGCAGAAGAAGGACCTGAGATTACTCTGTGTGGCTGCTCTGAGTGTGTTTCTGGTTCCAGCAAGTTCATCACCAGTGGAGCGGGTGTTCAGTGAGGGTGGAATTGTGATGAGATCTCACCGTTCCAGAATGGGGGCCAAATATTTAGAAAAAATCATGTTCCTCAAATGCAACATGGATAAGTTTTAGGAAGTACAGCAAGTTTATTTTTTAAAATCATTTTTCTAAAATGCAACCTTTCAGACATTTTGGGTTTGGCTGCCTCTGCCTGCCTGTCTGGGGTTCCCAGCCTCCTCTGTCTGCCTGGTCTCTTCTTGACCAGTTCAACAGTTGAATTGTCCAAGACAAAGGCCTCTGCCTGCCTGCTTTGGGGTTTCCTGCCTCCTCTGTCTGCCTGGTTATTTTGGGTTTTTCTGCCTGGTCTGTTCTTGCCAAAATCAGTTGCAGAGTTTTGAAATAAAAAGGCACACTTGTGCCTAGAATTTATTTAAACCACATATCTGAAGTAGCCTTATTTTGTTGGGAAAAAACCCCATTGATTTTAATAGGGACTCGTGGAGTCAGCTTTGGGAGTGACTCGTGACTCGTGAGTCACCATTTTGGACCAAGGACTCGGACTCAGACTCGAGACTCGGGTCCAAAGACTCGTGATTCGACTCGTGACTTGAGACCAAGGACTCTTCAACATCCCTGTTATGTCTTCCCTAATGTTACATGAGAGGTGAAAACCTAGGAGGTCCTCATTGTTATTATAAATGATTGTCGTTATAAGTTGAGGGCACTGACTCATAATCCAAACCATCCTGGTTGGGCACCGAGACCTCTTTGGGACCCAAGCTTAAGGAAGACCCCTTAAGCCTCCCTCTTCAGCCTGTGGTACAGGCAGCCACCAGCCAGACCAGTAGCTTCTGATCAGCTCTGAAGAATCCTCCTCAGATGAGGTGATCTCACCTGAGGCTCCCTCGCTGTCTGACTCTTCCCTGGGTTTCTTAGCTATATGCTTGTTTTACTGTTTTCCACAACTCGTTTTCTTGGTGGTTCTGCTTCTTCCTTATTGGTGCAACTCTCTCATGGCTGCTCAGGCTGCTGGAGCTCCCAGAGGGGGAGCAAGTCCCCATTGGGCACTCTTTTGGTGGGTGGGGTGGATAGTACATGTGGGCTGTGCCTCTATAGGTGGCTGTGTTGCCTGGGCAGGTTGCACTGCAGGCGTGGGCTGGGCCAGAGAACTGAACTGCTCCATGTACTCTGTAAAACATGCCAAGACTTGGGAAATGGAGTACTGTAGTGCTCTCTGGCTCAGTGTCCCTCAGTCTGCACATTCCTTTGCAGGGACAGGGATGCTTCCTCGCAGAGGAAGTTGCCTGAGACCTGATGGTTTGCTTGCTCTGGCCCCTGGTGCAGGGAGGAGACTGAGCTAAGGGCTGAGGTTTGCCCGTTTTCTTCTTAGGTGGCATGACCTTTGTGTGGAGAAGCAGGATTTACTTAGAAGATCATGTTGGCACCAAGAAAAAAGAAACTGTATTCCTCAGCCCAGGCTCATGATCCACTGGAAGTGTTTGAGGTGACAATCTCAGCAGCTGTGCATTCTTTGGGCTCCCAGCTCTACTCTCTTCTTCCATGCTTCAGCCGCTCAGACTTCCATTCTCTTCTTCCCAGTTTTGGCCTGCTGCTTGCCATGGTCCTCTCCAGAAGGACGTTGCCACTCTTCTTTCCAGCCTTGGCCTCAGTCATCTCCTTCGAGATCTTCACTGATTAGAGATGGCAATGGCCAAAGCCACAGGTGGGGTTCCTTTATATGCCCCAGGAATGGACCTGAAAGAGAACTCTGTCTCCCAGGTCCCCCTATCCCCAGGCTCTGTCCAGGGAACCAACCAATGCTTCTGATTGGTCCTGGGGTCTCTCCCAGCCTACAGTAAGGCTGCTTGGCCCTCAGTGCCATCAGTCACACCAGATGGAGAGAAGCCGGGCTGCCCTCCTTCTCTGTCCCCCTGCATGCCAGTACAAACAGGTTTATTTATTTATTACATTTCTAAAGCATCCATTAGCCAAAGTTCTCTTGAGGTTCCCAAGAAAGCCTGAACACAGGCAGAGTACAAGTTGAATCGGGTATCAGAAGCCAGCCAGAATTTAGCTAAATAAAAACAGGTGTAATCTCACTGCCACATCGAACTGGTTATGTACTTGCACGCTTGAGGAATTTGATCTTTGCAAATTCCTATACAAGATGTCCCAACATGCACCTCTCTGACTAATGTGTAGATCAGAACATAACTATTCAACAGATTTTGCAACTCTCCCAATTTGCGGCACAGTACTCAGCAGTTTAAGTGAATCAACATATGAATTTAAATTTATATTTTGCGAGAAGGTACATATTTAAATACCTATTGAAATACATATTTAAATATATATTTAAAAGTAACCCCCTGCCCCAAATCCACAGATTAATATGGAAATGGAACAGAATTATGGGTAAAAATATGCAAAAGTGACATCCCAACAGTTTTGGTAATATGTAACTAGGGCTAAAATTTTGTGTCTCTAAGATTGTGAAATGCCCAAGTATCCTAAAATATAATTATCACTGGTATATAACCCAGTATCCCATCCCCCTGATATTTCTATAGGAAGAAAGTTACCTTTCCATGCATAAGAAGGCGTATAGTGAGTGTGACGTTGAGGCCCCCTTCTGTCACTTTTGGATCCTTTGTGTTCATTCTTGATCAATATCTGCAATCTTTGAATACAGATTTTCAGAGCAATTTCTCCTGTTCACTTAACCTAGAAAGACAAAAAACAAAGAAACTACCATTCAGAGGTCAAAGTTTCTCAAAACGGAATTAAATAGCAATCCTTACAAATTAGTTAATAGTTTCCATTTGGGTATAGCTACATATGACAAAGGACATGGTGGCTCCTGCCCAAAATGGCAGCTATTCAAGTTTCCCTCTCCTCCGTGGACTGTACCATATGTATGTCACAATACCTTTACAACGTGTTTCCTTGCCCGTCTCACACTCCACATCATTAGAGACTACTGGTGGGGTGGGAAAATGCACCTTGTAATGATGTTGGGACAAAGAGAAAAGTCAACTAGCCAATATGGAGCAGGGCAGGAGAGGGAAGGTCTCAATACAAGACTACCATTTTTGTTGGCAGCCCCATATTGTTTGTATTGTGCAGTTCTGCCCTTTAAGGCTCCTTTTTATGATCGAGTTCTTTAAGCTAACCTGCTCTCTTAAAATGCCCAAGCAAGAGGTAAGAAATAACCTACGTACTTGTACCAGATGTTATAGCAAAAAAATGGAATGTTAACAAATGACCAGTATGAGTGTGTAAATGTGTACATGGCTACAAAATTTGGACTTTACATTTAAATTCAATGTAGTGTTCCATTGAACAGCAGTAAAAAATCAACAAATTTCTGCTCTCCTCCTCCATTCCTTCCCTTTTCCTGCTCTAGCAGAACAGATTTATTTTCTCTTCACGTAGCTCTGTTGTGATCTTAACCAGATGTCACCTCCAGCAACGTAGCAGACATCGCAAAGACACTGGAAAAAGCCAGGAACTGTTTTCCACAGTAAATCCTGGGTGCTGTCTAGCTTTGTTTTTGTCTAGGAAGCCTGGAGGTTACTCAGCTCAGCCCCTCAAAGGCCAAAACCCAAAGTGGTAGTAGGATGTCTCTTAATTTCTGATGACAAACAGTGGACTTTTAACTTATTTATCAAGTAATACATATCATGGAATAACAGAGAAGTCTGGTGGAGATGGGATGGAAAATAAACAAGAACAACAAAAGCATCCATCCAGAGACTAGGCATGCCAAGACATTTACCACCGGAAATGGAGATGGGGGAAAGTAGCAGCATTATCTCCACACTTCTCAGCAGAGTTTATTTTTATCTGCCTTTACCTGTCACTGACAAGTCTGAAATATTCCAAGAAACATGAGTGAACAACAAATATGACACCACAATGCCAGCCCAGTTATGGGAACTAAATTTGTCTTATGGCCTGAAACACATTGGAGTTGGTAAGCTAAATTTTTAGTCCTTTAAGTAATGGTGGCTTTGTTGGAAAGCTACTGTACTAAAGATATAATTCTGATCAGACTGCGTTGGATCCACTGCGCTGGTGGGAGTGGACTTCCCTGACCCTCCTTCGCATGGAAGCCCCTCTAGCCCCCTGAAAATGCTACACAGAGAGTCAAGAGACCCTGTTGAATGGGGTGAGCTGTGGTGTGTGTGGCATCCCCAAAAATTGGGCAGAGGGACCTTCCTTGAGCGAAGCCCTTCCTCTCATGGAAGGTCCCTTCTTCTTGCAGAAGGCAGATCCTGGATCCAATCCATTCTGTATAAATACATTTTACAATAAGGGCCAACTCAACTATCCTTCTTTTTTTTTACTCACCTCAAGATTCTAATAAGTGTTCAAAGTGTTTCACATTAATTACATTAGATTGTAATGTAATATAGATCAATATATCTGTCCCTTATATTACAGATGGGTAGCTAAGATTTAGTAGTGCCTGAGTGTAGAACAGAGTGCTTTTAGGCAAACACAGGGTCCCCAGTCCTTTGTTCACTGTTAATGCTAATTAGGGTGGCCATGTGTCCTCTTTTGCAGAGGACAGTCCTCTATTTGAAAGGCTGCTGGAGGACTGTCCTCTGCTTTGAAGGACTGTCCAGTCAATGTCCAGTATAAAGATAAAGAATCATGAGACGGGAGAGCTGGGCCTTGAAGCTGCCCATCAACAGCACCTGGACAGCAGACGGAGCAAGGCACACCAGTCACCTGGTCTCAGTCTTCCACACTATGGTGGGATGTACTGTATTTCTAATTAAATTATAATAATGTCTACAATTGCCTCTGTACATATAAATCAGCATATGAAAATTTTATGCAAATTGGTATCCTCTTTTCTTGGTGATGCATTTCCTCTTTTCTGGAGACTCACAACTGACTGGCCGCAGGGTGGATATATTTGCAGGGGAGCACTGTTGGTGGGAGGGATTGCCTAAGCATTCCCCTGACCACTGATTCTGCCTGCAAATGCTGCACAAGCATTTTTTAAATCTCTCTCCCCCTCCAGAAAGTCTCTGATATTGGAAATAAGCCCAACTAGCGGAAACCACAGCATTCACCATCTCACAGGTCACACACGATTATTCCAGCTTTTTCTGAGTGCCATACATAGCTTCTCTCTCACCCCCCCCCCCACTTCCTCCTCTTGCAGCACTCTCTTATATTACACTCGCCATGCAGGCACACCCCTCATCTCATTCAGCCTAGAACGGCACCCTCTGTTTTTGCTCTTCATCCTTACTGCTCACCTCTAGACACCATTTACAAAAGGCCACCACTGTGAAATAGGGCCCCATGTTTCGCACTGAGAGGAGATGGTGAGATTTTCTCCCTCTCTAGGTTCCACAGCTTTCCTGGCTTTTCTCCAATTCTGTTAGAAATACTTTACTCTCTTCAGTTATTTTAGGTATTTGTGTCAGTGAATGCAATAACTAGATAAGGGCCGAGGGAGGTCATGTGGCATTGCTGCGCAACCCAGTGCTTGTTTTCTTCTATTTGCTGTTTGTTGATTCAGTGTATTGAATCTGAAAAGCCCTGTTTCAAAGCCGCCATTGCTCGTGTAATAATAGGACACGCTGGCCTTTGATACAATTCTCTTCAGGGAACAAAAGCTTCTTTTGGCAAGACTACAGAGACTGCTTGTTGTAGGTTACACATATCTTTCCATTCAAGCATGATTAATAACACACCAAAAAATGCACATGACCCATGGCGAGGATTCTTTCAACTATAATGTCAGCATTATGAGCTCAGAATTCCCTGTAATTTTAAAATGGGCTCCTACAATGGAATGGTAATTTAATTACATTTTCTGCAGCCTGTACCACTTTGTTTCATCACTTTGTGCCATGAGCCTAGCAGCTCACAAAAGATAGTTACTGCCCTCCAGGATTATTTTGCCAGGTCCTCTCAACATCTGCTTCTGAAAATGACTTTATTTGCAATGACATAAAGAATAATCAGAGACTTATTTATTCAGATAAATCAGGAAAGAGCCAAAGGCTGGTGGGGCGGGTTGAGTCAAAAGTGGAGGGGAGTAAGGAAAAGGGGAACAAGAAAAAAATTATCCAAAGCAGTTCAAAGGCTGTCAAAAGGTGCTCCACTTGTTCTGAAAATATCTTCAGATGGATGATGCAAGACACAGAAATATGAATAAATCATTTAGTTCCTTTTAGTACCCAAGCAGACTGCAGAAGGGGTACATGCTAATATACTGTTGGAGATTTACGATAAATCTAAGAAATAAGCAGGCCTGATTGCCTTAATTTCTATCAGAGCTGCATGCATTAGTTTAATTGGTAGTGGCGGTACAAGATGTCCTGCTGCCTGAGGCAGGAGGAGGTGCCACTGCCTCCTCTCCCCCCCGTACCATCTCCCCCCACTTTTTGGGCTCGACTGTGTCAGCAGCAGCACGAGTAATTTAGGCCCAAATAATAACTCACTGTTAGTGGTCTCCAGGGCCAGCTCACCCACAATGCCTCACTCTGAGGAAGGATCCCTTGAAGCAAGGCATTTGAGCCTGGTGGGTGCTCTCAAAAGTCACGTCAGCTGTGGAAAGTGACCAGAATTGCTTTCCGTAACAGCCACACAATACTTTGCTCTGAGGAAGGACTCCTCAGAGTGGGGCACTGGGCCCGCCAGCTGATCAGGAGAGCTGTACTGGCCACTTTCCTGCTTAGTGGCATTTGCTGCAGCATGAAAGTGGACAGTGGGTGAGGCATTGGACAGGCACATCAAAGAGCCCCACTGTCCACTTTTCATGCTGCAGCAAATGCCACAGCAGGAGACATCAGTCAAGGGATATTTGCTTGGGATTGTCTGTATGATGTTAAGACAGCTCAAACCTTAAATACAGTAATACCTTGGATTGCAAACATAATTCGTTCCGGACCGTGCTTGTAATCCAAAACACTCTTATATCAAAGCGAGTCTCTGGTGGGCATGAGCGAGGGTGATTTCAGCCCGCTACGCCTGCTCGAGGCGAGCGGTTACATCCCTACTTGTCTTGCTCGTTTATCAAGTCAAAATTTTTAAATTTTTTTTGCTTGTCTTGCAAAATGCTCTCAGACCAAGTTACTTGCAATCCAAGGTATTACTGTACTGTAAAACAGCTCCCTCAGATTAGAAGGGCTCACAATAAAGCTAAGTACTTGGATAATCTGTTTCTCCTGGTGCAAAGCGATGCATTTACTGAGTTGTGCTTCTATGTGATACCTTCAACTGTGGTAGTGGGACACTGTAGTGCTGATTGTGTCCAAAATGCCCACATTAGATTGAGGCCTTGGTGCATTACCTTTTGAAATGTCCCGTTTAATGACATCACAGTTAAATCTATAAAAGGTATCCTAGGAACTCATGAGTTTGCTTCAGCTGCAGAAACGGTCTGTTATTTGCTGTCAGATCTTGATGTGGCAACTACTTATAGAGTATCTTTTTTAAAAAAATAAATTTTATTTAGTTATTATAAACTACATACAAAACTATAAAACACAAACATACAACTAAAATAAATCATACGGTGCACCCCCCACCCGCCTAGGGACCAACTAATATACATCCATCCCCTTAATCAATTAAATTCCACATTCCAAAAATATAACATGTCCTGACAATTTATTAATACATAGTCTAATAATTGATTCCATATATCCATAAAATTATTCTTCTTTAACTGTCCCTTTTTGCATTTGATACTACAAGTTAGTTTATCATTTAGGGCTATATCCCAAACTTCCTTATATCAATCAGTTATTAGAAAAACATGTTGTACTTTCCATTTCCTCGCTATCATTAACCTAGCTGCAGTTAACAAGTTTACAATTAGTTCCTTCGTATTTTGGGCACAAGTGACTTTATTGGTTATTGATAACAAAGCAAGTTTAGGACAGACCTCCAGATTAATACCAATAATTTCCAATATTTCTGTAAAAACCTCTTGCCAAAATTCCAGAACATTTTTACAACTCCACCACATATGAGCATATGTACCTATTTCCTGACATCCTCTCCAACAAAGTGCGGAGCAATTGTTATCTATTCTATTTAATCTTACTGGAGTTAGGTACCATCTCCATATTATTTTATAGAAATTCTCCTTTATCCTAGTAGACATAACTTTCACAATCTGTCTATCCCATATTTTGTTCCAGCCCACCTACGAGGTCACCTCTTCAAATTCATTATCCCATACTGTCTTTAGATGGTCATCTTGTTCTTTTGCTTTTTGAATCAATCTGTATAAATCCCTTGTTATACCTCTTGTAGATGCGTTCCCTCCTAAACCATCTCTAGACATAATCTTTTCAAATGTGGTTAAATCTCTCTCATCCTCAGTTTTCCTTTTCCACTTCTTCGACCACTGTTCTAACTGTAATAAATTTAACCACGACACTCTTCTTCTCCCAACAATTCCCAGTATTTGGTCTCTAGTCCCCATCTTTTCCACCCAATCCGATAATCTAATAACCCTTTCTTCTCTTAGTATACCCTCCAAATCCACTCTTAAATTTTCAGGAAAGTCATTTAGAGCCACCACCGGAGTTAAAGGTTATAGAGTATCAATGTTTGCATGAACAGCCAAGAAAATTAGAGCAAATGTTGTTGGTATGTTGGAGGAACCTGGGTCTTAGGGTCCATACTGTACTGTATTCATATTCCTCTTTTTACTTTTTATTCCTGGGTTATATGTATTTTTTAAAGTGATATTCTTTTTGTCATGGCCTTTGCTCATACAATAAATGTGTGATGATGATTAATTTGTGAGGGGCAATTTTAATCAGTGGAGCTGTGAGGAAAGGACACATCTGTCTATGGTTTAAGGCTATTTCCCCCTGATGTGTTGCTGTAACAAGGAATGAAAATAATAAATATGGCCTTTCCTGCCATCTAAGTGCTGGCTTTTACTTAGTAAATTGCAACTTTTCTTACACTTCCTTCAGTATCTCAAAAAGTTACTTACGGTATATTGTGTTTGGGCAATTGACAAATGTATTCAAATCTAATCGATGGTAAAAAGTCAGATGGAATTTCAACGAATAATTATTTAATCAGTTGACAGTCTTAATTCTTATCTTTTACTAGGTCATTTGCAACACTGTCTTTTGAATCTCCAGACAATTTGAAAACAAATACCAATAGATGTTATTAAAGTTCTCTGTTGCTATACCTAAATTTAAAAATCAAGTGTGACTGTCAGCTAGAGGCAGGTGGATCTATCTATTTCCAGTCCATGCCACTTCTGCATGTTTTTACCTATGTATACTTCTGTTCTGCTTAATCTGAGAATTAAAAAAAAATCCTCTTAAAAATATGAATTTAAATATGTATTTTGATACGTTTAAACTACTGGGAATTGTGTTGCAATGTCTTGAGAAATATGAAATCTGGTTTTTAGCTAAATTCCAATCTGCACATTAATCCAAGTGACACAAATTAGGTCATTTCATATAGTAATTCACAAAGATCAAATTTCTCAAGCATCCCTCCTGTCAACTTGGGCAAAAGGTACAGTGAACTCCATCTAGGTGGGGGGAAAGGCAGCTTGTCTGTTGCAAAGCCAAGATCTTAGACATCGCTTAGAAATGAAACACATCTTATCATAGACTCTTTTTCAGTCAGTTTACCTATTGTGATTAGAAGGGGAGAGATAAACAAGCCCCTGTATGATGCAAATGAAGTGAACTGTCATTTGGGATTTCAGAGTTTAACACAGCCTACACTCATTAATATGACGATTAATGCAACACAAATGATGTCATGTTTCAAATATATTGGCCTGGACCCAAAGAACCACATGACTATCAGTGTGCCCAAGCTTTGGATATGTTTCTCAAACAGGAGCCCCATCCCCTCATACTGCATAGCAAACTGGGGTGGCCCAAGACATTTTCCTGCCGGAGGTGAAAGGCAAGATGGCACCCCCTCCCCTTTCCACATATAGAAGCTAGCCGGACTGGCAGCTGAATCTTACTTCAGCACTGGCAATAGGACAGTGTCCTCCACCACACCTGAGGCAGCAGGCTAGTCCAGGGGACCAAGGACTAGTTGTATGGCATACAAAGCTCTGTCCTCAAACAGAGGGAAATAGCCAGGGAGTTCAGGAGGCCACCACTGCTACCCCAGCACCTGCTGCCTGAGGCAATTGTCTCACTCTGCCTAATGGTAGGGCTAGCCCTGATAGCAAACCTCTTTGGAAACGAAGGGGATTTTTAAGAGGAATTTGTGATATGGCATGTCAATGCTTGGACATATCAGGTACTAGAGTTCTTCTTGTGGTGAAGTGACACCATAAAAAATTAGGACTCTCATCTGCTTAAAGGAAATAAATCAAACATATGAGTATTTGTTAAATAATTAAATCTGCATAAATGTGGGTGTGTATAAAAACAATAGTTTTGAAGAAAAAAGTCTACCTGCTTTGTTCTTAGATGATACACACACATTATCAAGCACCATGTGAGAAGAGGCATTCTCTCTTGCAAGACTGGGCTAATGCCTCTTCTACCATCTGCACTTTATGTTAATTCTCATATTATAAATAGGTTTTTAAAAAACTTGCTTCCTGATTAATTGGCAGCACCACTTTAATTGATGAAGAGGTTTTAAATAGATTACTGTAACTGATTAACATTGCTAAACATTTCAGCCCTAGCAAAAGTCCTTCTTGAATCTATGCCATAGTTTACTCTGGATGGATACAGATAAAGCAGCTGCACAGAGAATTGTCTGGCCTCAAATTCCTAATCTACTTATAGAGAGAGATATTAGATTCCCTCAGCAATCTGCATCTCCAGTAATTTACAACCATGGCTGTATGTATCTGGATTCCTAGCATGAACATTTTCACTAGTTTCTCATGTTTCTGGAGAAACGCTTAGTTATAGATGGAAGACAGCATTTACATTTGCCACTAAAAGTATTTGTTGTTGTCTATAACAAAGATAGCATTGATCCCACTAATGATACCATACAAAAGGAATATCTTTGTTATTCTGAAGTGTTAAGAAGTATCAGGTTAATAGCATAGAAAATAATTAATTAGTGGAAAGTATAGCTTTCACAAAGCAGCCTGGAGGCAAATAAAGAGCTCAGGAATATTTTTTAAAAAGAGATAATGTTGATATGAAGGAAATCACCATTCAAATCTAGATTGAAATGGGGATCAACAGTGCAATCCTATGCATGTTTATGCAGAAGTTAGTTCCACTATTTTCAAAGACGCTTACTCCCAGGATCGCAGCCTAAAACGTATTCAGGATATTGTGCTTCATATCCCCAGCCACAGAGACTTAATCTAACCAAGTACTTAATCAAATGGGCAGATTAAGATGCAATTAATCTCACTGACTGATATCTGCAAGAACTGAAACTTCTTTAGGACTCCCCACATTGCAAGCAAATAAAGAAGTAAGCTGTTGAATAAGTGCTGGGACAATGAAGATTTCCAGTGGGCTAGCAGCATCTCTGGTGCTATAACAAACTTCTATACAACAGTGCCCAAAAGGCAATCCACGGGTCAGTTCAGAGATTATCTTTGCTGATTGGCAACTGCTGCTGTGTGATCTACATGGACGGGGAAATAACATGCTTACTTCTCATACCAGTGCCACAGGCAACAGCATGTAGTGATGCTGGAAATAAACATTGGAAACTCCAATTTATTAACACAAAAATATTTTGATATAAACAGTGAGTAAAACGATGCCTCAGCTCTCTCAGTGCAATGTCTGATGTGTAGAACAGAAGTTAATTCAGTAATTTTTATTCTGTAGTTTCATTCACAATTGCACTTGAAATACTGCAGAACAGGAAGCAAGAGAAGTAAGGAGAGGCAAAGCCACTTCAAAAGCTGGAGTGTGAAGTGAAATTTGGAAAATTAGGAAGCAAGTTTATCAAACATGTTCTAGACCAGTTTCATTGCCATATATAGTAACTGCAAAAAGCTAGATCAGAACTGTTGCCCATTTATATCCCGTTGGTGCTTCCAGATGAAAGGCGCCTGGTGCTACCGACCAGAAGGCGCTGTGCACTTATTCCATCTTCTTTTCTTCAACAGATTTTCTGCAGTAAGAAAAAAAAGATGGAAGATGCAGTTGAAAAACACCAGAGGGTTACAAGAGGAAGATGACAACGTCTGGGTCCAGTGCTGGTTCCAGGTTTTGGAGGGCCCTTGGGCAAAACATCCTCAAGAGACCCCTCTTTCAACGAGTCTACCTTCTCACTGCCATTGCCACCAGTTGCTCTTGCTCCTCATCCTTGTTCTCATCATGGCTACCACTTGCTTGCTTGACAGGGAGAGAGCCAGTGAGCAAGTGGCAGTGGCATCCTCTGCCCCTCTTTCTCACCACCACTGCTGTCTGGGCCAGAACAAGTGGCAAGTGAACAAGCAGGCTGCAGTGGTGAAGAGGTGGAGGAACTCCGGGAGGCTCTTGTCAGTGGCCCCCCTGCTGGGGTGTGGGCCAGCCATGCCCACCTGCGACACCAGCCCTAATGGGCCCCCTATAAAATTCTGTGACTGAAGCAGACTGATGGCCTTATAAAAGCTTCATCTGGAATATTCAAGATGGCCTCTGGCATGTACCACAGCCCACCTTATCTTAAATATGCCACGGTGGGCTGTGGTGGTTGTGCGAACCCAATCTATGGGTCAAACTAGACCAGTGGCGTAGCGTGGGTTGTCAGCACCCGGGGCAAGGCAAGTAATTTGCGCCCCCTAACCCGTGGATTTTAGCACTCGAGTCTCTTCCACTAGATTAGTTAAAGAAACCCTGATCCGCGCTCTTTAGCGGGCAGAGACGGTCTCCTTCATTAACATGAAAGCCTCTCAGAAGGCACCTCCACTACCTTACACACGCTATGATTTGTTTTACATTTTTATGTATTTATTTATTGCATTTATATCCCGCCTTTTTTCCTGCAAGGAACCCCAGGCGGTTTACATAATAATCCTCCTCTCCATGTTATCCTCACAACAACCCTGTGAGGTAGGTTAGGCTGGGAGTCAGTGACTGGCTGGAAGTCACCCAGTGAGCTTTATGGCAGAGTGAGTGGGGACTAGAACCCGGATCTCCCGAGTCCCAGTACAACACTCTAACCGTTAGGCAACCCTAGCTCCTTTGAGCATCGAAGAGGTCAAACAGTTGCTGCTGAATCAGTTACAAAATTCAAACGAGAAACTCACAAAAACAGTAGCAACCCATTGAAATCAATGGCATGCTTTCGTTTTGTTCCGTGTTAATTTATTCTAGAGGAACCGCTGCCTCCGCCTCCGGATCTGTACTCACAATCACCAAATCCGAATTGCAATCTCCACTTAGTCCCTATACACGCGTTTACCCAGATCTGCCTCTTGGCTCCTCCTTCCACCCCATGAAGGGGCGTTTAAAAAGTGTTGAATACCATCTTGAGAATTCAAACGGTTAGAGACAAAAACAACCAAGAGTCCTGTGGCACCTTAAAGGCTAACCCATTTATTATGGCATAAGCTTAAAGTCCATATCATCAGATGCATGAAAAGTTATCCTGACTTACCCTGAGCTGCAGGTAAATGTTTAAAGTTGTTCCATTTGTTTGTTTGTTTTTAAAGTTTTGAATTTGTTTCCAAAGTTTTCAGACTGGTTTTTAATGGGCCAAGGCGGCTCCCCGCCATTTGTGCTGGCTCGCCCATCATGTGCCCCTTCTTAAGAACACGTCGCTCAGGCTGCACATCCCGGGCTATGCACATACTTTGGGCGCGATCCAGTGGGACTTTACTCGCGAGTAAACGTGCGTAGGGTTGAACTACTGGTCCCCTTGCTTACAATTAGCAGGGAGCTCGGCGAAACTTCCTTCGGGAGTGCCAGACTTTGAAATCTCCCTCCCGCCCGCCCCCCCCCCAGCCCGTTTTGTTTTGTTTGGTTTTTGTTTTTCCTGCCACTCTGATCTCTGAAGTGTTACTAATGGCACCTCCTGGATCTCTGCCTTGACGGAGGCAACAGCCAATCAGTAGCCAAAAGGAGCCGTGTATACAGCAGAATGTCCCCTTGGGAGCCGCTGCACTGTCCCTCCCCCAGATAGTCCCTCGCTCTCTCTTCGCACCCACCGCACCGCACGCCTGGCACCCCCCCCCTCCACAGTGGGCGGCGACCCGGCGGCTCGGATCGGATTCGCACAGCCAGCACTGCAGAGAGAGTGAGTGAGCCAGGCAGGGGCAGAGAGCTGCGAGTGCGAGCGCGCCCCCCCAGATGTTGCGCCCGGTGCGGCCGGCCCCCCCTGCACCCCCCACGCTACGCCTCTGAACTAGACATGACACTATTCACACAATGACGTGAATGGATTTATTGTTAGAGTCAATAGCAGGCATGGGGCCCCTGATCCAGAGTGGAACCCTGGCAGGAGGGTAGTGGATCTGAACCCTCTGTCCCCCACTGCAGTCCTGATCCAGATGGCAAGGGGGCTAGACCTCCTATCTGCAGTGGAAGCACTAATGGGAACCTTCTTCCTGATGCAAATATCAGATTCCCCACCCCACCCCCAGTCAGGACTTCAGTGGGGGGGGGACAAAAGGTAAAAGTACCCTCCCCCTAAGACACTATTTACTCCAACAAACAAACAAACAAACCACATGCTAATGGTGTCCTTTGCTTATGGTTTGGCCCTATTTCAGTGCCAAGCCTGATCATATGAACCAAGGCTCTGATTTGCAGCTACACAAAGCTCAAGGTTATGGATCACATTGACTCAGCAAACGGGTAGGCCAATTATACAATGCATTCAGTGCCTTGTTAACATGGTTACATTACTTCTGTAGAGAAGCAAGGCCTGCTTAACTCTATTTAAAGCTCACAGATATTCTGGCATGCCAGTCAGTGTTCATTTGTAAAGGAAGACAAGCCTGTGGTGGTTTCAAGATAACCATTTTAAACAGAGCTCTGAGTTTGACGGAGAGCTACCAATTGTTTGCTTATCGTGCAATTGTCTTTAAAAAGTGCTAAGTTCCTGGTTATGGCTCTTGTTACATGAAAACAAGCCCACCTGTTTTTTTAGGACCGCAGTCAAGCTAAGTCAGAAAGAATCTAGTCTAATGAAGTTAAGAGAGCTGAATTATCTCAGCTATTTTTTAATCAACCAGAGCCTATACTCTCTTTGCAAGGAAAAATAGTAATACAACTACAATAGCAAATGAAAAGCCTATTTCTGTTCATTGGGGTTGCACCGTAGCACCTTTTATCATTTCCAATCGAATGGGAAGCCACAAACCACAAAGTTGGTCTCCAGTAGCAATAATTAAGATAAGACTTGCCAATTTTTGATTTGAAAAGTACTGTTCCCCTAGGTGGGAAGAGAGGGTGGAGCTAAGGCAGAGCCTGGCAGGTCATGGGTTGTACCTGCTGGGTCCAGGGTTTGGTCAATAACTATGTATCAAGGTGTCCCCCCCCCCCCCGCTATCACTGGCTTTTCAGATCTCAGTATTGGTATCCTGCCGACACAGGTTTTACAACACAGACTACTAAAGTAAACAACAAGGTGAATATGCCTTGCCTTTCTATCGGAAGAGTGACAATGAGCTCGCTTCCCTGTGGATTTCTTTCTGAATGAACCAGGAGATAATGTATTTAGAAACTGCATCAGTCACCCGTTCAAGCTTTCCGCATTGGGAGTATCTTCCTTCCTACTCCTCACACATGCAGTGGAGAAGAGCTCTTTCTCAATCACTCTGGGCCAGTTTGCACAACACAACAGCCCGCCATGGCTTAATTTAGCCGTGGAGGCTGCTGTATTGTGCTGGGCGCCTGTGGGTGCCATTTTTGCATGGAGTCCACAGGCACTTGGCATACCATTGCTTGCTGTGCCATGCGAACCCTGGTGGCATGGCTTGTTGGGAGTGGGCAGCAACCCATCAACAACCCATGGCTTATTTGAGGGTTGCTGCCCACTCCAGGAAGCCATACCATCTGAGTTCACACAACAAAACAGAGCAACCCACATAGGTGAGGGTAATTAAGCAAATTCTGCCAGCATGTGACCGGCACACACGGTGGGGGGAAACAAGCCACCATGGCTTATTTCCCCTGCTGTGATCATGCAAACCTGCTCTCTCTCTCTCTCTCTCTCTCTCTCTTTCACGCACACATACACACACAGACATGGAGCTCGTGCTCACGTTACATTATCTGGGTGGTGAATGGGAGAAGGCACATTGATCCTCTACCACAGTGGTTCTCAACCTTTTTTGCCCCATGCACCCTTTTTACCATATGTCAGAATGTCATTCCCCCCCTTTCCAAGATTGTCTGACTTAATCTGTGCCATACAATAGGGTGTGATGTCCTGTAGATTATGTACAATCTGTAGAATTGTAATTTGTAGAAAGATCAGTATTCCAACAGTTTGAGTCTGTGGTCCCAATCCCCCCCCAACCCTAAAATTCCACCCGGGGGGGGAATTCCCCCCTGGTTGAGAACCCCTGCTCTACCACATGAGCAGTAGTGGGTGAAAGTTGGGTGTAAACCAAAACCATGCCTGGAAGATGACTCAAGATTTGCATGTGAATGTAAATACTTTTAGTGGCAAATGTAAATGCTGTCTTCCATCTATAACTAAGCGTTTCTCCATAAACATGAGAAACTAGTGAAAATGTTCATGCTAGGAATCCAGATACATACAGCCATGGTTGTAAATTACTGGAGATTATCAAGGCTTCTCATTTATATTTTCACTCTCCCTTGAATGGTAGGCATTCTTTCATGGGAAGATTTGCCTTCCTATTAAGAGCTGAGCAAGTTCAGGGTCAAATTACACACATTACAAAGGCCTGGTTTGCACAATCACCAGGGCTTAAACAAGCCAGGGAGGCTTGTTTAAGCCGCAGTGTGTGTGCTGGATGCCATTTTAGCTGTTTTAGCTGTGATATTTTATATAATTTTAATACTATTTATGATTTAATTATATTTAACTTTTGTATTTTTCTATTTACATGTTTTAATTGTACACATTTTAATGTTGTGAAGCCACCTTGAGTCCCAGTATTGGGAAAAAGGCAGGATGATGATGATGATGATGATGATGATGATGATGATGATGGTGATGATGATAATAATCCTGACCAAACTGCACCAACCCACCACAAGTTGGCCATGCACTGGCAGTGTGCAGCAGCTAGGCAAGATCCAAAGGGCAGACTGGAATGACCATTCATATATGATCCCTGTGCACTATGAAAGTGGTATGGGCCTTGAGTTGTCTGGCTTCACCCCAGCCCTTGCCATTTTGAACTTGAGGAACAGGGAAGTGCCGACATGGCCTTCACTTACTTGAAGGTCTACCAGCTTTTACTCTTCCATCTCCAGAGTGTGATGGCTAATAAACGTTTTATTTTATTTTTTTAAAAATATTTTATTTATTTTTCAAAACAAATTATAACACAGAAAATATATTTAGCAAAATACAAAATTATCACACAAATATAACATAATCAACATACAATAAATCATAAAGTGCTCCCCCCCACCCTCCAAGGGACCAATTAATATACTTCTATCCTCTTGATCAAATAAAGTCTAAATTCCAAAAATATAACATATCCTGACAAGGCATGTTACCCTTCCCCTTTATTAATACATAGTCTAGTAATTGATTCCATATCTCCATAAAATTATTCTTCTTTAGCAATCCTTTTTTGCATTTGATACTACTAGTTAGTTTATCATTTAGGGCTATGTCCCAAACTTCCTTATACCAGTCTGTTATTAGGAAAACATGTTGTACTTTCCAATTTCTCGCTATCATTAGCCTGGCCGCAGTTAACAAGTTTACAATTAACTCCTTCGTATTTTGATCACAAATAAGCTTCTCAGTTATTGATAACAATGCTAATTTTGGACAGACCTCTAAATTAGTACCAATAATTTTCGATATTTCTGTAAAAACCTCTCGCCAAAACACCAATACATTTTTACAACTCCACCACATATGAGCATATGTCCCTTTTTCCTGACATCCTCTCCAACATAATGCAGAACAATTATTATCTATTCTATTTAATCTTACTGGAGTTGAATACCGTCTCCAAATTAATTTATAAAAATTTTCCTTTATCCTAATTGACATCATTTTCACAATCCGTCTATCCCATATATTGTTCCACCCCACCTTCGAGGTCACCTCTTCAAATTCATTATCCCATACTGTCTTAAGCTGATCCTCTTGTTCTTTTGCTTTTTGGATCAATCTATATAAATCCCTTGTTATACCTCTTGTTGATGCATTACCTGGTAGGCCGTCTCTAGACATGACCATATTTTCAAAATTAGTTAAATCTCTCTCGTACTCAGTTTTCCTTTTCCATTTCTTCGACCACTGTTCTAACTGTACTAAATTTAACCACGATAATCTTCTTCTCCCAACAATTTCCATTATTTGATCTCTAGTCCCCATCTTTTCCACCCAATCGGTCAATCTAATAACCCTTTCTTCTCTTAGTTTACTCTCCAGCTCTAATCTTAAGTTTTCAGGAAAATCCTTAAGAGCTACCACCGGAGTTAATGGAGATATCCCTGGTATAAATATGCTCTTCATAGTACCCCAAATCATTAACAAATTTCTTAGAAAAGGGTTGTCTATATTTTTTATCAATTTATTATTATTTTTTTGAAAAAAAATATTCCCCAAAGTACTACGTAGTTCACATGTTTCTAACTCCAACCACATTATTTCTTTAGGGCGTGCTATAATATCCACTATATGTCTTAATTGATTCGCTATATAATACCATTTTAAATTCGGCAAACCCAAACCCCCTACTTTTTGTGCTTTATACCATCTTGTTTTAGTAATCCTAGATTTTTTCCCTCCATTACAATATGTATTAATAATTGATTGCCAATCTTTAAGTTCCTTATCTGATATCGCACTTGGTATCATCCGAAATAAAAAAATTATCTTTGGCAAAATCTTCATTTTAATCAAAGCAATTCTACCAAACCAGGAAAGTCCAATTTTTTAATACTCCTCTATTTTATTCTTTACCTCATTCTTTAATTTCCTATAATTCTGATCTCCCAATTTATCTATATCTTTTGGAATTACAATTCCTAAATATTTAATTACTTTATTAATCTTATAATTACTTTTTTTTTACACATTTCAATCTCTTCTCTTTTACTATAGTTAAACAACAAAAATTTAGATTTATCCCAATTAATCTGTAGCCCCGTTACTTCCCCGAACTCCTTTAAATGATTCTCCACTCTATCCATATTTTCCATAGGGTTTTCGATTGTCAAAAGAGTATCATCTGCAAAAAGATTTATTTTTATCTTCTCCCTAATCCCTATCCCACCTATATTTCTATCTTCTCTAAATACATTTGCTAAAATCTCCATTACCAATGCAAACAAAATAGGCGAAAGGGGACATCCTTGTCTAGTTCCTCGACCTAGGTAAATTTGCTCTGTTAAACCATCATTTACTACAACTGATGAAACATTTTTTGAATACAATTGATTAACTACTCCTCTAAATCTTTCTCCAAACCCCATAATTTTAATTAAACTTTTTAATGCTGGCCATTCCACGCAATCAAAGGCTTTAAAAATATCTAACGCTATTACCCCTGCTCTCAATTTATTTTTCTTTATTAAATATATTATATTTAAAACTCTTCTTGTTAAATCTGCCATTTGTCTTCCTTGCATAAAACCACATTGGTCTATCCTGACATATTTAGTAATAAACTTGTTCATCCTTCTCGCTAATATTGCTGTAATCAATTTTGCATCTTGATTTATTAAGGAAATGGGTCTATAGGAACCTGGCTCCGTTAAGTCCTTCTCTGGCTTCGGGATTAAAATAATCTTAGATTGCTTCCATGAAGAGGGGATCTCTCCCCCCTCCAAAAAAATATCATTAAATAACCTCTTTAGTCTTGGACCAACATTTAACTTAAAGACCTTGTCGTATTCAGCCCCTAACCATCCCGTCCAGGGTCTTACCCTCTTTCAGTTATTTATTGCATATTCTATTTCCATTACTGAAAAAGGTTCTTCCATATGCTCTTCTTCATCCCTAGTCTAATTTTAAATGCTTTCCCTAATATTCATTAATCCTCTCTTCCGTACAAGCTCCAGCCTTGTACCGTTCTGAATAAAATGCCTTACTTATATTTTAATTTGTCCTAATATAAATATGTCCTTTCCCTTTTTTATCTTTAATTACCACCCCAACTATACTTTTTCTTTCTTTTTTTGTGTGGATCTTGCTAACAATTTTCGAATTCTTATTGCTATTTTTCAAAAAAACTCTCTTTTCAAATAAATATCAAGTTCTCCTGACGTTTTCCAAATCTTTCTTTTCCAACTCTTTCCTTTTAGCTTGGGTAATATCTACAAAGACTTGTGGGTCGCCTCCTTGCCTTCAAAATGGAAGGCTTCATTTCCAAATCCCTAATCTCCCCTTCTAACTTTTTAGTAAACTGTTCTTGTTTTTTCCTTAGTATCACACCCTCCCTGATACTTATCCCTCTCATCACTGCCTTCATTGTGTCCCACACAACAGCTTCAGAGCAGACTCCCGAATCAATAAACAACCAAATCTCTCGCATTTCCTTTTCTATCTTTGCTATAATATATTTATGCTGTAAAATCTTACAATTCAATCTCCAACTCCTTGCTTCTCTATAATCCTTCTTTATTTTAATATCCATATTAACTATAGCATGATCCGAAACTTTTATAACACCTATTTCTGAACTCATCACTCTTGACATCATGGATTTGGAAACAAAAATATAATCTATCCTAGAAAAGTTCTTCGTGGCTGGTGAATAATATGTATACCCTCTTTCCAATCCCTTTACCCCTCTCCAAACATCAACCAGTCCTTCCTTATTAATTATTTTATTTAATACCGTTATATTATTTCTCTTCTCTTGTCCTGTCGGATTTGATTTATCAATATTTTTGTCCATCACCATATTAAAATCCCCAGCCATAATTACCAAACCCTTTTGTGGCTCCCCCATTTCCTTAATCACTTTTTGATAAAATTCTTCTTGATTTTCATTTGGTGCATACATATTAACCAATATATATTCTTCACCTCCCAATAATCCAAATATTATAAGGCTAATAAACGTTTTAGTTAGTTAATAAAAAATGAAAGATTTCCCAAGTCTCTGTTTCAAACTACCATTTGGTTCTTTCATGGTTTCATCCGGTTGCAACCAGATGAACACTCTTTTGCATTTTCTGGCAAAATATTCTCATAAAACATTTTTTGGAGAAAATTGTATATTCTTTCCATGCCTTTGCAAGAGAAATTCAGCTTCTAATTTTACAAGCGTGCTCATAATACTTAACATCAATGCCCCAAATGTTTCTCCAAAGGATAAGGCGGGCCTATAGAAGTGAATAATACTATTTGCTTATCTTACAAGGTTGTTGTGAGCATTATAGGGGATATATGTAAAGCATTTTGAGCATTTAGGAAAACCATTCTAAAGTATAGTTATTATTAATAATAATTGCTTAAAATGTAATCCTATGCATGTCTACTCAGAAGGTAGTCACATGGAGTTTAGTGACTACTAAACCCATGTAAGTATTCATAGGATTGCAGCCTTAGTATTAAGAATTCATCAATGGGTTCATTTGTATTTGCCCATCCAGCAAATCAGGACTTTGAAAAGTGTACACCTACAGCTGCAAATTACAAAGCATAGGATATTGCTGGTACAATGGCACTGCAGGCAGGCATGCCTGTACAAATGCTTAGAATTGAGGTGCCAGTCAAGTTACTACTAGCTTATGCTACAATATGCAAGATCAAACAGCCAAAGGGTTGATATTGCTGTTTTCCACATGGGGTACTTCCAGACAAGGCTTTTATTGTGCCATCAGCCTGCTTCATCCATGGATCTTTACGGGGGGGGGGGCATTGTTGTCTTCTTCTCGTAACCCTCCCATGATTTCCCACCACGTCTTCCATCTTTTTTTCTTACCACAGAAAACCCATTAAGGAAGAAAAGACAGAACTGCTTCACAAGCCCTTCGAACTGGTAGTGCTAGGGGGTCCTCTGTCTGGAAGCACCCCTGGCACAAGAAATTTGCTCCTGAAGTTTAATTCTCTGACAAACCATTAGGTCTCTTATTCACCAAAATTAACGGGAAAAATCTCTGTTTTATATTATTATCTCTGTCACTTTGCTCAGTGCTATATTGTATTACGTACAATACAATGCACAGTGGCTTTTTATTAACAGCTACAGCTGTCGTATATGCAGTGTACAAAATAAACAAAAAGCCAATTTTGAAGAAAGCTACTTTATAGTTCTATCCATGGTGCATTAAAACTCAGCTTAGTATTTTTCAACACTCCAGAAATTGCAATATTGTCAATATGCCGGATCCCTTGGGATTTTTTAACTGTTTAATAAACTTGTGCATAGAATGGATCACTTTATGTGAGATTAAAAAGAACTGAATCATCATCTAAGCTTGGACAGGGATGCTTTTGTTTAATGCTAGTGCAGGAATATTGCTTGATCACAGCAAAACAAGAAATTGTTGTAGTTTGCTTATAAAAGCTGGCCTGTTCTCTGTGGTCACAAAGGCATCACTTGATTTTCATCGTCATTAGAACTGAATCGACCTTTTCTTGTTAACATTTCACACTGTACAATTAGCAAGCTACTGTGACACAATGTGAATGCCTTTATATGCATTACCTCTGGCAAGGATGTCTGTTTCAAACATCAGACATTAGGATACGTCCATGGCAAACACTGCAAGACTTCTGGGTGTATTTACATAGCCACTTGCAACCCACAAAAACCAGGAGACCTATTTATTAATTAACGATAGCTTTCTGCATGGACCTTAAACCCCACTCCGCCACTATTTTATCCTCACAGCTACCCTTCAATATAGAATAGGATGAACTTTACAGGAGGTGGCACTGCAGCAGATGCAAAGCTCATTCCAGTAATGATATATCATAGTTTGCTATGTCCAAATGCAGCCAGTGATTGGCTCAAGACCACCCAGGGATCTTCATGGCAGAGCAGGGATATGAACCCAGGTCTTCCTGGCCTAAGTCAAACACTCTGGCCACTACTACCGATGCCTTCTTGTTTGTTTTAGTGGTGCATTGGCAATTATTAAAGAGGGCAGTGGTGCGGCTAGGGCTGGACCTCAGGGCTAAAATCCAGGACCCCACAGCCCCCAATGACCACCCAGAGAACGCCATATGATGGGGGCAGCAGCAAACAGGTCCATCGTCAGCATAGGATTGATGCTGCTTACTGCATCCTTTCTGTCTTCTTATTTTTATGGTTGGGGGTGGCTCATTTTATGATTTTTACTTTCTCCCAAGATGCTTATTCCCAAGTAAATGTGGTTAGCATCAGGGCAGCAGAAGCAAAGTCTATCTTATTCCTATGGACATGATGATGCTATGCTTTGAGTGAGTTTAAAATGCAAAACTGCACATGCTCAGGGTGTTTCATTTTTTTAAAAAAAATTAAATCAGGGTTGGCAAACAGCTTTGTTTGTTTGCTAACAGAAATGTAGGAGCAGTTTTAAAGCATGGAATGGTGTGTGGGGGGGAGCAATGTTAGTTGTGTGCTTCACAGTCAGAACTGAAGTAATATACATAGTCATTTAAAGGGCCCCCTGTAAGACTATTAAATCCAGGATCTAAAATTACCTAGCTGTATCAAGAAGGAAAATAATCTATGAATCTATGAACATTTAAAAACAGCAGAAAACGCAGGGATGCAGTAAGCTGACCAAGGACCAGCCCACGACTCAGGTGCAAAAAGTGGGGCATTGTGAATTTATCTCTCTCCCTTTCATGAAGGGTCGTCTCCTCCCATATATACCTGCCCGGACCCTAATATTGTCTTCAGTAGTCCTTCTCCAGGAGCCCCGACCAAATGAAGTGAGGTAGGTGGCTACTAAGAAGAGGGCATTTTCTGTGGAATGCACTCCCCAGAGAGGGCTGTCTGGCACCTACATTGTGGTCTTTTCGGTGCCAGGTTAAGACCTTCTTTTTTCTCTCTGACACTTTAGTCTTTCAGTTTCTGTGTGTTTTTAATCTGTTATTGTATTTTAAGTCTTTGCATTGTTGCTAGGTGTTAGTTTGGTTTTTATTGTTATTTTATGCTGTAGTTTTTAATTTTTATATTATATTTTATCCTGTTGTATTTTATGATATTACTTGTTGTGAGCCACCCAGAGAGCTTCAGCTAATGGGTAGTATAGAAATATAATTAGCAAACAAACAAACAAACAAACAAATTCATGCATGTTACATCCTAATCCTAAACACATGGCTGCCTGGGGAATGCTGGGAATTGTAGGACTTTTTTCTGTCTAAACATGCATAGGATTGTGCCCATATTTGTTTTTCTATTTCTACATTATCTTTTTTGGGGGGGGGATTGGCCCGCACAGCGGCATACATTAAAAACTAAGCAAACACTAAAATATCAAGCTACAAAAATAGTGTTTGAAACAATGTAGTTTAAATGGTATAAAAGGCAATGTAGTGGTGGTGGTGGGAGGGAACTGGACCACAAGTAACATGTTGGCTGCTGGGCCCATGGGGAAGAGAGGGAGGCAGCTTGTTTAGAAGCATTGCGGCCTCCAGCTAACAGTGATGGCATGCTGCATTCAAGGGCCAACAGGAGAGGGACAGGGAGGCAACAGGGATGGTGCAGAAATGGATCCTACCCCAAGCCAGCAGGCACTAAAACTGCTAGCTCTTGCAACAAGAACCTCTTATGGATATTTGGTCCACTTTTTCTGAAGCTTATGCATAACTGTTTCTATTGATAGCTGTATTACTACATACTTACATATACTTATGGATATACATTTCATACACATCTATTGTAAGTGATTTATTTTAATTTCTGGAAGAAAATTGTTTTTCTTTTTCTTTTATATGGTTTTCTTTGTTTTGGTGAAATTCACAACAACAACAACAACAACAACAACAACAACAACAACAATATCTCTTATGGTACAATCCTATGCATGTTTAGACAGAAAGGAGGTCTACAACTCCCAGCTAGCATTGCTGGCTGGAGCCTTCTGGGAGTTGTAGGTCTTTTTTCTGTCTAAACATGCTATAGGGTTGTGCCCTAGATAAAAGATCAAGCAAATTCACAAAAGGCTAGGTGGAAGGGCAAAGCATTCTTTTGTTGTGTGTAGGTGATTTATTTTAGAAATTTCTAAGCCCCCCACCCACCCTTAATCCAAAATGGATTCCAATACATAAAGAGAGCTCACCTTCTGTTTTCAGGAAAGCTTGGGCCCACTTTCAATATGATGGCAAGTAGGTAAGAAAAATCTTCCTCTTGCAAATTTCCATGTGGCTGGAATCTCACCTAAATTTAGGTTGGCCATATGCTCTCTTTTATAGAGGACAGTCCTCTGTGGTGCTGCCAGAGGGCTGTCCTCTGTTTGAAAGTGTCCTCTTCTTGAACGGCTGTCTTGTCCAGTTCTATTTTTAAGATAAAGAACCATAAGAACTGTTGCCCATCAACAGTTAGCACCTGGTCAGCAGACTGAACAGGCCAGCACGCAGGTCACCTGGTCACGGTTTCTCACACTATGGCGAGATGTACTGTATTTCTATTAAAATTTTAATAATCTTTCCAGATTTGTATCTATACATATAAATTAGCAAATGCAAATGTTATGCAGATTTATGCCATCCATTGTCCTCTTTTTTGGTGAGTCATAAGTGGCCACCCTAGCTAAATTGGGTTGCCTAGCCTACATTTGCAGCATTCACATGCAAGGGATAGATGGCCTGGGCAGGAGCTGCTCTGACATGCTAACTCTGTACACATAGCAGCAAAGGCACAGTTTAAATAAGACATGAAACAGGTGGCATTGACAGCACATAATGCAGGCCACATACTGAAGCTAAGCAGGTATGAGCCGGGTCAGTGCTTGGATGGGTGACTGCCTGGGCTACCCACCACATCTGTTCTCCTGCATTGAGCAGGGGGTTGGACTCGATGGCCTTATAGACCCCTTCCAACTCTATGATTCTATGATCATTTTTGAACTAGGCTGACTAGAGTACACAAGAGCTCTGACCTATCTGAACAAAAAATATACAGTACTAGCAGTTACTTCTGTCTGATTTGTTTGACTGGTTAAGGAATTAATCAGAATCTGGGACAAGCTAAAAGCAAAGAAAAAGGTGCCTGGATAATGAATGGCTCTTGATTAATTTCAATTTCATCTTATTTATTTATTATATTTATACCCCGCCTTTTTTCCTGCAAGGAACCCAAGGCAGCTTACATAATCCTCCTCCTCCTCTCCATTTTATCCTCACAACAACCCTGTGAGGTAGGTTAGGCTGAGAGTCAGTGACTGGCCCAAAGTCACCCAGTGAGTCTTGTGAAAGTAACTTGTTACACAGCAGCAAGGCCATTATCTCTAGCAGAGAAATTATCTCTAGTAGGCTGGAATTCAGAGCTTATTGCTAGCATTATAACCTGGGATTTCCTACTAGTGTAAACAAAAGTTAACAATTTAGAGTCAGAATTCCAAATCAATTGCCTTTGGAAAAGAAGAAATGAGCTTAGGTGATTCAATGTTTCTAAAGCCAACCTAAATTCTGACAGTTCAAGAACAGAGAATAAATTTGGTATGAGATGGAAATTCTGTTACAGAGTCAATTAGTTAAATGAAAATGTAGTATGAATCCATCACAGGCCATTAAGACGTTATAGATAAAATTATGTCTCTTTGATGTTCCCAGAGGTCCATCTAACATCCTTTGCCTTTAGGCAGCAGATATTCACATGCAAGAAGTAAGCATGAAAACATTTTACAGTAGCTCTCCTTATAGATGCTTACGCAACAGGGGTTGTTCCATCCACTTAGAAAACCAAAGCAAAAATATTAACAGCAAGGATGTACAGTTTCTTTGGAGGGTATTAAAGTTACATTTTTCATACTTCTGAGAGTGGAGATGCACTGTTTTTTGGAGAGGCACTCTTTCATTCTTACACCTGAAAAGTTTTACTTTTAGAATTAAAGTGTAAGAGGAGCCCACCCTGTTCCTGCATGAGTCTCTGTCTTGAGTGTGCCTCCTGATAGAAACCAAATGAGCTCAGGGCAGTGATTCATGCAGAAACACAGAAGGCAGCCTCTTCTGAGGGAGAATGATTCTAGTGGTGTTTACATCAAGAGTGCTTGGATGGTCAGATGCAGAGGTAGGGTAGAATTACCTACTTCCAGTAGAAGCTGTTTAGAAGGAGGCATGAGCAGAACAGTGACTCACACAGAGAAGGAGTGGTCAGCTAGCGATGTATGAGAATTCTGTTTCAGTTCGCTAATCAAAAAACTTGCCCCGTTTGTAACCCTGAATGCGAACAGGAGAGCATTTTTTGGGGAAAGATCACACATTCTCGAGCTTGCGATCGCATTAATAAAATGCAATTATTATTATTTTTTAAAAAGCACTTTAATATATATATATATATATATATATATATATGCATTTTTATGCTTTAATCAATTGGGGTGAGGGTTGGGGAAGGACGCATTTGGGTGCGTGCTTCAAAAAATTTCCCATTCAAAAGTTCGGGAACAGGAACAAGGCAAAATGAACTTTGAAGAGGAAATCAGAGAACCTTGCTGAGCTCGAGCCTCACTGGTTCTCCCATCCCTGTGGCCAGCCTCGTCCACTGGCAGGTGCTTTGGGCTCACAGCAGCTTTTCACTATTTAATCGATTACTTCTTACAACACACTGACACTTTCCTCGCAGTACTCTTGTGCACACCCTTGCCCTTGCACACAGTTTGGGAATTACTGGAATAATGCAATTAATGGAGTTGGTAGGGCCAGGATAAATGGCAGGATAAAATTTTAAATCTATATAAATAAAAATGTAAATGTCCGTTCGTTCAAAATCTTAAATCTCCGAAAGTTCTTCACCGATCGCTTTGAAATTTTGACACGACGTTGCATTCACCTCCGCACGTGTTTCTATATACCTAGATTATATAGCTGTCACACCTGTGACAGGTAAAAACATGCTTTTCTTGAATTTTGTTGCAAAACAGTGCCATCTGCTGGACGTAACAGCGACACATGCTATACTAAAAAGACATGGGTGTTGCGCAAGCCGGGGAGCCTGCCTCCCTGTCCGCTGGTCCTGCGAGGAGGAACTGATGCGAACGGAACTCTGCACTCTGTTTTTGGCTGGGGAAATCAGGGTGACATGCCCTGTCGCCCTGGTTCCCCCCACCAAAACAGAGCACGGGCGGGGCTCCGGCAGCAGCGGCGGTGGCGGCGGCGGTGCAGAAAGGTAGGCTGCGGTGGGGTGGCGGGGGTGGGGGGGGTCCGGCGGCTGCGGGGGGTGGGGGGGCAGCAGCAGTGGCAGCGGCTCAAGTGGTGCGGAGAACGTTCTGCGCCGCGCGGGCGGGGCTCCAGCAGTGGCGGCGCGGAAAAGGTAGGCTGTGGTGGGGTGGGGGCGGGGGTGGTGGTGGGTGTCCAGCAGCTGTGGGGGGGTGGGGGGCGGCGGCAGCGGCAGCTCGAGCGATGCGGAGAATGTTCCATGCCGCATGGGCGGAACTCTGGCAGCGGTGGCGGCGGCGGCGTGGAAAAGGTAGGCTGTGGGGGTGGTGGCAGGGGGTGTCTGGCGGTTTTGGGGGTGTGTGGCGGCGGGTCCGGCGGGTGGCGGGGGTGGCGGCAGCGCCGCTGCCGGCTTGAGCGGTGCGGAGACCGTTCCGCGCCGTGCAGGCGGGGCTCCGGCAGCAGCGGAGGTGGCGGAGGCAGTGGCACGGAAAGGTAGGCTGCGGTGGGGTGGTGGGGGTGGTGGTGTCCGGCGGCTGCGGGGGGTTGCCGGGAGGTGTCCGGCAGCTGCGGGGGGTGGCAGGGGGTGGCGGTAACAACATGCTTTTTTTGAAAACCACCGCCATCTGCTGGACGTGACGGCGACACATGCTATACTAAATATTTTACGATTCCATTTCAGTGTTTCTGATTTACGATCCATATACGATTTCCCACGGATTGCTTCTCACATGGACAATTCTGTGTTGCGTGCTCTACAGTCGCCAAACCAGACGATGGGACAACAACAGAGATTGTCTGCCCAGAAGCATTGTGAAATTAAACATCTTAGAGACGTGCGCTTTCTCTTTTCTTTCTTTTCCATTTACCCAGACTAGGCCACAGTAATGCGTGGCCAGGTATCGCTAGTGATAAAATAAAACAAAGAATTTAAAATTAGCAAGTGTCCTACCCAGCTCCATCAACCAGCACAGAGCAGGCTACAGTCATTGGCTTACAAGGCTTACATTGGCTTACATTTCAGAATTATTCTGAAGATAACAGTCTAAGAACTTGAACATTTTGCATTGTATGCTCTACGTCAAAAGTCTTGATCCTGAAATTTCACTAGAGACACATCTTAAGAAATGTACATCAGGAAGGATGGTAACCTTTAATAAAGTGACTTCTAATCATATGGTGCCTTTGGGGATGTGGGGAGAAGTACATTCAAATAAAAATAAACTAAATGCCACAGCTGGTTTTTTAATGAACATTCATTTCCATAACAAAAGGCTGCACAATGTTTCTGGAGCTAGCAGTGGATTAAAGAAGAGGAAGTTAATCACCTGGTTCTCATGATCACTGCAGCTGGGGGGGGGGGAGGGAAGGGGAAGTGAATCACTCCCCTTCCCCCATGAACTGCTGCACTTATCCTTCTGAAACTTTGCATGTTTCTTACTTAGGGACACCTCTAGGCTGTCTGTTATTTTCACAAGGAACATAAGGGAATAAGCACATCTTCTTTGGGATAGCCTCAAAATGTCAAGGCTGCTCTTGTTTGAACTCCCCTGTGCCTATTCAGGTGAAACTTGGCAGGCTTGATCCCACAGAAGGGTCAACTATCCCTGCAAATTTTATCCAATTATCCGAAGAAGTAAAAAAGTTATTGGCGTTTCCTGGGGGGGGGGGATCAAAATATAAGGGTGCATATCACACCCCTCACCCTGAATGTATTTTTTAATGACATTTGGCAGGTGTAATCCCCTTGTAAGGGGCTACTAAGCCTGCAAAGGGGCTACTAATTTTGACAAAGAGAAAAAATGTTAGAGCCATTTTTTTACATTTCCCATGTGGAAGGCACGGAGCCTCAGATTTCTGAATCTCAGCTTGGGTTTGGTACCCAAGTTGAAGTCGAAGCTTCTGAATCAGTCGGAGCAGAATCAGGCCATTTTCCAAAGCACCAAATTGGAATCTGAGTCAAATCTGGGGATCGGTGTATACCTCTACTAGAAACCTGTTATGGGAGAAGTTAAACAAACACACAAACTTCAATGGGTAAGAGGCTACTTTTTTCATTAAACAATTACATTCTGTGACTTCTCTACAATTTAGGAGCAGCCTTGATAGTATATTAACTAAGCCTATCTTCTCTACTTGAGGTGTGAGACAAGGGTGTGTATTATTAGCACCCTCTTTATACAATCTATGAGTGACCTAGCTCCTTTTCTAAAATCAGTTGATTCTCATGCCCTCAAACTAGCTGCCACATCTGTCCCATTGCTGCTGTATTGCTGATGGCTCTGTTTTATTGTCACAATCAGGGCTGGGATTATATCATTTGTTGAAAGCTTTTGCCCATTTTTGTGACAGTAATCAACCGGTTATTAATTATACCAAAACTAAGACCTTAGTCTTTTCAAAACAAGATATTATATAGCTGGGCTCTGAATCCAAATTGAACAAGTATACTACTGTAAATATTTTGGTATTCATTTTCATCATACTTTAAAATGGAGTCACCAAAGATGTTCTTTAGAAGCGGTCTTATTACTGCCTCCTTAAGGGCTGATGGCATCACTCCCTCCTCGAGGGAGGCATTCACTACCGCCCTGATCTCCCCACCCAGTTTTTCCCTGCAGCTTATAACAAGCCAGGACGGGCAAGGATCAAGCAAGCAGGTGGTCAGCTTAACAGAAGAAAGCACCTTGTCCACTTCACCAGAAGGAAGAAGCTGGAACTGATTCCACAAAACCGGACTGCCACTGGCCTCCTCCCGTTCACCCACTGTGTCCACGACGCACGGAATCCCACACCTAATCCGATTGATTTTATCTGCAAAGTGCTTTGCCAAAGCCTCACAGGAGGCTTTAGACTGTTCCAACGGATCTGGAGCAACTGGACAGACCAGGCTCCGGACCACTTGGAACAGCCTCCTGGGGCAATACTCCGCAAACGCGATGGAGGCAGCATAGAAATTCTTCTTTGCTGCCTTCACCGCCACCTGGTAGGCTGAAGATGCAGCTCTGACCTGTGCCTGATAGTCTTCAGAGCGGGATCTACGCCATTGGCGCTCTAGCCTTCTCACCTCCCGCTTCAGAGCTCGCAGCGATGGAGTAAACCAAGGTGCCTGTGCGAGCTCTGTTCAGGTGAAGAGGGCACTTCGGGGCCACTCGGTCTAATGCCCTGGTGATTGCAGCATTCCAGTCATCCACCAGGGTCTTGACCGAGCTACTGTTTGCGTGCTCCAGTCCCCCAAGCACGTTCAGGAATCCATCCGGATTCATAAGATGCCTGGGGCAGACCATCCTAATAGGTCCTTCACCCCTGCAGAGGGGTTGTGGCACCAAAAAATCCAGCCCTACCAGAAAGTGATCTGACCATGACAAGGGGGTGGTGGAAATACCCCCGATTTCCAGACCATTTCCTCCCTCTCCGGAAATGAAAACCAAGTCCAGTGCATGACCAGCTACATGGGTAGGTCCAGTTGATACAGGATACAGCTCCCAGGAAGCCATGGTCTCCATGAAGTCCCAAGGTGCCCCATGATGGCAGCCTCCGAATGTATGTTGAAGTCCCCCAGCACCAATAGCCTGTGGGACCACACACGCACATCAGAGACCACCTCTAGCACCTCGACCAGGGAGTCTGCTGTGCAGCGGGGTGGACGGTACACGAGCAGAATCCCCAGACTGCCCTTTGGGCCCAACCTCCAGTACATGCACTCGATAGACTTGGTCTCCCGGAGAGGGAGTCCGGCAAGGACCAAGGACTCCCAGTAGATAACAGCCACTCCCCCTCCCTGTCCTCGGTTGCTGGGCATATGTAAACCCAGGCGGACACAAGGCCCCAGGAGTTGGAGCAGCGGCCCTGTCCAGCCAGGTTTCCATAATACATGCCAGGTCCGCACCCTCATCCAGAATTAAGTCATGGATTAAAGATGTTTTTGGGGTAACAGACCTGGCATTACACAACATCAAGCGCAAGGCAGAGGAAGGAGACACGCATCCCCCAGTTATCCCTTGGCTCTGAGCAGGCCCAGAACAAGGGTTAGATATTAAGCATCTATCCCTTGTTCCCCTTACTCGGCGTGGCCTGCCCCTAGTGCTCTGCCAGTGCCTGCCGCTCAACATTGGTATACTTTGCCCCCCAGAACTCCCCCCACTATCTCCATTAGATAAGCACATGCCCCCTTGCTTCCGCAATTCAGGTGGGAACCCACCCTCACACCTCCCAATCAGGGGGAAGGGCCCCTGCCCTCGTGCCACCACCAAAGTGGCTCCCCCAAAGGGGCGACCCCCTTTGGCGTCGTCCCCTTTGGAGATGTCACCGCCGAGGTGTCGCCACCCCGCTCTGGGCCGGCAGATGAAGGCCTGCGGAGTGTCAGGCAAGCCAGATGGCAGGTGCTACCAATCAGGCCGGCCGGGGGGTGTTGCCCTCCTCCTGACGGCAGCAGAGCTTCCCCCCAGGGAAGGAGCCCCAATCCAGCCAGCAAACAGCATCAGCCAAGGCAGGCAGGTAGACCAGATGGTAAGGCAGGGTTGTTGTGAGGATAAAATGGAGAGGAGGAGGAGGATTATGTAAGCCGCCCTGGGTTCCTTGAAGGAAAAAAGGCAGGGTATAAATATAATAAATAAATAAATAAGGCGGCTGGTGGGATGGTAGAGAGGGTGGCTGGAAGGTAGAGAGGCTGGCAGGATGGTACAGCCAGCTCAGATCTCCTCAACGTCAGGCGTCAATATTTAGTTTTATGTACTAAATATTTATCTATCTACCTACCTATCATGCTTGTATCCCACCCTTCCACAAAGGAACTTTGAGTGTTGTCCTGTTTTCCCCTTTCACCAGCTAATGTGAGGTAGGTTGGGTTGAGAGACATTGATTTGCCCAAGGCCACCCAATAAGACTTTATGGGTCTCCCTGGTCTGTGGGAACCATACACTGTCTATTTTAAGCCCTATTCAGGCTTTCCTTATCCAGGTAGGCTTAATGTTTCCATTGCCCTCTACATGTGGAGGTTGGCTTTCTGAAAAGGAGAGACCCCTGTATCCGTGGAGGTTCCCCACGTGATCTGGAACACTGGAAAATCCAAATCATGTGGAGAGCCTCCAGAGATTGAGGAGGCTCTCTCTTTCAGAACATCGCCATCCATATGTAGAGGGCAATGGAAATGTGTGAGGCGGTGGGGCTAGCACACTCCCCCTCCCCGCGTTTTGACCTACCAAGATGAGGAACACCTGAATAGGGCTTAAGCCTTGTGTATATGTTGATGTTAATGAGAGCAGGCTGAGACTGGCTGGACAATCTAGCTAGCTGATATATATAGAGAAGTGAGTTCTAGAGAGAGCTCCACGCAGCACAATAAATGTTCTCTTTACACAAGTTAATAAATAATTTTGTTTCTTAAACAAATCAGAAGCCTTGCTTCTTCATAGAGAAAGCAGCACATGCGCCAAGACCAAATTCAGTCCATGTCTCCCTATCATTGGTGCACATCTCTATGTGGGTGAATCAGGGCTGCTTGTTTTGAAAATAAAATATGATTTAATGATAGGGTTTGTGGTAGTTCCCACCCTGACCCCAACCCCACCACCCTTAGAATTTGCTGTCTACCTATGATAGGGCAAAGGTCAGAGCCTTTCCCAGATACACTTATTATATCCATTATAGCCATTGAAAGGAAATTTTAGCAGAGCAAATAGTGGGAGAAAATGTTGGTAGGGAATCGCAGTGCTCAACAGCTTGGAGCAGCTTGAAGGCTGCAGTCACAAGCAGTGACACGGCAGCACAGAATTCCCTCAGGACAGTGCGTTCTCATTGAATCAATTTAGCAGAAGCAGCGCTACTTTGCTCCTCTAACTCCCACCCTCACCCCACTCCAGATCAGGAAGCCAACTGGAAGCAGAGGCAGCTGGGGCCCACAGCTGTCTCCCTGTAGTAGATTAATTAGTACATCAAACTTTGCCTCCTAATTAGCAAGCACATACAGGGGAAAAAAAAAATCTCTCTGAAGTGAGCTATTACCATATGTTGAAATTTAACGGCATACTAAACATTCAGTTCTACCTAAGAAGAAAAACTGCAAACTTAAGTAATTGACTATGGCAATGTCACAGTTTTGACTCCAGCAGGGTTGGATTTACTACCAATGTATAGTCTGGCAATCAGACATGGCAAAAAACAGTAGAATTTTGCTCCAATAGCAAAACAAATTTACTGCAAAATCCCAAAAGCTAGTTCTGAGTGTTATGTTTTTTGTTGACCAATCAAAGAATTTAAATTATGTGCTTATGTATGAATTTAACTTCCCCCCCACGCTTCTGTGGGGGGGGGGGAGAGTTTGCGCGGGGAGGGTGAGTGGAGAACGCGAGAAAAATGAGGTGATTTCACCTCGCAGCAGGGCCCGGGGCTTTGTTTTCTCAGTGTTATTTAAAACTAGGTAGACAATCTCTTTCAGAATGCAGGATTTTTGAAAAGGAGCTTTCTTGATATCCTCTTCTCCCAGGTTATTTGCAGAACTGACTGGTGTGGAAGTTAGAATGGGAGAAAGTGAAACTTACTGGGTTCTTCTGCAGCCCTACAATTGAAACTAAAAGCACAGAGATGGTAGAAGGAAATAATATAGAGAGCAAAGGAAAGGGACATGTGCAAATCCAAGCTGAAATGTCAGGCTGCAGGATGATGTGATTACATAACCTTCAACATTTCACAAAGGAAAATAGGGAAACATTGGGTAGGACTAGAAGTAAAGTCTAGTAGCATGGTCTGACGGGCAATGGTGGGGCCTATACAATTCAGACTCAAGTGGGGTACAAGTATCAAGTTCTTGGCCCGTAGGCCACAGTTATGCAGCTTAGTTTAACCAAAGCGGTTCAAGAACCTTAGAGTTCATATTCTATGGTCTTTGGTGTCCCCTTCAATTATCTAGTTCTAGGTTTCCAAGTTGTGACATAAGAGCAGCTAAGCCAATAGATGTCAGTATTATTATGAAGCCCAGTGTGACTGCCCAACTGTATTTGCAATGCAAGCATAATGCCACAGGTCATGTACCAGAGTCTGACCACTTATTCTCTAGCACTTTATAGTTACCCAAACATATCTTCCAATAAATATGAAACTTGCTTCAAGAGTTATTATAAGTACAGCCTTCTTGTGCTACACATGGGACTGCATACAACAGACACATTTAAATTTATTAGGTTCCCTGTTCACTCGCAAGACTGAAAATGGGCATGTTTCAGCCAAATTAAGTACTTTTAATTCCCACGGAAACCAATAGTTTAAAAGTTAAATATGCAGTTAACTTTCTCCAGTTGAAATCAGTGAGGCTTCAACATTTGCAACTTTGGCTAGAGTGGGCCCCAAACCTTTGTGGTTAAAATAAAATAATGCATATACAAAAGTAAAATATTGAGTAGGATCTCTCTTTTTTTATTTGGAAGATGATCTGTTCAGTCTTTAATGAACCTCTGGAGCAAGGGAGCTTTAAAATCCCAATAATGCATGCCTAATGTCATGGTTCCCACCATGCCAGAAACCTTAGAGCACGGGTTCTTAACCTGTGGGATACGCCTCCCCAGGGGAGGTTTGGACTGACTCCAGGGGAGGTGTGAGTAGCCCCTCAACTATAAATTGTTTATTTTACAAGTACATAGCAGTGCAGCTTGGCGGTTGGCCCAACCTTATTTCTTTCTACTAATCTTGGGAGCTACGCCGTTCATTTAATTGAATATGCTTTTTTTTTTAGTCCAGAGACAGAGCATAAACTAAAAAATGCAAACTCGTCCTGCCTAAGCCTAAATTTTGGGCCATTAACACATGGGAAGCGTGGGTCATAAGATTTTTCACAAGGGAGGTGTGACACCAAAAAGGTTAAGAACCACTGCCTTAGAGCCTAAGGTGAATTTTAGCATGGCTTGGAGACATCCCCTGCTTATGCTAGGTCTCAACATGGGCGCTCTGAAGTCTCCAGTGCTCTGATGGAGTGGTGATATTGCCAACTGCAGCCTGCTCTGGAGACCTTCAGGCCCATGCAGTAAGGCCTAGTAATGGGACTGCGGGTATCTCTGGTCCTTGTTTGGCTTCTGCCTCTTATGCCTGGAATGAATTGTGGGATCCATTCCGGATCCCACAATCCACTCTAAAATATAGATATTCTCCAAAAACTTGCCAGAGCAGAAACAAGAATTTTAGCTCATCCATGATTTATGTTTGGAATACAGAGCATCTCAGGAGGTTTCTCTTGGCAGATCAGAAAGTCTGTGACATTTCTATGTGTAAATGGGTAATCTGAAATAAAAAATTGGACTATTTGAAGTTCAATTTACCATTCACCCTTTAAAATGATTGCTTACTCTTTCCCACTCTCCCATAAAGGAGAAGCTACAGGAGCCCGTTAGATTTGTATTTGTTGTTTTCCTTTATCAGCACAATTTCCAAGTTTTTCAGCTGCAAACTGTGTCAATGTAAACACCGACAGTTTAAACTTCCTTATCTGAGCCAAAGCAGGATTCCCTCTGAAGTGGCCAGAAACAAATCTGGACCTGCCTGAAGCTACTTGAGCATTCTGGAGGGCTGCAGAAATGCTTTCACTTTCCATATATGAAAAACACCAGGATGGGGAGAAAGAGAGGAGTTGAGCGATGAACAGATCTACCTTCTAATCTCAAGGAATGGTTTACCAGAACTCTCCAATCACAGTGCTTTGGGGGCGGGATGTTGAGTCTTATATAATGGTTTGCTCATGCTTGCTCTGTGCTCTTTGCTAGTTCTGTCTCATCTGAGCAGGAACGCTGAGCAGGAAGAGCTTTGGTGGAGTCAGTGAGAGAGGAGTTGTTTGTGGCTTTGTAATTTTCCTGATTTCTTATTCTTCCAACCAATTCTTACTCCAGCTTCCCAGTCCTTTCCCTTAAATCCTTTCCCATTCCAATCCATTCATTCACAGCCTGATCCTCCCCCTAGAACAGTGTTCTCCAACCTTGGGTCCCCAGATGTTTTTGGCTTAAAACTCCCAGCAGGCCCCAGCCAAGGTTGGAGAACACTGCCCTAGAAATTGTTTCATTTACAGTAATACCTTGGATTACAAGTAACTTGGTTTGAGAGCGTTTTGCAAGACAAGCAAAATTTTAAATATTTATTTAATTTTTTTTTTCTTGATATACAAGCGTCGTCTTGCAATACAAGTACTGTAGTACGGCTTAAATTAAAAATCTCTGTACAAATTTTTTTGGGGGGATTTCGTTTTGATATAAGAGTGTTTTGGATTACAAGCACGTTTCCGGAACGAATTATGCTCTCAATCCAAGGCATGACTGTATTGTTGCTGTTGCTTGTTAGCTTGCCTTGTGTTTTATTCATCATCATCATCATCAGGCGATCACTCATGACCGAGTAAGATTGTCTTCCGGGATAAAAGGAGGAAATTCTAAAGAAGATTGTGTAGACTCTAGCGATGGGTCTGTAAGTGACTGTGGAGGCCAATTCTAGATCCACACAGCTTCCCACAGTGAGGACACAGGTTATCAGATAGAAGATGGTCCTGTAAAGGATTCATTTGACGCGCTTTTCGCTTAGCACGTTTCTCCCTTTCACCTTGCACTCGGGCTTCTTCAAAGTCCATGGAACCTTTGTGAAAGGCCAACCTCCATTTAGATCGTTCATGGGCCAGAGCTTCCCAGTTTTCGATGTTTATATTGCATTTTTTAAGATTAGCCTTATGAACATCTTTAAACCTCTTATATTGACCACCGATATTCCGCTTTCCATCCTTGAGTTGGGAGTAAAGTAACTGCTTTGGGAGACGGCAGTCAGGCATTCGAACAACATGACCGGTCCACTGAAGTTGGCGTTGAAGGATCATTTTTTCAATGCTAGTAGTCTTTGCTTCTTCCAGTACACTGACATTTGTTCGCCTATCTTCCCAAGTAATTTGCAGGATTTTCCGGAGGTAACGTTGATGAAACCTTTCAAGGAGGTGGAAGTGACGTTTATAGATAGTCCATGTTTCGCAGGCATACAATAAAGTTGGTAATACAATGGCTTCATAAACCAGTGTTTTGGTCTTCTTACAAATATCCCGATCCTCGAACATTCTCCTCTCCCCCATTTTGGCCTTACTTTCTATAGGTTAGGATTGATTTGGGTCTACTATGCCTGCAAATTTCATCCAGTTCTAATCAAAAAGCATAGCCATTTGTGGATTTCTGATGATAGTCAATGGGAGACACATAGCTTCGGATTTCTGATTCTTGCTTCAGCTTCAGGTTGAAGGGGTGTGTGTGTGTTCCAAATGCATTTGAGTTGAATCAGGCTGTTTTCTGAATTGCCAAATTGGGGTCCGAACTGAATCTTGTCGTCTGTGCACACTGCTACTCCCAGCTCACTGATGAACTCACTCTATGTTTCATTGTAGCAGAGTTCTTCTCTAGCAACACATACCGGAGAGTGTTTTCTACCTATTAAAGGTGGGACATGGGAACAAACTCTAACCAATCACTTGCTTAAACGGCTTTACAAAACATTCATGGATGATAGGCCTATTTTGCTATTAACTATGATAGCGAAATGAACCCTCCATGCTTAGAAGCAGCAAAGTTCTGAACACCACATGCTGGTGACAAACATTAGGGAGGGCTACTCCCTTCATGTCCTAGATGTGAGCTTCCAGGAGGCATTTGCTAGCCACTGTTGAAAAAAGAATATTTGATTAGATCAGGGTTCTCCAACCTTGGGTCCCCAGATGTTGCTGGACTGCAGCTCCCAGAATCCCTTGCCATTAGCCATGCTGGCTTGGTATGCTGGGAGCTGTAGGCCAGCAACATCTGGGGACCCAAGGTTGGAGAGCCCTGGATTAGATGGACCACAGTCTGATCCAGTAAGGGACTTGTATTTAAAAATACGTCCATTGGGCTAAATTCAACATTATATGAGCGGATGTCTGCTAATGCAACAGGAATTTCTCTTCCCCTTCTCCCTCCTGCAGACCCTGCACACAATCCAAATCTGCTCTGGAGGGTCCCCAAACCCTCCAGAGCAGATTTGGAGGACTTGCAGGGGCTGCAGGAGGGAGGGGGGATTTGATCCGCTAGTGGTGTCTGTTCCGCTGGCAGAAGGACACCATTGGATATGATCCATTATATTTAACAATCTTTACAACTGACAACTTTACAGAGACCAAAGTGAAACTGGATTTTCGAGCAGCCGAAACAACATGCAAAGTTAGTGATTAGTCACCGCTGGCTTTGTGGCTTTTGTATACCAATATATACAGTTTTGTTTTTATTTATTTGGCTGTAATATTACAGTCTTTAGTTTTTACTGCCTTTAGGCTGTAATCTTAATTGTTTTAGTATGATTGATGAATTGTGGAGTTTTAATATTCTATATTCTATCTTGAGTAATTTCTTTTTATTAGGAAGGTGGCTTATCAAATAAAAATAAACTTCCCTCCAGCTAGCATTGGACTCATATTTTACTACTCCAAACAATTATGTTTTTGTACAAAAGTCAAAGTGAATTGAATAGTTTGCCATAAACTAGTGACATATTTCTGCATCTAGACATTTGTAAAGTAACAGAAGAAAAAGTATTTATTCAGATTTAAATCTACTGAATTCACTTAAATTCATAGACTTACTTCAAGATAATTGTGTAGCTCCTATGCTCTTTCACTATTTATTTATTTAACAGATTCATATACCACCGTCCATATTTAAAAAATATCTCTAAGGGAGCAATCCTATGACCCCTAGACAGTGTCTGAGGGGCCATAGGATTTTTTTTGGATTGCCAGCTCTGAGGTCGGAGACAGCTCTGTGACATTGGAGCTGGGAATTGGAGCTCCGCCCCCTCCCCCCCACAGCCAGAATGGAAAGAACACAACGGCTGCTCTCTGAGGTCCGGAAAGAAACCTAGGAGAGGAGTAAAAGGGGGCAGTGAGGAGAGGAGACTGGGGAAGCCAGGATATGAGGTATCCTGCAGCTGCTCCAGCCTCCTTCCCTCCTGCTCCGAGACGCTCCAGCTAGATGGGCAAAAAAGCATCTAGCGAAAAGGCAGAGCATGAAGACAGGGAGGCAGAGATCGTCTCCGCTGCTCCTCACACTCTGCATTGGATGCCCGTTTGCCTCTGGGTTTGGGGGCTTACGGCATCCTGATAGGATTGTGCCCTAAGCAGTTACTAGGAAGTAAGTTGCATTGAAACAGATGGGAATTCCTTTTGAATCAATATGCTTGAGATTGGACTGTCAGACAAATAGCACCAGTTTTCTTCATACTATCAGTTGTTTTGATGAAATATTCTTTTGCTATGTAAGGCAACTATAAAAACAGCTTGTGTTTACAAAGTGAGAACATGCATTAAGTATTTCCGTTACTAAAAAAATAAAGAACATATTTTCAAGAAGTTAAGCTTTTGACAATCTCTTGTAATGTTCATGCATTTTAAAATATTTGGGTCAATTACATTAATTGATCCTATTCCAGGAATATGACGTTTTGGTTTCACTCAGTCGTATATTAAATCTGTTGAGTCTTAGGAATCAGATGGGGATGGGCAGGTACTGTACATTATAATGACTGAAGGAACTGAATAGATCACACTTTTGGGTGGTGAGTGATACTGATATAACTAGTCTTTCAAAGAATTTTTTTTTTTTTAAGACACGGGGATGGTGGGTGTCGACACTGATGTTACACAAAGAGCAGCAAAGATAAATGGGAGCGTAGCTATTTTTACCACTATCTGCTCAGATTATTCCTCTCTTGTCTACCACTTTCACCCAAGTTAATAGCCCAACTCTCTTTATTAGGATTGTGGCGATGTCTGCATTCTCAAGAATTAATTGTCTGCAACAGAGTGGCTTTTAGAATATGAGGGTGTAAATCCATCCATTAACAATAATAATCAGATAAAAGTGTTGGCAGTGGATGACCCTGAATATTTAGATCATGAGACACTCAACCTACTGTGCGTATGCAGGACCGGTGCAGGGCAGTTTGGCACCCTAGGCTAAATTATATTTAGCGCCCCCCCTCTTGTGTCGTGGGGTGGGGGGCTCCGGAAAGCAGCCCTGCTCTGCAACCTCCCGCCCCCCGCCGCCACCGGACCCCCCCGCACGCTGCCGCTGCCGCTGCCGCCCCCCCTACCTTCCCACGCCTCCTCCAAAAAGGGACCCCCGCGCTCTGTTTTTGGCTGGGGCAAACCAGAGCAACAGGGCTGTTTAAGCCCTGTTGCCCTGGTTCTTCCCGCCAAAACAGAGTGCGGGTGGGGCTCCGGAAACAGCGCGGAGAAGGTAGGTGTTGGGGGGGGGAGGCGGCGCGTAGGCGAAGCGAGGCGAGGTGGGGGGGAGGCGGCGCGGGGGGGAGGCGGCGCAGAGGCGAGGCGAGGCAAGGTGGGGGGGAGGCAGCGCGGAGGCGAGGCAAGGTGGGGGGGAGGCGCCCAGGCTCGGCCCCACCACTACTCCGGGCGCACTTACCTGGCTTTCTCGGAGAGGAGGGCGGGCGGGCAGGGCAGGAGCGCGCCGGCAGTGAAGAGGAGCGCAGCATTCTGCGCCCTCTTCCGCTACGCGCCCTAGGCAACAGCCTAGTTGGCCTAGCGGTAGTGCCGGCCCTGTGCGTATGTTATATTTCTCAAGGCAAGATTAAGATGCAACCATGATCATTTTTGTACATATTGTTTAGTAAAATTGTTTTTCTAATTTATTCTCCAAATCTGCTGCATTGCTAGCAAACAGTCAGCTCTGCCTATGCCCTGATCGTTAAATCAGATTATTCTCATAGGCTACTCAAGCCTTTCATGACATAGAGGAATGAGTTATGATGAAGCGTCACTGAGTGATTCTTAAAACACATTTCCGCCAGCCTTCATGGTGTTCTCTATAAAAAGATTTCCCATTGACTTCAGTTAGTTTATGAGAACAACTTTTTTTAAAGGCTGCTGGGGGGAAAAGACCATCAGATGCTATCTAGAAAAACTGTCACATACTAAATCAGCCTTCCCCAACCTGGTGCCCTCCAGGTGTTTTGGACTACATTGGCCTACTGCAGTGCTCTCCAACGTTGGGTCCCCAGATGTTTTTGGCCTACAATGTAGGCTGGCGTAGCTGGCTGGGGCATGCTGGGAGTTGTAGGCCAAAAACATCTGGGGACCCAAGGTTGGAGAACACTGGCCTACTGGTTGGGAATAATGGGAGTTGTAGTCCAGCACATCTGGAGAGCACCAGGCTGGGGAACGCTGTACTAAACAGAATATTGATAAGACATATACTTTAAACAGCAGTCCTGTAAAGGAGGATGGAGTCCCATCATACGTTTTTACTTAGTAGATGTTATAAGGCAGGGCTCTCCAACCTTGGGTCCCCAGATGTTGCTGGACTACAGCTCCCAGAATCCCTTGCCATTAGCCATGTTGGCTGGGTATACTGGGAGCTGTAGGTCAGCAACATTTGGGGACCCAAGGTTGGAGAGCCCTGTTATAAGGGAAAGGAGTAAAAAGAAACATAGTGATGCTAGTTTTGAAGAAAACCATAAGCACTTGTAACATTTAGTTTCACTTTAAATTAATCCTGTCTGGACTTGGATGTGTGTGGGAAGTAGTAGCAGTAATTGATTGTTAACATGGCAATTGGCCTTTACAACACCAGTGCCGGCTCCAGGTTTGGGGGCCCTTGAGCAAGACACCCTCAATGGGCCCCCTCCCTCTGTGAGCCTGCCTTCTCACAGCCATCGTCATCAATTGCTGCTGCTTCTCATCCTCTTCATATCCTCCAACATTTCACAGATGAAAATAGGGACACACATGTGAATTTGCAAGAGGTATGGTTAAGCAACATGAAAGTGTGATCAAGAGGGCGTGACCAGGCAACATGAGGGCACGGCCAAGGGTAAGGCAACCAAAGGGAATGGTCAGGTACAAAAGTTATTAGAGGAAACACACAAAACTGCAGTATTTTAAGCACAGAAATCTTTGAATTTATGTATTGCATTTAGGGAAGCCTGAGGGAAAAAGAAAACCCAAAATCAATAAATACAAGTGTGTGTGTGTGTGTGTGTGTTTATACACACACACAACATTAACAATAAATACATTATTATAAAAATAAACATTATTATAAAATAAATAAATAAATAAATGCAACATGGGTGAAAAGTCTTCATTACAAACAAACAGTCATGTAACCATGACTCTCCTCACTCTCAGGGTTTGGATCTCAAAATTGA
This sequence comes from Shinisaurus crocodilurus, assembly GCA_021292165.1. Taxonomy (NCBI): domain Eukaryota; kingdom Metazoa; phylum Chordata; class Lepidosauria; order Squamata; family Shinisauridae; genus Shinisaurus; species Shinisaurus crocodilurus. The sequence goes on from CM037880.1 coordinate 90,040,802, forward strand.
AAACCTTGACTGGTGCTGAACCCTCAGTATTTTTCTTTGCTCCCCTGTACCCATAACAGATCACAGAGACACAACTGTGGAGACCACAAGTCTCTCCAATGCCATGGCCCTGATCTGGATGGGCTGAATTTTAGCTAGAAGAAGACAAAAGAAAACAGAAAAATGCCCTAGCCACCCACCCCAGGATGCTCTAACCATTTAAGGGCTCTAACCACTCTGAAGCCACTTTGATCTCCAGACACATGATGATGATGGTGATTGCTGTTGTTGTCATTATTTTTTATTACATTTATTTATCACCCATCTGGCCGGCAACCGGCAACGCTGGGCGATGTACATAGGATAAAAACAAGATAAAATACATTTAAAACAATATAATTAAAAAAAAAATCTTAACCCACTCCATATTCCCGCCTGAACAGCCAGGTTTTTAATGAGCGGCGGAAGCTCAGCAGAGAGGGGGCATGGTGGAGGTCACTCGGGAGAGAGTTCCACAGTACGGGGGCCGCCACAGAAAAGGCCCTCTTCCTCGTCCCCACCAGTCTAGCTGCTCTGGCTGAAGGGACAAGGAGAAGGCCATCCGTGGCAGATCTTGTTGAGCGGCCTACTTGGTGTTGCTGGAGACGCTCCTTGAGATAGACTGGACCGGAGCCCAGTAATTATTATTATTGTACCATCAACGTGCATGGTGCTTTACCAAGTATAAGAGAGCAGTTCCCTGCCCCAAAGAGCTTACAATCTAAAATGTAATATAGAGGTGACAACAAATGGTAGGAAGGGGTAAACCAGGGAGGAATATGTCATTATTTCAGTCAAACATAACTTTCAGCCTACTTTCCCCACATTGTGCAGGAAACTCCTTGTTTTAAAGATCTCCCTCCCACTTTAAAAATGGATCCCTCCATGGTGGCTTTTTTCTCATTAGTAGTTCGCCAAAGAAATAATAATATTTAACATTTAGATATATCTGAGTGTGCAAAGTGGTTCACATGCCCACCCTGCAAGCTCCTATTTTCTCCACTCAGAAAAAAACAACATGTGGGCTCTATTGTACTTTATTAAAAAAAACAAGTCAAGAACAACAACACTGTGATTGAACAATAATGCCAAAATGGAATGATGATGTTTGTTGCTGCTATTTGAGGTAGTTGGGATTTTTTCTTTCTTTCTCTTGAGGAGGGTGTGTTTTCTGCTAACTCCCTTCTAATGCATTTTAAAAAAAACTAATCCAAAATCCCTGCAGAATAATCCTAATCCTGTAGAGAGCTTTCTCCATTGCACTTCAGCATGTGTTAGAAAAAGACTTCCACATGGGGTACACAGGTAGAGCCAAGTAAAATTTACCACTGCTCTGAAAACAGAATAACAGTGCAGTCCTATGTATGTGTACTCAGAAGTAAGTCCTATGGAACTTACTCACAGGAAAGTGTGTATATTTTAAAGCAATGTACAAGATGATCATCACATCTTGTGGCAGCAAATTGATTATACATTGTACGAAGAAGTATTGTGTAATTGAGGGATAATTGTGAAATGCTGCTCCTTGCTAGGAGAAGAGGTAAGAGCAGCAGTGCCAGTGCTAGGATGAGTTTTCCAGAATTATATTATTATATAATATCTTATATATTATAATTATTACATTATATTATATATTATTTTATAATATTTTATAAGTGGCTTTTGTAATTTTTTAAACCTTACTTAAACCCTTGTTGGTATCTGGTGTTTTTCATGGGGGTGTCAGTGCTTGCAGGGCAATCTCTTTTTGTTTTAAAATTGTCAGCCTCCACCCCCTTTTCTTTTCACCCAGCAGAGGCAGCAGGTAGAGCATGTGCGCGTGTGTCTGTTCCCTCCCTGCTTACTGTCTCTCTGTGGGCTGCCAGTTCGAGCCTAAGCAGAGCTACTCTTAAAGGGGCCATGGGCAAAATTGCAGCTAAGCTAAAAGTTTTAGGTTAGCTACAGTTTTGCCCATGCCCACTTTTAGAGCAGCTTAAAGTAGCTTGCGGGAGGCAGGGGAATTCAGGACTCTGCATAACAAAGTGAGAAGCTGTGATGGCTTAAGGGTTTTTGTGACAGTCCTGGCATTTCCAGGGCAGTTGGAGACTATGACTCTTTCTCATCATTGCTACCACTTACTTGACAGTAAACAAGTAGGCAGTGATATCTCCTGCTCCTCCTTCTCACCACCTCCATAGTCTGGGCCAGAGTGAGAGGCAGGTGAGCAAGTAGGTTGCAATGGTGCAGAGGAGGAGCAACTCCAGGGGGCTCTTGTCAGTGGGTCTTTGCTAGGTTGTGGGCCCTTGGCAGGAGCCTGGGTATGCCTACCCTTGATGCCAGCTCTGTACAATACACACTCACACCTTCATAGTACAGCAACATTATCAGTTTTGTCAACTTACTACAAGAACCTAAACATTGTTATACAGTAATACCTTGGATTGCAAGCATAATTCGTTCCGGAACTGTGCTTGTAATCCAAAACACTCTTATATCAAAGCGAGTCTCTGGTGGGCGTGAGCAGGGCCGATTTTGGCCCGCTACGCCTGCTCGAGGCGAGCGGTTACATCCCTACGACTTGTATTGCAAGACGTCGCTTGTTTATCAAGTCAAAATTTATTAAATTTTTTTGCTTGTCTTGCAAAATGCTCTCAGACCAAGTTACTTGCAATCCAAGGTATTACTGTATAAACAAGAAACAGCATCTATTTCCATAAAGCTAATTCAAGCGTTACTCACCAAACTACTAAATACAGCAACTTTATAAGCAATGGACTGGTCTACACTGCTCATAAGAAATATACCTGATAGCTAATGGCCAAAAGAGTATTTTAGCAAGATAAGTTGATAATTTTTAGCCTCTTTTAATTCTTTTTATTAAAGAGACCAAATTCTACACCCAATAAGGATTTAACAAAGTTCTGAAGACATCGCCCTTCTAAGCTTCTGGTAACCTTAGTAGTCATTTGACATACATAGAAAATTATGATCCTTGCAGTCCCCACTTTTTTAAAAAAAATGTAGCCATAAAGCAGCTAGATTCTAGGCCTGCAATCCTATGTACTTTTACTTGGGAATAAGTTCCATTGAACTTAGTGGGACCTCTGAGGAAACACACATACAATTGTGTTATACGACTTCTAAGTCTTAGAACAGTGTTCTCCAACCTTGGGTCCCCAGTTGTTTTTGGCCTACAACTCCCAGCATGCCCGCATGCTTTGGGTTGTAGGTCAAAACCATCTGGGGACCTAAGGTTGGAGAACACTGTCTTAGAAGTACATACTTACAAGGCCTTAATGGGGGCGGGACCCTGGCTGACTCCAGCTATAAAGACTGCTCCTGCAACTCAAGTCGCCTCGAGAACATCTAACTGAATCCTGCAAGACTTGCTCCACTGTTTGCCGCTTTGATAGGCTTTGAATGTAATTGGTCTACAAAGTTTCCCACACTGGGCAGCTTTTAAATAACTAACATATATGTTGCTTTTGATTCTATGGTTTTATGTTCTCATTTGTATTTAATTTGTTTTTATATTTGTTTATTGTCAGCTGCCCAGAGAACTTTGTTATGGGGAGGCATACAAATGTCACAAATAAATTTACGTATGTTACATGCTTGCTTTCAGCCATATAGACATTTTTAAATCTTAATCTGTTCAGTGACAGTCTCTGGAGAATGTGAATTAAAATTAATGGCCAACCTTCCTTCTGTCTAGGATGTGATGCCTTTAGGGTATTTGAAGTGTATTTGTCAAATGTAAATAAATTTCTTCTACTTGGACCATCATCCTCCACTTATCTTGAGAACTCATCTGTTTCTTTGAAGTATTAACCATATTAGAATTCTAGTCTTATATATAGGAAATTAGGTTTTGAGATCTACAGTCTCATGAAGTTCAGTATACTACCACCTGACTATAGGAATCATGCTAGCTTTGGCTCAGGGAACCGCATGATTTGTGAGGTTGCCCCACACTGTCAAGGGTGGGCTTTCTTTAAACAAATATGGCTTGGATCCAATGAGCCCCAACTACCAGTGGAAGGAACTTCTGTTCACACAAGGAGAGCACAATTATTTCCCTTAATTTGCCTCCCTCCAGCTGCAGCTCCCAACGCTGCATCAGATGATGGTCCAGAGGGCCTCATGTCCTGACCCTCAGGAGCAGGTTTTCAGCAGGTGCAAGGGGCTGCAGCATGAAAGAGGGGTCAAGAAAAAGCACTGTTTTGTAAGCAGAACTCCACTTGTGGTTCTCTGGATGGGATATGGCCAGGAGAAAGGAGGCACACACACACACAGGTAAGTTCTTATGCTTGTCTTTTGGATGTCAGTGGAGAGAAGGCCTGAGTAAAAACTGTCCGTCTTGTTAAAAATCCACCATCTCTGGCTCAGTGACCTAGTTCAGCCTTCCCTGACCTGGTGCCCTCCAGATGTTTTGAACTTCAACTCCCAGCATTCCTAGCTGATGGGAGCTGAACTCTAAAATACCAGCTTGGGGAAGGCTGACCTAGCTTCTCCATGAGGACACTACACATTGTCCTGTAGTGTTTAAGAGATCCTCTGAAGAGGGTCTCTATAATCTGACATGTTTGAAAATCCTTGAAATATAGGACAAACAAAACTAGTTATGGAGACCTCTCTTCAGAGGATCTCTCTAAATGATCTGACCAGGTACCTGGTAACTGTGTGTCCCAGCAGCAGATAGGAAATATCACTGATTTCACACCTATTACTTCCATCTTCCTGGGCTGGAAAAGTATTAATAGCTCAGCTCCCAAGGTGCTCTTTGCCTATGTGCTGTGTATATCAAGTTTCCCTGCCACTTCTGACTGGAGGATTCTCTTACCCCCATCAACCCCCTCCACTGAGTCTACAGCACTCCCCCACAATCTAGTGCCCTCCAGATGTTTTGGACTTCAACCTCCATCAGTCCCAGTCAGCATGGCCAATGACTAGGAATAATAGGAGTCACAGTGCAAAACACCTGGAGGGCACCAAGGCTGGTCTACAGGGAGGAAAACTGGGTTTCTTAACATTCAATTTCTCCTTGACTGAATAACATGGTGACCCTTGCATCTTAAGTTTTGGAATCTCTCTTTAAGACTGTCTAATGTAGGCTATGTATTTAGAAAGTATACTGTTTGGTTTCTTTTTTCAGTGTTTTCCCTCATCCCTTATCTCAATAATATTTCTTAATTTGAAACCTGGGGGTTTGACTGTGTACTTGTCATCACTGCCCACTCAAGGATTAGTCCGAGTATCAGCCCACTTGTTCATGAATAAGGGGAGCAAAGGGCAAAATAGGCTGAACTTGCCCAGCTCCCAGGTCTAGGGATGTAGAAATAGGCAAAACTCCTTGAGATTCTTCAAGCTCTACCTCAAAGCTTGGTCCAACTCATGTCTGGTATGAGATTGCAAGCTCTTCTCTTCTTTTCTCATGAATATCGTGAGGTACTTGGGTAAGTATTTGCATGTGTACTTGGGTGTGCACTCAAAAATATACAATCTTCTTCCATTGTATCAGGGCCCACATGTATATTTGTAAATAAGCAGAAATCACACACACAAAAAATGCCCTAAGTGCTCAGCTGTCACAAGGAAACAGATGCTATAGCGGCTGCCTCTGCTTAGGGAACTGGGGAACCATGTACAGGAAACATTAAAACGGAGTTACCACGAAATGCAATGAGACCTGACACATTATCAGTTCAAAATAGTTTAATTTCGCTCTACAAGGTGCTTTTCACCAGCACAACTAACTGATGTCTTTTCCAGTTTTAGTAGGAAGGAAAGGAACTTAATTTCAAAGCACCAGTGATTTCATTTTAAATTAAAAGTTTAGCTGTGTTAGCAACTAAAATAGCCCCTTGCTAATTTATTTGAAATGGAGCAGCATGATGATGGCAAAAGATTGGGTGCTTTAGGAAAAAAAGCTTTTAATTCTGGGAATATGTTACTGTCTGTTCTATTTTCAGTGAGTACCAGACGGCAATTATTCATAGTGAGGCAATAGTAAGTCGTCATAAGCACACCAGAAATCAATTCCAGTATACTAATAGAGAATAAACTAAAGTAAAAACTAAGCCAAAACCTTTTCTTTACAAAATAGAATTGCACCATTTTCTACACTGCTACCATCACCATCTACACTACTAGAGCCAGTGTGGCGCAGTGGCGAGAGTGTTGGACTGGGACTAGGGAGATCCGGGTTCTAGTCCCCGCTTGGCCATGAAACTCACTGGGTCACTTTGGGCCAGTCACTGACTCTCAGCCTAACCTACCCCACAGGGTTGTTGTGAAGATGAAATGGAGAGGAGGAGGAGGATTATGTAAGCCGCCTTGGGTTCTTTGCAGAAAAAAAGGCGGGGTTTAAATATAATAAATAAATAAAATAAAATACTACTATGAATATTGTGATTGGCCCTCATTAGGCAAGCAACATTTTCAGAGGAACACATTATGGTCTTCACTGATTTCACCCGTCAAATTAACATACTCTTATACACCCATACAGGCCTGTGGCTTATGCTGGCTCAGCTTGTCTGAGTGTGGAAAGCTAAGCAGGGTCAAGCCTGGTTATTACTTGGATGGGCGACCCCTCCTTTAGTTTCCTGCGTTGAGCAGGGGGTTGGACTCGATAGCCTTGTAGGCTCCTTCCAACTCTATGATCTATGAAATCTACCCATACCCCACTTCTCTGAACAGTGAGAACTCCAGGGCACAACAATTACCCAGGTCTTTGTTTCCTCTGAATGAGGTCACTGGAGGCTTATGGCGTTCTTGTGATATTTGGTTTATTTACACATATATACAAGTTGAACTTAAAACAAGGACTCATATTATTATCATTAATAATCATAATTAATAATAATAAATATTAATTATTATTAATAATACCACCTTGGGAAGCCTCCTGCCCTGAAAGGCAGCCTAGAAATATCTTAAATAAAATAAAATAAAATAATAAATAAATATTTTTTATCCCACCTTTCTGGGTATATACCCTTGCAAGATGGCTTACATATACAGTAACAAAATGCAACAACAATACAACAACATTTCAAATGATTAAAATAACATTAAAATAGCATAAAACATAAGCATCAATATATCATTAAAAATATCTTGCAGCTTCTTCACAAAAGGCTTGAGGACCAGGGCTGGAGAGGGAGAAAGTAAGGAGGAAACCTTATCTTCACATAATTTAATTGATCATTAACAGCACAATCCTATACATGTTTACTCAGAAGTAAGTCACACTGGGTTTAATGGGGCTTACTCCCGGGTACGTGGATACAGAACCGCCGCCTAAGGCACTCATACTTTCTTTATTTTCCAGCAGAATAGCTGGGAACGCAGGTGTGAAGCCATTTCTAGTTGCAGTGGGGAGAGGAGGAGAGGTGTGGCCCCTAGAAGGTTTTGGGGGAGTTCAAAGTAGCCCCCCTACCCTCCAAACCTGCCCACCTCTGCTCTAGATGATTAGGATTAGGTCAGCAACAATAAGAACATCTGAAGGATGAGGGGGGATTCTGATGACAGAAGTGTCAGGACCAACGGGAGGAGAAGGTCCAACAATGCCCACAGTGTCTAAGGAGGCTAGTGTGGGGTGAGGCAGTCCCTCAGGCATCTAAGTCTTAAGCTTTTTAGTGCCTCAAAAGGGTAAGCAGCAGCCCTTTGAATGCCCAGAAACAGACCAGGAACCAGTGGTGCTATTTTTAAGCACTGGGGAGATGTGATCCCAATGCTTGGTCCCAGTAAGCAGCCTAGCAGATATATTTTGAACTAACTGCAGTTTCCAAGGAGTCTTCAAAGGCATCCCCATGTAAAACGTGTTATGCTTTATCTGATAATGTTGATTGTTTATCATTTTAATTTATTTTGTTGGAAGCCACTTAGAATAAATTTAGTAAAGCAGGATAGAAAAATGTAAACTAAACAGAATAGATAATACAAATTGGACCAAGACAGGTTGCTTACCTGTAACTGTAGTTCTTCGAGTGGTCATCTGTGCAATCACACACATGGGCTCCGCGACTGTGCTGTGGCCATTTCGGGAAGTTCTAAAGCTGAGGAGAAGCTGAGGAGCTGAGGCGGGAGCCCCTCCTCCATCACGTGTGCTCCTTGCACGGCTCCCGCCCGTTCCCTCAGTTCCCTGAGACCGCCTATTGTGAGCCTCGAGACCAAGGGGATTTTTTTAAAAAAATTATTTTTTCAAAACTCTAACTCAACATCAGTGTCAACATCGATATTGAGGAATGAACCCTAAAAAAAATTAGGCACATCGAACTCGACCTAGAGACTGAGTTGAAAACACAATAAACTTTGTTAGTCCAATCCCCCAGTCAGATATCCATCGAACTCGATGCAGACACTGAAGCGAGGATGGAAGGCTGGGTTGTGTGATTGCACAGATGACCACTCGAAGAACTACGGTTACAGGTAAGCAACCTGTCTTTCTTCTTCAGGTCTCTGTGCATCACACACATGGGCAGAGTAGCAAGCTGACTTACCGGAGGTGGGTCGGTGTCGACAGCTATTGTGTCATGGACAACAGCACTGCTCTCCTGAAAGAGTTCTGCTCTCGGGCACGAACATCGAGTCGGTAGTGCCGGATGAATGTGGAAGGGGTGGACCAAGTTGCTGCACGACATAAGTCTGGTAAAAGTATTCCCCTTCCAAATGCCGTCGATGTCGAGAGAGCTCTGGTGGAATGAGCTTTGATCGAACCCGGAAGCTGCTTGTTAGCGAGTTGGTATGCTAACTTAATCACTTCAGCAATCCAGGAAGCAAGTCTTTGTTTTGACACTGGCTTTCCTATCTTGGGATTTCCATAACAGACAAACAGTTGATTAGTTTGTCTGGTCGTTTTAGTGCGTGCACTATAGAAAGCAAGAGCTCTACGAATGTCGAGGCAATGTAAAGTTTTTTCAAGTGCAGATGTTGGAGATTGGAAAAAAGCTGGTAAAATAATGTCTTGCCTCAAATGAAATTCTGTAACCACTTCGGGCAAAAACTGTAAGTCTGTTTGTAAAACAACCTTGTCTCGGTGAAAAGTCGTGTATGGTGGATCTACACGCAAGGCACAGAGTTCACTTGCCCGCCTCACAGAAGTTATAGCCACCAAGAAGACTATCTTCCATGTGAGTAGTCTCATATCGATTTTCGCCATGGGCTCAAAAGGTTTTGTAGTCAGAGCCCGAAGCACAAGTGGTAGATCCCAGGCAGGAGCTAAGGTCCTTGTCGGAGGATGCAAATTTCTGAGTCCTTTCATGAATTGCTTGACTATCAGGTTGGTAAAAATCGATGAGCAAGACGAAGTCATTCTGTATGCAGAAATTGCTGCTAAATATACTCGAACTGATGAGTATTTTAATCCACGTATTATTAATGAATTCAAAAATTCAAAAATAACTGAAATGGAGCATGAATTTGGATTACTGCTTAATGTGTCTGTAAACTTCGAAAATGCAGTCCATTTCCTTTGATAAGAGAGTCTAGTAGAAGGTTTCCTTGCTGCTAGTAAGATGTTTTGTACTTCAACTGAGAAAACCTCTGTTTGATTCATCTTATTCTCCAGGCCACTAGGTTCAGTGACTTGAGATCTGGATAGAGAATCTTGCCTTTGTGTTGGGAAAGTAGATTCTCCAGAAGTGGTAGACGTATGAACTCTCCTCGTGAGAGATGTAGCAGGTGAGAAAACACGGTCGGCGGGCCCACCATGGTGTTATCAAAATACAGTCCGTCTCGTTTTGTGATATTTTCGATATCACTCGAGTTAGAAGAGGTATCAGAGGAAAAAGATAATACAGGCCTCCGTTCCAGTCTATCATGAATGCATCTGCGATTGAGTTCGGATCCAATGATGCTCTGCTGCAAAACAGTGGACAAACAGCGTTCTCTGTTGTTGCAAATAAGTCCACCCTGGGCCCCATTGTAAGAACAGAGTGTTCAGTACTTTCTTGTTTAACTCCCATTTGTGCGACTGAATGGAGACCCTGATCAATGCATCTGCCAGGACATTTATCTTTCCTGCGATGTGAAGTGCGATGAATGACATTCGCTTTGACGAGGCCCACTTGTATAGCTGCAGAGTCAACCTTGTTAGGCGTGTCGATCTTGTGCCGCCTTCTCTGTTTATGTAAGCCATGACCGTCGTGTTGTCTGTGGCAATTTGAATGTGACATCCAGTACAGGTGGCATTCTAGGGCACGAGGGCTTGCCACACTGCCATTAACTCCAGCCAATTTATGTGCATTTTGCTCTCTTTTTGACTCCAAATGCCTTGAACTACGTGAGTTCCTGAATGAGCTCCCCAACCCAGCATCTATGCATCTGTAGTTAGCATCCTTGTTGGTGTGGGATGGTGGAAGGGCATGCCCTTTGATAGATTTTGTTCGTGCATCCACCATTTCAGTGAGTCCATGATTTTTCTTGGTACATGTAGTTGCTTGGATGGTTTGTCTTTCTGCGGGTAAAAATTGCGTATGAACCAATTTTGTAGGGGCTGCATTCGGAGTTGAGTGTGCTGTACGACAGAAATGGTCGACGCCATATGCCCAAGCAGACGCTGTATCGAGTGTGCAGAAGAGAGTCTTCGGTTGAAGATTGCTTTTGTTGTGATAAGTATCTTTTTGATTCTGTCTGTAGGTAGGTACGCCCGACCATCGTTTGCATTTAATATCGCCCCGATAAACTGTATTTCTTTTACAGGGTGCAGGACCAACTTCTTCGAGTTCAAGTAGAGACCTAGATCTTCCATCAGACAGAGGGTATCTGTGAATGCTTGTCGAAGCCTCGACTTCGATTGTACCACAATCAGCCAGTCGTCGAGATATGGAAAGATGTTGATGCCTCTGGTTTGGAGAGAGGCACAGACAACCGCAATGCACTTTGTGAATACCCTCGGCGCGGTGGAGAGACCGAATGGAAGAACTGTGAATTGGTAATAAGTATTCTCTGCTATTTGGAACCGTAGGTATTTTTGACTGTCTTCGTGGATCGCGATGTGGAAGTACGTGTCCTTGAGATCGATGGATGCAAACCAGTCGGTCCTGCGAAGTAGAGGCAGGATCGACTGGAGTGTGACCATTCAAAACTTTCGCGGTGTGATGTACTGGTTGACAGTCCGTAGGTCCAAGATCGGTCGGAGTCCTCCTCCCTTTTTCGACACCGTGAAGTACCTTGAATACAGTCCTTCCTGCAGGTTTGACTGGAGAACTGGTATTATAGCTCCTTTTTGAAGAAGGGTGGATACTTCTTCCAACAGTGTTGGATTCGGTGTGGTGGTATGAATGCTGAGAAAAGGAGGAAGAGCTTTGAATTTGATCTTGTAACCGTGCTGAATGATGTTTAGGACCTAACGATCTGTGGTGATGTTGTGCCATGATCGTAGGTGTTGGCATAGACGGTTCCTGAAGATGGTATTTCGGGGTGATGTACATTGTCGGTCTTTGTATTTACTTGTTTTGCGATGGATGGGCGAAAGAAGTCAAACCCGACATTTGGAGAAGTCTCCCCCTCTGCGGCCTCCTCGGTACCGAGGCTGATATGGTGTATGCTGAGGTGCCTGGGTCTGCCTGCCTCTTGTCTGTCGATCATCGCCCCTTGAATAACTTGATGCATATTGGAACGGCATCGATGTTGATTGGTATTGGCCCCATCTTGTCCTGCGGTATGGTCTCTGAGAAGTTTGTGGAAGGAGACCCATCTTTTTTGCATTTGTTTGAGCTTTCTGCACCGCATCTAGGGAGTCATCTGTTGTGGTGTTGAACAATCCCTCTCCACCGAACGGGAGATCTTCGATGTGAGTTTTTGTATCTGTCAACAAATGAGATGACAGTAACCAAGCGTGCCTTCTAAGCACCACAGATGCAATCATCGAATGAGCATGGCTGTCTACCTGATGTCTGGCAGTGTTCATCTGCAGAGCAGCCATGCTCGTCGCTTCCTTCTGGAATACTCTGGCTAACTCCCTTTTTTCATCAGGGAGGTAGTCTCACAAATCTCCCATCTTTTTGATTAGGAACATCTGATAGCGTGCCATGACAGCTTCGTAGTTGGAGATTTTTAGGCCCATGGAGGAGGAGGCATAGACCCTCTGGCCATATGCATCCAAACGTTTCCCTTCCTTGTCGACGGGAGTAGTATGTTGTTTCCCTCCGCGAGACTGGGCCGATTTAACTATGATTGAGTTCGGAACTGGGTGTGAAAAAAGAAATTTAGCACCCTCGTCTCTAACTCTGTACATCGATTCTAACTTGCGTGCTGTGGGTTTTGTTGTTGTTGGTGCCTTCCAAGTCTCCTGCACTGTGTCTAGCAAGGTAGGTGGAAATGGAATTAATGTAGCCGAAGTTTGGGAAACTTGAAATATATTATATATAGGATCTTCTGTTTTCGGCTCTTCTTTTTTAGATTCTAAACCCAATGCCGCCGTCATCTTGGATACATGTTCTGCGAAGGAACCCATATCCTCCAATAGGGAGATTGCTGCTTTGGACTCGACCTGAGGGTCCGGTGAGATGGAATGTACCGAGGATGTTATGGAGTCGGTATCAGATGCATACTCTCCCATTGAGGATTCTGCCTCCTCAGGGACTGCTGGCAAGTTCACTCCAGAGGAAACTGTGCCTGGAGTATTGGTTGGAGGTATTGTCGGCTCCTGTTGCAGAGAAGTTTGTTGCCCACGTTCAGTTTGACTTACTCGATCCCGGTCCCTAGGTGGTGTAGGGGATGTACTTCAAATCTGACCAGAGTGGGTTTCGTGCCTTTCCCTGGTGCGAGTTCTTTGGTATCGTGATCGATATCGCTATCGCGAAGGGCTGTAAGATGGGGAGCGATACCTTCTGTAATAGCAGGATCTAGAAATAGAGGTGATCGAATATACAGTTCCCTCTCTATCTCGAGGTGATCGAGACCGATGCCGGACTATTGTCCTTTCCTCCCGTCTAAAATACCATGGTGTTCGAGAATAGTAGCGATCCCGAGATCAAATCATTTCTCGGGATCGGGATCAAATCTCCTGTGCTTGTCGTTGCTGATTTGGAGAGGATTCATGAGTGTGGTATGGTCGAGTTGGAGGGGATTCGATGATTTCCCCATCTGAGATCGACGTTACCGGTCTTGACGATGTCGAAGGCCAAGCTGGGCTGGGGATTTTGATTTGGATTTTTCCATCAGCTGGGGAGCTGTCGAGCCCGACTGTATTTGCTCTCCCTCAGGCCTAGTTTCAGCATGTGACGAGCCCGCCGATGCAATTTGCTGAATTGGTGCTTTATGAGATGGCGTAAAAGCAACCGGTGAGTGCTGAGAGCCCTCAGCACACACTTTTTGTTTTTGCCTTCTCTCCTCTTTTTTCTTCCTTAGCTCATCCGAGCTCTTGTGCGCCTTCTTTGCTAGTTTTTTAGCCAAAAGAAGGGCTCGCTTTTTGGAAGAGGCACTTGTGTTTTGAGCTGCAGCCGATTGTAGCGAAGGAGTTTGTCTCTGCTCTTTTGGTTTTTCCGCCTCTGATGGAGATGTAGCTGAAAGAGTCGGCTCCCAAAGCAGGGCCCGTAGTTTGGTTGCCCGATGTTTTTGGGCCTGCTTAGTGAATGCCTGGCAGTGTTCGCAGCTTTCAACTTTATGTGACTGGCCCAGGCAGAGTAGACACAAAGAGTGCACGTCTGCCGGCGGAATTTTTGTTCCGCACTTTTTACATTTGGAAAAAGGAGCCTTAGGAGGCATTATTAAGTTAGAATACAAGTTAAGAACGATAAATAAAGAATCGAGGAGAGAGTGGAGGGGGGGAGGAGAGAAATACTAATGGATTTTTGTTTTGTTTTGTTTTTTTCTAGGTTAAAGATAAAGGAAAATACACTGGAAGAGAAAATATGAGGAGAAGGAAGGTAGATTAGAGGGAAAAAGGTACTCAGCAATAAGGTTTTCGATAGGAAAAGAGAACGTCCCAAAAACACTGCCACTCGCAATGGCGGTCAAAGAGGAACTGAGGGAATGGGCAGGAGCCGCACAAGGAGCACGCACGATGGGGGAGGGGCTCCCGCCCGATTCTCCTCAGCTTTAGAACTTCTCGAAATGGCCACCGCAGAGCCCATGTGTGTGATGCACAGAGGCCACGAAGAAGAATGGCCTGTTCACATGCCTGGCTTTAAGTAAATGTTAGTGGAGTTTTTTTAGGAGGGTAATTTGTTGAATGTGATGGGTTTGCTGCAAATTTGCTTGAAATCCTATTTTAGAAAGCAGAGTGGAGATGTTTAAAATTGAATAAATAATCCTAATTGCAGAGAATTAAAGTCTAGATAAAGCAGAAGGAGTTAAAACAAATCCATCAATAAATTAAAGCCTTTTACAGCCTCCTTTGTAGAACAAAATTAATTTAATTATTAGAATCTTTTGATATGAAGCTCTTGCTACTAAGAGGATAGTAGTATAATTGAACAAGACAAACCCAAAGCTTTCAAATGAGAGTGGATATGGACCACTTTTTGTGTTTTTTATTATTGAAAATAAAGTATTTCTAGACAATAATATACCTGTTTACAGGCAATGACTTCATTTAATAAACCATTTTCTGATAGCTTTCAATTTGTTGTTCCATTTTTTAGTGCCACAACGGAGAGTAACCCGATGGTTCTAGAGTGGGATATTTCCAAGAAAGCAAGAAGTGGGAGAACTGTTACTCATTTATAACACACTCCCCCTGCCCTGCAAAGGAAATGTGCAGCAGACAAAAAATAAAAAAATTAAATAAAAAATCTGTGGAAAAGTCCTTTGCTGTTGTTAGAAGGTAATCATTCTTGAATCTTGTAATTTACAGAGTGTGGGTTGACCTGCAGACATTTAATCATTGGGGCAGTAAACTATTTTTTTACTGAAATTTATTTTTTCTGCTTAATGTTATTGAGCACTTTCATGGTTTGAAAGGAGAGATGAATACCTTGTACATGAAATCTGATTACTATAAAAGTAGTCTGGAAAAGGGGGTGTTTCACCCAATAAGGAGTAATTCTTCTAGGTAAGAGGCTGAACTACATTTTAACTTTGATGACTACAACTGCTGAAAATTAGGGTTGCTACTAAATATAGTTTAAAAATCTGGTCAAAATTCACAATGTCGAAGCATAATAATGTTCTGAAATTACAGACAGCTTCAAAATTACTGATTAATTCACTGCAATATTTAACCAGGACATTTGCTCCCATGAAACCATCTCCTGTAATCTCACCAAATTCACAATATCAGCTATTTCATGGGAACAACAACATATTTCAGCTTCAAGACAAACATGTATATGTGAAACATCTGGTGCCTTGGATTCAAGCAAACAGTTGATACATTATTAAGGAAAGGAAATATGACCAGAGCTGACCAAAATTTGAATTGACAAATTAGATTTCTGCAGAAATCTGATACGCTGAGGGAATCTGATCTGAAATGGAGTTCATCCTGTGGGGCTTCACACACCTCTACTGAAAAGCCTTCCACGTTCCTCCCAAGAGGTTAAATTAGACTTATATGCATTCATCCATACAGGGAAACCATTTTTGTTGAGCAGCTGTGCTACCCAGCAAGTTAAAAGTACTCTCTCAGGGCAGATCCAGAGTTGTTTAAATTAAGAAGAACAAACAAACTCCTGCAGTTATTTTGTCTAGTTCACAACACACCCCAAAGTCAAACAGTCACATGTTTCCATCTATAGCTTTCTTATCAATGGTACTGCAAGAGTGTATTAGTACTGAGCAGTAGCACATATGTACACATTTGCACACCCCACTGCTACCATTTGCCTACTTGTTCACATTTCCCCAAATTATGGTATCCATTCTCATTTATGTACACTAAGCATAGCATGACTGTATGTCTCAGACATACACATGATACAACTTTCTACAACTTGTGTAAAACAGAAAAGATTTATTTTTATTTATAAAGCAAAAGAGTTATTTAAACGAATTATCACAAATTGTAGTTGGGAATCTCACTAAGTCCAATGGTTTAGGCATACTTGTGACAGAAAGTTGTATCCAATTGTGTCCCTCTGCTCATGGAAAGCTCTTCGATCCAGCAGAGGCTTCCACGAATGAAAGGGTGGGGGGAGGCAATTTTCACTGATTCCCTCTCCCCTTTGCAGCCCCCTGTACTCCCCCCACAAAATCTGCTCGAGAGCTTTAGAACAGCAAGGGAGGTAGCATGTGGGGGCGCTGCAGAAGAGCCCTCTGTGAGTGGAGGGACACACACACAATTTTTCCTATTATCAACCCTATCCAAAGTCTGTTAACCAACCGCGGGTTTGACTTCCTGGTAAAGTGAGGAATCTGGTTAGCACTAATCATAATTAAGGTTGGTACTGAAATATCCCTTAACTGTGATTAAGGCAGGAGGGATTTGCTCCATAGAGAAGAGAATTTTTCCACGGAGGACGTGTATGTTCCCAGTCTGTAAAACATGGTTAAGAGAGATGCAGCAGCATACTGGTCCTGACAAACTTTCTCATTTATGTTATGGATGGTTTTAAGGCTGACCCTTAAAGCTATGTTGCCTTAGCTCAACATAGCTTCAAGCAATATCAGTGATTGCTGAAATAGGTGGCCCTCTTGAGTCTTGACATGCTGGTGACTCTTTGAAATGAGAGGCTTTCACTTGTATAGCAGTTGAGGACCGCAGTCCATCCACCAGTCAAGCAATTTACACAGCACCAATGTTAACAACAGGTGAGATTGTAAGGTATATGTGGGCTTACTTATTCACCCAATATTAATCTGGAAGATGGCTCTAGATTTCCTAAAAATTAGGGTTGGGTGCTCAGATCTGGGGATATTTTGGAAACTTACATCCAGCATTCTGTAAGGAGGCAGTCAATGTCAGGGCATATGGATCTGCAAGGAAACTTTGGATTTCCCTCCAAATGTGAGGTACCTCCCACAAATTTGGGGAATTAATTTTAAGTGATTTTTTAAAACCAAAAACTGGCACAGAGAGAATGTCAGTACAATTGAACATGATCTGTCAGATGAGCAAAGATTTTCCAAAAATGGCAGATTCTTCTGCCTCCAACATTAAAACCCTCTAAAAGGAGGGAAACAAGATTACTATAGGAGTGGACACATGACATGCATATACCCATGAACACACACACAGCTTTAGGATATGACTAGTTCCATTCGACTATTTCCCAAAATAAAACATTCCATGTGATTGCAATGTGTCCACAGTTGTGGGGAAGGAGCAGCCCTCCTTCACCAACTACAGGGACTAATTCATAGGAAACAGAACATAAAGAACAATAAGAATGGACACGGCATCATGATCAGATGGCGGCATAAATGCCTTAAGGTTAACACTACAGAAGAAAGGAGGGAAATATTTGCTGCTTCTGAAGAGACAGAACATTACTCATTTGCCCGAAGTTAAAGGATGATCAGAAATAAAAAGATTACGGTAGGTATAAAAAAGTTGAAAGAACAGTAGCTCTCAGGCAACTGAACCACACAGGAATTGCAGCAGCAGTTTGTATTAAAAGGAAGGAGATGCCAAGGCAGCAATCCCATGCACTGCTCAAACTTTAATGTCTCCAGTGCCTTCTTAAATATGGATGCTGAATAATATGCAGGATTGTCCTTCACAAGGATTTGCAGGGGCATAGGCTACGAAGGCCCCAACTTATATTTGGTCTAAGGCAGGCCTGCACAACTTGTAATCCACGAGACAAATACAGCCCAGTGCCCACCAAGGCTCAATAAATTGCCTGTTTTTGCTTCCTGCTATGGACTGCAAAACAAAATGAAACATGAGGCTTGTCAGGCACTTGGCAGGCTGGGTTCAGCTGGTGCAGGGCCAGTGTACCAGGGTAAGCATGGTGAGGCACCTGCCCAGGGCCCTAAACCCAGTAGGGGGCCTACTGACAAGAGCTCCCTGGATTTGCTCCTCCTCTACACCACTGCAACCTCCTTTTGTTCACCCTCCTCTCACTCTGGCTCAGACAATGGTGGTGGTGCGAAGGGGGAGCAGTAGATGCCACTGCCTATTTGCCCAGTGGCTCTCTGCCTGGCAAGTAAGCAGGTGGTAGCAATGATCAGGAGGAGGAGGAGGAAGAGGAGGAGCAATGCTGGTAAGAAGGTAGGCTCACTGAAAGAGGGGAGCCCACTGAGGGTGGGCCCACTGAGGGTGTCTTTCTCAAAGGCCCTCCAAAACCTGAAGCAGGCATTGAGCTGATGTGTCACAATTGTGCAGGCCTTCTCTATGGGAAAGCAGGCTGAGCTACCTCACCGCTGTTAGACTCTTAGAAACTGTGTAAGATATTATTGTTCTGAAGAGATTGCCTGAAAACAAGTAAAAGCCTGCAGGCATTCTCTTGCTGCCCATTATCCCAGAGCACCTATGTTTTGCTAGCTCTCTCCTCTGATGTGCACTCACGGTGGTTACTACTTTACTATTGCCTTCTCACAGCTAGCCATCCTAACCTCCACTTGTCCCGCTTTAAATTCATTCTTTTCCCCTACCTCAAATCTCCAAATATCCCCTAAAGAAAATGAGACTGGAAAGGAATAAAGGTCTCAGGATTTACTGACAACTTTCTTCCTTTCCCCACAGGACAGGGTGCAGAAAAAGGCACCATTGTCCTATGCCTTAGTGTAAACTTGCATGTGGGATTTGGCCCTGGACACTCCTCAACCAATCTCTAAAACTGCCATTACTGTTAGAGAAGTGGGATACACTGATCATGTCAAGCAGGGTGATCTTTCAAACTGGTCCTCCTCCTTATGTCCATGGTGAGAGAAGGGAAAAGATGAAATGCATGGAGGAGATCACCCACAGGAGTCTCTGTGAGTTATGACACTATGAACCTGTACAATGCAGCCCTTGCAAAGGACCAAACAGGACTACATGCTTGCCATCGGACAACAATGCTAGAAGTAAAGCTCCACAGATACAAAATTTACTTATTTACTACATATACACTTTTCTGCCAATGTACTCAAGGCGGTTTACCATTAAAATCATGGCATACAGCCTAATAGACATTATATAAAAAGAAAAAGAGATGAAGAAGAAAAGTGAAAGTAAGCTAATTCAGCTGCCAGTTCTTACATAGTGTTACATAGTGGCTATAATGACCAGGTGGAATGATCACCAAGGGATATATACTTGCTCAGACCCGAAGATCATTCAGAGGCCCTTCTCTGGGTGCCCCCACCAAATGAGGTGAGGTGGGTGGTGGTTACTAAGGAGAAGGTCTTTTTAGTGGTGGCACCCTGGTTGTGGAATGTCCTTCCCAGACAGGCTTGACTGCACCTACATCATGTCTTTTCAGTGCCAGGTGAAGACCTTTTTATTTCCCCAGGCTTTTTAGTCCTTCAGTTTTGTTTTTAAATGTGTTACTGTGTTTTAGATATTTATGCTGCTGCTGGCTTTTACTTTTTGCTGGCTTTTAGTTTGAAACATTCTGTTTCAACATTCTAAAGGTTTTATATTATGTTTGATCATGTTGTATGTTACGGTTTTAATTTGCTCAGAGAGCTTTGGCTATTGGGAGGTATAGAAATATAATTAATTAGTAAGGGAGACAGTTCTGGGAGGGGAGGAATCAAAGGCAATTGATTCCAATGGCATGGACCTTTCTGTCTCTCAGATGTAGACAAGTAGAATGGCTGCCGACATCGGTTCCCAGTCAACTGTACTGGGATGTATCTGTGCAGATGCAGTTTTAAACCTTCATTGTGGAACGGCATACAGTGAAATTGTGTATGGGTCAGAGTAAATGTACAAAATCTGGCAACTGCTGATGTTCACATGTGTAGGCTGATGATCCCAAACAAATTTTGTGAAACCCTCCAAACTTAGAGAAATAGTGGTGAATGTGATAATCTAAATGTGATGATCAGCATTCACTTATACCTGAGAAGTGGGGGAATATCTATTTTTGGGCATTCATACAATTAATCTGGGATTATTGATATTCACTGAATTTTGGACATTCAGGGAAGGATCCAATGCTTTTGACGCTAGTGCCCTTGACATTGCGCTAGCTTAAACAAATGCTTATGCAATGTAACTGGGTACTGAATTTTGGCAGCAAATTGCTGCTTTTCCCCGTTGCACTAGTTATGTTGTGCAAGCGTTGGTCAGTAGTGCTAGTGCTGGGACACCACAGGATATTACCCTCTCTGTTACCATGTATGCAGAAGAACAGCTAGGTTATTTGACATCACACGCCTCTGGTTT
This sequence comes from Shinisaurus crocodilurus, assembly GCA_021292165.1. NCBI lineage: Eukaryota > Metazoa > Chordata > Lepidosauria > Squamata > Shinisauridae > Shinisaurus > Shinisaurus crocodilurus. Next base: position 90,061,011 of record CM037880.1, read on the forward strand.
TTGAGAGACTGCGTAATTAATAAAGGCAGGCTTGTCTCTGTAATGAAAGAGAATTGCATGAGAACAGGATTGCCACAGACAACTATTAATCTATTCAAGAATGGTGACATGAAAGCTACTCTTGTGACATGATCTATAATGACAGTTTTGTTTATTGCTACAGCGCATCTACTCATGCCAAATATGTCCTAATAGATGCTTACTGATGAAATGCACGACACCATACAATTTAATGTTTGCAGCAGTTGTTTAAATTAGTCACCCTAAATGGTCACAGTTTATAGGTTCAGGCTAGCATTTCAGTATTATAATGTTTCTTTTTAGATGTTTTAGCAAATAATTACAAATAAATATGAAACAAACATGCCACCACTCTGCTGCTGGGTTGTTTTTTTTTAAAAAATCACAATGAATGGCTTGGATGCAACAATCCCTGAATTATCTGTGCATCAGACTTCATCTTTAATATTTTTAATAATGTATTACACAAAACCTATTACTTATTCATCTGATAGCTGGCATTCACCTGGAAATCAAGCAACAGAGATTTTCGTATCACAAGAAAAAATGAGCAGTGGTGAGATTCACTAACAATAGCTCTGCTACTCTTTCCAATCTGATTCCGCCACTACCTATGTCTCACTTCAAGATGAGAGCTTGGTGAAGCTCTGGTTTATTAACTCTCCCACTGAAACCCCCCCCCCCCAACTTTAAAATCAGACTTGTGCTACAAAACAGATTCTCATTACTTCTTTGACACAGGGAATTCATTTCTCTTTTCATTTTTTATTGTTGAGCACCACATGTTTCCACTAGTTCCTTTTTCTCTGTAAGAACGTAAGAGCAGCCCTGGTGGCTCAGACCAAGTGCAGACCATGCAGCTTAGCTGGGCAATTGCTGGGACCCATGCTGTTGGTGATGCCTATGGGGCCGCCCCTGCTGCCTGAAGTCCCTGCTCTGGTCCCCTCAACAGCCATGGCTGCAGGCACCAATGTACCAGAACATACAGGTCTGTGGCTTACGCTGGCTCAGCTTACGCTGAGCATGGAAAGCTAAGCAGGGTCAGGCCTGGTGATTACTTGGATGGGAGACCCCTCCTCTAGTTTCCTGCATTGAGCAGGGGGTTGGACTCGATAGCCTTGTAGGCTCCTTCCAACTCTATGATCTATGAAATCTATGAAACATCTAGAGCATTGTCTTTTGAGTAAATTAAGATGGTGGCTGCAAATGTAGCCACTAAGGGGACCACACCTACCAAGATGCCCATGAAGGAAGGCCCCTCACAACTCTGGAGCCAGCTCTATAAGGACCCATCTGGTTTAGAATCCTGTTTCCTACAAAGGATAGCCAGATGAGTCTGGGAAGCTCACAGCAGGGCATGAGGGCAACATGTATGGAGTGGTATCAGGGCCGGATTAAGATAGGGGCTATTGGAGCTGCAGCTCCAGGCCCTACCACAAAATAGGCCCACAATATAGGGATGCGCGGCGCCGGGGAAATGAGGACGTCACCTCGCTCACCTGCGGGGCGTTGCTGGAGGCGAGCAGAGGTTGCCACGCTGGGCTGTTAACTGGGCTGCAGAGAGCGGCCCAGACGCTGGAGAAGGGCTGGGGCGTTAACCAGCCTTCCGCTGGCGCGGGACCATTTGCGGCGAGCCCGCACATTCTCTCCCGACCCCGCGCCCGCGGGCCAAACTCTCGCTCCTTTCCTGCCGCCGCTGAGGGGAAGCGCCCCGACGGCCTCGGGCTCATTCTTATTGTATGAATTAAGCGGGGGCGGCGCAAAACAAGCCGGACAACACAGCGTTCACGCAGCAGTGCCTGCCAGCCTGGCAGCCGCTGCTGTCAGCCAGCATGGTTCTGCCGCTCTTCTTCTGCCTGGGCTTGGCCTTCGTGGCCCTCGGGCTGGGCTTGCACTTCTCCTCGGAATCCATCGAAAAGATTCAGGTCGACTACACGGGCGCACTGAATGGCTCCAGTTGCTCCCGCTGCACCAACGTCAGCGGCGCCCCCCCCGGGCCGCGGGCCTTGCTGCCTGGTGCGCTTCGAGCTGCCGGTGGATTACCCCGCGCCCGTCTGCCTCTACTACCAGCTCTCCAACTACTTCCAGAACAACCGGCGAGGTTTCTTGTGTGACGCCTTGGTATTAAGACACCTTTTTATAGGCCATCAGTTGAGACTGAACCAGCTGATATTAATTTGCACTGACATGGGACAGGATTGCTTTCTAACTACTAATAGATTTCAGCTGGTGTCTTGGCTTACTATGTCTTTTTTGCACCTCCCTTTCTTCATGTGTCCAATACTTTTTCCCTGTGTCATTCAATTTTATTACACATAACTTCATTTCTGAACTTCTTTGTTTAGTGCATTTGTATGTATGGATTGCATAGGTTGTATGTGGTCAAAATTTAATGTCAATAACACCTTTAGAAATATATTTACCTAGAAAAACAGTGAGGTGTTCAATAGTTATTTTACCCGCTGTATATGTAAATGGAGCTGGTTTTACAAATGCCAAATAGATCAGTGTGGCCTGTGCATGGTTGCATGGGCCTGAGATATTAAAGTAGGAGAAAGTACTATAATTTTTTTCCCCTTTACATATAAGGATGAAGAAACAACGTAGTGGTTGGGATAAAGTCAAAGCTAAGAAAGAGGAAGACAAACAAATACAAAAACTATTGTTAAACACCAAAAAAATAACAGAATTTTGTACAAAAAGCACATCTGGAACAAGTGCTACAACTGATATACATGTTTCCGCTTCAAATGCAGCTGATGTCAGCACAAGTTTGGTTGTTTCACATGCAGCCAGTGAAAGTGAAACTAGTGCAGGAGCAACTGGATCCACTGAGTTGGACTGTGAAAATGTCACAGAACAAGAGGAAATGTATTCACATGATATTGGGGACTGGAATGTATGTGATGCTTTGAGGGAATATTTTTGCCAAAAAGGAGTTGATGATTGTCAACATATGGACAGTGATTTCAGAGCCTCAGAAAAGACATGTCTAGGTGAATCTTTTACAAGGCATTGTACAAAATCTTTGTTTTTCAGAGAACAGTTAAATGGAGAGAAAGTTAAGCGTGAATGGCTGTGTTATTCTCCGAAAACTGGCAAAGTTTTTTGTGCATTTTGCAAACTGTTTTCTAAAGAGGAAGCCCATTTGGCTTCAACAGGGTTTTCAGATTGGTGACATGCCACAAGAGATTTAAGCAGGCATGAAAATAGTGCTTCACATTTGAAAGCAATAGAAAACCTAATCAGGAGAAAAACTTCTGGCCAACGGATTGACAAAGGTCTTCTTAAACAGTTTCAGAGCCAGAAAAAATATTGGCATGAAATACTTTGCCGTATCCTAAGTGTTATAAAACTACTGTCATCTCGAGGTCTTGCTTTTAGAGGAAGTGATGAAATTATTGGGTCCATGCACAATGGCAATTATTTGGGCTGTCTTGAACTCTTAGCTGAATATGACCCTTTTCTTGCAGAGCATATTCAAAAACATGGCAACAAGGGAAGGGGTCACATATCGTACTTATCATCAACGATATGTGATGGGTTTATTGAACTGATTGGTCAGCAAGTGCTGCAGCAAATCATAAACGAGATAAAAGAAGCCAAATATTATTCAATTTCTGTTGACTCCATCCCTGACATAGCACATTGTGATCAACTAACAATTATATTTCGCTATGTACTACCTAGTGGTCCAGTGGAGCGTTTTACGAAATTCATTCCAATGCACGGACACACTGGTATGGAGCTAGCAAACATTATTTTGCAGTTCATGGATGAAAATGGAATTTCCATCAAAGACTGCAGGGGTCAGTCTTATGATAACGCATCTAATATGAGTGGCAAATATAATGGTATGCAGGCCTTAATTCGGGGGAAAAACCCACTTGCTGAATACATTCCTTGTTGTGCACATTCACTTAATCTTGTTGGACAAAATGCCGTAAACAGCTGTCCAGTTGCAGTTTTGTTCTTTAATTTTGTGCAGCAGTTGTATTGTTTTTTTTCTGCTTCAACTCATCAATGGAATCTGTTAACAGATAGTTTCAAACTATGTGGTATACCGACATTAAAAGGGTTATCTGATACACGTTGGTCTGCTCACCATGATGCTGTGAATGCCTTACAAAAAGGCTATAGTACTATCAGAGATGTCCTTTCAAATATTATGAATGATGAATCCACAAAGGGAGAGGTCTGTTTACAAGCAAAGGGCCTAAATAATGTCATGGATCAACTGGAAACTGGAATAATGGTTGTTGAAGTATGGTCTGTCATTTTACCAAGGTTTCACAGAACCAGTCAGTGTATCCAAGATGCAAAATTAGATCTGCATACAGCAACAGACATGCTGAACTCTCTAAAGGATTTTGTGCAGTCTCTCCGTTCTAGATTCTCTGAATTTGAACAGCAGGGTAAAAATATTTCCGGCTGCGAGGAGTACCAGCTACAACGTGGAAGGAAAGTGAAAAGAAATAGGAGGTGGGACTATGGTGATGCAGAAGATGCTAATGCTGATATGACACCCTCTGAGAGGTTTAAAGTGCATACCTTTTATCCTATAATTGACCAATTGACAGAATCACTGAGGCACAGGCAAGCAGCATACAATATAATTCAAGAAAGATTTGGATTTCTATCAGAAATATGCACTCTAGCAGCTGATAGTCTACGTTCCAGAGCCACTACACTAGTGTCAAAATATCCTGAAGATCTTGAACCCCTGTTTGCAGACGAAATTGTACAGTTTTCATCTATTTTCAAAATGTACCAATCTTCCACTGCAAATCAAGACATTCATGGGAGTCAAGAAACACAAATATACAAGTTTATGATTGCACAATCTCTAGTCGGTGCATTTCCAAATACATTTGTGACCCTCCGCATGTATTTGTGTTTAATGGTCAGCAACTGCAGTGGTGAGCGTTCATTTTCAGCATTAAAACGTGTGAAAAATGAACTAAGGTCTTCCATGGGTCAGGAGCGTTTAAATGCGCTCTCTCTGTTGTGCATTGAAAATGGTTTGCTGAACGAGCTTAATCTTGATTCTACAATTGAGGAATTTGCAAGTAAAAAAGCAAGAAAAGTTAATGTGTAATTTTATTTTAATCTACCAGCTTGATTCATTTAGTTTAAATGCAGGTTAGAGTTCAGTGAATAACCTGTTTGTGTGTTTAAAACTAGTGGTTGCTATTTATTTCAAGAGTTACTCTCTGCACCATAATCATAACGCAGGCTGTATTGATTATGATGCTATAATAATAATAATAATAATAATAATAATAATAATAATAATAATAATACTTTAAGGAACAATTTTTTATGAGCCAAACATCATACACTTATATTTAAAGTGTTTATATGGTTTATGTTTATTTAAAAATGGTTGTTGTGAATGTTCTATTTATAATGGTTTTATTGAGTTAACAAGCTTATTGTTTACAAAAAAAGAAATATTTTCAATATGTTTCTGTTTTGGCACTTTAATGGTAATTAAAATATTTAATTTGTTTTAATATAAAATTGCGTCTTCATTTTATTTATTTCCATAAAAAGGCTCACCAAAATCCTCAGCACCAGGCCCACAATGCTCTTAATCCGGCCCTGAGTGATATATGTGATGGAAGCCATGAGATCCTGCATAAACTACATATTTATGGAAATGCAAGCAATTAGTCAATGATGTTAGAAGATGGAATCAGTCACAGGATATGAAAAGTAATTTTTCATGGTTTAAGGGCCTTGAAAGTGCAGGAATCAGAGAATTAAAAAGACTCAGTGTGACTTTATATTTAATGGCCATTAAAAATAAGCATACAGTTTATATGAATTGTAAGAACTCTTTAAAAGAAGGTGAACCTGAAACTTGATAAAGTGCTAATTTCTGCTCTAAATTACTTTGGAGTAGGAATAACAATAAGCTAGTAGGAGTTCTGAACCAATGCTACTCAGAGTGCCTTTTATTGGCTTAGGATGATATACCAACTACAACCCTACCTGGACAGAGATAGCCTTGCGATAGTTATTCACACTCTGGTACCCTCTCATTTGGATTACTGCAATGCATTATATGTGGGGCTGACTTTGAAAATGGTCCAGAAACCTCAGTTAGTCCAAAGTAGGGTGGCTAGATTGCTAACTGGGACTGGCTGATGTGATCATATAATGGCAATAGTTCTCCATCGCACTGGCAGCCAGTCCATTTCCAGGCTCAATTCAAAGTGCTATTTTTAACCTTTAAAACCCTAAATGGCTTGGGGCCAGGTTACTGAAGGAATGTTCCCTCCCATATTTACCTGCCCCGACATGAAGATAATTGTCTGAGGCCCTCCTCTAGCTGCCCCTGCCAAATAAGGCAAGGTAGGTGGCTACAAGAGAGAGGGTCTTTTCAGTGGCAGCATCCCATTTGTGGAATGCTCCTCCCAGAGACACTGGCCTGGCACCTACTTTACGGTCTTTCTGCTGCCAGGTGAAGAGTTTTTTTATTCTTCCAGGCATTTTAAGAACTGTTTTTAGGACTTTTAGCATTCTATTCTGCTGCTGGTTTTTATTTGGTTTCATGAAGTTGTAATGGTTTATTCTTTGCTGCTGATTTTATCTTGGTTTTATTTTGCACTGTTTTTATTTTATCTTGTTTTAATGTTTGCACTGTATGTTTTTAATGTATTGTATATGGCCCAGAGAACATTGGTTATTGGGCAGTTTAAGAGTACAGTAAACAAACAAACAAATAATCTGCCAACATCAGAAACTATATTCAATCTGCATTTAAATCATGAATAGTTACAGTGAGACAACAGTCACTATTTGAAATAAATGTGAAATAAAGTTGAGCTTCAGGAGAGAGGTGTGCAAAACCCTTTCTCTTCCCACTATAACTTGACCCTAAGAAAAGTACCTAGGCAATGGGAGTGTGGCAGGGAAAGGTTCAGCTTTGAAGACATGTTTGTTTAGCCATCATATTTAGTTCTACCTTTAGATGATTGTGAAATCAATAGGAACACAGGATGATTTGGGGAAAGTTTACATTTTTAGGCAAAACAATCCAAACATACAACTAATTATAAAGCTATACTGGCTGAAACATACTATCTAGAATAGGTAGAGAATGCATTTCATTTAGTGTTTATTTAATTTAAGTTAATTTATAAGCTCCCCCCCCCCCATGACACTCAAGGCAGCGAACAATAAAATACAGATTAGGAACAAAATCTTATAAAATGTAACATAAAAACACACAATAAAAGAAATAAACAGCACCCAAACAATATATTTAGCAAATATATTGTCTAATTTCATTAAACGGTATGATTTGTCCAATGGCTTCTAATTCTCATACAGAGAACAGTATTTAAAATTCATTTCTGATTATGATCTCAGTGGTATACATACAGACAGGATACAGGTGGCATTTTATTAGTAACCAAAGGGAAATTCTACTCAGGCTACTTTATAATTTATCCCCCCTCTCTATATGGTTTGGTGCTTTTAGCGATATTGAGTTTTCGTATCCACGAGACACAGAACATTTGCTGTATGTTCTTTGGTGGCAGGTGGGGGGTGCAGGGAGAAGGAAAGGCCATAAGTTAAAAGAAAATTCCATTTTCATAATGGTTTTAATGTGGGGCTCCTGAGGGAATCCTGATTGCATTAGGAAAGTCTGCTATATATGGGCGGCTTGCCATCGCCCCTGAACTCACTAAAAGCCCATCCATCTGTGAATGTAACAAAGGGCAATGAAAGAAAGAAGACTGCATATGCCTTTCTGTATGAAAGCAATCCAGTTTATTGCCCCCTCTCAAGCTGTTTTTATGATCAGGTATTTCCAAGGTATCTTCCACTTTTGGCCTGAAGTGTGGCAAGTGTAAGCATGGCTCATCAAAACATGGTGAATTCCTCTACAACTGGCAACTGGGATACAGTAAAACAAATACACAAATTAAGATGGCTCACCAGGAGGCTATTACCCATGAGAATGAAACAGAAGAGGCAGTACGGCTCTGAACAGCAGATGCTGGAGACAAATGAGTTGTCAAGACTCAAGAGTGCCTGCCTAGTTGGCTAGAAAACCTTTTCATCAGGGCCTACTCAGGAGTAGGGGAAAGTCCCAGCTGCAACTGCTGAACCAGGAAGAGAGGTAATTGACATCATGTATATAAGCCCTCCGTCTCCTCCCAGACTTTTGCTGGGTTAGCAGCTCCCATAGAGCCTTTCCTCCAGCTCTTTGCTCATGGACACTTCCTCATGGGGGGCCTGGGGCTGGGTTTATTTTGAAGTGACACTTAACATCAGCAGACAGGACACACCCTGCATTAACAGACTAAACTTCTACACCACACATGGTACAAATTCCTTTTATCCCATATAACAGCTGGACAGCATAAGCAGCAGATGAAAGTAGTGAGTTCAAAGTGATCTGTCTAGTGGTCATAGGATTGCGCTGCAAAGAACAGAAAGCAGAGAGTAAGAATAAATGGTAAACTCTCCCAGTGGAGGGGTGTAAACAGTGGGGACTTGTATTGGGACTGATGCTTTTCAACTTATTCTTTAAAAAAAAAAATATTTAAGATTTTTCAAACAATTTATAAAACAACTAAATAACAAACATACAACTTATATAGTGCTCCCATCACCACGGGACCAAAGAATACATTCTATCTCTGTATAATCTATTGTTATTCATTATTCCAAAAATACAACATATCTTGACATGGCATACTCCCTTTCCCCTTATTTAACACAAAATCCAAAAATAAACCCCAGATGTCCTTAAAATTGTTTTTCTTTAATTGTCCCCTTTTACATTTGATATTACAAGTTAACATATCATTTAAAGCCATATCCCACACTTCTTTATACCAGTCAGTAATAGAGAAAACTTGCTGAACTTTCCATTTTCTTGCTATCATTAATCTACCTGCCGTTAACAAATTTACAATTAAATCTTTAACATTTTGAGGACCAGCCACCTTTTCGGTTATTGATAACAATGCTAATTTAGGACAAACTTCCAAATCAGTACCAACAATTTCTGAGATTTCTTCAAAAATCATTTCCCAGAAATCCAATACATTTTTACAACTCCACCACATATGAGCATACGTACCCAGCTCCTGACAGCCTCTCCAACACATTGGAGAACATTTATTATCTATTTTATTTAATCTCACCGGAGTCAGGTACCATCTCCAAATTAATTTATAAAAAATCTCTTTTATCCTTATTGACATATTTTTCAATATTCGCCTATCCCATATCTTATTCCACTCTTCTTTTGCTATTTCCTTCTCAAAATCTGTATCCCAAACTATCTTAAGATTTTCCACTTGCTCTTCTGATTTCTGAGTCATTTTATATATCATCTTTGTAATACCTCTAGCTGATGCATTCCCTTCTATAAGTTCTCTAGACATAACCAACTGCTCAAATGCAGTGAATTCGCTTTCATGCTCATGTCTCCTCTTCCATTTCTTTCCCCATTGAACTAATTGGATTAAATTTAGCCACGAAATTCTTCCTGGTCCAACCCTTTCAATTATTTGTTGCCTTGTCTCCATTTTATCCAGCCAGTCCATTAATCTAATTACCTTTTTCTCTCTATAAATTTGTTCCAAATGTCTGACGTTCTCTGGAAAGTCCTCCATTGCCACCACTGGAGTAAGCGGTGAGCTTTTCAACTTATTCATAAATGATCTGGAATTAGCAGTGAGTGGCGAAGTGGCCAAGTTTTCTGACGACACCAAATTATTTAGGGTGGTTAAAACAAAAAGGGATTGCAAGGAGCTTCAAAAGGATCTCTCCAAACTGGGTGAATGGGCATCAAAATGGCAAATGTGGTTCAATGTAAGCAAGTGTAATGTGATGCATGCTGGGGCAAAAAATCCCAAGTTCCTGATAGGATCTGAGCTAGCAGTGACTGACCAAGAAAGAGACTTAGAGTTGTGGTGGACAGCTCGATGAAAATGTCGACCCAGCGTGGGCTGTGAATAAGGCAAATGCCATGTTGGGCATAAGTAGGAAAGGAATTGAAAATAAAACTGCCAATATCATCCCCACCTTATACAAATCTGTGGTGTGACCACACTTAGGATACTGTGTATGGTTCTGGTCACCGCACCTAAAAAAAGGATATTGTACTGTTGGAAAAGGTGCAGAAAAGGGCAGCTAAAATAATCAAGGGGCTGGAGCAACTCCCCTATGAGGAATGGTTACAACAGCTGAGATTGTTTAGCTTAGAAAAAGGGCAAGTAAGGGGAGACATGATGGAAGTGTACAAAATTATGCTTGGTGTGGAGAAAGTGCATAGGGAGACATTTTCTCCGCTCTCTCCTAATACTAGAACCTGGGGTCATCCCATGAAACTGATTGGTAGGAGATTCAGGACAGACAAAAGGAAGTACTTCTTCACACAGCACATATCAGACCATACAAGACTGAAGTCAGTACACCCCAGTATATTTCAAACATGCACAATTTGTGGCCACCAAGCCAAATGTACTTCCCTCCCACAACCATGTAGGTTGTGGGAAGGGCTTAATAAATCTGTTTCTGCTGCCTCCCTGGGACTGCAAAAATGTGGGAGTTGTCAATTGGCTGGCTGGCAGGTAACAAACATGGCTGCTGGGCTGCCTTCAACTTTGTAGGACTCATGTTGTGAAGGCCTGGTGTAATTTTTTTTTAAATGAAAGAAAAGGTATTGCATCAAGTAGCCTTAATTGCCCCACTCAGAGTGGAAATCCAAACACCCAGCAACCATCTACATCTACTCCATCTGCAAATGCAGCAGTTTTCTTACCTGGTAATCCCATTTCATAATTGTCTCTCAGCCCAAAGAAGGAAATCCTGAAGCATAGCTATAAAGTCTTTCAAAGGCAATTAAAACAATGCAGAACTGACTTTTAGAGCTCCATCAAAAGGTACTTGAAGATCACACATCATTTTGCTCAGAATTATTGAAATTATCAAATTACCAGCCTCACCCCTGGTTCTACATTTATAAACACAAATATCCCAGTTGACACACAGGTAGGGATTGCTGTAGTGAGGAAATTCCCAATCTTAAACTATCCTGAGATGATCTTAAGAAATTATGTAAACTGGGCATATAAAAATGAGGGAATCAACCACAACACGTTTGTTTGTCCCAACAGCCTTAGGTGTAACCTGAAATCTGAATGACTCTAAATAGATACAGCCTAATCGATTTAAGTCTGCACCTTCTCTTCTACTCTATCTTAATACTCCAACCATGCAGACTTCGTGACTTCAACATCAAGTCAGCCTCCTCCCTGCTTTTTAAAAACATCTTACCTGGTAGAGATCTGGAGATCTTGAAAGCTTGCCCTCAGTTTTGTGTATATTTAGTTGGTCCTAATAAAGGTACAGCCTGACTTTTTTGAATTTTTCTCATAGACCAGCACAGCTTACTTTTTTTAATGGTAATTTGCAGTAACACTCAAAAGTACTACCCTGGTTGTCTGAAGCTGTTCAGTCAATAGGTGCCAAGTGAATATATGAGCTAAAAGGAGTGATTGGACGAGTAGTTGATGTCATAATGTACACAACACAAATAGTTCCTGTGACTATGCGCCCCCCTCCTCAGCCAGATGTGGCACAGTGAAAAGGTCAGGTGGAAAGTGCTGTTGAAAGTATTTTTAATACACTATTTTCAAGCTCAACTTTGAAGGAATAAAATTATTTGTTTTAGCATAAAAATGAGTATCTCAAAAGAGGACTCAACAGAGCATAGCACTTGGTTTCCACAATGCCGGTAGAAATCTATGTTTAAGCTTTCAAAATTATTTTTACTATGTATCACTACTTCTAGCAATCAAGAGGGGCACCTGTACCATACATGTGTACTCTACAGGAGTGCAACAAAGAGACTATTCTGCCTCAAAATGGGCAATTCTGAATTGGTCTTTAGGAGTATGACCACTAACTGCAAGTACCATAACAGTTTACCAGTATTTGAAAAGTATGATATACCAACGGAATCAGAAGAGTCCCCAGAAATATCAGAAGCAAAAAAGTAGCACACTGTTTTGTACTACATCATCATCATCATCATCATCATCATCATCATCATCGTGGTGTACAACAATTAAAACAATAAAACCTTGCAATAATAAACACAAGAACATTGAAAATAGTAAAAACATTAAAAACTACACATTTTAAAAGGCAAAATTGGGGGGGAAAGCATCTTTATACCCTTTCTAAAGACCAAGAGAGTGTGGGGCCAATCGTAGTTCTTGAGGGAGCACATTCCATAGTTTGGGAGCAACACAGGAGGAAGCCCTTTCACGCATGCCCAACAAATGGGCTTCTGCTGGTAATTGTGCCCTGAAAAGGGCTGCAGATCTTAATACTCAGGCAGGCTCATAGTGATCAGGAAGTGGGATATGTGGGTACTCTGCCTGAAAAGGATGTTGTCAATATATATGGAGAACTTTGAGGATACACAACTTCAGCAGCCTGATTCACTTGAAATTACTCTGACGTGGGCTATTTATTATTTATTTTTCTATACCGCCTTTCTGCTAAGGCACTCAAAGCGGTTTACAATGCTTAAATACACAACAAACAAATGCCCCCCCCCCGCAACCAAACATACACCAGTTCTCTCAGGCCAACTGGAGGTTTCTTCTGGAGCTGCTGTACAATCTCCCTGGCCTGGGCTTTTCTTCTGCCTTCCCTCTGTAGCCCAAGGGAAGGTGGGGGAGGGGCTGCCCCAACAGCCCTTTCAGGCCGTGAAGGTTGTTTCAGGAGCTGATGGCATTTGCTCCCTGGCCTGGGCTTCCCTCAGGGCACACAGGTCTTAAATAGCCCCAGGGAAGGTGGGGGAGGGGCTGCCCCAACAGTCCTCTCAGGCCAGTGATGGTTGTTTATATTTCAAATATCCAGGGAGAGAGGCTTCATTCTCATCATGTGCTCCTTTTTAAAGATTTGCTTGCACAGTTAGAGCAGTGGAGTGGACTAAGAAGTGGAAGAAGAGAAAATAGTATAATAGGGAATTTACAGGTTTTGAAAAGAAGGTATTAGTTAGAGAAATAATAGAGGGGAATAGCTCAACAATTAAATTTGGAGGTCTGTCCCAAATTAGCATTGTTATCAGAAACAGAGAAACTGGTTTGTACCCAAGATATAAAGGAACTTATTGTAAACTTGTTAACAGCTGGAAGATTAATGATAGCAAGGAAATGGAAAGTCCAACATGTTTTTTCAATTGTTGATTGGTACAACGAGGTATGGGACATTGCTGTAAATGATAAGTTAACTTGCTGTATTAAATGCAAAAAGGGACAATTAAAGAGAAATAATGTTAAGGATATTTGGGGGCTATTTTTAGATTTTGTGCTTGTCAAGGGAAAAGGGAGCATGCCTTGTCAAGATGATTATTATTTTTTTGAATGTTGAGTAATAGGGGAATATAGAGGATGAATATTCTTTGGTCCTGTATGGTGAAGGGGGCACTGTAGTTGTTATTTGTATGTTGGTATGGTTTTTGTTGTACAGTAATACCTTGGATTGCAAGCATAATTTGTTCCGGAACCGTGCTTGGAATCCAAAACACTCTTATATCAAAGTGAGTCTCTGGTGGGCGTGAGCAGGGCCGATTTCAGGTCCGCTATGCCCGCTCGAGGAGAGTGGTTACATCCCTACTGTTGTATTGCAAGACGTTGCTTGTTTATCAAGTCAAAATTTATTTTAAAAATTGCTTGTCTTGCAAAACGCTCTCAGACCAAGTTACTTGCAATCCAAGGTATTACTGTATATTATTTGAAACTCTAAATAAATAAATAAAAATTTAAAAAAAGATTTGCTTGCATCAGTGGCTTCTGGGGGTCATTGCAGTACTCACTGCACCAGTGGAAAAGGGAATTTACTTAGGAGTACGAATTGAGGAGCAATTTTGCACTTTTGAACCAATACGCAAACCAAAATTCGGTTATCGGTCAAAGTTTGCACTTCTCCAAATTTTGCAATGGAGTTCTCCAATTTAACAAAAAGCATACAAAAATGTGTATACAGTAATACCTTGGATTGCAAGTAACTTGGTCTGAGAGCGTTTTGCAAGACAAGCAAATATTTTTTAAAAATTTTGACTTGATAAACGAGCAAGATCTTGCAAGACAACTGTAGGGATGTAACCGCTCGCCTCGAGCGGGCGTAGCGGGCCAAAATTGGCCTCGCTCATGCCGTCCAGAGACTCGCTTTGATATAAGAGGTTTTGATAAAGCATGGTTCCTGATTATGCTGAATCAAGTATACTGTATGGAAGGTACCAAAAAGGCAGATTTAGTGAAGTATGTTGAACTGGTATAAGGAACTATTTTTATCAGAGTTAGGATGGGAAACCTGGCTCGGAGTACTCATGCCCAGCCCATGAGCCTCGAGACTAGGTTTCAGATGGTGATCTGAAAAGATCGAACAGTTCCAACCTCAAATGGAGCCCTCCACCTTGGCTCCTGCACCCTGTTCACTTGATCCTCAGGAGGCACTGCTCTCCTCTGACTCTGAGGAATGGACCTTGGACTCCTGCAGTAAGCAGGGAGACACTGGGGAGCATTCCTCTACCAGCTCACTTCCCAGACCCTCATCACCCAGACCACAGGAAAGGCCATTGGCCCTTAAAAACAACAACCCACCTGCAGCATTTGCAGAAGTGGAGCTCCCAGAAGGATTCTCATGGGCTTGCTATACAACTCTGTCAGTTGCTCTAAGCCTTTGCTGAGGTTACTTGTCTTACTTAGCAGCAAGATTACTTTCTATGGTCCTGAATCTGAACCCATAGTCCCCGAGTCAGCACCTACAGTTTTGTCTGGGGTTCTGAACCTGCTCTACTCCAGAACTACTTCAGCCACTGCCCAACCCCATGTCCCCTCACTTGAGCAGTTGCCTAGTAGGAAGAATGGAATCTGCAATGAAACAGGACAAGTATCTACATGTCTTAGATGAATATAAGCTAACATGAGCTAGCAATGTTATGTGGCTGCTAATAAAGCTAATGTAATCTTAGGCTGCATAAACAGAAGCCTACTGTCCAGGTCATGAGAAGTAATAGTTCGACTCTACTCGGTGCTAGTTAGACTGCATCTGGAGTACTGTGTCCAGTCAGAGGTGCCACATTTTAAGGACATTGACAAATTGGAATATGTCCAGAAGATGGCGACCAGGATACATTTGGCTGGCTGAAGTTTAATGCTGTCTGAATATATTGGGATAGAGAATCTACTCTGACTCACTGAAGGTCAATATAATAATCCAGTGAGCCAAGACAATCTCATTCCTACTATGCGGAATGCTGGAAAAGGTGGTAAAATGCACTACCACCATGATTATGACCTTGCTAACTTCCGGTTGGAAAATGGATAATCACATGACTCTCTGGTGAACAATACAGGCCTTGCATCCATGCTGCCCAAATCAATGGAAACTGCTAGTCTCTAGCTATGCTCCTGGGCAGTCCAGAACTCTACACTGGTGACTGTCAGAGCCATCTAGCAGATGCTTTCTTAGCAATGCCAGGTCATCCTGGCTCCTAAAGGCAGGATGCATGCAAAAAAGAAAGGAAAAGGTAGATATCAAGCCTAGGGAGGAAACTCTGTGGCTCTCTTATAGGTATCCCTATGGTGAGTTTCACTGAATGGTTGCTCTGGAACACCTCCAATGAAGAAGAGCCCACCATCCGCTGAGGCAGTTTGTTCTACCACAGAACAGCTTTTACTGCTAGGAAGTTTCTCCTATGTTTAGCCAAAATCTGCTTGCCTGCAATTTCCTCTCACTGGTCCTAGTCCTATCCTCTCGAGAAATAGAGAATAAGTGTGCTCCCTTTTCTGCATGACAGCCCTTCAGATATTTGAAGACTACTATCATGTCTCCCTTGAATCTTCTCTTTTATCCAGCTCTTTCAACCTTTCCTTGTGGGACTTGGTTTCCTGACCCCTCATTAACTGTCTAGATATGTGCAAATGAATCAAAGTGTCCCTTTGTGTTCGTAAAGGACTGCAGCACACCCTTTTTGTTTCCCTCCCGCTCTTCATCATTGATCTGTCAGACAGAGTAAGCCCTCAAAATTACCTCACTCTTGTCTCAGCTGACAGTTTTCTGTTACCCCTCCCCCATGGTCAGAATGCTGACAGGAGATCCAATTGACTTGAATGAACTGGGCCATTTAACAGCTAATTAAAAACAACAGCAACACTGAGCTAATCTCAATAAATTTAGCTTATTTATGGGATTTCACACAACCAAATTTATCCAATGATTCCCCGTTCTTTAACATGTGTCTCCTAAAATCTAGATCGCATACTAGGACAACTGTTACAGTAGGAAAACTCCTATGCCAGTATAATTATCATGGTGGTTTGTTTAGAATAAAATGGAAGCTAGCAAGTTGTGCTGTTTGCTTCCTCTCTTGCTATGTACACATGTTCTGATTTTACCAGCTCCCTGTCAGAACACTGGGGAACTCTACTGGGCACGCTCAAATAATTATGAACAAGTTTCTATAAGCATTTTTATCCCATCTTTCTTCCTCAGGAAACTCCTCAAGGTGGCTTACATGATTCTCATCCTCTCCCTGTTTATCTTCACAACCTAGTGACGTAGGAGACGCTGAGAGAACAGGGGTGTTCACATGTTACATTCAATGCACTACAATCTGGGTACATGTAACAGTTACATGTAACATTCAAGATGTGTAGAATCTATGTACAGTACACTATACACCAATGGCAAACCTATACATGTGTAGTTATTCACATGTAATGGAGTGTACATGTGTTCATACAGGTTTCCTGGATAATTGCCCAGTATGCTTTTGTTCTAAAGGGCATTCCTTCACCTGAAAGAACATATGACAAAATATTGTAACCCTTGCATTGCTAGTGTATTCAAGTTTCTTTATTAAGAGTAAAAATAAGGAATTTGGGGCTTTGGAGTAAATGAATTACGTACTGGTTTTTAAATTCAAGCAATTGCTCATAAAAGTACTGCTGCTAATCTACAGAAATAAATCCTAGTGTGTTTAGTGGAGCTTTCATAGGATTGTGCTCTCTGATAAAATTCCTAGTTCTATCTAAAGCATTATAAATATAAGCCATTAAGGGTGCAATCCAATCGGGATGCCCATAAGCCTCCGAACTTGGAGGCTTACGTGCAGTCTATGCAGGGCGGGAGGAGCATGGAGGCAATTTTCGCCTCCCCAGTCCTCCTGCCCTGCAAGTCAGCTAGGTGGCCGATTTTGGCCATCTAGCTGCAGCACTTCGGACGGGGAGGGAAGGAGGCTGGAGTGCTGCCAGGATACATCGTATCCTGGCAGACCCAGTCTCCTCCGCTCCCCACCCCCCGGAACACCCTCTTCTCCCCTTCTCTGAGGTCACTCTTACAACCTCGGAAAAGCAGCTGGCGTGGTTCTTTCGTGCCAGCTGTGAGTGGAGGAGGAGGATCTGATCGTGCATCCCCAGATCCAAGGCCACAGCTCTTTTCTGACTTTGGATCTGGGAATACAAAGCATCCTATGGCCCTCTAGACACTGTCTAGGGGTCATAGGATTGCTCTGTAAGTTGTATATAGTGTTGTTGTTTTTTAATCTACACACCTCAAAAAATGATAGAACTTGGAAAATTGAATTAAAATGTTAATGAAAGTCAAAAATATCTGCAATACAAAATACAATAAATATTTAAATACAAGAATGTATTTAATAAGGAGGAAAGAGGGAAAGAAACAACAGAAACAATTCAGACACAACTATACAATTTTAGGTAGGTCTCTAAACAGAACAAAAGAAAAAATATAAGTGGAATAATTTCTCCAGTACTAGTGAGCAATTGGGTCAGCCTTCCCTATCCTGGAGCCCTCTGAATAAAGTACCGTACATCAGTAGTTTCCACCAAAATTTGACCGAAATATATGATGTGCCTGTCCGAAAAAGGGTACGGGCACAGTCCTATGCATGTTTAGACAGAAAAAAGTCCTACAACTCCCAGCATTCTCCAGCCAGCATGCTTGGCTGGGGAATGCTGGGAGTTGCAGGACTTTTTTTCCTGTCTAAACATGCATAGGATTGACCCTAAATGTGTCAATTTTCAGCACTTTTTAACGCTGCACCTGTGGTAATTTTTGACATTTGACTTTTGACACATTTTAGACTTCATCAAATAGAATGTGGATGCCAAGTTTTAAGTTCTTACCTCAACAGGTGTCATTTTTATAAGCAATATAATTTTGAGGCTTATAAAGGCAGAAATTAGGGGAGGGGTGCCTCACCTACCATGCCCCTTTATTGTCACAAAGATATCACTTTTGTTTTTCTCTCCTATCCTCATCCAGATGCTTCCAATAGTGCTTCCACTCTGAGATTCATGAATTTCCATGCAGGTGTATACATTTTTTACATGTAACACTATTGCCCCTCTCTTTCTGTTTGGTCTATTACTCTTGAACAAGGTATACCCTTCAACTGTGAAAGTATTTACCTCCCCTTGTTAGGATTTACCTCCCCTTATTAGGATTTCAGGTTCAACTGTATGTTCCCCATACTCTGTGTGAGTATATAGATACTGAAGGCCATATAGCATCCTCCTGGTTTCCCTCCTTTATTTACATGCAAAAAACTAGGAACCACTGTCTTCCTTTCTCCTTTGTCCCACATGCTCTTATCTCTAGTACATGGCTCAGTATGTAGCCCTGGGCTTTTGCCTCCTTCCTCCACATGACTTGGTTTAAAGCTCTGTTGATCAGGCTTGTGATGCTCCTGCCAAATATGTGCTTTCCAGTCTTTGTGAGATGTACCCTATTTTCTGCCAGGAGGACCTCATTTTGGCAGTGTAGGCCATGGTTCAATAAATCAAATCTTTTGTGACACCATCTGCATAGCCAACTGTTTACTTTCAGTATCCAGCTTTGCCTACACCCTGAATTGACAGGGAGGAGTCCTCAAGTCCTTCACATTTCTACTCAAAGCCCCATAGTCTTTGGAGACCCATTCAAGGTTCTTCTGCTTTATCATTTTTACACAGAAATAGATGCCTCTAGAGCAGTGTTCTCCAACCTTGGGTCCCCAGATGTTTTTGAGCTACAACTCCCAGCATGCTACGCTGGGACCTAAGGTTGGAGAACACTGCTCTAGAGCGATCTTCTAGAACTGGGCATCTTGATGGCCTTCTCTCTTCTCAGTCTTCAGGGATGTCAACTGCAGGGATGGGGACTCAGACTCCAGGACTTGACTCGTGAGTCGGACTGAGTCCCCCCTCTGACTCGAGTCAGACTCGAGTCCCAATATTTTTAATGGGACTCGAGACTCGAGACCAAGGACTCGTGTTCCAAAATCGTGTTCCTCAAATGCAACATGGATAGGTTTTAGGAAGTACAGCAAGTTTATTTTTTAAAATCATTTCCCTAAAATGCAACCTTTCAGACATTTTGGGTTTGGCTGCCTCTGCCTGCCTGCCTTGGGGTTCCCTGCCTCCTCTGCCTGCCTGGTTATTTTGGGTTTATCTGCCTGGTCTGTTCTTGCCAAAATCAGTTGCAGAGTTTTGAAATAAAAAGGCACACTTGTGCCTAGAATTTATTTAAGCCACACATCTGAAGTAGCCTTATTTTGTTCGGGAAAAACCCCCATTGATTTTAATAGGGACTCATGGAGTCAGCTTTGGAAGTGACTCGTGAGTCACCATTTTGGACCAAGGACTCGGACTCGGACTTGAGACTTGGGTCCAAAGACTCGTGACTCGACTCGTGACTCGAGACCAAGGACTCTTCAACATTCCTGGTCAACTGATAGCTTCCCCTGTACTAGGCTCTAGTTGGGGTAGGGACTCCATGCCCAATCCTTAATCAAGCTAGGATGACTTCCTTCAGTTATTTGACAACAATCGAAGTACTGGTTTCAACTCAAGGAGCTTTTTGTAGGCCTGGCCTTCCCACAACTCTTGCCACTGTTTCTTCAGTGTGTATTTAAAGATGGGGGTAAGGACATTTGATGGTACAAAGCAAGCTGAGTAGCCTTTCCGGCAGCCTGGGCAGCCAGTTCATTATCCCTGATGCCTATGTACCCAGGTATCCAACAAAGCCAAATATGGTAGTTGAGAGACTGAAGAAACCCCAACTGCAAAAGAGTGACAGAAAGTGGTCCTAGACATGAGGCCCAGGGGAAGCGTACTGCAACATGGCACTCACTGTTCTGGGCCATGTCAGGCAAGGCAGGGGTCACGTCAGGACCTTGGATACTGCACTACAGAAAGTGCTGTCTGGATTACTCTCCCATAACATGCTGTCATCCCAGCAAAGGACTACCGGTCAACTGAGGCCTTAAGAAGGCTGGCAGAGGCTGGTTTTTCAGTGGCTCCAACCCTGCTGGATGCTGACTGCAGTTCTTAAAGGGTCCAGTGTCTGTTTCTACTGTCTCATGCTCCTGCAAGGCTGACTCCTGCAGGGGGTCATCCTCAGAGTCAGATGTCAGTGGGAGATCCACGTTCTCAGGCTGGGACACTATAGAAGGGGGTACTGAGGGGCTCCCCCTGAAGTGGGGTGATCTGTGACCCTTCTGAATCTGAGTCCTCCTTGGGGTAATGCAGAGCCTCAGAACCGGGGGACATGACAGAAAGCAGAGGGTGCGGGCTTGGTAAATATTTCCATTGCCATCAGTGAACTGCAGGAGAAGCAACAGGAACAACACCTTTTGAGAAGAGTGGGAGAGGAAAAGGCAGGTGCCACTGAACCTTTATTTAAAATATTTCCAGGCCAACTTTCAGGGCAGTAGCCCTGTTCATTGCAACAGCGTGGTTTGGAAAATGCTTGGCTCTGGTACTCTAATCAACCAGCTCTCAATGGGTAGGGAAAGGGTTAAGTATCGTTCTGCTTAGCCTCTGTTCTGTAGCCTGCCAAGGTTGCTTTTGAACAGTAGCAGCAGCAGCAACCAATGTAAGGGGGAAAGATGCACACAATGGCATTAGGGATTGTATAAGAAATCCTTTTCAGTTTGTTTATGACAAAAGTTCACCCAGTTCACACCTCCCAGAACTGAACACGGACCAGAATGCAATCTGCAGTCAAAGTCCATACATTTCCAAGCTTACAATGTGATTCACAGAACACACACACAAAAATGCTTTCGAAAAATGTGCATGAAAAGGATTCATACTTTTGAAAAAAGCATACAAATACCGGTACACTTTAATCAATGGGGAGAAAAGTTCATAAATGTGTATTGATGAGTACATTTGGGGAAATGAACCCACAAATTTGTGCGCATGCAAATATGCATGAGTTTTCATGTGGAAAACAAAAATGAATCAAAGCTTGCAACCTGATATGGACCTGAGTCAGAGCGAGCTTTGAGGTGGAATTTCGGGGAACCTCGACAAGCTTGAGTTTTGTTGATTCACACTTCTCTAGTCAGCATGGTTCTCAAAAGGAATACAGAGTGACTTGGCAGAGCGGTTTGAAAATCAGTTGCCTGCCAGGACAAGAGCACTTTTTCTTCTACAGTGTTGCTTAGGGAAAACATACCAATGACTGGAGTTGCCATGTCAAGCAGCAGCATTTAAAACCTTACATATAATGACAATAGCAACTCTTGTAGTCAGGCAGTGTCATATTATCAGAGTGAACTTGCATCTGCATTTATAATATGAGTGTGGGAGAAGGGCACCTGCACGAGAGAGTTGGCAGAAGCATGGGGTGCTTTACCTCTCCTGCACCCACCAGTTTCCCACTGCAAATGCCCTGAGGCAGTTTTTCCAGGCATACTTCCAGTTTTAGAGTCCAGCTGGGGACAAATGTTTAAAAATAGCCTGAGTGAGAATTTACAAGGGAGAATCAGCAAAGGGGAGAAGGATTACACACACCTTCCTGCCCACCAATTCTCACTTGCAAGTGTCCTTGTCCATTTTCCGTTATGAGAAAAAGACAGAATTTGGAACCACATTTCCCCTCAAAAGTCCAGTTCCACGAAGATTCACAGTCATTGTGACTTTGTCTTAAAAATGACAAGAGCACTACATCACCTTTTGACTTTTCTCTCTGACTGCCAAATCTTCTGCCTTAGTAGCTGCAGCCATATTTTACAGAATTTGTTTCAGCAAACGGCAGGGATGGGGACTCGGACTCGAGGACTCGACTCGTGAGTCGGACTGAGTCCCCCCTTTGACTCGACTCGGACTCGAGTCCCAATATTTTTAATGGGACTCGAGACTCGACTCGGGACTCGAGACCAAGGACTCTTCAACATCCCTGGGCTATGCCAGAAGGAGTGGAGAGGAGCGTGATTGCCGGCGAAGAGCGCATGGAAGCGAGGTGTGCCGCTGCTCGGCCACTATGGACGGCTACCAGGAGTGCAGCCCCAACAGTGTGTCAAGATTTATTTTGATTGATGTGTTGCATACTTGGGAGAGGCAGAAGAAGGACCTGAGATTACTCTGTGTGGCTGCTCTGAGTGTGTTTCTGATTCCAGCAAGTTCATCACCAGTGGAGCGGGTGTTCAGTGAGGGTGGAATTGTGATGAGATCTCACCATTCCAGAATGGGGCCCAAACATTTAGAAAAAATCATGTTCCTCAAATGCAACATGGATAAGTTTTAGGAAGTACAGCAAGTTTATTTTTTAAAATCATTTTTCTAAAATGCAACCTTTCAGACATTTTGGGTTTGGCTGCCTCTGCCTGCCTGTCTGGGGTTCCCAGCCTCCTCTGCCTGCCTGGTCTCTTCTTGACCAGTTCAACAGTTGATGCCTGCCTGGTTATTTTGGGTTTTTCTGCCTGGTCTGTTCTTGCCAAAATCAGTTGCAGAGTTTTGAAATAAAAAGGCACACTTGTGCCTAGAATTTATTTAAACCACACATCTGAAGTAGCCTTATTTTGTTGGGAACCCCCCCCCATTGATTTTAATAGGGACTCGTGGAGTCAGCTTTGGGAGTGACTCGTGACTCATGAGTCACCATTTTGGACCAAGGACTCGGACTCGGACTCGAGACTCGGGTCCAAAGACTCGTGACTCGACTCGTGACTCGAGACCAAGGACTCTTCAACATCCCTGGCAAACGGTAGAGCCAGATTAAATAACTTGCAAGTTGAGTTTCTTACACCTCCTGCTAATCCTGCCCTTTCCAGTTGTCATCACTCTCACAGTCAAGTCATTGGTGGCAGCTGTGAAGGGGGTCAGGAGGGATCCATAGGGTGCAAACCACAGCACTGCATTACCAGTACCAGGACCATTACAGAGGACATCTGCTAGTGATAACAACTAGAGCAGGGGTGGGCCCTCCAGAGGTTTTGGCCTACAATTCCCATCATCCCTCACCATTGGCTATGCTGGCTAGGGCTGATGGAAGTTGTAGGTCAAAACATGTGGAGGGCCAGAAGTTGCCCACCCCTGATCTAGACATGTTGCGCAGTTATCACCTTGACCTTCTCTGGCTACTGCCACTGAGGAAACCTTCAGCAACACTAGTGAGAAGATGTAAAGAATCCTGTAAAGAACTGTGCAGTTCTCAGTGATTCTGCACCATTATGCAGAGGCCTCTGAGCTGGAAATGAGTGGGATTCTGGGATGCCAGCCAATTATTTTGGCATACTGTCCCATTTAGCCAAAATTGCAAATTCTGAGTGTACTATTTCTTATAGTAGTATTGGCAGCAGCCATAATTGAAAAGAAAGAACCAAGAATCTGGGTAAAAGCGTTGACTTACCTTTCTTCATTTCTGCAAGAAATCATCCTGTAATCAATGGCCTGATTCAGATGATGAGCCCAAGATGAGTCTTGGGTTCAGGTACTCCCTCCTCCACCCCGTCCTTTGTACGAGAGTGAAAATTCCACTTTCACTTTTGACTGAAGATTCCTGTTATATATGAACTTGAGGGATTGTAGCTTATTCTAACTTCAGTTAGTTAAACCAGGATCAAATTATGGTTTGATATCCTGATTTGTTAAATAATTAGGATTAGAATAAATCACAGTATCCCAAATTTGCACATAATGGGAAAATTGGTTCATTTGAAAGGAGAAGCAGAAGCTTTCACTCTCCTCTTTTCATTCAAGAAAAAAGAGGAAAAGGAAGGGGGAGCATGTGAGCCCAAGGTTCGCTGTAGTTTGTTCATGATAATCTAACCATGGTTAAGATCAGAGGCGGGCAACTTGTTGGACAAAACATCTGGAGGACCACAACTGCCATCAGCCCTAGCCAGCATAGCCAATGGCAGGACCGGTGCAAGGCAGTTTGGTGCCCTAGGCAAGATCAGATATTTAGCGCCCCCCCCCATCCCACTTGAGAGCGCTGTATTTTTTTTTCAAGGCGTTTCTGGCACCCCCTTTAGCCCTGCGCCCTAGGCAGCTGCCTAGTTGGCCTAATGGTAGCATCGGCCCTGGCCAATGGTGAGGACTGATGGGGGTTATAGGCCAAAACATCTGTAGGGCCACAACTTGCCCACCCCTGGTTTAGATTATCATTTGAACTGGGTCAATAGCAAAGTTTTCTCTGATAAATTCAAATGCGTGGAGTGCTGAATTCCCTACCAACTGTAAGTGTGATCAGAGAATTATCTGAGATTATGCTGTAAGCAGGAACACGTGGTTGAAAGCACTTGGAATCTTTTGTATGTATAGACTGACTCTGAAACAACTTGAGCATTGTATAGATCTATATTGACTGTCAATATAGATCCATCTCAGATCTGTCTTACAGTGAAATAGTATCATAGTTGCTTGAGGATAACTTTTATAACAGTCATCCCCCACCATCATTTTATTTGCTTTTGTACATATTTTAAAAACGCCCATAGTGTTGAAAACCACATGTACTAGATATTTGCTAGGTAGCAGGACCGGTGCAAGGCAGTTTGGTGCCCTAGGCAAGATCAGATATTTAGTGCCCCCCCTTCCCACTTGAGAGCGCTGTATTTTTTTTCCAAGGCGTTTCTGGTGCCCCCTTTAGCCCTGCGCCCTAGGCAGCTGCCTAGTTGGCCTAATGATAGCACCGGCCCTGCTAGGTAGACATCCCAAACATCTGTCATGTACTGGCTTTTTTAAAAATTGAAGTCTCCTTCAATTTAGGTTTTTGAAGTTTCTGGTCCTATGTAGCACGTATGTAGGAAGAATTACAGAGCATACCTGGCAGAAAGCCATCCCATCCTCCCTCAATTCTGCCACACACATTTAAAACACTCTCGCACACACATTCATTTAACTAAATGCACTGAATAAACCTTAACATCTCAGTTAAATCTCATCTTCTTCGGATTTGCTGCTTAATACTAAAATCCAAGTGACCCATTTTTCCATCTCCTGTTGATTTGTTATTACTAATGGCAACCCAGGCAGTTAAAAAAAAAAGAGAGAGAGTAGTAATATCAATAATTTTATTGTTTCGCTATAAGCCAAAAACAATGTAAGTTACATTTAAAATATGCAGGAAACAAATCCTAACACATCCTTCATTCTTGTCTTCTTCCTACCATTCATGATTATCATCATGGCTTCTTGTTTACATGTTGTTGTTTTCTTTCAGAATTAAAATGTGTTTTTCCTAGTTAAGCTCAGTTGCAAAATAATATTGAAAAAGTGTCTATTTCAAAGCCACCATGTTGTGTATTTCTGTACATCTATGCTTCCCCCCCCCAATGTGCAGTTATAGCTTTTGAACTTTCTTAGGCACATATATCTGTTACAATTACTACCAATGTTTTTGAGAAAAGAAAACCAAAAGAAGTAGTAAAATGATGCCTTTTTTAAAAAAAAACCCTTTGTGGTGGAGGTTACAATGAGCACAATTTCTATCTTATATAGCTGCAATGATTTGTTTTGTCAATAGGCAGTGAAGATCTTGAGAGGCTGTGCAAAAACTCTTAGCCAGAAGTCACCACATTCCTGCAACAATCTTATTGCACCTGTTTTGTACTTGGCCTCCCACCTCTTCAACTGTGAAAGGCTCCCTTGTCAACAAGCATCCTCCTGTTGCTCTTTTCTGTGTTCTGATGCATTGCTCTGATACCACACAGTCTTCCTCCAAATAAAACTTCCTTTCTACCTGCAGCGTACACTCATAGCAGAACAAAGCATCTATATACCCATGGCTACCTAAGGCTCTCATTACACTGCCCTTGATACACACCCAACCTTCCTCCCACAACCCTTCAGTACCACGGTAGTTGCAAATTTCCTCACTTTCATCATCCCAGCTAATTATTACCTTGAGCACATCAGTATCTCAAGACAGACCGCAGCTTTTTATAAGGTACCTCTTCTATTATTCCAGAAGGAAGGGTTTTCTCCTTAGCCTTACTGATGGAATCCTGTCAGCATATTTCATACCTCTTAAATCCTTTTGCCCTGCACCTTCTGAAG
Source organism: Shinisaurus crocodilurus (assembly GCA_021292165.1). Taxonomy (NCBI): domain Eukaryota; kingdom Metazoa; phylum Chordata; class Lepidosauria; order Squamata; family Shinisauridae; genus Shinisaurus; species Shinisaurus crocodilurus. The sequence goes on from CM037880.1 coordinate 90,087,377, forward strand.
TTGTTGGCACCAGTGCCGTGCATGGCACTGCTCATGCCACTTTATACTTGTAATTTTTTATTTTTTTTTACAGGAGATGACAATTCAGTTTTTATATCAGCCAAACAAGACTTAACAGTACACTAGTTTATCATTATATCACCCCAGTTTGGACTTGTTAAAAAATAGTTTCATGGCATCTTTGTTTAAAACAAAGCGAATTATACAATATAAAACAAAAGGGTAAAGATTATATATAGTAAAAAAAATAACAAAGAATCTTGTAGCACCTTAAAAACTAACAATTTTATTATGGCATAAGTTTATTAATCCAAAAAAGCTTATGCCAAAATACACTTGATAGTCTTTAAGGTGCCACAAGATTATTTGTTGTTTTTGCTACAACAGGCTAGCATGGCTATACCTCTTGGAAAGTATAAAAATGGCTACCTGAAGCGACATTCGTATAATGCATACTGAGCACACAATTGAGTTTTGCTGTTTATGCTTATATTTTACTATTCTTCTAAGCAATGTTTGACATATGGGAGGGGGAGCATTGGTTTCACTAGAAGTCAACTCAAACATATATGTTGTTGTATTATTACATATATTTTGTTGTATTATTCCTGCACATGTGGAACTGAAGTCCAATAACAATTTCAATATATCGAAAATGTTTCGTAGTGTGGTAACCCCCAGTCTCCCCTCCCCCCACAAAAGCCCCACCATGCATGAATACATGATGAACACTGAACATGATGCTTGTGTATTAGAGATGAGAAAAATGTGTTGTGTATGTCCTGGTGCAGTTCACCTGCAATGCCCACTTTCAAACCTCTTCTACAACCATGTTGTTTGAAGTCGTATTTGCTCACATTTTATTTACTCTTCGATTTATTTATTTATTTTAATTTTGACAAGTTCCAGAAATAGGTTTAAATCAAGGAGACAGAAAACACCAAGCAGTATAGCTGCAATTTTTACTTTGCCGTGGTTTATGTTTAAAATTCATTATAGCTATTCTGCACTGAACATTATTAGTTTAGGTGAAATAGCAGAAAATCAGGTCTTTTATATAATATTTACAAAATTATGTGAACGAAAAGATTAAATAGAATAAATTAAAACAATTATTAATTCTGTTATTTAAAAATATGTACTTATGCTAAGCCTGCTAATATTAGATGCATGATTATTAGATGCATGAATATTAGTACTATAGCAACATGAGAAGGTTAACAAAGTGCCAGAAATTAAATTTTAACAAGCCAAAAGTACATGGATGGTATTCATATAAAATAGTATAATGCAACCTTAATACCAGCCTTCTGCCAAGTTACATTATAATAAGTTGGTTTAATTTCTCCTGTCCTACCACAAAATAAATCCAAAAAACCGGTAGATACATCATACTTGCATCAGTTCCTATCAACAAATTTTGTTCGACTAGAGGGTTGTTTATCTCAGTTCAGTTGCTCATAAAAAGACAAAGAGAAACTAACATATGTCCATTCAGAAAGTAAAACTCTTTATAGGCTTTTTGCATTTCAGCTTCAAGTTTGATTCTAATGCTAACATACAGTACATATAAAATTCTTTACTTTCAAATCCCATAACAGCTCATGAACAGTTTTCTTTCTTCCTCAAATTTGTGTTAAACCCTAAGTGATATTGCAGCATTCAAATCCTCAGACAGATTCAAACTGGGTTACTCACCTAAGTGAAGCCAACACATTTCAGATGACAACTCCTAATACATATTTTAACATAACCCTCTTGTTCAAATGATAAGCCACGTACGCTCAAAAGCCAAATTGTTCTTCAAGTAACTTGCTAGTCTTAAATCTTTTCAAGACTTCCCATTGCTACGATACTCAGCTGTCAACAGTGCCAGTAAGAAAGGCACTCACATCACTGATAAAATTCCTAACGGATATGGGCAAAACACAGCAAGCTGTGTTGTTAGACACTTAATACTTCAAGGAAATGTATATTTTTAGCTCCAGTTTAAGTCTTAACAACACCACTGCCCATATTGAAGAGTTGCTGGTGAAACCCTTGGTGTCTCCAAACAGCTACATCAGACTGATCGGACTGACCTGCAGAGAGGGTCTTGGAGCTTGTTGTACCTCATGCAAAATTCTCAGCCGGAGCTTCAGGACAATTTCTCTCTCTTTCTGTGGAGTTGTAGCTGAGTGCGGATTCGGTATTTGTCTCCCAAGAGTGGACAGATGGCCGGGTTATCCTGAGCCTTGCTGGAATGAGGCAAAAGATTTGCATTCTCTCACCCTCACCCCCCACCCCACCCCACCCCCAGTTTAGCCCCCAAGCAGATAAGCCAGAGTCAGACAGAGTGAGCTCAAAACACACCCCACCACCAATCATTTCAGTTAGTGCCACACGAGAGGAGCTTCTGCTTAAAATCTGCTTAAGAAGGGGGCCAGAGGGCAGGGCAATCGCCTTTGCTCTACAATGACAAGAAGCTGCTATAAATATTGCTAAACAAAAGCCCTTGTCAAGGGCCTGGAATGTCACATCCTAATGCAATAGAACTGTAAGAGCTCAACATATACATGGGCTACAGAGAGATTAAAGGGGTGGTGGATGGTCTAAAAGGGAAAACCTACTCCACACTGAGAGAAGTCATCAACTTCTTCTCAAAAGAATGATCTCACTATTGATTATTATGCATTAATTAGGGTCCCTTAAAGAAAGGCTATTGTTTACCCTGCTAAAACAACAAATCTCAGCCAAACCGATATGTGAAGGTTTAAATGCACACATATCCTTCGTTTCAGTTAATTAGCATTCACAGACAGCTGAAACAACCAAGCTCTCACTGGAGTTATTGCTGTAAAAACTATTTTTTTTAATCAAGTCAGAATATGAAAGATTTAAAAAACAACATATTTTTCAGAACACCTATGTGGTACCATGTTTCCCTCTCTTATTCTCTCTCTCCAAATCCCTTGTTAACAAACCCACCTTTTCCATGAAGTCCTTGTTTAATCCCCAGTCTTAATTTCCAACCACAAGAAAATCCAGGGAAGTGTAACTATATTTGTTCACATTCATCCCTTGCTAACCTTGTCACAACCAGTCCTTCCCTCCCAGGGGTGGAATTTCAGATTTTAGTAGTGGGAAGAAGATTATCAGCCAGATTTAAATGCCCACTCTTAGATATATTAAAGAGAGACTGCTTTTTTTGAAACTCGGTTTTAAGAACATTTGTTGTGTTATTTCCCTTTTTCATACATTACAGTACTATAGCAATTTTATCACCACAGGTCAAACTTCACACACCCCTTTGGCATGCCTATTTAATATGCAGACCCTTTAACTGACCACAAATATAGGCGCCCCAGAGAAATAACAATATGCAGTTTGAAATATTGGAGGGGCGGGGGAGAGAAGAAAATGGAGGGAGAGAATTACTCCTGCTCTGTAAAAATAGCACTCATATTCCTCTCTTTCTGTTTCCTCTCCACCATCAAGTTTTAGATTGTGTAAATACCCAATTTTGCCATACAGGTGCAGGATCCTACAAATCCAGGAAGATGAGTTTCTACCATCTGGACTTTAATCTTTGAGGGTTACTTTCCCTTCAACCACCAGGTAACATTACACAACATGGCATTTACTCTCTCTCTCTCTCTTTTTTTTTAACATAGTGCGCCACCCAGAAGTAATCTCCAACTTTGCTAGTATGAAAACTGCTATGTTTCTCTTTGCTTTTGTTCTCTGTCTACTAAGGAGCCTGTGTGTTTCACCTAAGGTTGGAGACAAACCTGAGTAACAACTGGATTTTATATTTTCAAAAACTGGAGATTCTGTGTTTCGTTGTCTCAACAGTTCTAGGTATAACCTGAAACCTGCATAACACCCGGTAGAGGCTAATCCATTTAAGTCTGTATCTCCTTTTACACTACATGTTAAGTCTCTGCTCATGCCGACTTCATGGCTTCAAGATCAAGTTAGCTTCCCCCTCCCTCCCCTGCTTTGTGTAACATCTAGCCTGATTAACAGATCTGGAGATCTTGAAACCTTGATCACAATTTTGTGCATTTTGGGTTGGTTCTAATAAAGATATTGCTTGACCATAGATTTTTGTTACTGTATAAAGCATTATTATTATTATTATTATTATTATTTGTTATTGTTTAATAGATTTATATACTACTGCTCGTATTTTTTAAAAAATTCTAACCTGTTATATATAATGTATATTAATGACACTATATAACCAATGAATATGAATAATATGCAACATCTCATACACAAATGAGTCTATCTAAGTTAGGACTTATCCCCATTACATTAATTTAAAAGTGTGTTATCTTTGGACCTGTGTTATGGTGCTGAAAGATATAATTCCAACTCAGGATTTTAACTTCTTTGCAAAAGAAACCCACTCCTTTCCCCAGTGTCCTGAAGTGGATGTGTGGGGTGGAGGCAGCATTGCATCCACCTTGGAAAGAGATGGGATATCAGGACAAGAGTGTGGCTGCACCGTGCGTTCAAACTTAAACTAGCACGAGGTGGGTCTGAAAGGGCTATAAAAGCCTGTGCTACCCCTTTTTAATGTCATGGCTTCAGACCAAAGGCCGGCAAAGGTGGAGTCCTTGCATAGCAGCAGTTCCAAGGAGGGGACTCACTCACTCCCTGGTCCTTCCTGAGTAGGCCTCCCCCGGCCCCTGTCCGAGATCCTGTCCCCTGTCCCTTGAACTCCAGGCAGGTGCCAAAGCCATTGGACTCTGACAAGTGGACCACCGAGTCCTCCAAAGAACAGGAAGTCCCTGAGGAGCATTCCCGACCTCAGTCATCACCACTCCAAGCCTCAGCCCCACAAAGAAGTCAACAACTACAAAAAAAGGCACTGGCACTTTCAGCTGGCAAGATGCAGCCCTTAGGGGCAGGAGGCAAAGCTTCCAAACTGGCTGTCTTGGCCAGAGCACAGAACTGTGGCAACTGGCAATTGCTCAAGGCAGTTGCTCTTGTGTATTTGCCTCAGCTACAGGATTGCTAGCACTAGTTTTGAAACAGCACCTTCAGTTCTGCCCAGGGCCCTGGCCATTTCCTCACATCTGGATGGCTCCAATTCATAGCTTGGTCTCCTGCCATCTTGCCTGCGTGGACAACCTTTATTCTGTCGAGGGCCTCATTCCTTCACAGGTAATCTATCAGAGGCTACATGTTGGCAGTGAGCAGGGCCAAACCCAGTTTGGGCTGGGCTGAAGCCAAAATTGGGTAGGTCACCCCTTTTCTCTTTCTGTCACCCCCTTTTCTCTCTCCCCTTCTTCCTTCCCATGCAGTGGCCAGCCAGAGAAGGAACAGATTGCTCTTGTCAGAGAACTGAATTGATTGCATGAAGAGGGCCTTTGAAATTAGGCTGGGAGCCACAGGTTGCCCACCCCTGGAATGTTGACTTATTCACCAACTATCCTATTTATAGTTAATGATATCGTGCCAGTGGATGTATATACAGAATCTCATGATGCACGGGGCTTTTTTAAGGCCACAAGGGCCATTTATGGACCAAAAACCTATGGTACAAACCCTTTACAATCAAAAGATGGCACCAAACTCTTAAAAGACAAAGAGTCTATTGCACTGCGTTGGAAAGAGCATTATTATGACCTTTTAAATCGTAAGTCTAAGGTGGATAATGAGATTTTTTCGCAAATCCCGCAAAAACAAATTAAAGAGGAACTTGCAATACTCCCCACTTTGGATGAAGTTATAAAAGCCATTAATCAAATGAAGAACAACAAAGCTAGTGGACCAGATGGGATTCCTGCTGAAATCTTTAAAGAAGGGGGCCCCGAACTTGTACAACATCTTCATAAACTCATCGAAAAAATCTGGATAAGAGAAGAGATCCCAGAAGACTTCAGGGATGCCATAATTATCACCCTCTTTAAGAAGGGTGATAGAACAGACTGTGGAAACTATCGGGGCATTTCTCTCTTAGCAACCGCAGGTAAAATATTTGCTAGGATTCTCGCAAACCGTCTTCTATCTATTTCAGAAGAGATCCTCCCTGAAACTCAATATGGTTTCCGCCCCTCTAGAGGGACAGTAGACATGATTTTTACTGCACGTCAGCTCCAAGAAAAATGCCGGGAGCAAAATCAACCCCTTTATATGGCATTTATCGATTTGGCTAAGGCCTTTGATACTGTAGACCGTACAGCTCTCTGGACTATCCTTATGAAAATTGGATGCCCCAATAAATTTGTGAATATCTTGCGACTTCTCCATGACAACATGACGGCAACGGTTTTGGACAACAACGGCTCTCATGGTGCTCCATTTAAAGTGGGATCAGGTGTTAAACAGGGATGTGTTATCGCCCCAACATTATTTGCCATTTTCATCGCCATGGTTTTACATCTTGTCGAGGGGAAACTTCCCACCGGTGTGGGAATTATATATCGAACAGATGGAAAGCTTTTTAATCTCAGCAGGCTGAAAGCAAAAAGTAAGGTAATTACAACCTCCGTTGTGGAACTTCAGTATGCTGATGATAATGTGGTCTCCGCACATTCAGAGGATGATCTCCAAACTATCCTAAATGCTTTTGCAGAAGCATACGAAAAACTTGGTCTCTCACTTAACATCAAAAAAACCAAAGTGCTTCATCAGCAAGTGCAAGCCAATCCTTTGGTGATGCCATCTATCCAGCTTGGCGGGACAATACTGGAAAATGTCGATCATTTTCTCTATCTTGGCAGCTATCTTTCTGTTACAGCTAACATCGACAGTGAAATCCAGCATCGTCTGAGCTCCGCAAGTGCCGCATTTTCTCGAATGAAACATAGAGTGTTCGAGGATCGGGATATTTGTAAGAAGACCAAAACACTGGTTTATGAAGCCATTGTATTACCAACTTTATTGTATGCCTGCGAAACATGGACTATCTATAAACGTCACTTCCACCTCCTTGAAAGGTTTCATCAACGTTGCCTCCGGAAAATCCTGCAAATTACTTGGGAAGATAGGCGAACAAATGTCAGTGTACTGGAAGAAGCAAAGACTACTAGCATTGAAAAAATGATCCTTCAACGCCAACTTCAGTGGACCGGTCATGTTGTTCGAATGCCTGACTGCCGTCTCCCAAAGCAGTTACTTTACTCCCAACTCAAGGATGGAAAGCGGAATATCGGTGGTCAATATAAGAGGTTTAAAGATGTTCATAAGGCTAATCTAAAAAAATGCAATATAAACATCGAAAACTGGGAAACTCTGGCCCATGAACGATCTAAATGGAGGTTGGCCTTTCACAAAGGTTCCATGGACTTTGAAGAAGCCCGAGTGCAAGGTGAAAGGGAGAAACGTGCTAAGCGAAAAGCACGTCAAATGAATCCTTTACAGGACCATCTTCTATCTGGTAACCTGTGTCCTCACTGTGGGAAGCTGTGTGGATCTAGAATTGGCCTCCACAGTCACTTACGGACCCATCGCTAGAGTCTACACAATCTTCTTTAGAATCTCCTCCTTTTATCCCGGAAGACAATCTTACTCGGTCACGAGTGATCGCCTGATGATGATGATACAGTGCAATACACTTCTTAAGACAATGCTGTCCAGAGGGTATAGAGGTACATTGTAAGGCAGGTGTGATAGTAACAGCACAATCCTACACACGTCTACTCAGACGTACGTCCCACTGTTCAATATATCATACAGGTAAATGGGTATAGAATTGCAGTCTAAGTCTGCTTTCATCCTTATTGCAGCTATGGAGGGATGTTGTCTCATTAGCTCTGCCTCCCTGGAGTAGCTGGCTGCTTTTAAAAGTGCCCTTGCATAATTTTGTATCTGCTGGCTTCTGTGAGCTTGGGGAGATGGACGTGCTATTGGGAATGTGTCTTCTGATTCTGAGGATGATGTTAAGGCCTTATTCTCTGGCTGGGAGAGCATGGGAGAAGATACCAGAGATTTTCACTTGGGTAGAGCAGTCTGTATTTTGTCCTCCTTTGAGTTTGGCCCTTGGGGTGAGTGGCCATGACAACTGGTGAGCACCCTGAGGCATAATTATGGTGAAATTAGATTCCCCAGATGTGCCATTCAGGGCTGTGGGACCCAGGAGTTGGAAACATAACCACTGTGGGGCTTCCCAGGATCACACACCCAGACTTATGGGGCTTGGGGTGGGTAGTAATTCAGGAGGGTCTTTCTCACCAAAAAGTACACTTACAATACATAGTTTCTGGCACAGGACAAGGTCTGGCTCACTCTTAACTACGGTAGGCATGCTAGGAGGAGATCACAAGGCTGCTCTTGCCTCAGCCAGTTCCCATAAAGGGGATAATTAGCATTGCAGATCTCCTTTCGTCAAATTAATGATGTTTACCCAGTATATGTATCTTGCCTCTTTATTCTGGGTATAGGCACAATTGAAGGTCGAAAATACATCACTTACAAGCCTAGAGGTTCAGTAGGAAGTGGCTATTCTTACAATACCTACTCTAATGGCAATGGCTTGTTTCATGCTGCTAGAATACTTGCCCAAATTTGGACTGGGAGAGAACAGCAAGCATTTTCAGCTACAAGCTACAAGCACTAAGTCCACAGAAGAACTGCACCCACAGACATCACTAGCAGTTTCCCTTGATTCCTGCAAAGGAATTGCAACTTATTTTTAAAATAGCTTAAGTCCGGGTTGTAAAAAATGTTAATTAAAAGGACTTTTGAGAACTGAAGCAAATTTATTCAAAATTCCTTCAATAATTGTTAATCCGTAAAATAAATAAATAAATAAGTAAGTAGTGTGACACACTTTTGCACTCCTCCAGTCTCATACCATCATCTTTCTTTTCCATATTCCCAAAAGATGTTACTTAATTGTTATTTTTTCCAGGAAGCCTTTGGAACCCCCCCCCCCGCTGCCACCACCAATTCCAATATCCTGTTGTAACTTAGTCAAAGCATATTTAACTAATCCCGTTTACCTGGGCCTCCATTTCCATCCACTTTGTCTGTTGTGTCCCCATGTCTATTTTTAGACTGTAAGGGCACAATCCAATTCAGATGCCCGTTGCCCTCTGAACTTGGAGGATTACAGGCATTTTATGCAGGGTGGGAGGAGTGCAGAGGTGAAGGTCGCTTCTGTCCTCCTCCCACCCTGCAAAGCACTTAGACGACCAATTGCAGGTCATAAATACATCAATGACTAACCCAGAGGTTCAGTAGGAAGTGGCTATTCTTACAACACCTACTCTAATGGCAATGGCTTATTTCATACTGGCTGCGAGACAGTGGGAGGGTGCTCCGAGTTTGGAGTCCTAGCTCCAAACTTGGAGTGAGTTTCTGTGGTCATAGCTGAGACTCCAAAAGATCCTATGGCCATCTAGACTCTGTCTAGCAGCCATAGGATTGCGCTGCCCATTCCTTGGGGTAGGGTTTTGTCAGTCCTGTTCTTTGTAAAGCATCATGTACCTAGATGGTACTATATAAACAAACAACAGATGGATAATCGGTGGGGGGGATTTATCTCTTTCTGTGGTAATACATGTCTGCCAGAATCAGTCTGAAACCCCTACTCAAACAAAAACCATCTATTCTTCAGACTTTCTCATCAAATCAAGCACCAAAAAAAGGAGAGCATAAGATCTAGCCAAAGACGATCCTGATAAAAAGAGGTTGGATCTGTGGTACATTATAGCCTGTTCAGAAAATAAGTTTGCACGTTAAACCAACATGTGAGCAGGGAATGGGTCGGCACTTAGCTCCACCCCAATAGCATGCATGCCGGGTTGCCCTGTCCCCTGACATCCAGGTGTACAGCATGAACATGTATAGCTTACACATGATCTGGAACCCTGCAAGATTTGTTTTCCAGATCATGTGGAAGCCATTGCGCTTAAACCTGTACTCTCTACATTTGTTCACACTATATGTGGGGATGTGAAGGGGTGGGACAAAGCTGGAATGCACAACATTATGGGTGGGGCTAGTTAGCATGGTCCTACTTCCCTACTCACATGTTGAGAAATTCTTCTGAACAGGGCTTAGATCTCAAAATACTTTAAGTAAAACGGTTCATCAAATGATGGCTGTCCATTCTCTTAGGAGTACTGTCTAAAATTGAAAGTTCCAGTTCATTCTATAATGTTTCAAATTTAGTCATGAATAGGAATTGCCAAACATATTTTGATTGACAAGTTCTTTAGCAGTTGTAACTAAAAGGTCACCAAGTCCAAGATTATGTCCTCTGGCAGGCAATACTCAGAGCAAAACACACCTGTATGCTCTTCTGTCTCAGTCTGAATCTCCAAATTTTAGCAATCTCAGCACATGGCTCAGCAATATGCTATGTAGTCACTATATCCTGAAACTCCTTCAGGAGAACCATCCAGCTATCCAGTTAATTTAAACCCTCCAAAGTTAACAGTTCAACTAGTAGACTCGTTCAGTTTAGCTGTCATTAAATGTTCACCCCTGAAATTCAGACTTAGTACTGACATAGCACTACTGCTAATACCGTCCTCCTCTGTGTCCTCTGAACAATGATAATACTTTGCATTTATATAGTACTTTAGAACATTCAGAGTACTTGAGGTACATTATCCTGGTAATCCTTACAACAGACTTGTAAGGGATGTCAGTAGTATCTCCATATTAGGGGTGTTGAATCTCTTTCCGCCTGAAGGCTAAATTCAATTTTGGAGAAACTCTAGGGCTGCAGAATCCAGTGGTGGATGGGCAGGAGGCACAAAAGGGGCAGGGACAAAATGCCAGAAATACCAGCATATTTTAGTTTAGACATCTAATTGCCAGTAACTAAGGAGAGGCATCTCAACCTTTTAGAATGGGGGAAAAACAACAACAAAAGCAGGGAAACCACCAAACCGTCAGCAGTTGAGGGAAAGGGGGATGAGGTGGGGCCATCTGGGGAACCGTAGAGGGCTGAATTGAGACCCCAGGCAGACCAGTTTAGCCCCATGGGCCTGAGGTTCAACAGTCCTGATATAGATGGAGGAAAGAGAAAGTGGGTTAGCTAAGGCCACCTGGTAGGGGTGCAGTTGATGTAAGATTTGAACTGGAGACGTCCCAGTTCACACTGTTACCACTATGCTACAGTAGTCTTATCATTATTATTCTCGAACAGTAAGCACTGCTAGCCGTAATGATTGAAAAGAGAGAACAAATGTTTTAATTGTACATAAATGATTCATTTATGAAGTGAAAGTAATCAGAATAAGCCCTAATTATGAAGTTTTAGTTAAGTATAAATGACAAACCATTTGCTACTTTTGAATTTCTGTATTACAGTTAATAAAACTATTTGCGCAGTGCTCATTAATATGTCAGTGCATGTTTTTTACTATTATTTCAGTCCATAATACAAGTACAATACAATGCCATGGTTGTGCAATATGGAAGAGGACATTTGAAAATAGTTAAACATATTTTTAGGCACCTAATTTCCATTCAACAAATAAAATGTCACTCTAAATCAGGGCAGAGCCAAACTTTGAGTTTGAATTGGTGTTGGTAGACTACAGATGTGAAAAAGGGGCCAATCCCTGTTGATATGGGGGGTTTGGGATGTCAAAAGTAAAGATGGGGAAAAAGTCACTACTGCCACTAAAATTCCCGGTTGTCATTCCTTTTCCTAGCCCCCAGAAACAAGACTCTGTTGATGCAGCTGTGGCACAGCCTTCCCCAATCTGGTGCCCTCCATATGTTCTGAACTGCAATTCCCATAATTCCCGGCCAGCATGGGGGCTTTGAGGGGACATGGTGGCTGCCAGATACAGTAGTTGCTGCCAGGTTACGATTAGTTTCACCCCCTCTGAAAATTCCCCAAACACCCACCCCCTTTCATGGACTGCAAATGGGGCAGCATAATGAGGGGAGAGCATTTCAGGCCAGCCTTACCTAAATGGAGCTTCTCCAAATATTGGAGAAATTCAGATTTACCAACAATGAATGGTGTGGATTTGGGACATCATGTTAATGGTGAACTTTTCTGCGATTGCAAAAATGCAGGCAAGCCAGGTTAATGCAGTGAGAAAAATCATCCACCTAAAGAAAGAATACAATACAAACTAATATTGTATTGTTATGGCTGTGCAAGTGAGGAGGATGCCTTCTCTGTAGGCTTGCTCAATAGTCTTTGATGGCTCGTGGCTAGTAGCTATTGGCAACACATCATCTGCTCAGTGGATCTAAAGCAGTGTTCTCCAACCTTGGGTCCCCAGATGTTTTTGGCCTACAACTCCCAGCATGCCCCAGCCAAGGTTGGAGAACACTGCCCTAGAAATTGTTTCATTTACAGTAATACCTTGGATTACAAGTAACTTAGTTTGAGAGCTACGCTGGCTGGGGCATGCTGGGAGTTGTAGGCCAAAAACATCTGGGGACCCAAGGTTGGAGAACACTGGTCTAAAGGAAGCAGTTTAGAAAATTTGAATGTAGCGAGAGAAGAGGAAATAAGAATGATTTTCTGCAATGGGATTGTGAAAAGAAACCTTGGGCAGGGGCACATAATATAGCTTTTGGAGACATATTTATTTATTTATTATATTTATACCCCGCCCCTTTTCCTGCAAGGAACCCAAGGCGGCTTACACAATCCTCCTCCTCTCCATTTTATCCTCACAACAACCCTGTGAGGTAGGTTAGGGCTGAGAGTCAGTGACTGGCCCAAAGTCACCCAGTGAGTTTCATGGCCAAGCGGGGACTAGAACCCGGATCTCCTGAGTCCCAGTCCAACACTCTCACCACTACGGCACACTGGCTGTGATTTGCTCTTCCTTCCTTGGTAAGCCTGTAAAGTAGTAAATGAACAGATGTTACAAAACCACAATCACAGCAAACAATCCCAACATGGAAACTGATCCTAAAGTGGTGATCCTACAAGAAGATTTAAGATATGATAATGTCGTTCCCTTTCATGATGGTTATAATGTGCAAAAGTCTTTTCATTGGAGGAATGAGATCCAAACTGCTGAATGGTTCATTCAAACTACTTGAAAAGGTCTCTATATAATGATTTCAACTTCCTTTTGAGTTTAAAAAAAATGTTTCTAAAACAATTTGATGTTATTAGAATAATTGGTGGATTTCCTGCTTTACATATAATTACTGCTATTCTAAACACTGAGAGCCCCCTCTGTTTAATTCATGACTCTGAAGGTAACTCAAAAGATGCGTTTGGATTCAAACTTTGACATAAAGCAGCTCTTGGAGGAAACAAACATCCATATGGAAAACTGTCCTTCCACAATAGTTGAAGATTTCTTTTAATCTCTTTCATTTGATAAGCAAGACATGTCGACACAATCAAATAGTGTTGTATTATTGCTCTTTCCTTTAATATGTTCTTGGGAAAAATACCGGATTGTGCCATTTTCTTTGTCTGGATAAAATGTTTCAGTTCTAGAGATAAAGACATACTCAGCTGAGCAATTAAACAGCGAAGTAAAATGATCCAACAGAGCAGAAGTAGCGGATTTAATTACTGCTTAGAGGTAGGAAGGAGAACTAATTACAGGGTTCATAAGCCACATGCCAGTCTTCTCCTTAACCATTCAAATTGATTATGTTGGATGAAGCTCCGCAGACTCAGCAGCAAAACACAATAGGATAAAATATTTCCACAGTAGAACTCTTTAGTAAAAAATGAGTTGTGTTTTTGGTTGTTTTTGTTTTTTTTGTAAATGGAGGTTAGCTTGTGTATAGCTTGCCTTCTTCATTAACTCAGTAAATTGATCAGCTTTGTTACATAGGCAATGCTTAAATGAATAATGTAGATATCTTCCAAGTCATGAGTTTGAATGGTTACAAGAGACGCAGAACTACTTTGTATGTTGTACAGAAGTGGTGAGAGGAAGTGCAATACCCACATATCCATTGTTGGGAGATATGACTTTTGACTCCCACAGTGGGAGAATGAGTATCTTCCCCCTTCACACAAGACCTGCTCAGTCCTGAGGCAGCCTATGGAGCAAATCCACCTCAAAAGTTAAAAGGCAGGCAGAGGTCAGAAGCACAGGCAAACCATCTAATATAAGCACAATCCAAGAAACAGGGTCTTATCAGGAATCCAGGGGTCAGCAGCATCAGAGATCAATACAAAGAGAAGCAAGGTTTCAAGGTACTGTAAGGCATTGTTCCAGCAGCCCTCCTTGCCTAGTGCTGAGGCTTCTAAGCTGGAGCTTCCACAGCCCCACCCAGGACTTGGTTGCAGCGCATCAGAGGCTTCTGGAAGAAGTCCTCCTTGTGAGGAGAGCCCAACTCAAAAGGAGTCCTTTACTCATGAGAACCCTTCTTTTGCAAATGGGCACTCCTTCTCACAGGTTTCTGACCTGCTTCTTGAGATGCCAACATTCTCGGGGGATAGGGGGTTGCTCAGCCTCTGTCTCAGAAGTGGAACCACCACCACCCCTTGTGAGGATGGGCCTATGGCAATCTCCCCCAGGGGCTCAGGCTCCTCCTGCTCCTCTGGCATGGGCTGCTCTTTGATGCTGTTTGTCTCTGGGAGCTCTAGCTTCTCCTCTGAAGAGGATTTCTCCAGCAGGGGCATGACACCTTCTCTCTCTCACAGCTTCTGTGAAGCTGCAAAGCTGTAATCTTTGGGTCAGCACCCAGAGCTGTGTTCAGTAACTAGGGATTATTCTCCTTCTTTCATATTCTGGCTCAAGGCTCCACCCCATGAAAACCTGGGACCCGAATTTGGATGTCTGGGTAGCAGTCTCCCCGCCCCCCCCCACAGATATGCTACATAGCCTGTGGCTTATGCTGGCTCAGCTTGTCTGAGTGTGGAAAGCTAAGCAGGGTCAAGCCTGGTTATTACTTGGATGGGAGACCCCTCCTCTAGTTCCCTGCATTGAGCAGGGGGTTGGACTCGATAGCCTTGTAGGCTCCTTCCAACTCTATGATCTATGAAAGTATATAGGCAAATAACAATATTTATTCAAGTTAACAAACAGTACACCAACAAGAGATTAGTAATGTAGACAAACCAGAAGTATATCCCTAAGTTCAGAACTTCCCACATCCTCCCAAGGTCTAGATGTGCCAATGGAACTATGGAAGTCTATGTCCTTTTGCTTACTCACAGTTAATTCAGGAATGCAGTGATCCACAAAGATGCCGAAATTTGAGTCACAACATATTCTGCTTTAACAAGGGACAGAAGTAAATTGGGTGTGTTGCAATATATCGTGTTCCAGCAGTGAGCAGGAGCATGTTGACTCCAACCAACAGGTGACAACTTCAGTAGCTCCTTTTGCTCTCTGCAGCTCCTAGGCAACAGGAATTGCTAAGGCAGATCCAACTTGCTAATGTAGCTCAAAACATACCATTCTAGTAGTGATTTCAGCCAGGAAGGATGAGCACACCTATTTAGTGATTTCAGCCAATAGGAGTTAGTATAAAATCTCTATGGCAAAGTTTAGCAATTTTCTATTTCAAGCATTCAACATGAGGATAGTTCAGCTCTGATAGATTCTGCAGCAAGCAGATCTAACAGCTGCTGGTCAATTCTTTAATCTTCATACCATGAAGGGAAAGACTGGTTTCCAGTCTCAAACCTTTTTGAGCTCCTAACCAGATCTACACTCCCTGTTCTCCAGGTGCCATTTGTACTCAGGGCAACCCAGCCCCCAGCCTTTTATTTACTGAGGGTGGTTGGTGAGAAGCCACAAGTGTCCCAAGTACCCATTTGTTTCAAAGCTTATTCTGATAGTTACAATAAAACATATGGTGCAGCTTTACCAACATGCCAATAGGCTCCTTCGCCGTGATGAGTGTTGGGTTATCTTACAATAATAGTGCATTATCTGTCTCTACTACTTGGTGGAGTACGTTCTTCTACAGCTTTACAAAATGGCGTACAGAAATATGGCTATTAAGGTAGAAAGAAAAGTAATTATGTAACACCCACAGCCAGTCAACATGAATTACCAACACTGATATGTGGCATCGGTATTGATCAAAGTTTCTTTGATCATGTACACATCAAGAGCTCCATTTCTGCATTGTCATCACTGCAGAGCTATGCTATCCCACCCTGCGGGTTTTTCTTCTTCTTCTAGTGTTCTCCTACATTGGGGAACATTCCAGGAGATGGAGGAGGTAGGAGCTGATCTTTGTATAACCTCCACTTCCCCCAGCAGAGATCAGTAAAGGATGCATAGAAACTCTCAGCAGGAAACATTTTTGGAGATTAGCAGGGCTGTATGGTGGGAACAGATTCAGTGTCATGACCCCCCTCCAGGAATCCTCCTCTGAGGACGAGTGTGACTCACCCAGGGCCCAGGGACACTCCTCAGGAGCAGAGTTCAGACACTGCTGCTCCAGATGGGGCCGACCGGGCAGCTGAAGAGCTGGCAGGCCCCTCTGGCATGACCCGTGGGAGTTCCCCAGCCCGGGAGGAGTCAGAATCAGAGCTGGAGATGGTGCAGGTCCCGAGTCCCAGACAGAGGAGGAGGATGAGAAGGCAGGAACAGATTTGCAGGCCCCTTGACGCAGCGTCCGGCTGCAAACCAGGTCATCGGCCTTGTGAGGCTTTTGTAATCAGCCTGCTGCTAAGGAGCTCCAGCTGTGGGATGGGTGTGCCCAGGCAGCAGGCAGTATAACAACACTCACTCACTGAAGCCTGGGTATTGGGAAACAACGTCTTCCTTGATTCATGTTCCTGATCCCTGACCTTGCTCCTGAACCCTGCCTTGCTTCCTGGACTCTTGGACCCGACTTCGGACTGACCCTGATACTGCCTCTGCTCGACCCCTGGACTTTTGAACAACACTCTCGGCTTGACTCCTAGGATTGTAAGACCATGCTTCTGCTATCCGTCCCTCTGCAACTCCCTTATCTTATCTCAGCTGGACTTTTGGCAGTGCTCCGATAAGCGCGGCCAGCTGCTGGCTGCTGGCCAGCCTCAAGCCGGACATTCAGTAAGAGAAGAAGGTATGCAGAAATCCTAACTTCCAATCTTTTTCCAGCTAGGGAATAAGAGCAGGTCAGCTCTGAAGGAAGCCTCTACGTCTCCTGGAATCAAACAATCAGAGCAAGTGACCAAGAACAGGGGGAGTTATGGATTCAAGAGGCAAAGCAGGGGTGGGTTTGTGGATGGGTTGTGGCTTGTATTTGTGGCTCTTGTTTTTGACTGCTGAGGGGGTATGGCTTCAGCTTTTGCTTTGGCTGCTGAGTAACCTGATTCAGCCTACTATTGTCCGATCAACTTTAACTCCTTCTTTTGATAGAATTGCTAGTTAATCATGGGGAATCTATGATGTCCTTGTTGATAAGATGATAAAATGTGGGCTGGATGCTACTACTGTTAGCTGGATCCACATAACTAGTGGAACAACTGTACCCAATGAATGTTCATGGCTCTGCAACAGCCTGGAGGGAGGTCTCCAGTGGAGTGCTACAGGGCTTTGTCC
This sequence comes from Shinisaurus crocodilurus, assembly GCA_021292165.1. Taxonomy (NCBI): domain Eukaryota; kingdom Metazoa; phylum Chordata; class Lepidosauria; order Squamata; family Shinisauridae; genus Shinisaurus; species Shinisaurus crocodilurus. Next base: position 90,104,761 of record CM037880.1, read on the forward strand.
TAGGCTCAGGCCCTGCCCACTGCCAGTATGCAGTCCTCGACCCACTGCCCAGTGCCCACTACTGTATGTGGCTATTGGGAGTCTAAAAGGTTGACCACTGCTGGTTTACTGCAACAGGTGAGGTGTACAGGGACAAAGTTATGGGGGTAAAAAACAACAATACACACCTCCACTTCTACAGTTTCTGAAACTTTTCTACTGCATTAGATTTCTTTCTGGTTGTACCACCCCCCCCCCCAGCAAATTTGTATATATACTCTACATAAGAAGCACTGAGTGAATTTACAAAACAAGTTACTAATTGTGACAGTGGGAGTAAGATTGCGTCAGTTGACTCAGAAGTAAAAATTACTGTGCTTCGAGTATAAAGAGCTAGATAATATTTATTTGCTGCCACCGAGCTAAAAATAATTCCAAAATACCAACTTCTCTCTTCCAGAGCTCAAAGGCTTGGATGTGCTTTTGTACATTCCCACTTCCACCAATATTTCAAATAAAATACTATTTGTTATACAGTCACAAAAATATTCCTATAAGGTAAAGGAAGAGCCCTGAGAGAAATATTAATCTTTCAATTTTTTTGAAGCAAAAAAAAAAAAGCACTGCCAACCAGTCAATGAGAATGCTGATCATACCCATTTGTATTTCGAATGAGGAATGTGGAAATGTATACAGTAATACCTTGGACTGCGAGCATAATTTCATTCCAGAACCGTGCTTGTAATCCAAAACACTCTTATATCAAAGCGAGTCTCTGGCGGGCGTGAGCGGGGCCGATTTAGGCCCACTACACCCGCTCGAGGCGAGCGGTTACATCCCTACTTATCTTGCAAGACCTTGCTCTTTTATCAAGTCAAAATTTAAATTTTTTTTTTGCTTTTCTTGCAAAACGCTCTCAGACCAAGTTACTTGCAATCCAAGGTATTACTGTACTTTTCTTCTCCTAGGCCTTGCTTCGGGGGGGGGAGGTATATAGGGGGGGAAGGACCCTTAGGAGCTTCCCCTTCTCTCAGTCACTTCTCCTTCTCCTTCATGAACACAGAAAATTAGCACAGCAGGGAGAGGCTTTGGCTAGAACCTTTTTGCCATTATGTATTAGTTTTCTACTTGCAAGGAATCATTCTTACATGGGCGAGCATTAAAAAATGTGATGCCACCTGCAGTCTTAACAGGTTCAGTTGACTCTGCTACAGGGGTGAGGAACATCCGGCCCTCCAGATGTTGTTGGGCTGCAGCTCCCATCAGCCCCAGCCAGCGGTAAGGAATGATGGGAGTCACGGGCCACATGTTCCCCATCCCTGTTCTACTACCTCATTCCCACCTGCGGCATGTGTAGACCCAGTGGGCACAACCAGATGTGAAAAGAAACAGAGAGATGCCAGTATTCATGCATGGCATGATGTGACATCATCATGCTATGCATTTCTATGCTCCCAGATGCATAGAATGCATCTGGGAGCAGATGCTGGGGAAATTGAACAGCACAGTGACATCACATCATATGCGGGGTTATACTACATGTTAACCAGAAAGAGGGAAGAAAGAAGCATGGAATGGCAGGGGCAGTATTTTTCTCTTGTATTATCTAATTTGGCCATGAGATATCATCAGATTAAGCACTTGAACGTTTGGGAGTAAGGTCTGGCCAGAATGGGATGAATGGGGTTTACCCGAATGAGATTTACCCTTTTAACGTCATTTATAGTGACAATTAGAAGATTCTACAAATGATATTTCACTTTACTGTTGAATCTTGCCTATTGTAGTGTCACACACGTGCCCCCCCACTTTCGAGCAGCGAGACGTTTCAGGGGTTCCAGTGCTTTCCCCACCCAATGTTGTTGGGTGATAACAGAGACATCCTTCCACTGGAATGCGTTATCACTCAACAACAGTTTATGAATGGCAACCATTAAGGTAATTATCACTGTCTCTACTTTCTACATTTCAGTTCCCTCTGACCACATACAGTCATGCCTTGGATTGAGAGCATAATTCGTTCCGGAAACGTGCTTGTAATCCAAAACACTCTTATATCAAAACGAAATCCCCCCCAAAAAAATTTGTACAGAGATTTTTAATTTAAGCCGTACTACAGTACTTGTATTGCAAGACGTCAGCTTGTATATCAAGTAATAAATAAATAAATAAATATTTAAAAATTTGCTCGTCTTGCAAAACGCTCTCAAACCAAGTTACTTGCAATCCAAGGTATTACTGTAGTTTAAATCTGCCAATTTGAGGTTAACACTTCATGCAACTGATAAAGTGGACAGTGCCCATGAAAGCTTATGCCAGAATAAATTTGTTAGTCTTTAAGATGCTACCAGCCTCTTTGTTGTTACGGCTACCACTCTGGAATCTATCAATTGTGTGGGCTGCATCTGTTTTAGTACCCAGATGAATAAAAACTGTACACTGCAATCCTATGGTCCCTCGGAGGGCATTCCAGGTTCCATAGGAAATGTTGGATCTCTCCCTCCAAGAGTGGGAGGGCAATCCAACCTGGAAAAAAAACCCTCCCAGCTGCTTTGAAACCTCTGGGGTCAGGTCTTTTCTGATGGTGGAACTCAGACACTGGAAAGAGGGGAAAGGAGACATAGTACCAGGGATATGCCAGTGGGTGTGCCACAAGAGGCCTCCTGGTTGTCAGCCATGTCCCCAAACTCGTTGCAGATCTATGACAGCCATGGAACTGGCATGGCGTTATTTCCCTCCTATTGGTTGCAATTCATTAAAAAAATGGCCAGGGAGGGGAGAGAAAAGCAGAAATGCCACTGCCCTGTCAGCTCCACCCTGCTGGCATGTGCCCAGCAGAGCTTTGGGTTCTTTGGAGGCTCCGATGCCAGAGCACTCTGCACCCAACAGTAGGATTTTTCTGTTGCAAAACACTCACAGATGAAGCATGAAAGATAACCAAGATGTGATAGAAACTGTCTCTGGGGAGAAACAATTTGTCAAGCATATTATTTTTCATGTCTTTATAAGGAAATTCATGTTATTTTAGTATATTATCACAATACAGTAAGTGCTATTGAGCTCGCTGACCTTTCAAATTCTGAATTATGGTGCTGAGTATTGATGCCTATATGTGATAATTTACTCACATCAATTTCAGGTCATCTGGTAACATGCATTCACTCACAGAAGGATTGAAAATCCAGCCTATAAAGCACCTCTTTAGTAGGAGGCCACAAATGTCATTCTGGTGACCAGCTGGGAAAGTCTCCCGTATCCTTTACAACAGGAGTAATACATTTTTTAAAAAGCCACCCGGAACACAAGGAGGCCAAGAGTGTCTTTTTCAAAAGGGTGCCAGGATGTGTTGTATCCTGGAGGCAGTATCAGTATCATGGACTGCAGGAGGAGAGAAGTTGCCACCAGCACATGCAAATGCATCCTGCCTGCTGGCTCTCCCGAAGTTGCTGTTTGCATTAGGAGGAAAGCTCCTATTGGCGCCTCCCAATACAAATAGCAGGTTTGGATGAGCAATTTTTGTCAGGACTACAGCATGGGAGGAAAGGGTGAAACTCCACTTCCTGCCTGCTGTGATCCCATCCCAATAATCACTTCTCCGCCATCCCAAGACTACTATTTGCCATTTTCTTTTGGAAATGCCATGTCTAGTTTTGCCTTTCGCCTCTGCGATTTGGAAAGCAAGTAAGATGAGCTGGGGATGTGCTGACGCTGGGAAGTCCGCCTTGTTTGAGATCGACAGACTTCCTGCCTGCTTCTGATCCTATGATTGGAAGTGGGACGAGCTGGGTTTTCCCCCACAGACGAAGTTCTGTCTCTAAGACGGGCCACAATTTGTGCATTAAAAAAAACACAACTAAGTACATTTGCACAAATTGCACAATTTGCGTAAATTTACACAATCTGTGCAACTTTACGCAAATCACAGTATTTTCCATGCTTTGCACAAATCGGCACCCAAAAAGCACATGGATCTAGTGCACTTTGCATAAGAGCAGCTGATTTGCGCAAATGGCCGATTTCACACAAAGCACACCAGATCCACATGCTCTTTGAGTGCCCATTTGCACAAATTGCGTACATTTATGCAAATTTTCTTAGTGTCTTTTTTTAAAAATGCACAAATCGTGGCCTGTTTTAAGAGATGGAAGTCCACGAGCTGGCTCTACTCACAGCATAGTGAGTTGGCACCAGCACAAGGCTGGTGAACCGGAATCGGGGGGGGGGGATTGTGAAAATCCCTAGTTGAACTTTGATGGCTACTAAATACAATTGCTGGATCCCAACCACACCCAAAATGTATTTGCTTCTCAATAAAACAGCTAAATGCACTGGAATTAACAACATTACTTAACGATATCATTTAATCCCTAGCACTCTATACATCAGTGATTTTCACTCTTTTTCAAGGAGGAGTCACTTTGGCACCAGTAACTGCTGGTGAGGCCACTGGGGGTGTTTTCTGGACTGGGGTCCTGCTCCTCTTCCCTCCCCCAACAAGAAATTCCAACAGATCACTTAGTCCTTGGATTGGGATGGATCTTTTTCTCGTCACTGAGTGCTCTGCAGTTTCACACTCTCTCTCGCCTGCACATTCAATTTCCCCTCCACCTCCAGTGCCTGCACAGTGCAGCGCACCAGCCATATTGTTCTTTGCCTCTTGTGGTCCTCCTCCACCACATCTAATCGGCAGATTGCTCCTGCGTTTTCCTCTTTCCCCCCTTACATATGACAAGAACAGGTCTCCCGACGCCCCATCCCAAAAGCCTCATCCAGTAGCCCAGATCACAGCAGTTGGCTCTCCACTAAAGCAAACAACAAGGCAAAGCGAGGGGCCACTGCTGAGAGTGAGCAGCTACTGGAGAGGGGGAGAGAGAGAGAGAGAGGAGGGGGACCGCACTTGAGGTGATTGGGAGCCACCAGTGGCTCTCAGGCCTTGCAGTGAAGAACACTGCTATACATTGTTAAGAGCATAATGAGAAATGTCATCTAGTTTAGTAAGGTTGGGGAAACACTTTCCCCAGCTGGCTACTTAACCAAAGCTGTCTGTAAAGATTACAGTATGTTATGTCAGGAAGACATATTCTGTACCATTTCATTCAGTTTACCTGCACAAGGCTCCAAGGAAGGAGCTAAGCTTTAAATTTTATTTATTAACAGTATCTGTATGCCCCCACCCCAAAACAACCACTCCAGAGGGTAAATAAAGTTAATTAAATTGCTTTTCCTCCCACAATTTAGAGTAGAGGAACATTGTGTACAATGAAAACAAAAGGGATAATTTATATGTTCAATAGAGAAACACATGTACGGTACATTTCTTGTCGATAAGTATACAGAAATCTCCAAGTATTGGTCTGGTTAAAATGTTCAGAAAACATTAAAAAACAAAGGCTGTTACTGAAAAACAATGAATTTTAATCCCTTTAAAAAAAAACAAAACCCAGCTACCTATAATCAAAGTACAATAATCACGAACAGTTCTAGAACACTTGCTCTGTAAAATGTAAATGACAATGGCACAATAATTTACTGGCACTAATTACTTTAGACTGTAAATGTGTGGGCAGTGCCCTGTGCTTTTAAATTATTTTTGTATAGTCCTTTGCAATTTTAAGTGCTTTCTAAATAAAATATGATGCTGCTAGTATATATAAAAAATGTCTTCATAAAGTTAAATTGAAACAGGCTGTATCTGATTCTTCTTTCTCCGCTCACTTATAGTCTCTGATTTGCTATTGATAGGTGAATACAAGTGAGCATTTATAGTGGCCTGCTCAGCACATGCTGAATACTCAGGTGGGCATCATTATTATAAGGCACATAAAATGGCTTAGAACGGTACAAAAAATTAAAAAACACCGACACCAACCCTGCCCTTAGGCCTACAATCTAATGTTAAAGACAAGGCACACCAGGGAGGAAAGGAAAGGAAAGGGAAAGGAAGGTCAATCGGGAAAAGCCAAGGTGAACAGATGTGTCTGCTATCAAATCCAATATACATGTAAGTGGAATATTGTCAGGGAAGCGGCTGGTTCCAGAAAGGCGGTATAGAAATGCAATCAATAATAAATACATTATTCAGGGTGGTAAAAGAGCTCCAAAAGGATATCTCCAAACTGGGGGAATGGGCATTAAAATGACAAATGCAGTTGAATCCAAGTAATTGTAAAGGTATACCACAATGAAAACGTTGACCCAGTGTGCAGCTTCTATGAAAAAGGCTGAATTCCATGTTAGGGATCATTAGGAAAGGGATCAAAAATAAACCTGCCAATATAGTAATGCCTTATACAAATCTATGATGTGACCACACTTGGAATATTTGTACAGTTCTTCTGGAAGTCCTGCATCCCCCAAACTGCCTCAGACACAGTCCAAGGGATAACATTCTGAACTTCCTTAATCAACAACCTAACCATCCAATCTGCTTACTCCCTGTGGGCCTCATCCTACTTTGAGGCAGCACAACTCAAGAACGCCACACAATAACGTCACAGTGCAAGGTTCCAATACAAGGCACTACTTCCTTTAATTAATCTGAAGGTGGGAGTAATTAGGCCTGCACAGTGGTAGAGTGGAGCCAAGGCCGGCAGAGTCAAAGCGCCAGGACTTTTTGATTAGCAGGGATGAAGATGTCATCTTCCCCTCAAGTTTCCCTGTTCCATCTGAGATTAGCTGCGATCCTCACAGTAGCTGGGGCTGGGAATTTCCCCCCAAACAATATATTGTTCTGAGCTGTAGTAATGCAACATATTTTGGGGTGGCTTGGTTTTGCACAGGCAATGAAGACACATTAGTTTTACAAAAGACCTACAAAAGACATAACACACAAACACTGTGATCATTACTTGACTACCGGTAAGTGTTTCTTACTCAAGCAATGCTCCTTCTTCATAAAGGAGAAGCCAGTGTTCAGCACCTGTGAAATTCAGGGCCTTAGTTTGCCATCTTTTCCAGATCAGGAAATGATTGGCCTATCAGATCTGGAGAAACAAACACTGCCAACATCAACAGAAACACTGATTATAACAAAACATATTGCATTTAGCACCTGTGGTAATTAGGGCAAGTACAGATTAGGATCAGTAGCACTTTGTCTATAATAATTATGCTTCATACTGTGCAATTGTTGGGCTGGATAGAAATGCTACTTATTTATAGACCTTCTGCTGTTGATCTTTTCTCATTCTGATACGAATCCCAGCACCTTGCTTATTACGCTTTAACACAGACTAATTTAGTTTCACACTGGGAAAAATTACAAAAGCAGTGCTTAAGCCAAAATGAAGAAAAAGCATAAGGAGGAGTCCTTCAAATATCATTTTACATTCTTTTAAAATATGCTACCATCAGCTGACACATATGATGGAATAAGCTTTTAGATTTAAATATAAAATAACAGCTGCCTCATACAAAGCAACTGTGTATTTTTTCATGAACATGCCAGATTTACACCATATGTGAACCAATAGATAATGATGGAAAGCTAAGCAGGGTCAGGCCTGGTTATTACTTGGATGGGAGACCCCTCCTTTAGTTTCCTGCATTGAGCAGGGGGTTGGACTCGACAGCCTTGTAGGCTCCTTCCAACTCTATGATCTATGAAATCTATGAAACTATGAAATCAGTTGCAGGTGATATGTGTGCTCATGCACAACTAACTGAAATGTTTCTATCTGAATATGGTATAACACACAGTAGCTTCTATATGAAAAAATGATGGGTTGTATCCAACGTTAGTCTAACTTAAGTCCCATTCATTTCAATGGAACTACTGTAAGTAGGACTACCATTGGGTACAACCTGATATGACTGCAGGCATTTGAAACAATATATCTAAGTTAGCTGGATATAATACTGCACGGGCCTGTAGAAACCTGTTTTTCTCCCTCTTGCATAATACAAGAATCCATCATTCCATGAAACTGAATGGTGGGAGATTTAGGACAGAAAAAAGGAAACACTTCTTCACACAGTATCTAGTTAGATTACAGAATTTGTTAGCACAAGATGTAGTGATTGTCAGCAACTTGGATGGCTTTAAAAGAAGATTAGACAAATTCATGGAGGATAAAGCTATAAATGGCCACTAGCCATGATGGTTATATATTACCTCCAGTATCAGAGAAAGTATGCCTCTATATACCCATTGCTGGGGAACACAAGCGGGAAGGTGATATTACGCTCATGTCCTGCTTGTGGGCTTCCCATTGGGGCATCTGGTTGGCCACTGTGTGAACAGAAAGCCTTTGGTCTGATTGAGCAGGACTCTTCTTAGGTTCTTAAATCAAGTAGAAATTTGATCATATGTTGTTAAAAATTGATATCAAATTAAAAACTAACAAAGCATACATAACGACCAAGGTTGTTCCAGATTATCAAATGTAATTGCTGAAGCATTGCAAGAGCACAGCACAGTGCATGGAAGGTTAGCCTTTTTGCATTTGCACCACTTCTGACATCCTTTCATGCAGCGCTTCAAGAAAGCAGCTTAGAGCAAGTCTGGGATGATTCAGAGAGCATTGTCCAGAGGGGCTCATATAGCCTATCATCCATGTAAATCCAACTCCAGCTTATTCAGAGAAGAAAGGCAGGCCTTGAAAGCAATGTCTGACCCCAAATACAACACCCCTCATAGGCTCTCCTCCTTACATGCTGCTCAAGAGCAGCTCATGTTGGAGGAATTCTTTCCATAGGTTTCTTTCATAGATTTCATAGATCATAAAGTTGGAAGGAGCCTACAAGGCTATTGAGTCCAACCCCCTGCTCAATGCAGGAAACTAGAGTAGGGGTCTCCCATCCAAGTAATAACCAGGCCTGACCCTGCTTAGCTTTCCACACTCAGACAAGCTGAGCCAGCATAAGCCACAGGCCTGTGTCTTCTTTGCAAAGAGCTTCTTTCTGGCCTTGCCCACATCAGTACAGGTGCTTATTTGGTCATAGAGTCATATGATGAACAATAGTATGCACAGTTTCTATTGGAATGTTTCATGGGGTACATGCCAATCTTAGCAGTGCAACAGTGTGCTCTGGCAGAGCATTCCTCATGGACCAGACTGTTATATTTCCGTGCCTAGATTTCATAGATTCTAGAGTTGGAAGGGGCCTACAAGGCCATCGAGTCCAACCCTCTGCTCATGCAGGAAACTAGAGGAGGGGTCTCCCATCCAAGTAATAACCAGGCCTGACCCTGCTTAGCTTTCCACACTCAGACAAGCTGAGCCAGCGTGAGCCACAGGCCTAGAAAATGTTGATACAATATCATGTCCTGTAAGTGCATGGAACACTGGAAGAGCATGTGATTTCTCAGGCCCAAGGCAAGCAGATATTTCATGAGCAGCCAGGTAATGGAAACTTATCCCAAACCAAAGCCAACCATATTTCATCTATCAGCTTGAAGGGCCTGTGTCACCATTACAGACAACACCACAGACGCTGTAGTCCAAAACATCTGGAGGGCACAAGGTTCCTACCCTTGGTGTAGATAACCACCCAGCAAAGCTGTCTCTGTCCAGAAGAGGTCACAGTTGATGCACCAAGTGAAGCTGCTGAAAGGAGCTCCATATTAGAGGCCATCTGAACCTCTAGTGACAACGCTGGATGCGAATCTTGTCCTTCAAGAACAGGCTGAACAGGCTCAGAGGACAAGAAGTACCTACCAACAGCATCTCCATCTTGTCAGAATTGAGCTTCAAGATATCTCAGTGTCTAAAAACAGTCTGCATAGTTCTTGGGGGTGCTTGTTATTTTCAGCCATTAACAAACCATCCTTCATAAAAATGCTAAGCACTCCTGCCTAAAACCTTGGACAATAGCACAAAGCTTGCATATCCTTTAGCAATGAATGGCTCCCAGGCATGGCAGATATCAATCTCAAATAGATGAGACCTTCTGATTCTAGATGTACCTGTGGTTTATTTACCAATAGCTATGGGAAACTCTCAAATTCTTGCTGGTATCTAGGAATAAAATGTACTGCTTACTTACATTTTTACCAAGCATTAATCCACCCAAACACATGAAGTGTAATTCACATTTGATTGGACTTAACCCAGTTTTAAATCCACAGAGTGTGACAGATGTCCTGCTTTATCTGCCTAAAAGAAGCCATTCTGATGAGGGACTTTGTTTCTGGAACACTCAAGGCCCTATGAACAGACCTGATCCCTTGGAAGAGGGACAATTAAGAGAAGAGACAAGCCAAGGGAAGGAGGTTTTCTCTGGGTTTGGTTAGGGTTCAGCAAGTTGGAAGCAAGAGCCCAACCCTGGGTATGATTAATGTGTACCACTCAAGCCTGTCCAGACTCTGCAGTCATCATCAGAGGGTCTCTTGTGTGTCTGCCAATCCCCTGACATTTGATATCAGGCGGGTTGTGATGACAGACAGGGCTTCTTCGGTCATGGCATCCTGTCGGTGAAATGTTCTCCCCAGAGAGGCTTGCCTGGCACCAACTTTGATGTCATTTCAGCACTTAGGCAAATACCTTTTCATCTGCCTGGACAGTTCCACATGTAATTTAAGTTGCATTGAGTATGGTTTTATCTGTTCTGCTGAATTTCACAGTTTTGTTTTAATTACTGATTCTGATGTTTTATTCTTGTAGTGTTTTAAATATGTATTGTTTTTATTCTTTTATTGTGTGCTGCCCTGGGAGTTTTTACTGAAGGATGACATAGAAACCTGAAAATAAATAAACCTGGAAGTGCATTTGCATTTACCCGCTCAAACAGCAATAGTCTACTCCAGCGGCAAAGTATTTCCCCCCAGCATACTGGAGAGTAAATTCATTTGTTCCCCATGGTGCATCTGCCCCTACTGAGATGAAATAGTTTATTGATGGAATAAATTACTGCTGTTTGTGACGGCAAATATGAAGGCACCCTAATATATGGAGACAGACAAGTACTAGTAGTTAAGCAGGGAAATGGAGTGTTTGTGTGGATATCCATTCCAATCAGCATGCTAGAAGCTGATGAAACATTCCACAGGCCTCATAAGCAGAGAATGAAGATTCCTCAACTTTAAACTGATGATGACATTCACTGGACTAATTCCATAATGGGGAGTGGGGAGATAGTAGTGGATGTCATCCCACCTGAAATGGGCCTAGTGAATGGACATGCCCCCTTTATATGTATCGTCATCCATTCCTGCCCCACAGGACACCATAGATACCTCTTTGACACAGCCATATAATGGCAGTAATCAAAGTCAGGGACAGAGAAGAGATAGAAAAGCTTTTTAAAAAGTTGGGCTTACCTGCAAACAATAACTTTTAAGCAATTCCTCTGGTAAAAAAAGTGTTACACTCAGGCAAGGTAGGAGTAATTTGAACTTGGGGTTGACTTATTTTCTGAAAAAGAAATGGAGGCTTTGCTATAAAACACTGTAAAATACAAAAAAAAAACTGAATAAATTTGCTATCTCAAGATTATGTAACTATTCAACGGCACTAAACCGAAGTTTGCACTTGACATTTACTGTCCTTCAGTGAAAGTTGTAAGCCCCATGTATTTCCACTCCTTGGCATAACTGGGCCCTGAGGTTGGCTGACAGAGCCTAATCAGTGATCCACCCCTGGCCTTGGGCATTCAACTAAGAAACTTTTGCCTTTCTCGTCCTTTCAAGAGCATTTTCTAATGAGTTGCCTAAACAGTAGTATTCTTGCACAATCCTCACTCATTTTAACAGGAGAAATTCCTGATAGATTGCATCCCTGGGGAAAGAACCAGTATGAATGGGCAGGCATAACCTCTCTAGGATGTGGCAAGCAATCCTCCATAGTGGTCTTAACCAGGGAACTAAAAGAAGCAAGTTTTAGAAGCAAGTTGAGAAGTCACCTGAATAAACCATGTGAAATATGGAAATGGGAAAAATAAACACTGTATATTTCAATAAAGTTAAAATGCACACAGAATTGTGTAAGTCTTGCCTTCAGTGGGCAGCATAATAGTGTTTGCTGCACTATAGGAAGCAAGACTTTCTCTAGAAGATTGAAAGGACACCACCGTGGAAAATATGAGGATATAAAAGTATAAATAGTTCATTCATCAAGGGCACAATCCAATAAGGCTGACCATAACTCAGAGGATTATGGAACATGGAGGATTATGGGCATCCTATGCAGGGGGGAGGAGGAAGCGTGGAGGTGAAAGTCGCCTCCACACTCCTCCTGCCCTGCAAAGCACTTAGACAGCCAATTTCAGCCATCTAACTGTGGCGCTCTGGAGGGGGAGGGAAGGAGGCTGAGGTGCCACCAGGATACATTGTATCTTGGTGGTGCCGGTCTCCTCCCCTCCCCATTCCCCGGCCCGGAACGCCCTGTAAAACCTTTCTTCGAGGTCATTTTTGTGACCTTGGAGAAGCAGCCGGCTCAGTTCTTTCTGCACTGGCTGCAAGTGTGGGGGAGGGTGCTCCAAGCACGGATCCTCAGTTCTGAGCGATTTTCCAACCTTGGAGCTGGGAATCCGAACAATCCTATGGCCCTCTAGATGCTGTTGGGGGGGGGGGCACAGGATCACTCTGTAAATGCTATACTATAATCTCCTTATGACTTAACTGTGCACTTTTTAAAAAGTGGGGGAAGGGTTGCCCCTAGCCTAAATTCAAGGATAGAATGGCCCCTTAAAAGTATTGCAACATTAGGCAAGCCAAACCATCTGATACTTATAGCCACAAGTCTAAAGGTAACATAAGCACTTGGTACTGCATTAACAAATGTGTTGAACAAATGCCCCACTAGAATACTATTCAAATAGCATCAGTGGAATTTGGTTATGGTACAAAGTTCAGATTTGTTCACAAAGGAAAATTTCCACAGTAGCCACATTTAAGGAAAAGATGGTGTTTAACGGGCAGTTTTCTAGAATGGCTTACTTGAAGCACCGTACTTATCCTGTCAGCAGGTTCCTTAGAAACACCTATTTTAAGTCCTTTTTATAGCTAGGTTTTCAATTCTCTTATTTGAAACCTGGGTTAAAAGATTGTAGCTGGCAGCAATTTAGTTCATTCAACACTCTTTTTTAAAATTAACTGAACACACCAAACCTGGTCTCTTTAATTGTTACAATTTAGTTGTTTCATCAGAAGGACAATTGTAGATGTCTACAACACACTGGGGACTAAAGACAGATTTTCACTTCATGTTAATCAGGGTAGCTTGCGCACGCCAGTGAATTTTTATTTTTCTTTTGTTTCCGTACTGTTGCTGTTTCACACCACTATCAAGATCTTCTCTTCCCTGAACAAATATAATCTTTCTTTCTTTCTTTCTTTCTTTCTTTCTTTCTACACACCCACTCTTCAACCAAGATTGTTGAATCCACAAAATCCACAGAGATATACAAAAAGCAAAGATAGCCATACTGGTCCATGAGAAACAAAAATCCAAGATTCACAGTTGGGCAATAACTTTATTAGGACCAAGCTAAATTCCATAAAAATGTGCAATTCTGAAGAATTTGAAAGCTTGCACATTTTTGTGGAATTTTGGTTAGTCCTAATTACGGTATTGTCCAACTGTGGATCCACAGAGATAGTACCTGATCCGGAGCAGAAAAGGATTGTAAGAACATAAGAAGAGCCATGCTGGATCAGGCCAAGGGTCCATCTAGTCAGCATTCTCTTCACACAGTGGCCAACCAGCTGCCCACAGGAAACCCACAAGCAGGACATGAGTGCAACAGCACCCTCCCGCCCATGTTCCCCCGCATCTGATTGCAGGGGGCTTGTCAGTGTTCCAACCAAGCTGGATCCAGGTTTTGGAGGGCCCTTGGGCAAGGCATCCTCAATGGTCCCCCTCCCTCAGTGAATCTACTTTTCACCACCACTGTCATCAGCTGTGGCTGCTCTTCCTCCTTTGCCTGATCATTGTTATCATCTGCCAGCTTGCCAGGCAGACAGCCAATGAGCAAGCAAGTGGTGGCATTTATTTCTCCTTCTTAGCACCACCACCATTGTCTTGGCCATAGCAAGAGGCAGGTGAACACATAGGTTGCAAAGATGAAGAGGAGGAACAACTCCAAGGGGACTCTTGTCAGTGGGCCCCTGCTGGGATGTGGGCCCTTAGCAGGTGCCCAACCATGCCTACCTTTGACGCCAGCTGTTTCCAAACATCTCGGCAATGCAGCAGCCAAAATACTTCCAGCCCTCCTCCAAGCTGTGGAGGGGAAGGATTGCCACACAATTGCTGGCATGATCCCATCCCACCTCTGCGGCTCCACTGTTGGGAAGAAGGCTAGGAGTTTGCGAATCGTCATGCTCGCCGGATGGTGGCTGGCAGCATACTTGCCACGATGAGCATGGCAAGAAAAAAGGTTGAAGTCTGCTGTTGTGGAGTCCATATTATCTTAACAACTTGCTTTCTCCTGCTACTTCTGGGAGCCCCTGAAAATGTGTGACTGGTGTTAGGAAAGACCCCCGACTTTCACTGTCTACTCACAAACAGCCATCTCTCATCCATTGCTTTTCCCGTTGGATTTAATTTGTAAAACAAAATGCCTCCACTCTTGATCACCAACCTTGCTTAACTTTGGACTAGGTTTCTGGACATTTGGATTCCTGTGTACAGTCCTGCCTCCTTTCGACCCACCATTCTCCTATGTCCCCTTCCCCATTTTTCCTCCCTCCCTCTTTGGGGACTTGATCTCTGGTTATGGCCTCAGCTGTCATGAATGCTCTTTTCACAGTCATTCTATTGCCTCCCTCCTCGATTGTCCCCACTCACTTCTAAATTTCCCCTGGAAATATTGCTCTTCTGTTTAAAATGTTGGCTCTGTTGATGATCTCTCTAATCATCATTTCCCTGCCCTCATCTCCTCACCTTCACAGAGACCTGAATTATCTCTAACTCTCCATTTGTTTTTATTTTTGTGCAAATTTAGCTGCCAAAAAATATGCAAAATAAAAAACACTGATCAAAAATGCACAAATCCTCCCATAGAGTAAAGTGTGAAAATACATGTTATGGGTGGGATTTGCACATTTTTGGCTGATTTGTGCATTTTTGGAAGCGTGAATTTGTGCAAATAGATGTGAATGTGTTCAGCTAAAAATCACCTGAAAATCCGCAAATTGCCAGTGGAGTGGCTTTCTCTCCATTCACCCATCCCTAGTTCCATATATATATATATATATATATAGAGAGAGAGAGAGAGAGAGAGGATGAATCAAGATACAATAAAACATGAAAACATTACTTAAAAGAAGAAACAGAGCAGCAAAAACCATAAGAACATAAATACACAGCAACTAAAGGTCACTAAAATTGCTCACAACCCAAGGCCTTCCTGAAAAGGAAGCCTTCATATTGCATCAGGGGAGGGCTGAGGAAAACCTCTCTGGGCAGGGAATTCAAAAGTATGGATGCAGCTAATAATGGGGCATAACACCAGTGTCTACAACAAGACACATTAGGTGCCATGCCACCCTGTGGCATCATTAGCAACACCTAGGCATGTCTCAAAATTATGGAAGGTGTCAATATCAGGGTGTGGCTGTTTCTGGACAGAGATAAGGGAGGTAGCCTGAGTACATGCCAGCAGAGCATGCCTCCACTCTCAGAGGGGGACCCCACGCCTGATCTTCAAGAGGGAATGTGTGTCTGAGATCCTAACATTCTATGGGAGAATGACAAAATGAGCAACAAATATGGATGAGCTGCTGGTAAAGAGCAAAGAACTCATTAAAAAAACTAAATCTTCCTTCATCTCTCCAGACATCTGTCAAGTAGATACTTTGAAATTTCCACCCACAGAGTGCATATTGTAGGTTCATCTCCCTCACCCCCTGATGAAGGCAGTGAAGTCTGTCCCTGAATTTTGAAATACTTCCCTGTATTACAAGTTCGGAGTTTTTACTTACCAGAAAACAGAATATATATTCCTTAATAAATCTTAAATAATTAATGTGAACAAATCACAGGTATACCAACCCCCTTTGAAGTGAGCCTCTGTATATATGCATGATAGAGCGTAACCAAATCTGTGAAAAAACTGTTAGGAACTGCTACCTAGTCTGGCTGAACCAAACCAGAAGTTATTATTAGAGTATTTGATTAAATGCAGTGCTTAATCTCATGGGAATCATCAGCTGCCAAATAGGAACAGCTGAGCAAGTATTGCTACTGTAAGCTTTTTATTCAAGTGTAGTGATAGGATTAAGAAAATTACCCAAACTAGGTCAAACAAGCAGAGAGCCGGTACAGACTTTAGCTGTTCTTGCTTATTTGTTATATAAGAGGCAATGGAATGAGACATAGTGGAGAGTGTGTTCATCCTAGGTAGCCCCAGGTGAGAGGATCATGCGGAGTAAGAAACATGGGGAGAGTTTTGGATCAGGGTCCTGGGAGAAGCAGGGTGGTTCATACCTGTGATTTCCCCACGAAGCAAAGACCCATAAACACCCAGTGCTGATCAGTTATTGACACCAATACAGATTAAAACATATTTTAAAAAACTATTCTTCCTGAAGGGAGTGTATAAATGAAGAAATACTGTGCATAAGTGCTATAGTTCATGAGAATTCTAGAGAAGATGGCTTATCTTAGCCCAAAGGAAATTCCACTAATAGAGTGGAGGCAGCTTGCTATTGGAACAGTCTGTGTTGTGGTTTTGTATATAATTACGTGTCAGCCATTTGGGCAACAGACTTATAGCCTAGGAAAGATATGGGGGGAAAGCATTGAATGTGGGCAAAATTGTAACAGAAGCAATTGAAAGTCTTTCCCACCCAGAAATGCTAGCTGATTAATGTATCCAAAATCTGACAAAATCCAAGTATGGGAACACCCTCAAATTTGCATTTTAAAATGGTGGCTGCGTGCTAATTTGCAGGTAAATATAATGAACAGAGCATGGCTGATACCTCATGGAGTTTACTGTTTTTGAGCAATTTATGGAAAGCTGTAGATCTTTCAGTCCCAAGAACTCGTAAGATGGTGTCCGAGCCTTATATGTGAAGGCATGCAGAAAGTTGCATGTATCATTAACAAGATGCTGTCAAATACTATAATGCTATAAATTTTGGCTAACATATCATAATATTTGAATATTGCCGAATCTCTCAGTCATCCCATCTCTGTCTGTCTGTCTGTCTGTCTGTCTGTCTCTCTCTCTTCTCTCTCATCAGGAGTGACATCAATTCTCAGTAGTCAAGTTTTAAAAATGTGTACCCCAGTCGAAATGATCTCACTGACGAACAAGCACTTGAGTATCCCCCATAGAGTCTGAAGCTTTTGTGCATGAAGCTTTTGTAGGAAAGGACCTGTCCAAAAAAGTTGGTTCAGTGTGACAAAGCATATGCAAGCTATGTGGCCATGAGCTATAATAGCTCCTCTACAGCTTGGTTTAGTGGTACAGCTGCATCCTAATTTTAGATCAGGATACCTCACTGATACTTTGCATTCAGCTGGGTTTTGCTCATTGTACAATGAGGTGAAATAAAGGGAGTCTGACTGGATTCGCATGACATGCTAAGCCACTGTGGCTTCGAAGTCATGGTGGCTTAGCGTGTTGTCTGAACCCTGGATGGTGTTGTCAGGGTGGCTTAAGTTTGGCTTATAAGCTACCCTGACAGGCCATGCCTTGTTGTAGGGTTTGCTTAATCCTCTGTGGTTTGCTGTGTCATCCAAACCTGGCCAACATGACCCATGGGGGGGCAAGCCCCACAACAAACGAGCCCCTTGGCAAGAGTGGCACAATTCCCGTGCTGCTCTTGCCAAGCGGCTCCCGGAAAGCACCAATGACAGCCGTTCGCAAAGTGTGGGCGGCTGTCATTGGCTTCCCCGCTGCCACGTGCCACCCACTGAAGACCTGAACTGGCCTTGCTGGAGGCAGCGCACAGAGGCGCACCACACACTGCCTTTTCAAGGCCTGCACGGGGCTTGAGGAGGTGGTGGGCGGCAACACCGCCCCCCACCAGCCTTTGCAATTGCAGGGCAATTGGGGCAGGGGGGAGAGGAGGCACGTTCCCCTGGACCTGCTCCGGGGAAGACCCAGGAGAATGCACCCTATTTGTTCAGCATGCTGGTCACTGAGCAGCTGCCACACCGTGTGAAAGTGGGGGATGAGCTGCATTATTCTGGGCTTCCTCTCAAGGAAGCCCAGCACAAGGTGGCTTGTTTCCTCCCCTTGTCCAGCACCACCACTGCTCAGCTGAGGGTGGCCATGCCAGATAAGGGGAGGGGGCATGAGTTGCCTTGTGCTCAGATTCCTCGAGAGGAAACCCAGCACACGTAGCTCATCCCCACCACTGCCAGGGAGCCTCTGACAGCTGCCCCAAAGTGCCGCTTGGGCACTTTTCAGCAGCTGTTATCCACGCTCCACTCCCTCAGTGCTCCCACGGTGTCTCCTGGGATACCGGTGGGAAGTCTGAGGGGGGAAGAGGAGGGAGAAGGTGCCTCAAGACCCCCCACTGTGCCTGATCATTACTCAGGCACAGCAGGGCCCCCATGCTAACTTTAAGCTCAGGGTGGCTACACAGCCATCCTGGGCTTAAAGTGTTGTGCGAACCCACCCTCTGTCTGTTTATCTAGCTGCAGACAATCCTTAATGGAGAGCATACATTCTGTGGTATGGGGATTACGGCAGCTATCACATGATTGTGGTTGTTTAAAATCTTTCGTCATGTCTGAACGTTTGACTCCAAGAACAGCAGCCACGAAATATCACAGCCTTTACACATATTTCCAAATCCTACTGTGAAAGTCAATGCAACACTAGGCCAATGCTGAAGATTGGGGTTGGTACCTGAAAGTTCAGATGTACTGGCCAAAAATGTGTGAACAAGGCTTGCCTTGTTCAAGCTTGCTTTTGGTAACTGCTAAGTCAGTGGATGTGACAATGGTTTGACAGTGGAGTATGAAGACAGTGATTGTGATGAATAGGTTCACTGGAACTGCTTTGCCTGGAAGAAGTTTCACTATTGAAGTAGTTGTACTTGTTTATTATTAGATAATAGTGAAAAGACCTGGATTTGCACAGGTTGGAATAGCTTTTAGTTTAATACAGCAACACCTTCAAGCCAGCGTATGCAGTTGTCAGTGTTGGACGCACTGTGCTAGTCTGAGTAAAGCCATGCCAGCTGGCACTCCTAGGCACAGCCTCTGCACAGGTGCAACCCTACAGTTCCCTAGAGGAGGGGTCTATCCACTCCATTTCCCTTTGGCACAGGCTGCCCCTCAGCAGGGGCAGGGAGAAGCCACAGAACTCCGTCTTTCAGCCTACTAATCTCTCCTGGCTTCAAACTGTATCAACTACAAAATATGTGTTGGTTAGGGCAATTTGCCACCTAGTGACTGAAGATGGTACTGCAAGTTTCAAACAGAGAAACATTTAACTTAATTAATGCGTTTAAAAAACAAAATAATCCTGAGGTGCACACCCAAGAGAATCCCCTTAGCATGCATGCCATGTCACTGGGTGACTTTGGGCCAGTCACTTGACTCTCAGCCTAATCTACCTCACAGGGTTGTTGTGAGGATAAAACGGAGAGGAGGAGGACTATGTAAGCCGCCTTGGGTTCAATTCAGGAAAAAAGGCGGGGTATAAATAAAATAAATAAATAAATAAATAAATAAATAAATGTTTTATGGTCTTGGTGCTATAGTGTGCTTGGTGCACATTCTCTATTATTATAGTTAATATGGTCCATTATATATATGAAAGAAAGTGTCCTGACTGGCTCATCAACGCCCAGCTCAAACTGTTTAATCTAGGAACGTGAAATTTTGAAGGAACATTGCTTTTATGATGTAGAGCCCCACTAAGGAAGGATTTTTGGAAATGCCGTCCCTAAGGGGGTGAAAAACGGGGGCAAAATCACCTCACTCTCATATCTCCTATGAGCAAAACAACAGGGCAGCAGTTATGCAAATCAGCCTCACCTCAGAATTGCTGCAGGAGCCAATAGGAGCAGTTATGCAAATAGCCCATAGGACACTTAGACTATTCATACGAATACCTGCAGGGGGCTAATAGGGCTGGGTATGCAAATCTCCCCTAGGCCATTTAGAATGTTCTCTGAGGGGGTGAAAAGGGAGGGAAACTTTTTAAATGATTGAATGACTGCTGTGTGCGGGGGGGCATCGCATAGGCTCCATCACGTTTTGACGGATCCGCCCCAAACTTGGCACACATACTCTCCAACAAGGACACAGACTGGTGGGTTCAAATCTCCGAAAAACCCTCGCTGCGCCTGTATGGCCCAAAATAGATGAGAGCCAATGCCGTCACTAGGAATGTTTGCAGGGGCCATTCAGGAACGGTTATGCAAATCGCTCCAACAACATATAGAATGTTCGTATGAACTGCCACAGGGGCCAATCAGGAGCAGATATGCAAATCTCTCCTGCGTCAAAACAGAATGTGCATATGAACCACAGCCGGGGCAGAGCTGGGATTTCATTGTTGGGTAGTCCCGGGGGGGGGGGGCAAGCTGGGATTACGTTGTTGGGTAGT
The DNA here is from genome assembly GCA_021292165.1 of Shinisaurus crocodilurus. Classification (NCBI taxonomy): domain Eukaryota; kingdom Metazoa; phylum Chordata; class Lepidosauria; order Squamata; family Shinisauridae; genus Shinisaurus; species Shinisaurus crocodilurus. The sequence continues at coordinate 90,125,197 of CM037880.1, forward strand.
CCCGAGGGGGAGGGGGCAAGCAGGGATTTCATTGTTGTGTAGTCCTGGGGGGGGAGCAGGGATTTCATTGTGTGGTCCCGGGGCTGGGAGCTGGGATTTCATTGTTGTGTAGTCCCGAGGGGGGAGAGCTAGGATTTCATTGCGTAGTCCGGGGGGGGGGAGCAGGGATTTCATTATGCAGTCCCAGAGGGATTTCACTGTGTAGTCCTGGGGGAGCAGGGATTTCATTGTGTGGTCCCGGGGGGCAGGGCTTTCATTGTTGTGTAGTCCCGGGGGGAGCAGGGATTTCATTGTGTAGTCCCGGGGGAGGGGACAGATTTGATTGTGTAGTCCCAGGGGGGGGGGAGCTGGGATTTCATTGTTGTGTAGTCCTGGGGTGGGGAACTGGGAATTTCATTGCGTAGTCTGGGGGGGGGAGCAGGGATTTCATTGGGGGGTTTTTTGTTTTAAAAAAATATTTACTTTTCAAAACAAAATATAGCAAAATACAAGAATAATACAAAAATATAACTTAAACTACATACAATAAATCATGAAGTGCACACCCCCACCCTCCTAGGGACCAATTTATATACTTCCATTCCCTTGATCAAATGAATTCCAAATTCAAAAAATATAACATGTCCTGACAAGGCATACTCCCCTTCCCCTTTATTAATACATAGTCTAATAATTGATTCCATATATCCATAAAATTATTCTTCTTTAATTGTCCTTTTTTGCATTTGATACTACAAGTTAGTTCATCGTTTAGGGCTATATCTTAAACTTCCTTATACCAGTCAGTTATTAGGGAAACATATTGTACTTTCCATTTTCTCGCTATCATTAGCCTAGCCTCAGTTAACAAGTTTACAATTAATTCCTTCGTATTTTGGTCGCAAATAAGTTTATCCGTTATTGATAACAATGCTAGTTTTGGACAGACCTCTAAGTTAATACCAATAATTTCCGATATTTCTGTAAAAACCTCTCGCCAAAAAACCAGTACATTTTTACAACTCCACAACATATGAGCATATGTCCCTTTTTCCTGACATCCTCTTCAACAAAATGCAGAGCAATTATTATCTATTCTATTTAATGTTACTGGAGTTAAGTACCATCTCCAAATTAGTTTATAGAAATTCTCCTTTATCCTAGTTGACATCACTTTCACAATCCGTCTATCCCATATGTTGTTCCAACCCACCTTCGAGGTCACCTCTTCAAATTCATTATCTTGTTCTTCGGCTTTTTGAATCAATCTATATAAATCCCTTGTTATACCCAGGCCTGGTGCTACCATTAGGCCAACTAGGCAGCTGCCTAAGGCGCAGGGCTAAAGGGGGCGCCAGAAATAGGGAGGGAGGGCTCAAGTGGGAAGGGGGGGCGCTAAATATCTGATCTTGCCTAGCGCACCAAACTGTACCAAACTGCCTTGCACCGGCCCTGGTTATACCTCTTGTTGACGCATTGCCTTGTAGACCATCTCTAGACATAACAATCTTTTCAAATTTAGTTAAATCTCTCTCATACTCAGTTTTCCTTTTCCACTTCTTCGAGCACTGTTCTAACTGTAACAAATTTAACCACGACACTCTTCTCCCAACAATTTCCAATATTTGGTCTCTAGTCCCCATCTTTTCCACCCAATCGGATAATCTAATAACCCTTTCTTCTCTTAGTTTACCCTCCAAATCCAATCTTAAATTTTCAGGAAAATCATTTAGAGCCACCACCGGAGTTAATGGAGGTATCCCTGGTATAAATATGTTCCTCATAGTACTCCAAGTCTCTAACAAACTTCTTAAAAATGGTTGTCTATGTTTTTTATCAATTTATTTTTTAAAAAAGAAAAAGTATATTCTCCAAACTATTTCGTAATTCAGATGTTTCTAACTCCAACCACATTATTTCTTTAGGCCGTGCTATAATATCCACTGTATGTCTTAATTGATTAGCTATATAATACCATTTTAAATTTGGAAGACCCAAACCCCCTACTTTTTGCGCTTTATACCATCTTGTTTTGGTAATCCTAGACTTTTCCCCTCCATTACAATATGTGTTAATAATTGTTTGCCATTCTTTAAGTTCCTTATCTGATATCGCACTTGGTATCATCCTAAATAAAAAAATTATCTTGGGCAGAATCTTCATTTTAATCAAAGCAATTCTACCAAACCAGGAAAGTCCAATTTTTTAAATACTCCTCTATTTTTTTCTTAACCTCATTCTTTAATTTCCTATAATTCTGTTCTCCCAATTTATCTATATCTTTTGGAATTACAATTCCTAAGTATTTAATTACATTATTAATCTTAACATTACTTTTTTCCCTACACATTTCCATCCCTTCTCTTTTACTATAATTAAACAACAAAAACTTAGGTTTGTCCCAATTAATCTGTAGCCCTGTTACTTCCCCGAACTCCTTTAAGTGATTCTCCATTCTATCCATATTTTCTATAGGGTTTTCAATTGTCAAAAGAGTATCATCTGCAAAAAGATTTATTTTAATCTTCTCTCTAATCCCTATCCCACATATATTCCTATCTTCTCTAAATACATTTGCTAAAATCTCCATTACCAACGCAAACAAAATAGGCGAAAGGGCACAACATTGTCTGGTTCCTCGACCTAGGTAAATTTGCTCTGTTAAACCATCATTTACCACTACTGACGTGACATTTTGTGAATATAATTGATTAACTACTCCTCTAAATCTCTCTCCAAACCCCATAGTTTTTATTAAATTTTTAATGCTGGCCGTTCCACGCAATCAAAGGCTTTGAAAATATCTAGCGCTATTACCCCAGCTCTCAATTTATTTTTCTTTATTAAATATATTATATTTAACACTCTTCTTGTTAAATCTGCCATTTGCCTACCTTGCATAAAACCACACTGGTCTACCCCAACATATTTAGTAATAAACCTATCCATCCTTCTAGCTAATATTGCTGTCATTAATTTTGCATCTTGGTTTATTAAGGAAATGGGTCTATAGGAACCTGGTTCCGTTAAATCCTTCTCTGGCTTCGGGATTAGAATAATCTTAGATTGCTTCCATGAAGAGGGGATCTCTCCCCCCCTCCAAAATATTATTAAATAACTTTTTTAATCTTGGAACCAACATTTTCTTAAAAACCTTATAATATTCAGCCCCTAAACCATCTAGTCTGGGGGTCTTACCCTCTTTCAGTTTATTTATGGCATATTCTATTTCCAGTTCTGCAAAAGGTTGTAAAATAATTTCTCTATCTTCATCCACTAATCTAATTTTAAAATGCTTTTCTATATACTCATTAATCCTCTCTTCCATACAATCCCCAGCCTTATACAATTCTGAATAAAATTCATGAAATATTTTTAATTATCCTGCATTAGATTATGTCCCCTTTTTATCCTTAATTACCCCCACTATACTTTTTTCTTTTTTTATTTGTGTGGATCTTGTTAACATTTTAGAATTCTTATTACTGTTTTCAAAAGACTCTCTTTTAATATAAATCAAATTTCTCTGAACTTTTTCCATATCTTTATTTTCCAACTCTTTCCTTTTAGCTTGTAGTTCAGCAAAAACCCTCTTCTCCCTATCCTTCACAAACTTAATTTCCAAACCCCTAATCTCACCTTCTAACTTTTTAGTAAACTGTTCTTGTTGTTTCCTTAATATCCCTCCCTAATACTTATCCCTCTCATCACTGCCTTCATTGTATCCCAAACTACAGCTTCAGTACAATCTCCTGTATCATTAAGCAACCAAATCTCTCATTTCCTTTTCTATCTTTGCTATAATATGTTTGTGCTGTAAAATATTACAATTCAATCTCCATCTCCTTGCTTCTCTATAATCCTTATTTATTTTAATATCCATATTAACTAAAGCATGATCCGACACCTTTATAATACCTATCTCTGAGCTCATCACCCTTGACATCAGGGTCTTAGAAACAAAAATATAATCTATCCTAGAAAAATTCTTCGTGGCTGGTGAATAATACGTATACCCTCTTTCCAATCCTTTTGCCCCCCTCCAGACATCAACCAATCCCTCCTTATTAATTATTTTGTTTAATACCATTAAATTATTTCTCTTCTCTTGCCCTGTCGGATTTGATTTATCAATATTTTTGTCCATCACCATATTAAAATCCCCAGCCATAATTATCAAGCCATTTTGTGGCTCCCCCATTTCCTTAATCACTTTTTGAGAAAATTCTTCTTGATTTTCATTTGGTGCATATACATTAACTAATATATATTCTTCACCTCCCAATATTCCAAATACTATAATAAATCTTCCCATAACATCCTTCTTTACATTTGTCGCCTTAAAACCACATTTCTTTGAAATAATAATTGCCACCCCTCTTGACTTGGATGAACCAAAAGCTTTCTCATATGTCATAGACCTGTTGTGAATGTGACCTGTTGTCACATTCACAAGCTGGAGCACATTGTTTACACATGGAAGGGACAGAATGGCGGGTAAACAGGTTTATTATGTCTCTCTAGAATCTCGTGTTTTCGCAGGGGTTACTAAAGTGTGAGAACAATATGAGCTGGTCACATGGTTTGTATGTTCTGGTGATGTATTAACTTGTTGTCTGTCTGAAGCCATTTTAGAGAGGAGCAGGACTGTTCTCTCTCTTCACTTTTCTTCTGACTATTGCTTGCTGGACTTATGCAACAATGTAATGTCTTTGCTGAGGTGGGGTAAAGCTCAACTTGCTCCACTGGAATAAATGCTTGCTATGCATTGTACTCTGCACATGGACTGTAACTAGGAAATGTATACTCTGTAGAATATTACTTTGCTAAGTAAATAAACAGGTAGAATAGACCTGTGGAGTTACAGAGTTTTTTCCTTGCTATCTGCAAACGGGGGAGCTGGCTGCTGGAGTCGGATTACAGGCTGGAAAGCTGGCTGGCTGATTGCATCCGAAACGCTGCACGCTGCGCAGAGAGAGGGGGAGAAAGATCTGGATTTCTATGTGTAGATTTATGGGCCTTTACACACGAACAGGATTTTTAATCTCCCATCTCACACACACAGGGCTCTGCTGTCACTCACGCACCATCAAGACCACCACAGTTTTATTTCATTTACCCCCTCCTTTGATTGGTGAGTTTCTTGCAAACATATAATATCCGCCTTGTCCTTATTGAGGAGTGCTTCAATCCATCTTCTTTTTAACACTGAACCCAGGCCTTTGACGTTCAAAGTGGTAATTCTCAGCTTTGGATCCATCTCGTATCTTTGTCCATCTTTAATTGTTGGTCCCTATTCATGAAATCAAAAAGAAAACACACACCCTACCCCTTCCCCACACCCTATTAACCCATCCCCTACATACATAAGCAGTCCCCCCCTTACCAGCCTCAGAGATTATCTTCATGGCCCCAGCCTGCCACACCAGAAGTGGGGGGGAGAGACGAACCCACCCACCAGGCAACTGACCTGTAGATCCCTCCCAAATAATCCTTTGTCCTTATCCATCCACGTTATTACCTTATTTTAAACATTGTTACCCTAATATGTGTATATTTATTAAAATAAAGAAAAAAGTAAAGAAGGAAGAGAGAGGAAAAGAGAGAGGAGAGAATGAATAAAAATAAAAAATTGAAGGGGGAAAAACATTAAGAAAAACTCTTCTTTCACTTCCTTCTGGTTTCTTGCACGTTCCCCTTCTCTTCTACTCCTCTCCTTGCCACCACACATCATTCTTCCTTCCACGTTGTCTTACTTAGATGCTCCCTCCGACTCCTGCTCGTCCGCTTCACTCGAGGTTCCTGCCGTCAATCCCAGTTCTTCCAAAAGCTCAATTCCTTGTTTACACGATGTTATCTTGTATCTCTTGTTGTTGATCATGAAGAAACACATCACAGGGTAGCCCCAGTTGTATCTAATTCCATTCTTGGACAACACAGCAGTACATAGCTTCACGCTGCGTCTCCAATCAATCGTTTGCTGACACAAATCATTGAATATTTGGACTGGAGTACTTTGATATTGCAGTTGTCCTGGACGTTTCTTTAAGGCTTGCATAAACAAATCTTTTAAATAAAAACTAGCAAAACACATCACAATATCACTGGGGGTAAGCGCCCCCCTACCCCTTGAAACTCTATGGACCCTTTCCAAATCTTCGTCGTGCCACTTCGTCTCCGGGACAATCTCCTTAAACCAGTCCAGAATTATTCCTCTCAATTTTTTTCCATCCTCCACACTAACATGTGGAAAAAGGCGTAAACGGATATTGGAACGCCTCTCTCGGTCTTGGATATTAATCATTTGTAACTCCAGTGCATCAAATCTTAAATCTTGTTGCTGACTTTTACGTAGAAATTCCTGCTGAACGACATCTACCTTATCATCCAGGCTCTTAACTTCCTCTTTAATTTGTTTAAAGTCCTCTTGAACTTTCTGGAATCCTGTCTTCAATTCCTGCTTGACTTGCGAGATTTCCCCACTAATTTTATCTGCAAAACAAGAGAGCATCGCCTCCATTTCTGTGCTCTGTGCTTCTGAGAGGCTTTTCTTTGGAGAAGAGGGAGGTACTTTTTCTTTAACATCCCCCATCTTGGCACCCAATCTGGCATCTTTTCTTTCAGCCATAGTTAATTTATTTCTACTGCTGTAGAGACTGGGCTCTATTTTTTTCAAGTCCATTCCTCTTTTAACACTAGTTCCAGTCCCAGCAAGTTAATTTTTCCCCCCTTCTCCCTCAGACAGTTTACTCCTAACTAGCCTTTGAATCCAAGAGAAGCTATGGTCTGAGGGGTGGGTTCTTTCAGATCGGCTCCAAACAGGGATGCCCAATTTTTTTTCTCCCTCCCTTCCACTCCGCATTTATAAACTTAATCAGTGGAAATAATTTCTCTCTCCTTGTTAGAATTGTAAACTGCGTTCTTTTAAAAACATAAAAGCCTCCGGCTCTTTCTATTTGATCTTGACTGGAAGAAACAAATTTAGTGCCGCGAGGCTTGTCACCTCCCCCGTACTGCAAGCCGCATTCGAAGTCGTAAATGAGCTATAAATCCATCTAAAACATCAGCAAAACCCTCGCCGGAGGTCAGCAAAGCACATTCCAAAAGATAATTAGCAAACTCTTACCACAGATAAATCATATACCTTTTATATGGATGGATTCTTTACTTTTCAGTCCAAACCCTTTGGGAGGTTTCTATCAGACGTCTAGTCCGCCATGGTGGCTGGCTCCGCCCCCTGCAGGGATTTCATTGTGCAGTCCGGGGGGGGGGCAGCAGGGATTTCATTGTGCAGTCTGGGGGGGGAGCAGGGATTTCATTGTGCAGTCCTGGGGGGGGGAGCAGGGATATCATTGTGCAGTCCTGGGGGGGGACAGGAATTTCACTGTGTAGTCCTGGGGGAGCAGGGATTTCATTATTGTGTAGTCCCGGGGGGGGGGGAGCAGGGATTTCATTGTGCAGTCCTGGGGGGGGGGACACAGGGATTTCACTGTGTAGTCCTGAGGGAGCAGGGATTTCATTGTGCAGTCCCGGGGGAAAGGGAACAGGAATTTCATTGTGTAGTCCGGGGGGGGGGGGAAGCAGAGATTTCATTGTGCAGTCTCGGGGGAGGAACAGGGATTTCACTGTGTAGTCCCGGGGGAGCTGGGATTTCATTGTGTAGTCCAGAGAGGGAAGCAGGGATTTCATTGTGTAGTCCTGGGGGAGCTGGGATTTCATTGTGCAGTCCCGGGGGAGCTGGTAGTCCCGGGGGAAGCTGGTAGTCCTGGGGGAGCTAGGATTCCATTATGTAGTCCCGGGGGACCTTTCCTATGGAGCGATTCAAAACAGTGGTCAGCGACCTTAAGGAATTTCGAACAAATAGTGCCTATAGGAAAATGACGACCCGTGCAAACTTGGCATGGTCACTCTTCATCATGCGAGTGAAGCTGCGGGCAAAAGCTAGTCTATAATAAATGCGGTATCATGTTCTTGTGCCTGTGGTAGTTATTTCCTGGACATTTACAATTAACTACTAGTCACTGGGACATTACAAAATTGGGAAAAAAAAAGTTTAATAAGTGCACTTATGGGAAGATTAGCACATGGCTGCCATTTTGAAATAGAAATTTGAGGGTGTTCCCACGCTTTGATTTTGGCTTTGTTTATCAGCTATCATTTCTGAGTGGAAAATACTGTCTAATGCTTCTGCTAAAATTTTGTCCATGTTAAACTGTATTTTCCTTGACTTGTTGGTAGATTTAATTGATTAATCTACCAATAAAAGGTTGCAGCCCAAATACACATGCCTGCACATATCCAGCCATTAGGAGGCTTTCTGTTAGAGTCTTTTAATAATAATAATAATAATAATAATAATAATAATAATAATACATTTTATTTCTTACCCGTCTCTCCGTCTAGATCGAGGCGGGGAACAACAAAAATATGAAATACACAATACATACTATTAAAACATCTTAAAACATATTAAAAACATCATAAAAAACATCATTAAAACATCATTAAAACACCTTTGCAAAGATACCTCTACCTTCTCTTGCTTCTTAAGTACATACCCTTAAACGAAGCATCTATCTCAATCTGTGCTTCATCTCATAAACATTTCAAATACAGTGTAGAATTTTAAAGATAAATCGGTTAGCTAGCACAACAAACCTTCTCCTCCACCAGCGATGCAGAGCTGCACAGGCAGGCCAAGCCCTTATAATTAATCAATTCTTGTTTTTAGCCTTGCATTGACATACAGTTATATTCATTCTGCCTGTTTTGCTGTCACAATCAAATCTGTAAAATAAGCTAACTGCTCAGCTGTCAGGTTTGCCGTAAGCTGCATTTATTTTAATAAAAACCTCTGGAGAGGGAACCAGATTCCGAGCTTTGTTAAGTGAATTCCATTCAGCCTTCGGGCTTAAAGATCAGTGAACCAATATGACCCATTAACAATCAAGATATAATACTGTTAATAAATTTAATAGTTGTATGTTACTTCCAACTTTTCAAGATCAATACAATTTATTAAATATGTATAGCCCATGACTTGAGAATTGGCCTCTTCATTAGACAGTATAATCCAAATCATTCAAATTTCTAGAAAGTGGGGGGGGGGGGATAACAAGCTTTTAGAAAGCTAAAGAAAAAAACAAATTGTATGAATTCTAAATTCCACTGTGTTCCATGGAACTTATTCCCAGGCCAGTGTACAGTGAATCGCATCCATTATTCTAATAGCAAATCTGAGTGGCCAAGTTCTTATCAGTGTATGGACTTTTTACATACTCAGGGGGCTCCCAAAGTATGCAGAAGTAAAATGTAGAATTTTGTAAATTTAACCCCCCCACCAAAAAAAAAAAAAACAGTGGTAGACCACTGTGTGAACAGAATGCTAGCTTAGATGGACTCTTGGTCTGATCCAGCATGTCTCTTCCTATGTTCTATTGTAAGGTTAATAGCCCAGGTTGGTTGATGCTTTCTCAATGGGAGATAAGGGCAGGAGACAATGACTGGGTTTGCACAATAGGTTAAACTTCAGTAGGTTTACCATGTGAGTAAACCTGAGGCTTAACATGCTGTCTGAACCCAGGAAGGTTTAGTTAGGGTGGATAAGGAGAGTCTCCTTAACCACCATACTAAACCATGGGTATTAGGAAACATGATGGTGAATATATTATTTAAGAAAAATATAAATAATATTATAAAAGGACTAGAAAATCCCTTTTTGAGGAGTATGTTAGAGAGTTGGAATAGCATGAGGAAAATTTTTACACCAGAGGTATCCCCGTTAACTCCGGTAGTGGTCATGGAGGACTTTCCAGAAAATGTAAGACATCTAGAAGCTATATTAAGGAGAAAAAAGGTGATTAAATTAATGGATTGGGTGGAAAAATTGAAGACTAGAGAACATATAATAGAAATAGTAGGAAGAGAGAGAATATCATGGTTAAATTCAATGCAATTGGAACTGTGGTTAAAGAAGTGGAGGACAAGAATGGACAGCGAAAGAGAACTAACCAATTTTGAAAAGATAGTTTTGACTAGAGAAGCTATAGAAGGTAATGTTTCAACAAGAGGCACAACAAAGGCTTTATATACGATGTTACAAAAAGAAGAAGAGCATAAAGACCATCTAGCTGTGAGTCCTGCAAGACCTGGTCCCTGCTTCCCTGGCTCATCACACCTGGCCAGGGAGGGTGGGGCCTGACTGACTCCAGCTACAAAGGCTGCTCCTGCTCCTGCCTTTGTTTGGTTGTTTGTTTGTTGGTATCTGTAATTCTAGTTTTTTTTTTTTTAATATTTAGTGTTTTTAAATATTTTTTAACTTGTATTGCTGTTCTTATATTCTGTAGATTATTTTTTTTAATACTATATTCAGTGTTCCTTGATGTTTTGTGTTCATGTCTTTTAGATTGTGAGCCTGAGGGCAGGGACTGTCTTATTATTAATTTGTGTAAGCCGCTCTGAGAGCCTTTTCTGGCTGAAGAGCGGGGTATAAATGAAATAATAAATAAATAAAGATTCTCTTAAAGTGTTATGGGATAATGAATTTGATGAGGAAATATCGAAACAAAGTTGGAAAAATATTTGGGATAGACGTATTGTACGAGTTATGTCAACTAGGATAAAAGAGAACTTTTATAAAGTGGTATGGAGATGGTATTTAACTCCAGTAAGATTAAATCGGATAGATAAAAATTGCTCCGCATTGTGTTGGAGAGGATGTAATGTAAAAGGTACATATGCCCACATGTGGTGGAGCTGTAAAAATGTTCTGGAATTTTGGCAGAAAGTATTTGCAGAAATATCAGAAATAATTGGAATGGAATTAGAAGTCTGCCCAAAATTAGCATTGTTAACAATTACAGAAAAGTTAGTTTGTTTAAAAAATACAAAAGAATTGATTGTGAATTTGTTAACAGCAGCAAAATTAATGATAGCTAGGAATTGGAAGGTTCAACATGTCTTTTCAATTACTGAATGGTATAAAGAGGTATGGGATATCGCGCTAAATGATAAATTAACTTGTAATATTAAGTGTCAAAAAGGACAATTGGAGAAAGACACCTTTGTGAACATTTGGGGCAAATTTTTGGATTATGTGTTGGTAAAAGGGAGGGGGAACAAACCGTGTCAAGATTTGTTATATTTTTAGAATATAGAATAATATCTTGTATATATATATTAAAAAAAAAAAATTGGGGTGAGAAATATAACTTGGTCCCAAGAGGTGGGGGGGGTGCACAATGTTTATGTTGTATTTTTTGTTGTTGTATTCATTAGTAGTTGTAAGATGTGAAAAAATAAAAATTTAAATAAAAAATAAACCATGGCTTGCAGCAGGATCTGCAAAAGCTACTGAGGTTTAGCATGTCGTCTGAACCTGGACGACACACTAACCCTCCTGCAAGCCAAAAGGGGCACAGAGCTCCATGGCCAGAGTGGCAAATAATGGCTGCCACTCTGGCCATGGGGCTCTAGCCAATGACAGCCGACCAAACGCTCAAGCAGCACTTCGCTGGCTGTCATTGGCTTCCCCGCGTGCTGCTGCTGATGCCCTGAATTGGTAGCAGTGCGGGGGAAGCCTCCAGTGTCTGCCATGCGCTCCCATCCTAAGCAGGAAGAGGGCACACAACAGACCTCCCTGCCTTGCCATCCCATCTCACTGCCCCCCCCCCCCTGGACTTACCTTACCTATTGAGGAAACCCAGCACCATGGGGCTCATTGCTGTTCCTCGGCAGGGCCACAACATGTGGCTTATGCTGGCTCAGCTTGTCTGAGTGTGGAAAGCTAAGCAGGGTCCGGCCTGGTTATTACTTGGATGGGAGACCCCTCCTCTAGTTTCCTGCATTGAGCAGGGGGTTGGACTTGATAGCCTTGTAGGCTCCTTCCAACTCTATGATCTATGAAATCTATGAAACTCAGGTGAGTAGTGGCCCTGCCAAAGAAGGGCAAATTACATCTGACGACAGTGCCACTTGGGCACTTTTTGCCAGCTTCATCCCCTCTTGCTGCCCTCAGTGCTCCCACACAGTGTCTCCTGGGATACCAGACAAAAGGACTGAGGGAGGATGAAGGGAGGCCTCCAGACCCCACTGTGCATGGGCACAGCCGAGGCCCATGGCAACTTTAAACCCACAGAGGTTCCAGAACAGCTGGTGAGAATGGCAGTGAGAAGGTAAATTCACTGATGGAGGGGGCCCACTGAGGGTGCCTTGCCCAAGGGACCTCAAAAACCTGGAGCGAGCATTGCTTTAGCTGAAACTGGGGTACACCCTGAAAGGCTGATCTGTGGGATCTGCTGCCTTGTGGAAGCACCTCTTTGCCTCGGCTCATGCTCTACCTGGCTATTTGTTAATAAAGCAAAGATTATGGAGACATCATTGGTTTCCAGGACACTCTCATCCAAAGGAAACCAAGCCTGGCAGTGCTGCAGCTGGAACTTTTCACCATCCAAGGTACTGGGGAGCATGTAACAATATATTCAAGCTTACAGAAAATGGAAAAAGGAAGCTGCAACAGGATGGATTTACCGAAAACAATCACTAAAGTGTTTCTAGTGGTGTTCAGAAAAATGTTTATTCTGATGCCAGACCTGTGCATTTCAATGGGGCTTCCTTGCAAGGTTTGCAGGCTTGGCATTTGTTCCTATTTTCCAGTTTGATGCTGTTTTGTGTAGTATACCTCAGCTAAGATGTATATTTTAAAAGCATACAAACAGCAAAATGAGGGGGAAACTCACTAGAAGGGCCTGCCTCTACTGCAGAGTCCCCCTCATCAGAGCAATTTGCCTTATTAAACAATTTAACAGAGCTCAATGCACTCAATCTGCACTCGATTCAGCTTCACTGACAACAAGGTGTTGAGAGAGGTAGAAGATGTAATAGGACCACCAACCCTGGTAGAGACAGCTGCTTCAATGTGTTTATTCTTTATTGCTAGAAGTGACATAATAGTGCAGAAGCCCTTGCAAAAGAATTGTCATGCTGTTTGAGAACAAGAGCAAATTTTCTGAGTCTGCTTTGCCCTTATTTATATAAATGTACCCCTTGCTTTAAATAGTCATCATTCACTTGAAAATGATCTCATCATACATGTGGCTCAATATTATACATGTGCTGTTCCCCCCCCCCTTAACACAGCCATTCAGCTCAGAAATGTATGTGAATATTAAAAAGAAGGGTTCCCAACTTTCCATTACCATTTTCTAAATTATTGTTAAAAAATGATAAAATGTCATGCCATCCTCTCTAGACATGATCCATTCTTTTAAAAGTGTATTTCTTTCTCCCCGAAATATGTATACACATATGTAACAAAAACTTATATAAGATCCACATAAAACAACGCAGACTTCCACCCATTATAATTAATATAGTGCTGGTAAACAAAAGGAATCTGTACAATGGAGGACAAAACTATATAAAACTAGGAATGAATTTTCAAATTGCAGTATCCTGCCAAGCCTGATAAAAACTTATCTCATGGAGCTAAGATTTACATAAATCAGAAGTCTAATTCTGAATATTCAAAGAACTAGTTTTTTAGTTTTTCAAAATTATTTTTTAGCCATGGTTCAAGAAGGCATCTTTTAACCACAGTATTCATGCTTCTCAAGATCCCAAGTGAAAGTGAATATGCCAAACATTGCTTGTATCAAAAAAATCAGGCCAAATTAAGTGACATGTTGCAGCGTGAAAAACGTCTTTCCAAAAAGGTACAATCTTACAACAGAACCATAATGTAAGGGTTAAAATGCACTCAGAGCCCTAAAACATCAACATTCACTAGAACTGACTTGACAGTAATTGATCCTGTACTGCCCCTTGCTGGAGCATCATCATTATTATATCTTTTCTAATAGAAAATTCTAATTAATACATAGGTCATTTCCCCTCACTGGAGCAATTAACAGCAGGGTTCTGTGATCTCCTAATTAGTTTGACCAACACTTTAATCAAAAATATACTGCTCTTTTTCTTAAAACAGTAAAACTTTACAACCGCAGGAGGAGACATTTTAGCAGCAGTTTGTCAATAAAGGTGGATGGGATGGTGCCTTCCCATCATCCAAAGCCCAGAGCTAGAGGGCCCCTCTCTTTCCCCCCTCTCCCCACTATGCATATAATATTACATCAGTTCTTTTTCTGTCACTGATTGCTACCAGTATCCAGGGATGTTGAAGAGTCCTTGGTCTCGAGTCACGAGTCGAGTCACGAGTCGAGTCATGAGTCTTTGGACCCGAGTCCGAGTCTGAGTCCTTGGTCCAAAATGGTGACTCACGAGTCACGAGTCACTCCCAAAACTGACTCCACGAGTCCCTATTAAAATCAATATGGTTTTCCCCCAACAAAATAAGGCTACTTCAGATGTGTGGCTTAAATAAATTCTAGGCACAAGTGCCTTTTTATTTCAAAACTCTGCTACTGATTTTGGCAAGAACAGACCAGGCGGACAAACCCAAAATAACCAGGCAGGCAGAGGAGGCAGGGAACCCCAAAGCAGGCATGCTGATAATTTGTCAAACCTTGGCTCATACTCCGTTAGTTTGAGAGCAACACATGCAGCACTCGGGTCAACTGTTAGGGCTTTACATCCAAGCCATGCTCTGTGCATCATTCTTCAAAATCTTTTAAATGTAATAACAATGTAGAAAAGAATTCTGTAACAGGAATTCTAGAATAAAATCATTCTGTTCCACACTGTGAGAAAGAACAAGATCATTAGTGTTTTGCAGAAGGGGACGGTCTTTTCGCGATCTGGTGACCAATGGCTCGAGTGCCCACAGAGAGGTCCCTGCGTGCCAGCTGTGGCACCCGTGCCATGGGTTCGCCATCACTGCTATAGAACTTTCTGCAGGCATAATGGATGCTTCAGGGTGGATGAACTCCCTCCCCCTGCTGGTGGAGCTCTTCTCTGCTGGTGGAGGGATGCCTCTGCCACATTCTAACCCCCCTCATATGGCTGTTGAAGGGGGTTAGGATTGTTCTGAAAGAAATTGGGTAAATAATTCAATTTTAAAAGAAGGGAAAATATAATTAGGTTTGCAGTTTGATATGTATTGTTTTTATAATTTAAAAAAATAGATCTATGGCATGGATGACAGGAGCTTATTGATATAAAATGTGTATTTTTTATTTTCTTTCTTCCTTCTTTCTCATCAGTAATGTATAATTCCATGCTTTTCTGTATCTACATCTTTGTGTTTCTGATTTAGATAAGTTTGCTTTCTTTTGCTATGAAATAACAAATAAATAAAATCTGGAAAAATATACATATGGGTATAAAAAGGAAAAAAATGTTGTAATTAAGTGGAAATAAAAATGCAAAAATTACAGACTGATAATTCAGTCAGAGCATAAATGTATGCACATTTAACAGTGGCCATTCACAACTGTAGTAACTAGTGATAACAAAATCATCTTAGCATTGCTAATTAAGGGCACAATCCTATGGGTTGCGCCTTTGTGAGACGAAAGCCTCCAAACCCGGCTTGACATCCAGATATCCGCTACAAAGTATGTCAATATTTTCTAATATTCCTCTGCAAAATATTTGTAACATGATGGAGGGAGCAATCCTATGGCCCCTAGAAAGCATCTGATGGGCCACAGGATAGTTTGGATTCCTGGCTCCGAGGCTGGAGACAGCATTCCAACCTCAGAGGGGAGAAATGGAGATCCAAACCCCCTACCCCTCGCAGGAGGCCTTAAAAGAACCATGCCAGCTGCTCTCCGAGGTCAGAAAAGCACCTTCAGAGAGGGAGGAAAGGGAGCACTTCAGTGGGCAGGAAGCAGGGCCGGTGCTACCATTAGGCCAACTAGGCAGCTGCCTAGGGCACAGGGCTAAAGGGGGTGCCAGAAACGCCTTGGAAAAAAAAATACAGCACTAAAATGCGTATTTTACCAAGTTTGTTTTACCAATCATATCTTGACTTGTAGTAGACGGAATTTCACAATTTTGATTCATAACCAAGTAAGGCAGGCAAGTGGCGGCGGCAGCCGGCAGGGTGCGAGGAACAAAAGAATGCCAGCCTGGTGATGCCCCCGACGTTGGCCCTGCTTCAGCTTGCCCCCAGGGAAGCTAGCTCCCTCCCTGCAGGAAAAGCTCCCAGCCCTGTCCAGCTCCAGCTGTTGTCGGCACCGCCTGACAAGCCTTCCCCACCCACCTCCTCGCGTGAGGCGAACATCCGCCCTAGCATGGCAGAAGGGAAGGAAGGGAAGGGAAGGCAAGGCGAATGGGGCTGCAGGGGAGCCCGAAGCAGCGGGGAGGAGAGGAGATTGCCGGGCTGCTCAGGCTAGAGACTGGCCCGCCGCTGCTCAGACTGCACCATGGACGCCTTCTGCGGCTCCAGTTTTTGGGCAAGCATCACGCGCGCCTCGGGATCTCGGACCCCCCTGGTGCCCAGCGCATCCCGAAGCAGGATGGCGCTTGTTTGCCTGCTATGAGTAGGGAAGGAGAGTTTCTGCGCTCAAACTGTTGTGCCACGTGGAATGCACTCTGGGCACCTCTGCTGGCGCTCCCTGACCAAACAAATACAGAGCTCCTCCGTTGCTTGGGACGGAGAAAAGTGGTGTGTGTGGGGGGGGACTGTATGCACACGAGGGAATGCAAACTTCACCAAGGAAGAACAGTAGCCAAGGAGGAGATGCGCACGGTGTTTGATGTGCTTGCCTGGCGCAACTCAAAGGCGGGAGGATGGGGCGGGGGTGGATGGGTTGGTTGGTTGGTTGGTTGGTGGCAGGACTGGAGGAAGGAGAAACAGCCCCTCAAATGCAAACTCAGGACGGCTTGCCGTTTCCGCGGGAAGATCGGCATCTCCAAACAAGATTTTCTTGTAACTTGATCTGCTCAAAACTCTCCCCCCCCCCCCGTCTCCCATTTCTTCTTTGACTTTTTCTTCTTCCTTTGGTTTGATTTTTGACAACTCCTCGAAAACCAGGAACCGGTCGAGGAGTTTGCGCCGGTACCTGCTTTCTTTCTTTCTTTTTTTTTAAGAGGCAAAAAAAAGTAGTCTCCTTTTTTTAAAAAAATATTTTTTTTGGTCTTTGGGTGCTTGTGAGATAACCTCATTCTTGGTTTTGTATGCTTTTAAAAAACAAACAGACCTTCATTGTTTTTTCTCCCTAATTATTATGATGTTTTCTTTCCTAATTCTGAAATAACAACAACAACAACAACAACAACAATAATAAAATAAATAAATTTTTTAGGTTTTGCCAATTGACTTTTTTCATAATGGGCATAGGGCTGGAGGGAGGGAGGGCTCAAGTGGGAACGGGGGGGCGCGCTAAATATCTGATCTTGCCTAGGGCACCAAACTGCCTTGCACCGGCCCTAGCAGGAAGGGAGGAGATGAGCTACCCTGAGCCTCTGCCAGCCTCTTTCCCTCCCCCTCTGAAACACCTTTGCTTGGAGGGCAAAAAAGCCCATCTAGCAAAAAATGCAGGGCAGGAGGACAGGGAGGCAAACATCGCCTCCTGCCTCTCCTCCCACCCTGCATAGGATGATTGGAAACATAGTCGGGGGGGATTGTGCCCTAAATGTTAGACTACAATTTGGATGACTGGATGGCACTTTGTTCTTTGTCATCAAAAGAACATTCTGTGTTACTGAAGCAACCTTCCTCAAACTGCTTATACCCAATTCTTTAAGTTGATTACTTAATAATCTGGATTCACAGAAAAAGTTTTGCTCTGTTGGACAATTGTGTCTTAACAGTAAAAACTGCTCATATGGCAGGTTATATCTGAGGGATTTAGAATGTGAGCTGTCAAGTCTCAATTATTATTTCTGTGTGTGGGTTTCCTGTAAACGGAAGTGCTTAAAGTACCGTTCTCTTTTCTGACAAGTAAATCCAAAAAAATTGATCTCATCACAACTCTGATGAGTATCACACTGATTATTAACATCTCTTGAATAAGCCCATTCAAAACACTTTTCCAATTCTGCTGCATCTCCTTTGCAAATAAAAAAACCAGCATCTATAAATTCCACCAATGCAGAAGATGTACAAGAAAGGAGTTTTCAGAATTAAAAAAAAAAACCCTTTTCATATCTCTCCATGTATAAATTGGCCACCTCAAGTGCCATGTGGCATCCAGTGGCCACTCCTTTAATTTTCCAATTCAACTGATAGTAAAACATAAAATATTTTTATTCATAGATCATAGAGTTGGAAGGGGCCTACAAGGCCATCGAGTCCAACCCCCTGCTCAATGCAGGAAACTAGAGGAGGGGTCTCCCATCCCATCCCATAACCAGGCCTGACCCTGCTTAGCTTTCCACACTCAGACAAGCTGAGCCAGCATAAGCCATAGAGCTATTCCATCTAAATTGATATGAAAATGATTTGTGGGATATTTATTCTCTTTTTTATCCAATGATTGATGTATAGTCCTTAAAGCAGTAGTGCACAACCTGTGGCCTGGGAGCCACATGTGGCTACCCCAAGAGTGCCCTTAACACACACACACACACACACACCAAGTTCAGTGGTTTAATTATAGCAGTTGTGTGTGCTTTAGCATTCGCTGGTTGTTTTGGTAAAATTCTGGAACAGCTTAAGAGTTTCATATACCTTGGAGTTATGCTTCACACTACTTCTTAGATTTATATGCTGCCCAGAAAGCCACTGTAAATCTGTCAGCTATTTTGCAAGTTGTTGTAGTTGTTTTAACATGAAAGGCAGCCAGTTTATTCTAGCAGTGATCAGTGTCTATATTGCCAAGGGGCAGCTCACGCTCCCAAGTCCCCTCAAGCTAGCCAGCAATGAGAAATAGGTTGGGTGTCACTTCACTGTTCAGGCACCCCTGAATGGTCACCAGAGCAGCTTGACTGTCGGGGCTAGCTCTCCTAGCCCCTCCAGACCAGTTCTGATTCCCTAACTCCAAAACAGCACTGGTCAGATTCCGTGGGAATGGACTCTGGAACAGAGGGGGAGGGGAGGAGGAGGGGGAAGAGGAGGCCGCAGAGGTGCCTCTCTGTGAAGATAACCAGGACCCAGCTGCACCGTCAAGGTTAGAGCTAGAGGCCGTGAAAGGGGGGGGGAGGAGAATCTCTGGGAACGGGAGGTAGAGGCGGGGGAAGGGGGAGGGGAAACTAGCCTCGGTAACTGATGCCCGAAAGCGGCGTAAATTACGTAGGCAAGAACAGCTGACATCTCCTCATCGATCAGCTTGGTTGGCTAACAAGACTTTTGACCCGCCTTAGGAGCAGAGTCGGCTCTCTAGTTTGAGGGTAAGGAAGTGTGAAACACCTCAGTGCAGAATCAACTGTTTAACCTTCCTGACCTCCCACTGAGGGGATCAAGGGTCTTGAATCACTTTCTTTACTTTTGTGTAACACTTTTCTGCAACCACCTGAGTTGCCCTGCTTTTGCTTAATAAAACTCTACAAAGGAACCCGTGGGCTGCGTTTGACGTTCTGGCTGGAGAGAGGGGGAGTAGGAGGGAGAGACACACACACAACATTGACCCAATCCCTGACCCTGCCAAGAGAGTAAGTCAGCTTTAGTTTGGCTAGCCTCACCCCACCCGTGGACCAGTAAGTCAAACTGGCCCCATTGCAGATCTTTAAGGAAGCTGTTGCAACCCAAATCCTGTGGAGCCTAGTGACCCAGTCAAAAACCCGTCCATTAGACTAGATGGTTTTTCTCCAGATGCCGGATTGCCAAATGCCACAAGGTGGGCATAACTACCCCAGAAATGCTCATCTTGCCAATCCATTGCACATTGGCCAAACCTACCCAAACCCGACTGGATCCCAGCACTGGAACAGCTTGTTCTCTGCTGTGCCCAGAAGACTATAGAATGCCCGCAGATGGGAACCTTTACCAGAAACATTGGCCACCAAAAACCCGGCAAAAGAACATAAGATAGCACCCAACAAAAGCTTGGGTTTAGCACCATGTCTACAGCAGGAGTAGCTACACCATGTGGCCCCATGGCATAACTCAGAAAGCTGCAGATCTCCATCTGCCTGTGTTTTTGATAACCTCGTCACACAACCCAACCTGGGCTGCTGCCACGGCTTCCCCAATATAAAAGGAATGAGACCCAAAGGAACAAGGATTGAAGGCTTCTGCCATTGAGGCTGCATTGACCACTGCCCAAAACTGGAACTGAAGTGGCCTTGACCTATCAGGCAGATGAACTTATTACAGCTCAGCATCATTCAGTATAACCTTTGCTATGGGCACCATTTTACCAGTCTTATTTTTTTAAAGTGATCTTTAAAGTAACAAACACTTCTCCAGCATTTTTTTAAAAATAGCAGAAAAGTACCTCTTAAACGGGAATAAAACCTTTCCAGTCACCACCATGTTAGCAAGGTGATTAATGGTGCAGACTAGAAAGGGTTTTTTTTAAAGATGATTGTTTAAAGTTAACAGTATAATGTTAATAGCTTTTCCTTTAAAGTAGCATTATAGGGCTATAATATTATAGTACTATAATGCCCTCTTTTTTATACAATCATCAAAAAAGCCCACCCCTTTTCAGTCACCACCTTTAACCCTCTTGCTGAAGTGGCAGTGATTAGAATAGGTTACTTTTTCCAGTCAGTACAGTGCGGTGGAAATCAAGGTAAACCAGGGGTTGTGAAGAGTGCAAACACTGATTTTAAGAGGCATTCATGTTTGCATCAAGAAAAAAATGGTGAAGTTTGACAGAGCCATTATCGTTTTAGAATATAGCATGGATTTAGTGTCTGATGCTTTCAGGATGACCCAGCTCCCCATGGTTCAAACCAAATGATGTATCAGAAAAAAAGTACTTGCAAAGGGTATCTGTTGTAGAGAACACCAGATAGTGTTCAGAAAGGAAGGAATACAGTCTTTTGTAAGGAGGGTTGCCACATTAGGGTTAGAGACTTGTGCGGACAATTCTTCTTTGTAACTTACTGTTTTATTGATTTAAACTTAGTTTTATTGATTTTTCATAATAGATAACACAGAAAGCACAAAACAGAAAACCACCTCCCTACAAGTAAGAAAAATATTTATAATTACAATTATCCTCACTCACCCTGGTCACTCACTTTTATATTTTGGTTCACTTAGCATAAGAAGAGAAAGCAACTATCTTCTGAGGCAATTAGTACAAATACCGGTAAATGGTTTTGTACGTGTTTGGCTTGTCCCAGTTCACAGAATCAGCTTTCAAATATGTGATTACTGGCCTGAACAGTGGCCATGAGTCTTCCATAAAATGATCAGATCTCTCTCACTTTTTAATCCCTAATGTGCTGCATTAGTCAATTTGTCCATAATTAATAAATACCAGGTTTTTAAAACCCAGTCATCTTCTGTAGAAATCTATCACTAAACAGACAGTTGTTAACAACCTATGAGGTCATTTCTTATACAAGCATTTTATATGCTCAGCATTAATATAACCTAGCTGCACTGTAAGAGGGTCAAAATGTCACCCATATGATACAATTTTCATAATAATTTGATCCTTATTCTAGGCATCCCTTCCAACAAAGCCTATTTCCCAAGCCATATATATGAAATGACTGAGCAATCCTACCTGGAGTGGGATGGGGGAGCTCTGACACGGGAGGCTCTAAAGCAGGGCTCTCCAACCTTGGGTCCCCAGATGTTGCTGGCCTACAGCTCCCAGCATACCCAGCTAGAATGGCTAATGGCAAGAGTTTCTGGGAGCTGTAGGCCAGAAACATCTGGGGACCCAAGGTTGGAGAGCCATGCAAAAGAATCTAAAGCCCTGCTGGGCTCATGCCTGCAGGGCACAAGTGCGGGAGGAACAGCATTTTTGTTTCCCCCCACCTCTCTGGCCATTTTATAAAACAAATTCCTTCCTGGGGGGGGGGGATTAATTTATGCCAGCTCCAGGGCTAGTGTAGATTAAAAGCTGGTTGGGGGGGATTGTCTGGGAACCAGAAGGGCTCTGGGTCCTCTCTTGGCATACCCCTAGCATGCCTCCTTTCCCCCTTAAGGCAGAGGTCTGACATCAGAGAAGAACAAGGTTTTCTGTAGTGGCTGGGAAGGGTGTTCTACCCCTCTAAGAGTGGAACTCACTCCCTGCCCTTGGAGTGGGAAAACCAACATATCCTAAGGCCACTGGGATGCCCTCACATCGCACATAGGATTGCAGCTTTAATCTTAACTGGGGTCAAAAAATATACTTCAACATGTTCCCTGCCTCCAATACCTGTGCAATGCCTTTCATTCTGTACAGTTGTTAAGACCTTTGACAGCGTAAGAAAGTAACTTTAAAGTAGCCACATGAATTTACAGAAAAAACCCTTAATACAGCCTGATAATCTTAACAATTTATAAACCCTCCTGTTATAATGCCTTGAGTGAGCAACCATTCCTTCTTCATTCCTGCCCCTAACCCTCACTTAACCAAGAACAAAACATCTCTACTGTCCCCTCAGACTCCTAAGGTGTAGCATGAACCATTTTTTTATTTTTTTATTTTTTATTAATTATATTTATACCCCGTCTTTTTTCCTGCAAGGAACCCAAGGCAGCTTACATAGTCCTCCTCCTCTCCATGTTATCCTCACAACAACTCTGTGAGGTAGGTTAGGCTGAGAGTCAGTGACTGGCCCAAAGTCACCCAGTGAGTTTCATGGCCGAGTGGGGACTAGAACCTGGATCTCCTGAGTCCCAGTCTAACACTCTAACCACTACGCCACATATATGACTTACTCTTGGAGGAGGAACATTTGTGAACTCCAGCTCAGTGTGAGAAAATATAAAGTGCAAATCTTTAATCGATAGGCAGTTGTTACTGTTTTCAGTTCTGGACATCACTGAAGTGTTTCTAGGGATAGATCTACAGGCTATTCATGGAATGTGATTGCCACTTTAATTCTCTTTTGTTTTAGTATGAGCTCCTTGTCCTTATAGACAATACATTTTACAATTATATCCTGTGGAGTGCCAATTGCTACTCTTGAGTTTTTAAAAAAAGGCTCTATAAACACATTTCACCTAGCTGGCTCCAGAAGGCACCTTCAGATCAAATGTAGAAGCCATTCCGCTATGAATGTTTCTAGTGACATACCTTGCTCTGAGCCTTTATTGAATTCATGAAAATGCAGGTTGCAACGTCTAGCGCAATTTTCAGCATCATCCACCTTCTCTTACAGATATTGATTTGTTCTATGAAGCCTTTCAAAGCACTTTTCCGTAGCTACTACAGTCTAAATTACGTTCTGCAGATGTTTCCAAGTCTATCACCCTTACATTTATGTCTTCAGTGGCTGCTTAATTAGAGTTAACAGAGCCGACATCTTCTTTTATTCCAGCTCTTAGCCAACGCAGATGAGTGATCCAGTCCTGGCCTGGAGATGGCAGCAGAGTCTCTAGTTGTCTCCATGCTCTGTTTATTGTTTTGGTCAGCCATTTTTGCTTTTCCGAGAATCTCAGAATCTTCGCTTTGAGCAAACTTTGGTGGCTCAAAATAGTATTTTCACCTCTTCCCTTGGGCTGCTGTTGCTCTAAAAGTCACACCTTTAAAGAATGTTTAAAGAATGTTTTCAGGGCTTGCTGGTGCTTTATGGGGCAATTTTAGCCATGCTACAGCAGATCTGTGGGTACAATCTGCCATCCACTTCGGTGACTAGATTTCATAGATCATAGAGTTGGAAGGAGCCTACAAGGCTATCGAGTCCAACCCCCTGCTCAATGCAGGAAACTAGAGGAGGGGTCTCCCATCCAAGTAATAACCGGGCCTGACCCTGCTTAGCTTTCCACACTCAGACAAGCTGAGCCAGCATAAGCCACAGGCCACATCACTCTCCACTCTCCTGTGCAGACAATTCCAATATAATCAATACACAGAGAAGGAACAAGACCATGTCCATTGACCCACACCCAACCTCCATTTGTTGACTGGTCTTCTGCATAGAACTTACATGTGTACTAGCTACAAGCTATATGTACAATTTCAGCCCTTCAGGAAAAAAAGGGCAGGGAGGAGAAAAGGGTTGTGCAGGGCACAAAGCATGCAGAGAAAGTCTATGTATGTATAACTGTTACACATGTTCTGTTAAACAGTCTATCAAGATATGGAGGTTGGGGACAGGGGCAGGGCCGGTGCAAGGCAGTTTGGTGCCCTAGGCAAGATCAGATATTTAGCGCGCCCCCCCTTCCCACCTGAGCCCTCCCTCCCTCCAGCCCTATGCCCATTATGAAATAAAAGTCAATTGGCAAAAACCTAAAAATTATTATTATTATTATTATTATTATTATATTATTATTATTATTTCAGAATTAGGAAAGAAAACATCATAATAATTAGGGAGAAAAAACAATGAAGGTCTGTTTGTTTTTTAAAAGCATACAAAACCAAGAATGAGGTTATCTCACAAGCACCCAAAGACCAAAAAAAATATTTTTTTTAAAAAAGGAGACTACTTTTTTCTCTTAAAAAAAAAAAGAAAGAAAGAAAGCAGGCACCGGTGCAAACTCCTCGACTGGTTCCTGGTTTTCGAGGAGTTGTCCAAATTCAAACCAAAGGAACTCTCCTTCCCTACTCATAGCAGGCAAACAAGCGCCGTCCTGCTTTGGGATGCGCCGGGCACCAGGGGGGTCCGAGATCCCGAAGCGAGCGTGATGCTTGCCCAAAAACTGGAGCCGCAGAAGGCGTCCATGGTGCAAGTCTGAGCAGCGGCGGGCCAGTCTCTAGCCTGAGCAGCCTGGCAATCTCCTCTCCTCCCCGCTGCTTCGGGCTCCCCTGCAGCCCCGCTCGCCTACCCTTCCCTTCCTTCCCTTCCGCCATGCTAGGGTGGATGTTCGCCTCATGCGAGGTGGGTGGGGAAGGCTTGCCAGGCGGCGCCGACGCCAGCCGGAGCCGGACAGGGGTGGGAGCTTTTCCTGCAGGGAGGGAGCTAGCTTCCCTGGGGGCAAGCTGAAGCAGGGCCAACGTCGGGGGCATCACCAGGCTGGCATTCTTTTGTTCCTCGCGCCCTGCCGGGCGCCGCCGCTGCTTACTTGCCTTGCTTGGTTATGAATCAAAATTGTGAAATTCCGTCTACTACAAGTCAAGATATGATTGGTAAAACAAACTTGGTAAAATATGCATTTTACTGCTGTATTTTTCCCCCCAAGGCGTTTCTGGCGCCCCCTTTAGCCCTGCGCCCTAGGCAGCTGCCTAGTTGGCCTAATGGTAGCACTGGCCCTGGGCAGGGTCAGCAGATATGATCCTATCCTACTCCACTATGCGTTGATTTCTGTCTGAATTGATGTGATGGCAGGAGACCTGTGCGATAGGAATACAGCAACCTGCATTCTATTAGAGGGGGGTGGGATTTAAAGTGCAGACTTTCTGGGTAGGAGGGGAGCACTAAACCCCTTGCATTTTACCCTTGAAAAACTTCCTCTGCCCAGCAGTTTGTCTCTCAGTGGGTTCTGAAGCTAGAAAAAAGCACCATGGAAAGCAAAATGGTGGGGGGAAACTATGGGTGGAGAAATGGTTTGGAACCACACTCCCACCCCACTTTATACTCATATAAAATCACTTTTATACAAATAGTGGACGTTATACTCTCTATAAAATCACTTTTATACGAAGTAAGCATGACCTGTCTTCTAACACATAGATCATGCCTCCCTCACATATAAATCTCTCTTCCTTCCACATGCCATTTCAAGGCTTGGCCATCGTTATATCTCCCAAACTCTGCAACCATACACTGACTTACATGGTTATGCAGAAGTAAAAGAAAGGTAGAGAAATAGAGCAATGTTGTGAGAATTCAAAGTTACATGTCCTAATGCAAATTTAAATTGAACTTACTTGATAAGCATACGTTGCACACAACAATTTCTTGGTTTTAGAAGACTCAGGCTAGGGGTTGAATCCAGTATTAGTTCTTAACTTAAGTCCCATTCATTTCAATGGGTTTACTCTAGGTAGAACTAACACTGGATTCAATCCTAGGGAAGCAAGCTTTTCATTAAAAATGTAAAATATACATTGACACAAACAGAAATAGAAACAAGACGACAACATTGACACATTTGAGGTAAGCCATATTTGCACAAAAGTTATCCTAATTAATACTGAGAAGAGTACTTTTGCTTCTCTCAGAATAAATTCTTTGTTACTTATTCCAGACACAAAGATTAATGGCAGTCAGCCTCCCTGAGGTAATCTTACATATTTCCTAGTTATTAGCAGCACACAATTTTAAAAAATGAATTCTGTGACCCAGATAATAATCATACAGGCTAATACTGTGTCTCCCCCAACCTGGTTTTCAGAGGTCCACACATATGGTTGTCAGTGGCAACCATAAATTTAATTCTGGTAACCAATAGGGAAAGCCTTTAGTATACTGCAAGACAGGAGAATTATTTCTTTTAAGCTACTAGTCACAAACGAACCCTCTTTCAAACTGGTTGTAGGCTGTGTTTTGTACTGCCAGCACCATGGATTGGAAGAGCTGCTGCAAAAAGCCCCACCCCCACCCCATCCAAAATTTGTTAACCTCTGCAAAGACCCGAAGGAACGCGGCTCTGCTTTACTTTTGTTTGGTGCATGAATCATCATAAATGTGTGGATTTACAATTGTAAATTGCATTTGGGTTCACATTCAGTTCCAGGAGGTGTGAATTGGGTAAGCTCATATAAATTTACAAACCCAATGAAGTTTGTTTGTTTGTTTGTTTGTTTGTTTATTATATTTTTGAATCGCCCATCTGGCCATTTTTTTTACAACCCTAAATTCAGGAAACATTTCCAAATGTGTAGATGTATATATGTTATCAGGCTGCAGCTCTTCTGCTTGTGAATATTCTGAGCAACAATGACTTCATTAAAATGGTATTATTTTTTCCAATGAGAAAAAACTCAGAGAAATGGCATCCAAATTAGGAACACTACCAGCATAATGTTTGGAGCGCATGAGCTGCTCCTAGGATATATTTCAGTGGGAAAAGCTGGTGATGACATCTGCTAATAAGCCATGATGAGGAGAGACACTGACAGTACAACATATGTACTTTGTGTATTGTAAGTGACAGCTGATATTACATGAAATTGATCTAGTAGTGGAATTTACTTTTAAGTAAGGCTGCTGGTGTTAACTCACAAGGCCCTAAACTGCTTGTGCTCCATTATGATCTTTAAGATTGACCAGGAAAACCCTCTTATGTTTACCATCTATGCATAAACCTAGGACTACACAAAGAGGTAGCCTTGGTGATTTCTCCTCCATTCTGAAATTTCCTTTCCCGTGAGACTTGACAAAGACCAAGTCTAGATGTTTCCAGAAATGGTACAAGAGCTTTCTATTTAAATTGACTTTTGGTAGCCGAGAAGAGAGCATGATAGGACATGATGGAGTTCAACAAAATATAACATGTATGTATGAGCCCCTGGAATGGGGCAGAATCTAAACTGAATAAAATAAGTAAATAGCTACATTGATTCTACAATCTGCTCTAAATGCTTACACTTAGTACTTTTCTCAGTTTTCCACAGTGAGTGATCAGGCTGCTTGTATTCCACTATTAATTTTGCCAGTGTGCTGTTTCCTATCCTGAGCCAAAGAAGTTATTTTTATAGGCAATGAAGCAATGCAATTATTTAACTGAGGGAGGGAAGCTCCTTTGCATTAGGCAAGTAAGGCTGCAGTCCTATACACCAGCCTTCCTCAACCGGATGCCTCCAAATGTTTTGCACTTCAACTCCCATCTGCCTCAACCAGCATGGCCAATGGTCAGGAATTGTAGTCCTAAACATCTGGGGGTCACAAGGTTGGGGGAGACTGTTATACATGCTTCCCTGGAAGTAAACCCTGTTGCATGCAATAGGATCGCACTGTTAATCTTGAAAGGTCTGTGGCAGCTCAAGACCTGTTGAATGCTATCGGGCTCGTACTAAAAGAGAAGCTGGATCTTTATAGTTCAGGAAAAACACCACTGTTACTCCACCAGAGATATGTTTAATATAATGTATTATAAACCTAGAAAAGTAGCTGTTATGTTGGCCCTGTATCATTTCTTATGGGAATACCTTACAATTCAAGCATTTTTTTAAAAAAAGGTCACAGTGCTGAGAAAATATTTAACTGTATTATCTAGTGTGAAATGGAATGCCTGCTTCTACATTATCTACAGATAACTGAACCTGCACATTAAAAGCTTTTTGTGTAACCTATATTAGCTGTAAAATGTTGGTATTGTTCACATATGGAAGACAAAAGAAGAGCTATCAGACTATATAGATACAATGCATGAGTGCATTCTGCCTTAGAGGCTATGCCCATTATTACTGTAGGTTCAGCGATCTTTCTGAATTACAAGTATCTGGATTTGGACGACATGTTGCAACCCCTGATTGGGGGTTGAATAGTCAAAATGGCTGTGAAACATGCCTGGCACACGCTGCGGGAACTTGTGGGTCAATTACGGGTTGATCAAGAAGCAACTGCCACTTGATAGCCACATGGAAACCAGTCTGGTAGTTATTGATGTTGATTGAAAGGCCTCCTTCATGAAGGCTCCTCCTCCCTCAGCTGTCACCACCAGCAGCCATTCCAGCAGGCTGAGAGGAGGGAGATGAGAGGGAGTGCAGGGCCATTCCACCCGCCCTGCTGAAAGGCCGCCCTCCTGAAGGCTCCTCCTCCCTCAACTGCCACCACCACCACCCATTCCAGCAGTTGGAGGGAGAAGAGAGGGAGCGCAGGGCCATTCCACCAGCCCTGCCAGGAGTATTACCGGTAATTAATATTCCCCCCTCTTCCCTCCCCATTCCTTTTTCCTTGTGTGTCGTGTCTTTTTAGATTGTAAGCCTGCGGGCAGGGACTGTCTTTTGTTAATTGCTGTAAACCGCCCAGAGAGCTTCGGCTATTGGGCTGTATAAAAATGAAATAAAATTAAAAGCCTTCAAATGCTTAGGATCACAAGATGTTTATCATAGGGAATTACTGAATTATCAGAGGGAAAACAGAAGATGGGTAAGCTAATACAGGAAAAACAAGAGCACAGCTGAAATTGCTGCAGTCAGTTGGATAGAAATACAGGTATGAATAACTTAAATGCCTTGGAATTGCTGCATTTGAACTTCAAAAAGTTATCAAACTGGTAACCATCAATGTAGACAGTATGGATGGGAAGATCTGTCAAATCCATTTCTGCAGGCTTCCTCCTTTCCCACTTCCTTGTCTGTTCTGTACTGGTTCCATCCAAGACTTTTTTATTTACAGGGGAAAAAATCAGTACCGTACATATTTTAGTCCTCATTTTTCAAATGGACACATTAATGTATGCATTAATAGACACATTCCTCTATTGACTAAAGCATGTTTCTGCACATTTTAGAAATGTACGCAGGTTTTTAAGCATCTTTCAAATGTGTGCATCTTGTTGAAAGCGTTTTCTTTTACAGAATGCATCTGCCAGCACAGAAAAATACAGATTTCCAACTGCAAATTGCATGCATTTCTGCATTCAGTTCAGGAGCTGCTGATTAGGCAAATAAGTAAAAACAACAACAACTTGATTAAGTGAATTTCTCACTTCTTGGCAAGGCAGCTCCCCTGTTGCTTCAACAACTTTTTGCCATAGGCCTTTTGCCACAGGTCAGCTCCTGGCCTCACTAGTAAGATGGGGAATCCATCAAAGACGGGAAGCAGTGGCAGCAGGAACAGGACAGTAAGACAGAAAAGTCCTCCCCCAGTCTTTGGTGTACTGGCTACTGCAGCTGCCTTCTCCTACTTACTTACTCTGTAATTTTCAACTAGAATTCCTCTATGTCCCAGCATCAACACAATACTGCAACTATTTTATTGATAGTAAAACCTTAAATGAAAAATTGATAGTAAAATAAGGGATGAAAGGCCATGGCACAGCTACAGATGCGAAGCTACACTCTTCTTCACTAGTGTAATCAGTGTAATATAAAAATTATTGAGTTGAGTCTATAGGAAAGCTAAAGACCAATGCTATTTCCCCCCCTGTAGAACAATGGAAAAGTGTGCTTTGAAAATTTTTCAGGGTTTTGTAGCAAAATCTCAGTATACCCTATTTTTGCCCCAGGTAACTCATATATTTTAAGAATCATGGTTTATGGGATCTATGAAGGTCAAGCTCTCTCTGTAAAAAAAGCACTTTCAAAGTGCAACTTTCAGAGTTTTGAAAACATTCAGCAAGTCTCATTACAATGATATGAACTAATTTATGAGACCCCTATTGATAACATGAAATGGATTTATGAAAGAGACCTGCATTTGGACTTCACATGGATCTTCTGAACACACTGGGTTGGATCCAGTTTTTGGTGTGGGTAACTGGGCTGACAGAAGCAAACTTCCTTTCCTGCTCCTCCCCATGACAGCCCCTCTAACCCCACTCCCCAAATGCTACAGAGAGGGTCAGGCAACCTTTTGAATTGGGTAGGCTTTGGTGTGGGGGATTGAGGGGATTCTCTAAAATTGGGCAGTGGCACCTTCCATGATAGGAACGGAATTATTTATCACTGATCCCCTCAGTGCCAAAAAAAAAAAAAAAAGGCATCAGACAGGCAGGCCTCCAGGAAAAATATCTTATCTTTGCATATAAACTGATGGGATCTGAATTGGCTAACAACTTATGAAAGATGTTGTGTAACAGTATAAAGCTAATGGGGGTTAAGGAAAGGGATGATATCTCCATTAGGCTTTGTTGTGATCTTCCCAGGATAATCCAGTTAGCAATTTTTGAAGATAAAGAGTGCTAGACAAGAATAATCCTTTGTTCCATTTCAGCAACACAATTCTTATGTACATTGAACTGGAAAACATGTGCTTTACATTCAGCTGCTGTTCTGTGCTATAGGAAGGGTATCATGACATGCCTTTAAGGTCAGATCCCTTACTTAACTCTTCAGTCAGTATATCAGGCCTTCAGTCAATGGTCCTGCTAGCTCAAAGTGATTTTTGTCATGCATGTTCATATGGTACCCATATCTTTGGAACAAACCCCATATAGTGAGATCCACATCTTGGCTCATTCTGCAGAATCATAGGTTTTAGTCATCTTTAAGCACGAAATGTCAGATCTTCCTTACCACAAGCACAGGCCCAAATCCATCCCCACCCTTATTCCACTACAATTCCTTTATATTGCCCTTGCTCTGGATCCTGCCCCCAGCAGGATTCATCCCTCTTCACCAGTCTCACCCAGCCCTCTTCATCCAGACTTAATGCTTGCCTAATTTGGCTCAACCAAGACATCATGCCAACCATGACTAAAGAAGCTTGATTATGGTTTGATAGGTTTGCAAACCGTGGGTGGGAACCAGACTAAGTTAGTTAAACTTGGTTCCCACTGGTTTCAATGGTACCTACGTTAAAGTAACTAAGAGTGCGATCCAATGCCCTCCACCCTCAGGGCACACTTACGTGCATCCAATGCAGGGTGTGAGGCGTAGCGGCAGCAATCTCCGCCACTCTGCACCTCGCATCCTGTATCTCATCTAGACAGCTGTTTTCAGTAGTCTATATGAAGTGCCTTAGAGGGGGAGGGAAGGAGGCAGGGGTGCCATTTGGTTGGATATGGTGTAAGTGTGAAGGACCACCGCCAGTCCTTTTCCGCGAGTCTGGGAACTAAGCGGTTAATCAGAAAGCTCAAAAACTCCCTTTCGCAC
Source organism: Shinisaurus crocodilurus (assembly GCA_021292165.1). NCBI lineage: Eukaryota > Metazoa > Chordata > Lepidosauria > Squamata > Shinisauridae > Shinisaurus > Shinisaurus crocodilurus. Next base: position 90,156,780 of record CM037880.1, read on the forward strand.
TCCCTGGGTTAAATCAGGACAAACGCACTGGATTAAGCACTAAGTCAGAACGCAGTAGAGTGAAACTGACAATGTTTACGGAAGTTTAATGGACCGAATCAGGTCAGGGAGATGAGACTTTACAGTCAATAAATCAATTAAGTCGGGGAATACAATCCACAATGAAGGAAATGGGGCTTGCAAACACACAGGCAGAATCTATCAAACAAAAAAGAACCTACACCTAGTCTTATCTAACATAGGAGAATCTACCTAGCCTATCTCTAGTAATTTAGCCGGACTTACAGCAAAGTACCCAAGCGGTCTGCTTGGGGGTTGAGCTTCCCGGGTTGGCCTGAGCCGACGACCTGTTCCGTGCAGCCTCACACCTTGTTCCCAACAAGCTCAACAGAGCCTGGGTTGCTATTTGCACCCTCCCTTGTCACCTCCTCTCACCCCCACCCCCTCCCTTTGGTGGCAGGACGAACCGGTCCTGGCTCAGAAGGGAGTGCGGAGGTTCTTTGGCGTCACTTGGCTCATGGCGCCTCACGGATGCTCCACAGTAAGCTATCGGCCCCTCCTCCGCTCCCCCCGGCATGCCCCTTTAGCCCTCTCCGAGGCCAATTTCTTACCTCGGACAGGCAGACAGCGCAGTTCTTTCTGCACTGGCTGCCCCCGCCCTGCATTCAGAGTCACAGCTCCATGATTGGAGGACCTCAGAGCTGGAAATCCAAATAATCCTATGGCACCCCAGACAATGTTGGGAGGCCATAAAATTGTGCCCTAAGTCTGGATCCAACTCATGGCTTGGTGATTTGTATGAATTGATGAACTATATGTATAGCAATGGCTCCGGCTCTGAAGGCTGCTCTATCTACAGAAGGGAGTGCCGAGTAGATGGCGAACAGAAGCAGAGAAGCAGCTCTAAACCATGATTTGCATCTATATCTGGAAACTGAAACTATGACTCGGGGCTGTGGTTAGCACAAACTTTGGTTTGGCGGGCATGGCATCTGAGCAGAGCCTCTTGCCTTTCCCCTGTTTTCCACCCTTTTCACATTTGTTTTTGAATTTGATTCCAACTGCAATATGACACTGAAGAAGGAGGGAATATTGTATGTTGCACAGGGGGGAGGGGGAGGATTTGACTATTAAAACACACACACCCCATCACAATAGATGGCAATCCTGATTTCTTTACATTACATTGGACAGAAGCTGCTCAGTTGTTTCGCAGGTCTAAGCTATCTGTTCCCTAATCTGGTATAGAACACAGTGGCAACAGAGCTACTTTTATTTCACAAGGCTTTTTTTTTAAAGGTTTTGACCTCAAGCACTGTGTCATTTTTACCATGAAGGAACTATTATGAGGAGAGCATTTCGTTACCCCCCATAAATCCTTGGTCGTCTACTGCTGGAGCCTGACTGAAGCAATCAATCTGCCAAGGAATTACTACAGCAGCAAGCCTGTGCATACTTTATGCTTTACTTACTGTAATTGTTTATTTCATACCAAAAGCGTGAGGATGATGCTGAACATACTGATTCAGCTTATGGTATTTTGTGTAATTTTTGAGAAAATTACTCCATTCAGGACTATACTCATCACCGGAAATCTACACCACAGAGCCATTTCACACATTATTTATTGGCAAACATATTTACCATGGAAAGTCACACAGAGCTATAGCCAATCCTTGCTCCCTAACAAGTGTATGTGATTATTGTATCTATTTTAACACAGATGTTTGTCCCCATTTGTCAGCACTTCACTTTTTCAAGTATACACTTAACGCCTTAGGAGTGTACCCCCCAAAAATAAAAAAAAAAGTCCAGTCACTGACTCTCAGCCTAACCTACCTCACAGGGTTGTTGTGAGGATAAAATGGAGAGGAGGAGGAGGATTATGTAAACCGCCTTGGGTTCCTTGCAGGAAAAAAGGCAGGGCTATAAATATAATAAATAAATTTATAAAAATTGTCCCAGAAGAGTAAGCAGACTGAATGAACAGGCTCTCTAATGGATCAGCAGTATTAAAAAAAAATAAAAAATATCTAGCTGCCAAATCAAAATATATCATTGCATACAAGAAATACGGTTGTAAGCAATGTCATGTCACATCATTGACAAAAAGAATACAGTTTTACACCATAGATAAACATTAGAAACCTACAAAGGGTATTGGCAGCTAGGGATGTGCGAATCTGTCAATGTCAGTTTTGCTCAGTTTCCCATTTTCCAGACTGAAAGTTTGTTTCAGCTCATTTTGGCATCCATTTGCAAATTTGCTCCCCCCCCCCCCCCCGAAAAAGAAAAGAAAAAAGTCTGCATGAAAATTTGATGCATTTTTTACACATTTCTCTAAACAGACACATTTTTGTACGCACTTTTCCTAGTGTGTGCACTTTTTGCAAGCAATTTTTTTCTGAATACAATGTGTGTTTGTGTGTACTTTCTATTGAGCTAATATATGCGTTTTTGCATGCACTTTCCTTTAATATACAAGTTTTTGTGTGCATTTTTTAGTTGTGAATTGCATTGCAAAATCTTGAAAAGTGCAGATTTCAGTATACAGTACAAATGTGTTCTGGTCACATATAGGTTTGGAAGGTGTGAATTAGGGAAGTCTGAATAAAAAATTAGACCAAATTTCTCCTCCATTCCTATTGGCAGCAAATGGGCTTGACCCAACCCCCACATGGCACAATCCCTTAGGACACACAAGCCTGCCATTCACAAACTTTTCTGGCTCTACATCTGCCTAGTTAAAGTATTGCAGGTCAGATCTTGGAAGTCCTAATGCACATGCTTCACTTTGCATTATGTGGGCAAATTGCCCCCTTCCCCTCACAAACCATTTCCTCACACATGTACTGTGACTGAGATCAAAAGTATAGTAGGAAGATTACAACGACAGTACCCAGCTGAATTAAAAAGGTGAGCCAATTAATTGGGTTGCAGATTTTTTAAAACTATTTTTAAATATAAGTACATACAAAAATTACAGACAGAAAGTGCCATCTTAGCAGAAGGCATTCCTTCTTGGTTGCATAGAGGGAATGCCTCTTCTAAGGTGGTGCCTGCTGCTACACATTCATGCATCTTCCATAAACAAAGTATGCTGTTTTTCTTCAGACTTAATTATTCATATGCAAATTGATATAAATTTGAGTAATTAATTGGTTAAAATGCATATAATTACTCATCAGATGAGAGCCCACCATTTAAGATATAAATCACATTTTGGTAAAAAGGGTTGGGGAAACATTTTTTTGAGATGTGTAAGCTGAACCACCTTGCATAGGCTGCAATGAATACCAGAACCCCCAAATATACTCCTAATTCAGCCAGAAACTTGCATCTGATTTCAACATGTATTTGTGTTTGGGTGAATGGAACCAATGGACATGGATATGATTGCAGTCTTTTGATGAATGACTTGCAAAGACTTAATCAAGCACAATGAACATTCAACATGGACTCTATTCACATATAGTAAATAAGCAGTGTAATTGAATAAACAGTGTAATTAAATTGAATTTGTAGGTCAAGACCAAGGGGAACTGGCACTGTTCACCCACATTAGACTCCCTCCAACCCATGTACCTATATGCTTGGAAATTACATTAAAGTTGCATGTTAGCATTACAAGTTTCAGTGGTCCCTCTGGAAATATTTATCCTATCAGTGATCACTTAATTTCAACTGCAATTCCAAGCCCTGCTCAAGGTCACCAGTGCTGTTATGCAAGAGGAACACGCTCATAGTATTTAATGGAATTCCAAATATAGGTTTGAAATCCCGAAGACAACAACAGAACAAGTGCTACCAAAGTATTTTCAGGTGTATTTTTAATAGGCATCTAGCACCACTTTATACATTTTATTTATTTATTTATTTATTATACTTATTAATCGCCCATCTGGCCGGTCACCCGGCCACCCTGGGCGATGTACAATTAAAATACAGTAAAAACACAATAAAATATAATGATTAAAACAATAAAACAATTCTTATTAAAAACCTAACCCACCCCATATTCCCGCCTGAACAGCCATGTTTTTAATGCACGGCGGAAGCTCATCACGGAGGGGGCATGGCGAAGGTCACTAGGGAGGGAGTTCCATAATGTGGGGGCCGCCACAGAGAAGGCCCTCTTCCTAGTCCCCACCAGCCTGGCTGCTCTGGCTGATGGGATAAGGAGAAGGCCATCCGTGGCAGACCTTGTTGAGCGGCCCACTTGATGTTGCTGGAGGCGCTCCTTGAGATAAGCTGGGCCGGAGCGTGTAGGGTTTTAAAGGTCAAAACCAACACCTTGAATTCGGCTCGGCAAGCCACTGGTAGCCAGTGCACTCATTAAGCACTGGCGTGATGTGATCACGCCGGCGGCTGCCCTTAATCAGGCGAGCCGCCGCGTTCTGTACCAGCTGAAGCTTCCGGACCGTCTTCAAGGGTAACCCCACGTAGAGCGCATTACAGTAGTCTAGGCGAGAGGAGACCAAGGCATGAACCACTGATGGGAGCAGGTGATTAGGAAGGTAGGGGCGCAGCTGCCGTATCAGATGGAGTTGATACAGCGCTGCCCGGCTCACAGCTGACACCTGAGCCTCCATGGACAGCTGGGAGTCTAGAATGACCCCCAAGCTGCGGATACATTCAGGAGAAAGAAGTGGCATTTTTTTTCTTGAACTGTACCACTTCTGGCTGCAGGTGGGCATTGCATATTTGAATGCCCCCCCTTGAGAAAACACACACATGCTGTATTTAGAAAACTAGCACATCAGAGAGAAAGTGTTCCATGCGATTCGTCTATGAGCAGGAGCCTATTTTTATTTTTGTCAGCAAGCATTCAACCTCCCTATCCACAGCTACAGCAGCGTGGGGTGGTACAGTCCAAGAAAAGCTTTACCACTGTATTCCGCCCCAAAATGTATACATTTGTAGCACTGGCACCTTTGCTTCAAAACGTGGGGGTGCTATCAGTTGTCCCGCAAAGCTCTACCCAGCTTTGCTTAAGGAAACCCCCTGTTATCAGGCAAGATAGATAAATAGAACTGCCATGTTCAAGGTCATATACCAGTATTTTTCCGTGTATAAGACGCCCCCATGTATAAGACGCCCCCCCCCTGGGCAGTTTCGCAACCGTGCAGTTCTCTCCTCGTCTTACCTCAGTGTATAAGACGACCCTCAATTTTTAGTCTAACAATTTTAGGAAAAAGTATAGTCTTATACATGGAAAAATACTGTACTTCTTAATATCAAATAGTGGGCAGATAGGGGAATGCTATTGCTTCCTCGCGCCCTGTTTGTAAGCTTCCCAGAAGCATTTGGTTGCCTATGCTTGGAAGCAGAATACTAGGCTAGATGGAGACAAATGACTTGCCCAAGCCCACAAACTGAAGACAAGACCAGGCTGGGATCTGAGCTCCCCAAACCAAAGCTAGTTATTATGACTCCTTTGAGCCAACATTTCCTAAAATGCCATGGTATGCTATAATCTGAATTGCTCCTTTCTCCTGCTCCATTCCCTCCAGCCTCCAGGGCCAGCCCAAGACAGTTTGCTGCCTAAGGTGGAGCAACAAATGGTACCCTCCCCGCCCTGATGTCAAGTTGCATAGATAGTACCAAGACTGGCCAAGTTATTTTGGCACCTGAAGCCAAAAATCCCACAAGTGCCCCTCCCTGAGAGTAACCCATAATCAGGCACCTCATTCTGCCTAATGGTAAGGCTAGCCCTGATTTTGTCTATCTTATCTTCAAGCGCCTGAGCTTTAATTTCACCGCTTAGAGGCTTCTCATTATTTTACAAAATATTTTACTTACTTAATTTGTTATTCAATACTTATTGATCTTCATGTAAAATGCTAACAATTTTCAAGCTTATAGCAGATGCTACAGACAAACAATAGGGGAGTGTTGTCATTTTCATGCCCTGCTTGTGAGCTTCCAATTACTCCTATTAGGCCCCACATGTAACTAACATATTTTTTCTCTTTACAGAGTTCTCACCCAGTTTCCCTGCCAAAATATTCAAATCCTCTTCAATGAATTTTCCGCTGATTTTACTGTGTGATTCTCTCTTCCCCCAATTTAATTGTTCTCCCAAATCCCCCCAAATCATTCGCCTTCCAAGAATTATTTTGTCCTCCGTTTCCCCCCAATTGTCCCTCTGGTTTTTCTCACTCATGCCAGCTCTTTCCATCTATCTCCCCTTCCATCTTCTTTGATACAGCCTGATCCTCATTTTTCTCACTGAGTTCAGTTGCCAAGAGCTCTCCACTTCGATTTTTCCCTACTGAGCAATCCAATCCTAATGCCCTAATGTTTGGGGCTGGGCATGTGTGCTCACAGACGTCCCATCCCTGACTTTAGCTTTACCCAGGTTGCAGGCAAATGTCTGCAATAGCACTCAAGTGCAACTGTGGAAAAAGAAGCTGCTCACCAGTCTCCTCCTATGTTTGGAAAGACTAATGACCTCCTCAAATGCAGGTCTATTTCACTCTGTCCAGATACATTCTGTCCTATCTCCTTTCACACAGATGCATGCAAAGCTTCTTTTGATTATTTTATGTTAATTAATTGTTTGCTATGAGTTTTCTCTGAGGGGAAGTTAAATTTGTAGAAATCTGTTGTGTTCGTCTCATGGCTTCTCTTTCTCACCGCCAAAAATTATACTATGATGGTCTTCCCATGCCTCCATCCTAGTTGGACATGACTTCTGCTATTATTCAAAAGACCATAGGAGGCATGAGGGAAGCAGAGAAGCATAACTATAAAGAAGAACAAGTGTAGCCTCTCTTATTTCAAAGCAGTTCAATTACTAACTTTCACAGTAGTAATGCTTATTAAGCAAGCATCTGTTCTGTTATTCACACCTGGTCTGATAAAATGGCAGGAAGTCTGGGCAACCTGACTATTACTTAATGCCAGCCCTTTTGTTCGTAATAGTAAAGCAGGAACATGTTTCACTTTATTTATTTATTTATTATATTTATACCCCGCCTTTTTTCCTGCAAGGAACCCAGGGCGGCTTACATAATCCTCCTCCTCGTCCTCTCCATTTTATCCTCACAACAACCCTGTGAGGTAGGTTAGGCTGAGAGTCAGTGACTGGCCCAAAGTCACCCAAGTGAGTTTCATGGCCGAGAGGGGAATAGAACCCGGATCTCCCGAGTCCCAGTCCAACACTCTCACCACTACACCACACTGGCTCTTAGTTGCCACAGGTTCCTTAGAGCACCAAGGAGACCTCTGTGGATGGAAGGAATCCTGCAGCTGCTCCAAACAGGAGGAGACATGTGGGGGCAGTTGGTAGCTCTCCCACCTGAGAAGGATGGAGGCTGTAGTGTGACATCGTGACAAGTCACTGTGGGAGGTGTGGTGTGTCTCTGGTGCATGTATTTAGCAAGATGGACACTTTTAGGGCCACAATCCTGCCCAAACAAGTAAGGTTTAACTGACCTCAGGAGCATAGCTCTTGCTTTACTTCCCTAGTTAGGGAATCAAAGTTGCATTGGTTCAGGTCTCTGGGCAGAGGTACTCCCAGCTACTGGAAGCTGCCAGGACACACATGGAATCCTGAAGCTTCTTATAGCTTTGTTTGTTCCTCTTGAGAGATATTGAGGCACATATATAATTGATCTAAGCCTGCCATCTGACAAAATTCTCCTATGATCTCCTTCAGCAGTGGGGTGCTTTGTCTGGATTGCCCAACAGCAACAAAATGTCACCCACAAATAATTAGTGATGTCCTTAGTGCTCTGTATTGAGCTCCCTTTAATTAGTGGGCTGGGCTTGATCTTCTTCGATCTTGTAATACAAAAATAGAGGGGAGAGTGAGCATCCCTGCTCAGTGCTCCTACATAATTTGATTGGTTCGCTGAAAAGTCATACTCATCTGTATAAATGACTGCATTTGAGGTTGAATATAGTTGAGATACAAGGTTCATGCATTTGCTCCCCAAATTTAATTTGCCAAGCAGTTTAATTATGAATGATTACTGGGAAGCCCAGCAGTACTGTATTTTGGCTTCCTACAACCCACCCACCCCAGCCCCAATGTAGAGTTGAACTTACTTACACTTCCAAAATGTATTGGGACAAAGGTCCTGGAAATCTTTTAGCTTCACCATACTAGAGTTCTTAAAGATCACAGAGTCCTGATATGTCTTTTGCTTGAGTCTGTAGTGCTCAAAGCAGGACAACATATTTCTCATCTGTCCATTTTGTGGGCACTGTCCAATAGCGCTGATGAGGACTCTCTCAAAATCTTCTGGCTATACTTTGATTCTGAAATCTAAGTCATTTAGTTTTGAATTCTGGTATATCACCCCTTTGTTCATCCCCTGGAACCCCTCTCAAACGAGCTGTTCAAGCAGAGCACAGAGTCCTTGCTTTGCCAGCCTGATCAGCTTCCATACTGGTCACAAAGGAAGTGGCTTCATTTTCTCTGCAGCCAGTATGGAACCCAATCATCCTGCTGAAGCAGCGACACAGCACTCTGCTTTGGAGAAAGTGCGAAGAGTGGGGCTGAGCAGGAAAGATTGGTGGGTCAGACTGAAGGGCTCGTGGGCTGGTTCTGGGCTGCTGGTTCCCCACCCCTGCTAGAGGCAAACCATCAACAATGTATCAGTCTCATAGTCTGACAGAAACGGGAATACCTTTTGCATGATAACCACCTCTGGGAACAGACTGTGAAGACAGACATTAGTCACAACAAGCATTGTTCAATTTCTGCAGAGTAATTTAATACTATACATCAACAAAATCTCTTCCAGTTGCAGAAACTATATTGTAGGCCTATCTTTGGAGATTTCTTTTACCACCAATGTTCTTTCATGTGTCTCAATTTATTAATGAAATATTGTCTGTGCTGTCTACTTATCAGTGATGTGAAATTTTTAATCTTGCATCTGTCATTCCTTCAGTATTATTTTCTGAAGTATAAATTGTATATAAAAAGCCACAATTACGAGGGGCTGAAGTGAAATAAAAGCAGCTTTCCAATCCAATGATTAATGGCATGCTGTTTCTCAAACAGCTGATGTGTAGCATATTCCTGAAGCATATTGAACCTATATTTTATGGAATAGTGACAACTGATATTTTGCCTTTAAATATCAGGTAAGGTACAATAGACAAATGAAGCATGGCACTGGACTGAGTGACTCTTCCAGGTATCAGAATTGTTAGGTTGCTTCTATACTGCCTAGAAACCCGCCCCACAGTTCCTAGACATGTCCACAATAGGACAGCTATACAGTTCTCCTTCAAAATGAAAAATGAAGTCTACCCCGATATGGTAACAGTACTTCCTCACTAGCTAGAAAGTTTAAATGTGGTACAAAAAGAGTCAAAGAGAAGATGGTGATTATTAGAAAAATCAGAAAGGTATTTTAAATCTAATACTCAACGTTTGTGACATGAGGCTTACCACATAATGGAAGCCACCACTTTAATACAGAGAAGCTTAACCACACTGGAGCTTAACCACACTCTTTCCCTCTGTGTGTGCACAAGTACAATAAGGTGTAGTAAGGTGCCCTTTAGTTAAGGCGAAACACACACAAAAGAAGTTCACCAATATTAGCCTCAAAATTCTAACACTTACAAAAATGACACCTGTTGATCTAATTGAAACCTGACATCAATTATGGTTCCACCACAAGCACGCCTGGTGAGAACACAGGAGAGGGCCTTCTCGGTGGCTGCCCCAGAGCTCTGGAATTCCCTCCCTGGTAAGCTTCTGGAGGCAGGCAAACACCTTCCTGTTCCGGCAAGCATTTGGAACTAGCCTGTGATGCAATGGAATGCTGTATTTTCATGTGTGTGTGTGTGTGTGTGTGTGTGTGTATATATATATATATATATATATATAATTTTTTAAATAATATTGATGGTTTAATTCTTTTTTTAACTTTTGTATTTTTCTATCTCTGTTTTAATTGTATGAATTTTAAAGATTGTGAGCTGCCTTGGGTCCCAGTGTTGGGAAAAAGGCGGGATACAAATAAATATAATAATAATAATAATAATAATAATAATAATAAGTGATAAGGCGGGCTTCTGGGTGAACATGGAGCTTTGAAAGCCGCACAGAAATTCTGTGGGCAGCTGGCACAGCGTTTCCTGGCCAGAGATTGTCTCAGGCTGGGGGATCTACTTCTCATTAGAGAAGCGAAGATCTGAGGTTACCCCCAAATTATCTCATAGGGTCATAAATCGCTTTTTGTGTGTCTTATGACACATAAATGCGGTGGGTGACCTGAGGTGGGGGAAAACGGCGCTGCTTCCAGAGACCGGTTTTACCGATCATCAGAAGTTTGCATTTTCGCTTCCAAAATAAAGGAGTACATCTGGAGTGGCTAGTGGAAGCTTTCGGCAGCAGAGTGGGATTTATAATTAACTGTAACTGTTATCTGGAGAAAAGATAGAGTGAAACCTGAAGTCTATAAATCTTAGGTGAGGCTTGAAATATACCGTAAACTAAGTATAGTCGAGTTTTCAGCACATTTTTTGTGCTGAAAGCCCCCTCGATACTGGGTCTCCATTATCGGCATAAGTTATTTTTTTGGAAGTTTCCGTTTTTGGGAAATAGGGCTCGATATTAGGGTCACTATACGTGCATATACGTTAGCAGGAGTGTTTGCAGTTGCAGCATTCTTAAACTGTGGAACGAAATGGAGAGAGAAATTCTAAATAGATTGGAAATAAGAATCCGGCTTGGAACGTAAATCTGAAAGTGGATCAATCAGAAAGCAAACGTAAGACGGATTGTCTTTACAGGAACGGCAGAGGAGAAGACAGAAGAAGTAAATAGGGGACTTGGGAACTTACCAGAAATTCATAGAAGACTTTGAAGTTTAATTGGGCTGAAGTGGCATGAGAAGACAGTTTCAGGAACGAAGACGTTGTGACGCACTTTTTAAAACTATAGGATGGCGGAGCCTGGAGGATCGGTATGCAGGAGACCACAAAACAACAGAACAAGCTGATCGGTATGCAGGAGTTCACAAAACAAAAGAACAAGCTGATTTCATTCTTGGTTCAAAACCTGGATATTAAGGATTATCCCTTTGACAGAGGAAAGCAATGAAAGGGACTATCTTCATGGTCTTTTATTGGCAAAAGATAAAGGGTTGATGTATACTGAACTACATGTCTAGTTGGAATATAAATAATCTTTTGATTTTAAATATTAATGGCAAAGGTAAAGGGATTGCTTATATGACTTATTTGAATTTTAAATATTAATGGTGATGTAAGAGAAATTATTATAATTAAGGTATAATTATATTTGGTCTGTTTGGAAACATTTATTTAAAAAATAATAATAATAATTTGTTGTTGTTGGGGGTGTTGTTTTGTGGAGGCTTTGAAGTATTAAAGGGGAAGGTCTTTTGTTTTTGTTTTTTTGTTCTATAAGTAGTATGATGGCTTATGTGCTTCTGCTGTTCTGTCAGACGTCACTTATTTCTTAATCTTTTTTTTTTAGACTTATCTTTCTTTTCTTTCCTTTTAAAAAAATATATCTTGGAGATTAAATGTGAAGGAATTTCTGCTTAGATAGAAAGGAATAATGAGTAATTGTAATAATACAAATGTGTTGATTCGATGGTTAGGTACTAGAGAGTGCAGGAGCGGTGGAAATACAAAATGCTTTTGGTATGTGGTCATTTGCTAATTAGTTTATAGTTACTTTTTACTTTTGGGACTCTTAATATACTGTATTTGGGAATTGAAAACACTATTTAATGAAACTATAGGTTTTCTTTTTTGGAGTATCCATAAATGTTGAATTTAATAGATTAAATAGTTGATGTTTATTGGGGGAGAGTGGAGACCTCTGGTGTTTGTTCCTTTTAGGGTTCTTTTTTGCCATAACTGGAAGTGATTTTTTGTTAACAGAAAAGATTTTAAGATTAACTGTGGTTGATTAAGCTGTGGAGAAGATTGGAAGTCCATTATTGTGTTTGTGTTTGTTTGTTTGTTTGTTTTATTATGAATAAAATAAAAAGTTGATTAAAATAATAATAATAATAATAATAAGTGATAAGGCATATGAATATGCCAAATTTCAAAATGATGTGATCACAATTGCCACAGGTATAGCAAATCCAAAAGTACTAACAATTTACACATTTACCCTTTTTATTCCATTTTTTCTTTCAAATTTGGGTGAAAACTACCGATGTATTTTATTCAGGCATTGTTTGTTTAAGTTCTGACAAGCAACGGTTCAAAAGTTAAGATTTTCCTGCCTCATTAAAGCCTATGACAGAAACTGCTAGCAAAGTTGTTGGATGTTGTCAAGGTTCCACCTGTACCAGGACACCTTGATCAATATCTCCTTAAAGATATTTTGCCTCTTTAAGAGCCCCTCCTGTATCAGGCTGCCAATTCTCTGCCTTTTACCTTCTCTTCCCAGTAACATCAGATTAGGCCTTAGGCGTGGTGCAAAAGATATTCCAAACAACTTGATGTTAACAATAACTGTTTACTTTAGTAAATTTTGGTATAGTAGATTCACAATAACTTAAAGTAATTACACAAATAAAGCTGTATACTTTCAAAAAGCAGGTATAATAGAAATAAAAGAAATAATAATGCAGTTCTCTCTATCCTAGCTACTCTTTCACCTGTAACCTTAATAGAGATTCCTTCCCAGCCTAGCCCTGGCTGTTCTGCATTTTCCAGTGATATTCAGTCTCCGCTTCTCTGTCTGTCTCTGCTTCTTGGTGCCTGCAGTTTCTCTGCTCTCTCTCTCACTGCTGCAGCTTTTCCACACCTCTTTATATACCCTCCCACAGAACTAGAAGGTTACAATCATGTGACCTAAAACTGGGGAAATGAAACTTAACTCCATTAGGGGGGAAAGGAGACTTCTCTCAATGAAAATGAAACTTTAACTCCATGAGGGGGGAATGAAACTCACAAATTCCCCCCTCCCATCAGGAGATGTTTGGGCCTACAGGCTTCAACCTAACTCAAGCCTATGTAGGCCTCAATCCTTCACAGATGTATGCTCAATTTCATTCTGAAGCTAGAATACTGCTAGTACTCCAATGTTTGCAGAGGGATTTTATGTTGCAGAGGGAATGTAGTGGATTCGATGTAAGAATACTATTCCTTTAGTTATGAAATGTGATTTCTCAGGGTCAAACTGCACATTACTACATGAATTGGGACCTTAGTCTGTAGGAGTGAGGGCTTTAACAAGTTGCCCCTGCTGTGGTCCTGATCCAAACACACACCTGTGATTTACATTACAACCAGATCACTTTTTTGCAACGTAGATTGCAGGTGTGATCCAGATTGGGACCACAGTGTGGGAGCAAATAATTAAAGCCCCCCTAACCCCACCCCACCAGGGTCCCAATGTATATTCAGTACCAGTTCCTTGTGCTGCCTTTCTGAAGGCAGAAATACAGCATGAGGGCCCCAGTCCCAGCTTTTCCTTTGTGTTTTGCAAAAAGGACGTGCAGGGATCGGGCCTCACACTAGGGGTGTTCATAAGTTACACTGAACATGCATTTACACTGTATGTACACTTGTTCAGACAGTTGTGAGAATTTGCCTATATTCTTTCATACCTGATTTGTACCCTGGTACTAGAATCCTACATAATCCGGGGAACAGATAATCATGCCATTGCACCTGGATTGATTAAATGCACATTTAATGCATTGTGTGAATTGATGAACACATCTTAATTTTATGTAATCATGCAAAGTGTAGTCCCTTGCAGGATGCCTGGAGCACAACCTTTTTGGCCATGAGAAGCTGCCATAGGAGATTCCAAGGAGGAGTTTTTTTGTGAGGTGATTCTGAGGGAGAGTTGAAGATTTGAGAGAGGAAAGAGACTGGGGAGACCACAGGGAGAGTGAGTGAACCCTGTCTGCAGCGAGGTCCGTGTGATGTTTTGGTCAGCAGATAGGGTGAGGGAAGACAAGTACAATGTGGGCAGGGAGGAAGTTACACTGAGGCAACTTTGCTGAGCACCCTGAAACATCTTTAGGTAAAGAGGGACAATTATCCAACTGACCCCTCCTCACAGCCAAATGCCAACAGGAGATATGGAAGGGGAACTGCCCTTGGGCTCGGGTAGTCACATCACATCTAAGGGTTATCCAGCCATGGTGACCTGGGGCAGTCAGGTGCTGCCTCAGCACATCTTTGGATGATTAGGTGAGGCCAAGCACAGATCAGACAGCTGACTGATGTGGTGCTCAGAGCCAGGGTGTGATTGCCCATGACAGGTAGACAGTGGCCAAGTTATTCTCCCAGCAATTACCTGAAGTACAGGGGCCTTCACTGAAGGGTTGTTAGCTTTTTCATAAGTTGTTTGCTCTTGTGGTAGGTCTTGTTACATAAATAAAGCTGTTTTCTATTTATCCCGTTTACGCCTTGTGTCTTCATTCCTGATGAGAGGGCAGAACAGCCACACGTTGTACAAATTATTTACGATAACCTTACTGATTCCATGCTCTAATTTAATACTTGTATTTCTTGTAATGTTATTTTTGCATGTGATATATGCATTTAGACAAGTGGGCATACATCTCCTGCATAGGGGGAAAAAATCAATTTCTCTTTTTATACCAAAGCCAATTTATCCTAAATAGTACATGCTCTATAGAGAAGGAACCTATTTTTACCCAAGTGTGAAGGCAGGATAAAGCCACTTCAAGCCTCCATGGTGAAAATAAAAGATTATGGAGGAATAATGCAAATAAGGGCAGAATTTGTCCTTATCATTTCAGTGTGTGGTTCTTTATGTTTTTAATTAAAGTAACACCACTGGGACTTTTAAAGGCAGCAAATAAGGTATTTGTATTCAATTGAGTTGGAGTAGTAGTACAGAGGTTAAACATATTCTTTCCAGCAGAGACCATTTGATTAGGCCAAGAGTTCCCAGTGCTGGTAGATTAAATTTGTGAACATTACTGGCTTGGATCCAGATTTAGTCATATTTAGAATAGACCCACTGAAATCAATGGGACTTCTTAGTCATGATTGTCTCATCCCATTGATTTCAATGGGTCTATAAGTTTAAGTCTGGATCTAGGCCAATACTATCATCATCGTTGTTGTTGTAAGAAGAACTGCTGGATCACACCAAAGGCCCATCTAGTCCAGCATTCTACAGTCATAGCGGTCTCCCAGATCAGAGGACCTCTCCTCTTATCCCATGGCTTCTAAGTCTGCTCAGGGGTCTTTGGTGAGGAACTTTGTCAAAAACCTTTTGGAACTCCAAGTACTGGATCACCCCTACTCACATCCTTGTTGATGCTTTCAAAGAACTTGAAACAGTTAATGAAAGAAGACTTAACCATAAGAGCAACTAGGATTTAAAAATAACATGGAAAAATGCTTCCATCTAAACCTAGCCTAGACCTCCTCTACTTATCAAGACCTAACAATAAAGTGGTTTCAGCTCATCCTAGTCCATTGGTGGCCCAGGATCCAGCTTTCTTGCATTTAGCTCAGCTTCTTTTGTTTCTGGAGTCTGAGTCTGTTTCTGCAGTACCCTCCATCCTTGCTTCTTTTGATTTTTAGCTACCGTATTTCTCTCTTGAATTCTTCAACAACACTCTCCTCTGCTTAGAAGCTCAACTTATATACGCTGTTTTAGCTCCACCTCCCAATCAGAAGGAAAATGGAGGCTTTTTAAAAATGCTTTGCATTCCCATAATAACTAGGTTTCTTTCTCTGCTTTCAACTTCAGTTTCTTTGGCTGACCTTTTCAACTTCCTGGCAAGAACAGTCTCTAGATCAGGGCTCTCCAACCTTGGGTCCCCAGATGTTGCTGGCCTACAGCTCCCAGCATACCCTGCCAGCATGGCTAATGGCAATGGATTCTGGGAGCTGTAGTCCAGCAACATCTGGGGACCAAAGGTTGGAGAGCCCTGCTCTAGATGGAAAACAACTTTAAAAAAAAACAAACCAAGAAGAAAACACCAAATGGCTGACCAGTTTCATTTCTTCACCAGTTTACACCTTGAAATTAAGATTAATTAAATACTTATATACTCAACTATAAGTCGGCCCTAACATAAGTCGAGGCCCCTAATTTCACCCCCCAAAACTGGGAAAACTTATTGCCCCCAGCATAAGTCTAGGGTGGGAAATGTATGAGGGGAGACTCCCGCTGCCACCCCCAGACACCCCCCGCCACCGTACCTGCACCCGCCGCCGCCGAAGCCCCGCCACTGCCAAAGCCCCCCCAGGACCCCCGCCGCCACCCCCAGACACCCCCAGACACCCCCCACCCCCATGCCTGCACTCGCTGCCGCCGAAGCCCCGCCACTGCCAAAGCCCCCCCCAGGACCCCCGCCGCCACCCCCAGACACCCCCCACTCCCGTACCTGCACCTGCTGCCGCCGAAGCCCCGCCACTGCCAAAGCCCCCCCAGGACCCCCGCCACCACCCCCAGACACCCCCACCCCCGTACCTGCACCCGTACGCATCACTTCCGGGGCCGGATGTGACGAGGACGGCGCCGGCAGCGCGGCAAGCCGCCGCTGACAAAGAGAAAAGTAGGGAATGGCGGAGCAGCTCCACGTGGGTCCCAGGAACGAAGCAGCATGGCAGCGCGCGAGGCGCCAGCAGAGCGAGCGGCTGCTGGTAAAGGTATGGGGGGGGGAGGAAAATAATTTTAAAGAGCGAGTGGAGAGGAACAGCGGAGTGGCTCCACATGTCTCCCTGCCAGGGAGACGCAGCCCAGCCACTCGCTCTACGGGCGCCTCGCACTGCTGTGCCGCTTCCCTGCCTAGGAGCTGGCATGGCAGCGCGCAAGGCGCCAGCAGAGCGAGCCGCCGCTGACAAAGGTAGGGAAAAGCAGAGTTGCTCCAGGCAGGGAGGCGGTGCAGCAGCGCGAGGCGCTAGCTGAGCGAGCGGCCGCACCTCGCCTCCACGGGGCTCAAGAAAGCAGTGGGAGGCACTGGCCCAGCGAGCAGCCACACCGCGCAGGGGCTCCCTGGCGTGGGGGTGTTTGGGGGTGGCGTGGGGGTGTTTGGGGGTGGCGTGGGGGTGTCTGGAGAAGCTGCGGCGTGGCGCGGCTTCGGCGGGGGAGGGGCTTCGGCGGCAGCGAGGCTTCGGCGGCAGCGAGGCTTTTCCGCGGCAACGGGGCTTCGGTGGCGGGTGCAGGTAGGGTGGCGTGGGGGGGTGTCTGGGGTGGCGTGGGTGTGGCGTGGGTGTGGCATGGGGGTGTCTGGGGGGGCTTCGGCGTGGCGGGACTTCAGCAGGGGAGGGGCTTCGGCGGCGGCGGGTGCAGGTACGGGGGTGGGGGTGGGGTGTCTGGGGGTGGCGGCAGGGGTCCTGGGGGTGGAGGGGGGTGCCTGGCGGTGCCTGGCGTTGGCCCTGGGGGGGCGCTGACCCAGGTATAAGTCGAGGGGGCATTTTTCAGCACAAAAAATGTGCTGAAAAACTAGACTTATACTTGAGTATATACGGTACTCACACATGTCACTCTATCCCATACAACATATAACATAACTTCAGAGATATAACGGTGTGTGTGTGTTGTTGTTGTTTTTAACTAAGGTTGCAATCCTATATCCAGTTTCCTGGGAGTAAGCCAGGGCTGGATACACACCTAAGGTTTATTGCAGTACTGTACTGCTGCCGTGATTGCGGGGCACACGATGCACGCAGCTTTCAGTGCCGTTTGCGCTAGTTCTGTGTAATCGTTTCTTGTTTCTTCTGGAATTTCCCGAATTAGGTTTATCACGTCTTTTCCAGTTATTGCGGTTCGCTACGCAGTACGCAGCTAGTGTGTGCTAAAGTTGTGCTGCCGTTGCTCGCCTGAAGTGTGACCACGAAAGTGTTGTCACTGGAGTTAGCCAGTAGTTTTTGGGGGGTGGGGGAAATGTGGCGTGACGTGTGTCTCCCAAACTGGTGGGGGAAAGAGGTGTCTGCCATTTGCGGGGGGCACAGGGCAGGAAAAGCTTTTTCTTCTTTTTTTAAAATCTCACTGTAGCTTTGCAGAGCTGATTAACCAAAACAAACAACCCTTTCTCTTAACCCCCCCCCCAAAGAACAAGGTAGTGTAAATTGGCCAAAAGGCATATCTACTCAGAAGTAAATCACATTCTCTTCACTGGCTTTGCTCCCAGGCAAATCACATTGATTTCAATGGAGCTAGTGCTTGGGAACCTTAGCATAGGCAGGGTGGGGTGGGGACTGCTTTGCGAAATTGCTTTGGGTGGAGGGGAGAGGGCTGATCCTGCTGGCTTCAGCGCAGGGGGAGGAGGGTCTCTTCCCGTCTCCTTCTCCTGCTTTGTCAGCTGGCAAAACAAACAACCCTTTCCCTTAAAGGGCTACCGCAAAAAACAAGGTGGTGTAAATTGGCCAAAAGGCATGTGTAGTCAGAAATGAATCACATTCTCTTCACTGGCCTTGCTCCCAGGTAAACCACATTGATTTCAATGGATCAAGCTAGTGCTTGAGAACCTTAGCAGGGTGGTGGTGGTGGCGGCGGCTGCTTTGGAAAATTGGTTTCACCACATGGGAGGATGGCGGAGGACAGTCTCCTCCCTTCTCCTTCTGTTTTTGGGGGGGGGGCCATGGACACAAGGCCTGGCTCAGCTTTTCTGAGCGTGGAAAGCTAAGCGGGATCAGGCCTGGTTATTACTTGGATGGGAGACCCCTCCTCTAGTTTCCTGCACTGAGCAGGGGGTTGGACTCGATGGCCTTGTAGACTCCTTCCAACTCTATGACCTATAAGCTTTTCTTTTAATAACCCCCCCCCCCAATCTCGCTGCTCTGCACCTTTGCTCCATCGCTGATTAACCAAAAAACCAAACTCCTTTCTCTTAAAGGGCCATTCCCCCTGCGTGTTCACGGCAACGCCCAGTTCTACCACTATGCAGTTAGGTGTGGGATGGCAAACCGGGATGACTGCAGTACATTTAACGAGAGTGTGCCCTGTGAGTAGTGACTGTAGAAGGTGAATATACAGTAGCAGTACCATTCTGCTAACCTGATGATATACAGGGTAATGTGGATCCAGCACAGGAGTGGGATTCAGTAGGGTTTACTTTTGAATAGGCATGTATAGGATTGTGGTGTTAAAAACAAACAACAAAATGTGAGCAGATATGAAGGCCCTCTTCAACATCCCAGTGGGAGAAGAGGACCTATATTGTGGCTGAGGATTTCTATAGCATTTTGTGTTTTTGTTCCCCTTGTGGGTCCCCCCCCCACTTTTCTGTGTGTGCAGTGTACCCTCTTGCAGAGGTACCAAAGAAACTGGAATTTTACTGTTTGCTGAATACATGTTGCAAGATATTTATTTCCACAAATTGTGATAAAATGGCCCTATGTTTGAACATTTGATCTGCCCTATTGCCCCTGCTTTCCAGAAGCAACTTTATGATTTTAGAGCCAGAAAGGGTAAAGATACTTGAATGATATATTGTGTGATCTGTGATAGTCAGTATGGCAGGGTTACATATTAATACGTGGGACAGAAATCTGAAATCTTAAAACCTGAAAACCAGGAAGAAAAAGCACAAGCTCCTTGGAAGACAACTCTAGCCATGAGACTCTAAGAGGGAGCACCTCCCACAGATTACTAACTCAATTGACCAGTTTACCAATTGGTAAAGGTTGGGTACCTTATCAAGTAATAAGGCTTCCCTACATTAACCACACACTAGAATGAATAGCTGGGGAAACAGACAATACGTTTTCCACAGCTAAAAATTCCCAGCCATTTGGTAAATCAGTTGTCTGTATTGGGTGAAAGAAAAGGACATTTTGGCTCCATTCTGCATCTCAAAATACAATTTAATCACTTTTCCCTGCTGCAAGGTTTATCAAGAACATATATAACTTGGTTAAGTGTTCCAGCATTAGCTTAAGCTAAATCTTCTCTAAGGAAAAATGCCCCATACTTAAAATAATAAAAAAATTAAAAGCAAGCCGGGCCAGGGGCAGGGAATGCTATATCCTATGGGCATGCTGGGAGTTGTAGGACTTTTTTTTCTAAACATGCATAGGAGTGCACTCTAAACCACTTTGGGCGCATTCCAATGGGGCTGCCCGTAATCCTCCAAATTACGGGCATTCTATGCAGAGTGGGAGAAGCGTGCAGGCTCCTCCCGCTCTGCAAAGCAGCTAGATGGACAATTTTGGCTGCCTAACTGCAGCGCTTCGCAGGGGGAGGGAAGGAGGCTGAGGCACCACCAGGATACATCTTGGAGGCACTAGTCTCTTCCCCTCCCCACCCCACCCCCAGAATGTCCCACAACCCCCTTCTCTGACGTTGCTCTTTATGACCTCAGAGAAGCAACTGGCAGGGTTCTTTCCGTGGCCGCTGCAAGGTGGCAGGGAGAGGGGAATCCAAGCATGGATCCCCAAATCCAAGGTCAGAGCTCTTTTCCAACCTCCAATCCGGGAATCTGAAAAATCCTATGGCCCTCTAGACACTGTCTAGGGGCCATAGGATCACTTTGTTATGGGATATATTTTGAATGTTGGTTCACATATGGTAAAAAGAAACCTAAGGCGTATCAACAATGGCCATGCAATTGTGCTCTCTCTCTCCTTTTACAATGTTTCTATCACAATGTTTTAAGTTCTAAACACAAAATGCATCTGGTGGCAAACCACAACCAGATAAAGAGAATATTTAAATTGACACAAAAAAGCAGGATACATTACTGGAACAATAATCTGAGTCTGTTGTACCCTGTTTTGCTGCAGTACCCACGCTACATGTTACATGCCACTACATGAAAAACCACTTTAGGAGGGGACAATTGCTACTGGGCACAATCTTTTTCCAATGTGCTATTCTGCCAATCAAAACCACTCCCCCGGCAGCTTTGTCCCCTTGGGATTTTAAATGTGTGCTTACTCTCCTGGGTAAAGGTTACATTATCCTTGTCTCTGCCATCCCTCCCTAGTTCTCTCTTCACTTTCAAACATTAGATTTCAAGTTCCTTGGGGCAAGGTCCTGTCTTTTCTGCGTATGCGTAAAGCACCACATATACCGATGGTAATATATAAACAAACCAACTATATATAACTTCCAGTAGCATTTTTATCCTTCAACTGTCTTATAGCAATTGGCTTTAAAAAAAAACACAACCCCTACATCCAATGTGTGATTTCATGCTGGATGTGTTCTTGCTGCATAAGAGATCCTTTCCTCATTACACTTGAAATGCATTTCGGCATTAATCCCACAGGATGAACCATAAAATTGATGTTGGCTGGCTGGCTGTGCTGCCATTTAGCTGCTTAAATCCACAGGCCTGTTTTTAGCTCTGCAGTTTTGCTTCCTGAACTCCTGCATAATGTTATGTCCAAACCTAAAGGTCCCTGAAGAAAAGAGGTTGCCATGGGATACTGAGCACTTAGGAAGCACAGAGAAGACATCTGCCAAGGGGGTTGTGGGGAGAGGAAGTTCCAAAGGATTTCTTACTGAGTCAGCCAGAATTAGTTTTATGTCACAAGATGGGCATTGTTAGGTATCTGCCAACCTGTGCTGATATGATAGAAACTATTACACTATACAGTTTAGATAGGATTCTTCTCATCTACTTGAGGCTTTCACAATTACTATCCTTTCAGGTTGTTGCTTTATATCTGCTAGAGTGCAATGGAAGAAGGAAGGAAGGTGTTAAATGAATTAGGAAGGAAGGGAGATAGGAGAGAAAACGTTTACATTGCCCAGGGATGGGGAAAAATCAGAGCAGCAGCCTGGCATTCAAAGAGTGCAAACTATCAATGTATGCGTGTGAGATTGTATATCAGGGTCTTACTGTAGCCCAGTGCTATCATCTCAAGATTATTATGATCATTTTTATTATTATGGTATTTATATATCATCCTTTAGGGCTATACAACCCTCTCAAGGGAGTTCACACATGCATGCTCTAAAACATCATGAAACAAATTGAAAATAAGAATAAGATGCAAAATTCACAAGAAAATTCAGAACAATTAAATCAGAAAGCCAGCAGTTAAAGCAGCTGCAACTGTTAACTTTGCAATATAAAAGCACAGTCCAACCTCAGATTAATTAATTAAAAGCAGATGTAAACATGTCTTTCGACCCTTTTTAAAAAATGATAAACGAGAAGGCCAAATATATGTTCCAAGGGAGGGAGCTCCAAGCTGATGAGGTCACCACTGAGAATACCAAGTCACTTGTTGTACCTGCCAATCAGATGAACACCGATGGGCCCATGCGCAGGATCTCTGGGACTCATAGAATCATAGAAAAGTAGAGTTGGAAGGGGCCTACAAGGCCATCAAGTCCAGCCCCCTGCTCAATGATCCTAAGGCCTCAGTACTCCCATATACAGTGCAGGTGGTCCTTCAAATAACCTAGTCCCAAGCCATTTGTTGCTTTTCAGGTAACAACAAGCACTTTCAATTGGGCCCAGAAGCACAGTGACAACCAATGCAGCTGAAACAGAATCAGTGTTATGTGCTCCAATCATGCGGCCCCCACAAGCTACTAGGCAGCTGCATTCTGCACCAGCTTAAGCTTCATAACCATCTTCAAAGGCAGTCTGATATAGAGCACATTGCCGTTGCCTAATCTGGATGTAGCTAAGGCATGATTGACTGTGGTGAGTTCTCCTTTCACATATAGGGGGGCAGCTGGAGGATCAGTCAAAGCTGATAAAAAGCACTCTGGGCTACAACACCTCCACTGATAGTGCCGAGAGCTTCCAAGCTAAACACTCGGTCCTTCGGGGGAGTGCAACTGCATCCAGCATTGGTCGTACCCCTCCATCCAGGTCCACAGGTTTCCCCATCCACAGTCCCTCCATCTTATCTGGATTAAGGTTCAGCTTCTTTGTCCTCATCCATCCCAAAACTACCTGTGTTGCTTAAAACAAAAAATGTGTGTGCGTGTGTATGGATGTATATGTTTATGGACATTTTTCATAGAATCACATCGTCAAGAACTGGTTAAGACCCTACACTGTCATATCTTTCAGTCAATTCTCTTTCAAAAATGCAGCAATCTTACCTATTGGATATTTACCAGAATTTTGTTCAGTCTAGCTTTAAATGTCTCAATCAATAGGGTTTCAGAGGGCACATCTAATGGAAGATAATTACGCAGGCAAATAAATAGCACTGTCAGGAAGATTTCCCTGATATTCAGCATCTCAGGTCAAACATGTACACAGACTTCTACATGTGTTTGTTTTTTAAAAAATGTTTGTGTTTGTTTAAACCAGGGGTGCTGAACCCCAGCCACCAAATCCAGACCTCTGTGGTTCCCAGATGGCTACGCTCCCTTCCCCTGGCTCCACCTCCTTTCCCCCAACCATGGATCATTTGGTGGTTTCCTGGCTTTTGTATATCCCCCCCCCCCATTCTAAAAGGTTGAAATGCCTCTCCTAAGGCTTAGTTATTGGCAGTAAGAGTGTTAAGATAAAATACGCTGGAATTTTGCCCCCTTTTTGCCTTTGGCCCCACCTACTACTGGAATGCAGCCCCCCAAAGCTTATCTGAAATGGAATTCAGCCCTCGGGCTGAAAGAGCTTCTGCACCCCTGATGTAAACAGAACCAGAATTCTGTCCTCCTCCCCACCTCCAACTCAGGTTAATGCTTTCAAGCTCATGAAATTGGGGGGGGGGGGGAATCTCTGAAGAAAGTATTTGAAAATCAGCTTCCTGGCATGTTTTACAACACTGGGCAAACCTCACAAGACTTTTGAATTTGTACTGGATTTCAGATCAATACATAAATATATAGACATACACACAAATCTCTCTATAGACACCAGCCCTATTTGGAAGTTATTACTCATTATTACTACTCATGTGTGTGAACCAATGTGTGAGCAGGGATACATACACTAACTACCCCTACCACTCGGTATTGCATGGTGTGACTGGTCCTGCCCCTTGGCAGCCACATGTACAACATGAACATCTGCAGGAACAAAGCCTTCGCGTGTACAAGTGTACACACAAAAGCTTCCATGTGATCTGGAATCTTGAGTGCACAGGGTTCTAGGGCATATGGAAGGCTTTGTGTGTACAGTAGCATATGTGAAACCTGTCTCCCTGCAGATGTTCACACTGTACACCTGAATACTTGGGTGCAGGGCTAGCCTCCCTCCCTTATGTCAGGGTCAGGGCTAGTCATGCATACCCTCACATCTTTGTCTATATAACTGCTGAATAGGACTATTACATGGGGGAAATGTATAACTCAAGAGGGGGCTGGATTACACCCTGTAACCCAGGGTTTACAAACGAAACACAGAGGTGGGACCTGCAACATATTGCAGTGCGGCATGCTCCTGTTCAGGATTCCAGCCAACCAGGATTCCAGCAAGTAGGTGATTTCCAGAAGAGAGGTCTGAGGTGCCGCCAAGGTCAAAACATGGGAGAGTAGTCAAGCAGAAACACACTCCAAAAAGCACAGTCAGGCAGGAGTCCAAGGGTCAGTAACACAGAGATTCAATCACAAGGCAAGGTCCAGGATACTAGAGCTAATAGAACAATGTTGTTTCAGCATTGGCCACCCTGAAACTGAAGGCTTATGTATATATTTATTATTATGGCAACCCAACTTGGGTTTTAGTCATTTACAATATCAAAAACAACAAAAACAACAGTAGAATGCCTTATAAGGATACATTACAACATTCTGATCACCTTATATACTATCCTCTATATTCACCAAGGCTTTCCTGATATTCGCCGCTTTCACCGCGAAAAAGACTAGCTTCAGCGAGATAGATTTCGCTGTAGCTGTAAAGAGGTAACGAATTTTATCCAGGTCTGGACAATGAATAATTGGATCCAAATACCTAAGTATCTTCAACATCTTTATTAATGACTTACTAGATGAGGAGGTGCAGGGAATGCTTATCAAATTTGCAGATGGCACAAAGTTGGGTGGCATAGCTAATACTCTGGAAGACAGAAACAAAATTCAAAGCGATCTCGATAGGCTGGAGCGCTGGGCCGAAAACAACAGAATGAAATTTAATAAGGATAAATGCCAAGTGCTGCACCTAGGGAAAGGAAACCAAATGCAGAGTTACAGAATGGGGGGCACTTGGCTCAACAATACTACAAGCGAGAAGGATCTTGGAATTGTGGTAGATCACAAACTGAATATGAGCCAGCAATGTGATGTGGCTGCAAAGAAGGCAAATGCTATTTTGGGCTGCATTAATAGAAGGATAGCTTCCAAATCGCGGGAAGTGGTAATTCCCCTTTACTTGGCACTGGTTAGGCCTCATCTTGAGTACTGCGTCTAGTTCTGGACACCACACTTTAAGAAGGACTGTAGACAAACTGGAGAGGGTTCAGAGGAGGGCAACAAGGATGATAAAGGGACTAGAAACAAGGCCCTATAAGGAGAGATTGAAAGAACTGGGCATGTTTAGCCTTCAGAAGAGGAGACTGAGGGGAGATATGATTGCACTCTTCCAGTACTTGAAGGGTTGTCACACAGAGGAGGGCCAGGATCTCTTCTCAATCATCCCAGTTTGCAGGACACGGAATAATGGGCTCAAGTTACAGGAACCTAGATTCCACCTAAACATCAGGAAAGAAATCCTGACTGTCAGAGCAATAAGACAATGGAACCAACTACCTAGGGAGGTGGTGGGCTCTCCCAATCTGGAGGCATTCAAGGTGCAGCTGGACAGCCATCTGTCAGGGATGCTTTGACCTGGATTCCTGCATTGAGCAGGGGGTTGGACTTGATGGCCTTGTAGGCCCCTTCCAACTCTACTTTTCTATGATTCTATCTTTTCCTAGGGTTCTCATATAGTTTGCAGTATAGGACATAATGAACTGTATCCTCCACTGCTTGGTCTCCACAAATACATAATCTTTGTTCTCTTGGTATGTTTTTATATCTTCCTTCTTTGAAATTGGACGGCATCGTCTGGAAACGCAGACTAGTAAGAGCTTTACAAAGACCTGGGGTGGTTATTTCTGTTAAATATTTTTCTTCCTTATGAGTTAGTTTTATAAAAGGGAAACTGTTAGAGAATCTGGAGGCTTTAATTTTATCAATATCTATCTGGCAGAAATAATTCGGCAATGTTTGTCTTATCACCTCGCGTTGTTGGTGTATCATCATCATCATCAGGTGATCACTCGTGACCGAGTAAGATTGTCTTCCAGGATTTTAAAAAAAAAAATTACAAAAAGGAAATTTTAAAAGGAGGAAATTCTAAAGAAAATTGTGTAGACTCTAGCGATGGGTCCGTAAGTGACTGTGGAGGCCAATTCTAGATCCACACAGCTTCCCACAGTGAGGACCCAGGTTACCAGATGGAAGATGGTCCTGTAAAGGATTCGTTTGACGTGCTTTTCGCCTAGCACGTTTCTCCCTTTCACCTTGCACTCGGGCTTCTTCAAAGTCCATAGAACCTTTGTGAAAGGCCAACCTCCAGTTAGATCGTTCATGGGCCAGAGCTTCCCAGTTTTCGATGTTTATGTTGCATTTTTTTACTCTAGCAAATTTCAACACAATTTGCATTCATCTATTTGCTTTCAACTTTATTGCCTCCAAATGGTTAGACCAGGATCCATTTTGCTTGAAACAGATACCTAGATAGTTAAAACGATTCGTTTGTTCCAAGAGATATCCATTTTGGCTTATATAGCCAGATCTTCCTGAGCCCCACCTAGGGATCAGCTGCAGTTTGTTATAGGCCCTCTGGCAACACTCCTACTCAGAAGGAGGATCTTGCTGCCAAGAAGTCCTTTCTTTTTGAGGTGTACTCCTTTGTAATTGAGCACTTCTTCTCAAAGGAGCCCCACTGGCCTGCCTCTTGAGGCAACAATGCTCCCGGGGGCTAGGTGGTCGCCCAGCCTCTGCTTCAGAGGCAGGACCTCCCTCCTCCTGAGGGGACGGACCTGCAGTCATCTCCCCTCAGGGCCCAGGATGTCCCTGGTCTCCTGGTACAGGAGGTTCCTTGATGTCATTTGTCTCTGGGAGCTCTAACTCCTTGGAGGAGAAACAGAGAGGGTGACACAACCTCTCTGTTTAGCACAACAGCGACATAATTCAGCAGAGGGGCGGTGGGGAGGGAGAAGAGGAGAATTTGGTGGTGGTGGTTTGGGCATCCATGGCAGGATTCACTGTCCAAAGGCCTCTGAGGACTGTATGTGGCCATGGGCCAGCTACCTGTAAACTAGGGTTAGCAATAATGGTTGTAAAGATGTGAATTTCTTTAGTATTATCTATAATTTTTAATATAAAATACAAATAACCAAAACAGAGTGCATTATTTCTCATACAAATGTAAAATAGTGAAAAACAATTATAGACATCAACACCAATACTATCAGCATTACATTACAGACATAATAGTAAGCCAAGCTCCAAAACTGAGAGGAAGGAAGGATGCCCACATAAAAAGGGGGAAGAAGAGAAGTGCATGAGCCTGTGGGGTGCTCCTGATTTCCCGACCACAGTTAGGAGATCAGGCTGCATCACATTTGCTCTGAGCCATTCATGTTTATTTTGCAGGATCTTTTTTTTAATCTAAAAGCATTACCCATCCTTGGAGAGGACGATTAACTTGAGAATAATTGTGACCTGATCATAATTACACAATTGTGACCTGATCACAATACATGACCAATTTCAGCAGGCAAGAGTAGTCTGGCTAATAGTCTTTTTCATCTCCTCTGGGCCTGAACAATACAATTAGCAAACTGGACTAGAAGATTCATAATTTGTGATAATCTTATACAGCAGCAAAATCCACTAAAGAACAAAAGTTAGCTTCCCAAATAAGAAAACCAAGAGGTTATGCCTTGATCTGCAATATTCTGTGCGCTGCTTAAGTACACCATTCAAGCTGCTTCAGCATTGCAAGGAGAACATAATACTAGCAACAGCCTGACATATGCATAAATAATTCACGGATACTCAGTGGTATGGTTAAAAATAGACTATTCTTTGTGACACTATCAGACTTACTCCTTTGAGGATTTGTTGAACAGCAATTGTACCTTGAGACAAGAGGCTTTCAAAATGGATGTGAAATACAAAAAGTTAATGACAGCTGAATCCATACACCTTATTCCCATGTTTGTGCACAACCCCCCGCCCACCATTATTTAGACAAAATGTCAAGAAACCACTATGCTTCTTACAAAATCATTGTATGTAGGCCTGAGTCACTTAACTCCATGTATGTGTACAGGGAAGGATACAATAAATCTTAAAGCAAGCCCAAATCCATTCCAGAAATTTACAGATTGTGGTCTACGGTAACCCCTATGCAGGTGTTAAACCCTTTGGTGATGCCATCTATCCAGCTTGGCAGGACAATACTGGAAAATGTCAATCATTTTCTCTATCTTGGCAGCTATCTTTCTGTTACAGCTAACATCAACAGTGAAATCCAGCATCGTCTGAGCTCCGCAAGTGCCGCGTTTTCTCGAATGAAACATAGAGTGTTAGAGGATCGGGATATTTGTAAGAAGACCAAAACACTGGTTTATGAAGCCATTGTATTACCAACTTTATTGTATGCCTGCGAAACATGGACTATCTATAAACGTCACCTCCAACTCCTTGAAAGATTTCATCAACGTTGCCTCCGGAAAATCCTGCGAATTACTTGGGAAGATAGGCGAACAAATGTCAGTGTACTGGAAGAAGCAAAGACTACTAGCATTGAAAAAATGATCCTTCAACGCCAACTTCAGTGGACCGGTCATGTTGTTCAAATGCCTGACTGCCGTCTCCCAAAGCAGTTACTTTATTCCCAACTCAAAGATGGAAAGCGGAATATCGGTGGTCAATATAAGAGGTTTAAAGATGTTCTTAAGGTTAATCTTAAAAAAATGCAATATAAACATCAAAAACTGGGAAGCTCTGGCCCATGAACGATCTAACTGGAGGTTGGCCTTTCACAAAGGTTCTATGGACTTTGAAGAAGCCCGAGTGCAAGGTGAAAGGGAGAAACGTGCTAAGCGAAAAGCACATCAAATGAATCCTTTACAGGACCATCTTCCATCTGGTAACCTGTGTCCTCACTGTGGGAAGCTGTGTGGATCTAGAATTGGCCTCCACAGTCACTTACAGACCCATCGCTAGAGTCTACACAATTTTCTTTAGAATTTTCCTCCTTGTAAAATCTCCTTTTTGTAAAAAAAAAAATTTATCCTGGAAGACAATCTTACTCGGTCATGAGTGATCGCCTGACTGACTGACTGCTTTCAGGCAGTGGTACTGAATGCTCCCCCCCGCGCCTGGTCTTTCCAGAGGGAAAAGCAGGGTGTATGGGGGTGTAGTGTGTGCGGGTGCTGTTGCCTGAAGGTGCATGGAGCACCCAACTGCCCCCCCCCACACACACAAGGACCTGTCGGATGCTCTGGAGATGCAGTTTCAATTATCATGGCCAAGCAAATAAAATAGCTCCAAAACTAGCCAGTCAAATGGCACTAAGAAACATAGAAGGGAGGCAGAATGTGCAGGAGGACTAAGGAAAAATTGAATAACATGCTGAAACCACCATACTGTTATATCATGAGTGCTTAACCTGTGCGTTTTCATGCTTTTAATTTAAAATGTAGTTTGACCCTAAATGTAACAAGGTAACAAAACGTAGGCCCGGCTCAGACATTCATTCCACCATGTGAGCAGGAGTCATCTTCTGGCCATTGGGAGCTCCTGTTCACCACAATTCTAAACAGCTGGTGGGGCAACAGGGCTATTCGAGCTTACTGGTGTCCATCGCATTATCTTGGGGAAGAAAGAGGAGAAGCCACTACCCTGCCCCCATCAACTTATCCTCAGCAGTTGCAGCCTTTTCTCTCTCTCTAAAGAAGCCATTGGTCATTTGCTCTGGGAACAGATTATGTCAAGGCAGCTGCTATCAGAGCAAACATTGAATGGTATCTTCATTACAATTAGAAGCCTACTTAAATATTGTTAACAAAATTTGGGTTTGATCAAGATGACCCCTTAGGATCCCTTCTTCCAAGCCTGTGATTCTTGACTCTAAGATTTCTCTGAGTACATAGGAAGCTGCCTTATACTAATTCAGACCATAGGTCAATTTAGCCTAGTATCGTTGACATTGACTGGCAGCAGCTTTCCAGGGTTTCAGGCAGGAGTTTTTCCTGCCTTTCCTGGAGATGCCAGGGATTGAACCTGGGACCTTCTGCATGGAAAGTATGTGCTCTGCCACTGAGCTACAGCCCCTCCCTGAGTAAATCAATCAGGGTGGGCTGACCTAAGGCAAGATCTCTTTAAGATCTGACAAAAGATTGTTGATAGCAGGTAATATTCAGGCAATGTATTTCAGTGGGAGCCAAGATGGTCCAAGAAGGCATAGGTGATGGGCAGAGATGACTCATCCTTATCCCCCCTCCCAAGAAAAGGGGGCATGTTTTTCTTCCTCCCTTCTCTTAGGATGTGGCCATCAAGCTGTGTATAACAGGAAACAGAAGAAGAAGCTGGCAGTTTTAAAGGGAGAGATTCAGACAAGATCAGACTGAGGTAAGGTCTGAACTAGGGATTTCTTTGGAGTTCTGAAAGGGCTGGACAGCCCCCCTAGAAATCTGATGGGGAATCAGTATCCACTGGAGTGTTACTACCTCCATCTTATGCTCAAATTGTATATATGTATAAATCATATATTACAAAACTCCAATCTCCAGTGATCTCATTCAAAGGACACCAAAACCCCAGGTAACACTTGCACCCTGGAGTTCTCAATGCTTGAACTGAGGTGCAGAGGTTGTAACATTATATTCTGATTTTGATTTCTCAGTCTTTTGATGTATAGCTGAGAAAAGTGGCATTACAAAGACATTGTGTAAACTGCTTTGAAGTTATTTCTAGCTCTCATGTAGATTGTAGAAGCACTATCCAAAGTCTAAAGATCCACCTAGTGCAGGGGTGGACAACGTGTAGGCCAAAATGTCTAGAGAACCACAATTCCCATCATCTCTCACCACGGGCTATGTTGGCTAGGGCTGATGGGAATTGTAGGCCAAAACATCTGGGCCACAAGTTGCCCACCTGATTTAGCATGACAGCTGCCATGTGAGGGCCACCAAAAAACCTCACTCATGGAGGCATTCCACAAGGTAGCTTAGCCCATGCAACAGTTCCTATACAAGCAGCATTTGCATCATGCTTAAGTCAAGACTCAAAGCATGCTCACTCACAGGTCAGACTTGTAGGGAAAATCCAAGGCCACTGTGCCTCCCCCACAATTCTGCACTCTATAGAAGATAAGAGTAGGAGAAGAACAAGCTAGATTAAAAAAATGCTTTAAGGCTCAAAATGGGGGGGGGGTGTCGTCGAGTGGTACCAGTTTGTGCCAGTTGTTTTCTTTTTAAGTTAAAAATCCAAACAAAGTAGGAACCAACTGTTATTTGCATGGGCACATGGAGGGAAACAGTTCTGGGGAACACCAGTAGAAAACTGAAAGCAAGGGCAGTAGTTATTTTGAAATCACTCAGTGAGAGTTGTACAGTGCTATGTTTGTTTGTTTCACTCTTCTGTCTCCTTTGGCATCACATTATAAAGTCTGCAGCAGCAAATATTACAGCAGTCTTTTCAGAAGAAAGTTTTTTTTTTTAAAGTACGTATATCAGCCCACACCCCTTTCCCTTCTACTGGGAGGCCTGCTCCTGCTTATTTTCTGTCTGAGGAGCCTCAGAAGACATAGCCCTGACCTTTTGCATTAGCCAGCTGGGCACTCTGTATTTTACACTGCTATAAAGCTAGTCTTTCATGTAAAAAAGAGGAGAGTGAAATGTTAAAGAAAAAATATAACATTAAAATTACAAATGTAATTAAATATTTAGGAATAGAAATTACACAAGATAGTGATAAAGTAGGAGAACAAAATTTTAGAAAGTTAAAGACAGAGGTTAAAAATAAAATAGAGGAGTATAAAAAAATTGGACATTCTTGGTTTGGTAGAATTGCGTTGGTAAAAATGAAGATATTGCCTAAAATAAACTTTTTGTTTAGGATGTTACCTGTAAAGATTACAGAAAAAGAAATTAAAGATTGGCAATCAATTATTAATGAATATTGTAATGGAAGGAAAAGATCAAGGATTAATAAATATAGTTGGTATAAAGCGCAAAAAATAGGTGGTTTAGGTCTTTCTAATATAAAGTGGTATTATTTAGACAACCAAGTAAGACATATTTTGGACATTATAGCAGGGAAAGACAAAATGTGGTTGGAATTAGAATCACGAGAATTAGGAAACATGATGGTGAATATATTATTTAAGAAAAATATAAATAATATTATAAAAGGACTAGAAAATCCCTTTTTGAGGAATATGTTAGAGAGTTGGAATAGTACGAGGAAACTTTTTACACCAGAGGTATCCCCGTTAACTCCGGTAGTGGTCATGGAGGACTTTCCAGAAAATGTAAGACATATAGAAGCTATACTAAGGAGAAAAAAGGTGATTAAATTAATGGATTGGGTGGAAAAATTGAAGACTAGAGAACATATAATAGAATTAGTAGGAAGAGAGAGAATTTCATGGTTAAATTCAATGCAATTGGAACTGTGGTTAAAGAAGTGGAGGACAAGAATGGACAGCGAAAGAGAACTAACCAATTTTGAAAAGATAGTTTTGACTAGAGAAGCTATAGAAGGTAATGTTTCAACAAGAGGTACAACAAAGGTTTTATATACGATGTTACAAAAAGAAGAAGAGCATAAAGATTCTCTTAAAGTGTTATGGGATAATGAATTTGATGAGGAAATATCGAAACAAAGTTGGAAAAATATTTGGGATAGACGTATTGTAAGAGTTATGTCAACTAGGATAAAAGAGAACTTTTATAAAGTGGTATGGAGATGGTATTTAACTCCAGTAAGATTAAATCGGATAGATAAAAATTTCTCCGCATTGTGTTGGAGAGGATGCAATGTAAACGGTACATATGCCCACATGTGGTGGAGCTGTAAAAATGTTCTGGAATTTTGGCAGAAAGTATTTGCAGAAATATCAGAAATAATTGGAATGGAATTAGAAGTCTGCCCAAAATTAGCATTGTTAACAATTACAGAAAAGTTAGTTTGTTTAAAAAATACAAAAGAATTGATTGTGAATTTGTTAACAGCAGCAAAATTAATGATAGCTAGGAATTGGAAGGTTCAACATGTCTTTTCAATTACTGAATGGTATAAAGAGGTATGGGATATCGCGCTAAATGATAAATTAACTTGTAATATTAAGTGTCAAAAAGGACAATTGGAGAAAGACACCTTTGTGAACATTTGGGGTAAATTTTTGGATTATGTGTTGGTGAAGGGGAAGGGGAATAAACCTTGTCAAGATTTGTTATATTTTTGGAATATAGAATGATATCTTGTATATATATTATAATTTTTTTGGGGGGAGAAATATAACTTGGTCCCAAGAGGTGGGGTGTGTGCACAATGTTTATGTTGTATTTTTATGTTGTTGTATCCATTAGTAGCTGTAAGATGTGAAAAAAAATTAATAAATATATATATATATATTTTAAAAAAGCTAGTCTTTCAGGCAGGAAGAATCACCTCACTCAGCTGCATGAATTGGAGTCTGTCATCCTGCAGGTAAAGACCTATGTGTTGTTTCCTCCTATTCTGCTCTCTCACCACGCTTGAGGCCGTCTCCCCTGAATCCCTTTTATCTCCCAGCATCCAAAGGCCAGGGCAAAGCCAAACTTCCATCACACAGGCACATATTAGAAGTCTACTTGAATACAATTAGGAGTCAAGCTGTTTTAAATGTAAACAGTCTAGAGGAGTCTGTATTTGAACAAAATAGCAACAAACTACTGGGGTCAATATGCTCCTGGCGGGATACCATAGAAACTACCTGAGATGGGGAAAAGTGGTAGTTCAGGATAAAGCACACTCTAGAAACAGCTTGTTCCTTAATCAGCACAATGTTGGCAGCTACATGGGAGAGACAGCAGAAAGACGCAGGTATATTTTTTCCCCACTGGATAGATCCAACAAGATAAGGGGAGGGGATGGGGAATTGGATACAGGATGAAGTTTGTTATGCCAGCAAATATTGAATGGTTCCCAGGAGGTGCACAAGGGCAACAGGAAGTGACCACATTTCAAGGGCAGTGAGTGCAAAAAAGGAAGTCTGCATTTTCTTTTAAAACCCAGGAAAGTGTCCTAGAAAACCTTTCATGCTATTTGAGATTAGAAGAAACCAACTTGTATTCTTGGCGTCATTCTCACAAACAGCGGAGGAAGTGGTCTGGATAGCTTCAGTCTGCAGATTCACATAGGACTGAATGCTTGGACATATTAATCAATCAATCCTGCCCATAGCCTTACCTTCTTCCCAATATGCTATTTATATGTGCAGGGAACTTATTTTCATGAGAGAGCATTCAACGTGCCAGCTCATTTTTGCTGTTTGGGAGAACCAAGCCCTTGTCCCTGTAAGAAAGCTGAATGAAATCAACTGCCTTCATCATCCAGCAGCTAACCAAAATTTGAAGATATAGAGCTGACAAGGTCTGGTAAAATGCTTACTAGCAGCTGACATGTCAGTCTTCCATTTCTGTTTACAGTAAAATAAGCAAAATGTTGTTGTAATTAGTTTTTGTTATTGACAAATATTGACTATAACTTTGGATTTGTTGAGAATTACACATTCTGTCAAAAGGACTAATTAAGCTTTAAAGATATCTTCTCCATCTGGTTGCCTCAGTCAGCCGACTAATCATCGCCAGTTCCTTGGAACAAACAATTCTTCCATTATCAAAACCAGATTTTGGCTCAAAGACAACAGCTATGGCCCACCCTAGACATCACTCTGAGGAAGAGGGAAATGATCGCTTAGAAGAGACCCATTCTTTGCGAGATGAACAGAAATCCTCTTGTGCCGAGGATATGCCTATGGAGCCTGAGGGAGATTTGATCATTAGAGACACAGAGAGCTGGGTTTGTGATGGGCACGTAGACCAAATAATGACTTGCTTGCCTGGTGTGAAGGATGCAGAGGTCATGTGTCATCTAGATAGCCTGGTAGGTATGGTAGGTAGTGCTGGGGACAAGTCAATGGTTGTATAATATAATGATGAGAAATGTAGTCATGTGACCCTGTAAGCCAAATCTAAGTTCCAAGGTAGGAGGTTGAAAGCCATGACCTCTATGGTAGCTTTCTCTAAAATGTTGCCTGTTCTACACACAGGGCCAGTGAAACAGGCGAAGCTGAGGAGGTCTCAAGGTGCAGATGAGATGGTGGTGTAGGGAGGAACGGTTTAGATGTGTTAGGCACGAGGAAACATTTTAGGACAAGCCAGGCTTGTATAAAAGGATCAAGCTCCACCTGAACCAGGATGGAACAAGACTACTTTAAATAATAATAATAATAATAATAATAATAATAATAATAATATATATATATATATATATTATTATTTCTTTATGGTCATAGACCACTGTTGCTTAACATCAAAAAGATGGCAGAGCGGCTGCTGGCAGAGCACCCTTACGAAAAGCCTACAAGACTTGAGGAGCATCTGTTTCAGAATGAACCATCCTGAGAAAATGAGGGTGAAAATGTTTTTGTTCACCCAAATGGGGATGTGGTAGAACAGGCCACAAGCATAACTAGAACATGATAGCCAGTCAAAGAAGCCAAAGGGCCATATAGGAAAATGCATATGCTGGAAATATTTAGAGAGGACACCATGTATAGGTGTTTCTATGCCAATGTTAGAAGCCTCTGAGCCAAGATGGAGGAGTTGTAAAGCTTGGTTTTAAAGAAGATGACAGGTTCAGTGGGCATAACAGAAACCTGGTGGAATGGAGAGAACCACTGGAATACATCCATCTCTGGATACAAACTCTATAGTAGCGATAGGGAATATTTTTTTCCTTCAAGGGCTGCCTTCCCTTGGGGGAAAGTGGTTGGGGGCTGCATAGTGTCAGTGAGCAAGGCCAAACCTCAAAGTGGGTTGGGCAATCACACGCATAGAAGTATACACACATGCCCACACACACACCACTCTCACTCTCTTTCACATACACACCCCATTACTCACACATACAGAAACACATGAAGAGAATGATCTCTTTTTTCATAGGCAGCTCAGCTCTGATTATATTTACCTCCCCACACTGCTTAGGTGATCAAAGATCACAGTTCAACAGTGGGAGAAAGGGGGCGGGGCCAGAGGTTCCCCACCCTTGTTCTATAGGAAGGGCAGGGAAGGGCATACTGGAGGCAATGTCACTCTGTACATCAAAGTGGGTATAATATCAAACTAGAAATTTCATAAAGGGCAGACCCCACCACAGAATCAACACTAGACCCCAAAAGTAATTAATCTTGGTGACTTCCTATCCCCCCCAAGCCAAAATGCTCAGGGTGATCTTGAGATGGAGAATGAAATCAGGAAGGCATGAAATCAAAGTGTTGTAGTAATGGGAGACTTCAAATTCTCTTGCATAGACTGGAAAAATGAATGTTCCAGTCATGACAAAGAGGTAAATTTTCGAGACAATCTAAATGACTGTGCCGTAGAATATGTGATCATGGATGCCTTACCCAAATGAAGAGAACAAGAATGAACACAAACCTGTACAAAAGAAATGCAAGCAGAGAACAAGGGATGCAAATAAGAATTTTGAGGAACATATTGCTAAAAATCCATTCCATTTCAGTCTGGTTTCAGTCCTGGTTTTGGGATGGAAAGAGCCTTGGTTGCAGTAGTGGATGACACGCTGCTGAATGGATGGGGGAGTATGTTTCATTTGAGAAAATGTGGCACTTGCGGAGCTCAAACGATGCTGGATTTCACTGTCAATGTTAGCTGTAACAGAAAGATAGCGGGGGAGGAGCCTAGCCAGCTATGGAGCAGTAGCTTTCTGCAGAGCTCCCGGAATGATTTGATAACATCTGCAAAATACACAGGAAAGACAAATCGTGAGTTAAAATTCCTTCGCTGTTTGCTTTCTGGAAGGTATGCAGATGCAGAGTTAAAAAGGAAATAAAAAGAACAGTTTTTTTTTTGCTGTGCTTTGCTCTGGATTGTTTATGAGCTCCAGACGGGTGAAAAAGTCCCTACCCCCTCTTTGGAAACGCGATCGGGTGCATCCCTCGGATAACAGTTTGAAAAGGCTAATTAGGATCCCTGACACGAGAGATACTGAGTTTTCTTATCAATTTGAGCAACAGGGTCCTGAAAAGAAGCTACGAGGTGGTGAAAGTTCCGAGACAGCGAGGGGGAAGGGCGGAAAAATGGCGGATTCAGCTGGCAAATTCCCTGCTGGTGCCAAGCCAAAGACAACATCTCCAGTTAAGCTTAAAGGGGCAGCACCAGATTGGGAGAAGCTTTTATTACAGTTTCAAAACTCTATGGAAACAGGCCAGCAAAAACATACAGAAGCAATTGAGAAATTTCAAAAACTGCATCAGGAGGATATGAAACACATGAGAGAGTCCATGGATCGGATGGGGGTTCAAATTAAAGAGCTGCAAGTTAGAGTTGATAAGGTGGAAAAACTCCAGGCGAAGGATGAAAAAAGTTTTGAAAAGTATGAAACGAAATTTAATGAGATGGAAATACAGATGATCAACATGCAAGACAGGCAACGTCGTTCCAACATTTGGATCAGAGGCTTCCCCATGGAGATGGGGGAGACTGGATATAAGTTAAGAGGCAGTATTTTGGAATGGATGAATGAAGCTGTCTCTGGAGAAACAAATCTTTGGGATGATATGGACATTGAGATTGTGCATAGAGTGGGAATATTAAGGCGTGGTATGACATCCAGAGATGTTGTAATGAAATTTGCAAATTTATACAAGAAGGATGTCTTCATGAAAGCGATCAGAAAGAAAGGTCAAGTAGCTTTTAAGGGAGCTACTCTGCAAATCTACAATGATCTCTGTCAGCAAACAATTAATTGGAGGCGAAGTGTTAAACCGTGTACAGCAGTCTTGATCAGAAAGGGATTACAATACAACTGGGGTTATCCAGTCTTTCTTACTTTTGTGTGGAACAGTAAGAGATACAAGATCTCATCATGCGACCAAGGCATGGGCCTGCTGGGAGAGTTGGGGCTTCATGATGATGCGGAGGGTCCAGAATTGATGGGTCAACTGGAAGAAGAAGGAGCAAGTGGAGGAATTGTATAAGAGGTTGTTTCAGCACGAGAAGAAAAAAGAAAGAGAAAATGTTTTATAAAGAAGTTATCCGGGAGGGAATGAGGGGCTGCTGTTCGGGCGGGTGATGGGTCCTTCCCCCCCCCCTGGGATAGGTGGGTAGGTTTAGGGTGGGGCAAGTTGCCCTGGCTTAGCAGGGGGGATAGTTTAGATGAATGTGGGGGTGGGTTAATGGGTATGTTATTGTTTAGTATATTCACGTTTGGGGACCAAAAAAGGAAAAATGATGTTAATAGATGGATTATAAGTTAAGAATTTCAACTTTAAATGTTAAGGGGCTAGGTTCAGTTACTAAGAGGAGGCGAATAGAAGCACTTCTTAAGAAGGATAAGGCAGATATTATATTCTTGCAAGAAACGCACCAGGCAAGGAAAGGAGTCAATGAATTGAAATTGAGGTGGTCTAGAATATATGAGATAGCATGTGGATCATCTAAATCAAGAGGAGTAGCAATTATAATTTCAAAGAATTGTGGTTTAATGTTTTAAAGGTGAAAAAGGATGGTACAGGTAGATATATTATAATGTATGGGACCTTGGGAGGAGAAGAATATGTTATAGTTAATGTTTATGCTCCCAATCAAAATCAAGGAGAATTTTATCAACATGTGTTTAAAGAAATGGGTAATTTTCAAAATCAAAGGATTATTATGGCTGGGGACTTTAACATGGTATTGGATAGAAGAAAAGACAAATCCAATCCGACGAGAGAAGATCAGAGAAATAATTTAACGATCTTGAATAAGTTAATTAGTAAGGAAGGGTTGCTAGATGTTTGGAGAGGGGTCAAGGGGAATGAGGAAAGATATACATTTTACTCAACAGCAACTAAGAACTATTCTAGGATAGATTTTATATTTGTGTCCAGGACACTGTTTTCAAGGGTCTTGGGCACAGAGATAGGAGTGATAAAAGTTACAGATCATGCTTTGGTTAATATGGATTTGAAGATACATAAGGATTATAGAGAAGCGAAAAGATGGAGATTGAATTGTAATATTTTTCGTTTCAAACATTTAACAGAAAAAATAGAGAAGGAATTGAGGGAAATTTGGGAATTTAACCAAACAGAAGAATGTACTGAAGCGATAATATGGGATACAATGAAGAGTGTAATGAGAGGAATAGGATTGAGAGAGGCAATAAATTTGAGGAAACAAGAAGTTTTTAATCAAAAGTTAGAGGGGGAGATTAGGGATTTGGAAAAGAAGTATTTAGAGAAGAGGGATAAGAAGATTTTTGCAGAATTACAGGGTAAAAGGAAAGAATTGGAGAATAAAGAACTGGATAGGGTACAAAGGAATTTGATTTATACAAAAAGGGAGTATTTTGAGAATAGTAATAAAAATTCTAAAATGTTGGCTAGATTAGCACACACAAAAAAAGAAAAAAGTTTAGTGGGGGTGATTAAAGACAAGAGGGGTAAAGAATATAATCTATTAAAGGATAAATTGAAAATTTTTCATGAATATTACACGGAGTTATACAAGGCAGGAAAATGGTCGGAAGCTGAGAGTAGAAAATATATCGAGAAAAATTTAAAAATAAAAATCCAGGATGAAGATAGAGAGAAAATGGAGCAACCATTTACGGAAATTGAAATAGAAAATGCTATAAATAAATTGAAACAGGGGAAAACGCCAGGATTGGATGGTCTGGGGGCGGAATATTATAAAGTTTTTTTAAAAATGTTAATTCCAAAGTTAAAACGATTGTTTAATGATATTTTACAGGGGGGAGAGATCCCCCCGTCATGGAAACAGTCCTTGACTATTTTAATCCCGAAACCAAGGAAGGATTTAGCAGAACCAGGTTCTTATAGACCAATATCATTAATTAATCAAGATGCTAAATTATTGACAGCAATTTTAGCTAGAAGAATGAATAGTTTTCTAAATAAGTATATAGGGACAGATCAATGCGGTTTCATTCAAGGAAGACAAATGGCAGACTTAACAAGAAGGGTTCTGAATATAATATATTTAATAAAGAAAAATAGTTTGAAAGCGGGGGTTCTTGCATTGGATATTTTTAAAGCCTTTGATTGTGTGGAATGGCCTGCACTAAAGATGTTAATAAAAACTATAGGGTTTGGAGAAAAATTTATAGGTATTACTAATCAATTATATACTCATAATGTTACGTCGGTAATTGTAAATGATGGAATAACAGAAACTATTAGCCTAGGCCGGGGAACTAGACAGGGTTGTCCCCTTTCCCCTGTATTATTTGTGTTAGTTATGGAATTGTTAGCGAATGCGATAAGACAGGAGAAGAAATTACTGGGGATAGGGATAGAGGTCAAATGTAAGATAAACCTTTTTGCAGATGATATATTGTTAACATTAGAAAGGCCTATGGAAAATTGGGATTGGATAGAGAAACATTTAGATGAATTTAGAGAAGTAACAGGGTTAAAAGTTAATTGGGATAAATCGGAGATAATGACATTTAATTATAGTAAACTGGAGGAAAGGGGATTTAAACAAAGGAAAGTGGATATAAAGATAAAAAATATAATTAAATATTTAGGTATTGATATATTAAAAGATATGGATAAAATAGGGGAATGGAATTTTAAAAAACTAAAAGATGAAGTTAAAAATCAAATAGAGGATTATAAAAAATTGGGATTATCGTGGTTCGGTAGGATAGCTTTGATTAAAATGAAGATTTTACCGAAGTTTAATTTTCTATTTAGAATGATACCATATAAGATATCAGAGAAAGAAATCAAAGAGTGGCAAGTAATGTTAAATAGCTATTGCAATGGGGGGGAAAAGATCAAGGATTACTAAGAATAGATGGTATAAAGCTCAAAAAATAGGGGGACTTGGTCTCCCTAATTTAAAATGGTATTATATAGCTAATCAACTTAGATATATTATGGATATTATTGCTAGAAAAGATTTTATGTGGTGGGAAATAGAAGCATTTGAATTGGGTAATAGGGTGGAGAAATTCTTATTTACAAAACAAGGACATATTATGACAAAAAGATTAGAAAATCCCTTTTTAAAAAATATGTTAGAAATTTGGGGTAGAAATAAGGAAATATTTTTACCAGGTATATCCCCGCTTACTCCAGTGGTGGTTATGGAAGATTTTCCCGAGAATGTTAGACATTTAGAACGAATTTTTAGAGAGAAAAAGGTGATAAGCTTAATGGATTGGCTGGGAAAAATGGAGACAAGACAGCAAATAATTGATAGGGTTGGGGCAGGAAGAATTTCTTGATTAAATTTAATTCAATTAGTACAATGGGGTAAGAAATGGAAGAGGAGACATGAGCATGAAAGGGATTTCACCGCATTTGAGCAGTTGGTAATGTCCAGAGAACTCGTAGAAGGAAATGCATCAGCTAGGGGTCTTACAAAGATGTTATATAAAATGTTGCAGAAATCAGAAGAGCAAGCAGAAAATCTTAAAATAGTTTGGGATACAGAGTTTGAAGAGGAAATATCAAAGAACGAGTGGAACAAGATTTGG
Organism: Shinisaurus crocodilurus; assembly: GCA_021292165.1. NCBI lineage: Eukaryota > Metazoa > Chordata > Lepidosauria > Squamata > Shinisauridae > Shinisaurus > Shinisaurus crocodilurus. The sequence goes on from CM037880.1 coordinate 90,198,388, forward strand.
GATAGGCGAATATTGAAAAATATGTCTATAAGAATTAAAGAGAATTTTTATAAGCTAATTTGGAGATGGTATTTGACTCCAGTGAGATTAAATAGAATAGATAATAAATGTTCTCCAATGTGTTGGCGAGGATGTCAGGAGTTGGGTACATATGCTCATATGTGGTGGAGTTGTAAAAATGTAATGGATTTTTGGAAAATGATTTTTGAGGAAATATCAGAAATTGTTGGAGCTGATTTAGAGGTTTGTCCTAAACTAGCTTTGCTATCAATAACGGAAAAGGTGATTGGTCCTCAAAATGTTAAAGAATTAATTATAAACTTGCTTAACGGCAGGTAGACTAATGATAGCAAGGAAATGGAAAATTCAGCAAGTTTTCACTATTACTGATTGGTATAAAGAAGTATGGGATATGGCTTTGAATGATATGTTGACTTGTAATATTAAATGCAAAAGGGGTCAATTAAAGAAAAATATTTTCAAGGATATTTGGGGTTTATTTTTGGAATATGTGTTTAAAAAGGGGAAAGGGAGTTTACCCTGTCAAGATATGTTGTATTTTTGGAATAATGAACAATTATAGAGTTATTGGATTATTTGGTCCCATGGTGATGGGAGCACAATATTAGTTATATGTGTGTGTTATTTTCTTTGTATTGTTTAAAAAATTTAAATAAAATTAAAAAAAAAAGAAAAAAAGAAAGATAGCTGCCAAGAATAGAGAAAATGATCGACATTTTCCAGTATTGCCCAAGACAATCCTATACATGTCTACTCTGAAGTAAGTTCCTTTGAGTTTAATGGGGCTTCTTGCTAGTCAAGTGTATATAGAAGCTGGTGATATAATCAGGGGGACACACACACACACCTCAAATCATCTGGTCAAGAATCATGAGAAAAACACAAACATACAAAATACTTTTCCTGAACTGAGTGTCGTCATACAGAGATGATTATACTAAGTAGTACCAGCTTATGAACAATGACATCTTCCAGAAATAGATACAGGCTGCTTTAGGCTAAGATTTTCCAAAGTCAATTTATAACCCAACTTAAATTAAATGGAAGTAGTAAGCATGAGAGCTGTAAACTCGAAGAAATGAATCAGTGGATGGATGTCTGAAGGTATTTTTTCAGTGAAGCTGAACTTTTGTGCAAATTGCTTAACCTCAATTTTAATTTACAAATGAGATGGTTACTTCATTTTAATAATTATGAAACATGCATGCACTCATGCGGCTGTACAGAAATCTGACAGGTAAAAAAGCTTGGATGACACCTCAGTTTAAAAAAACAAAAGCAAAAAAGCCAAATCAAAACCTTGTCCAATTAGTCACTTACAGGACTGATTAAGTTGGAGAGGGGAGAAAATAAAGCTTCTTACCAGCAAGTTAAATCCTTTCTGCAAATTCAAAGCTATGCCAATTAAAAACAATTGTCAGGGAACTTAATTTGTAAAAGGTTGATACAATTATTTCTAAGCTTTGAGAAGCTTTCCTTCAACTCTAGCAGCAAGAAGTGTTATGAAATCGAAAAAATACATATACCTACAAGAAATATTATTGTTGCTCTACATATCGAGGAGTGCAACCCTAGGCTTGTTTATTCAGAATAACATTACAGTGGGTTCAGTGGGACTTGTTCCCATGTAGGTATGCACAGGACTGTGGCCTAAGGCTGCATATCTAACTTTAGAGTACAAATTATCTGCTTACAAACTGACACTAAAGTATGGAGAAAACTATTGACATATGGATGCACAAATTCATGTGGTTGAGTTAGACTGTTGACCTGGCTCAGATAAAAGAACAGAAGGAAGAAATTAATTATAACTCTAATTTCTGTGCCCCATCACATTATAAAAGTTATTTACATTAATTCACTATCAACATTAATAGTCAACACATTAGGACTAAATCACCTTTGCCTGTATTACTGTTCTAGTTCAGCACTATTAGTTCTTAAACAAAAAGTTCCCAAGGCTGGCAGAATTTAATTTTAGGTTTGTTAGAGGGGGGAAAACATTACTGTGTGCACTCCTCTGGTGAGAATTTGGGGTTGGTGGTTCTTTACAGCATCACTATCAGGAAAGGGCCAATGTTTGTTCATACAAAATACAAAATTGTCTTGTTCATAACACCTGACTGATATCTGAATTGAGCACCATTTCCCCCTTGAAGTTCATCCCCAATTTGGAATGTTAAATTCGTTTCTCCACCTACAGAGTCTTCATTCTGTTGTCCAGGCACCCAAAGCTAGCTACATTTTAGACACATGCACAGAAGTTGCTTACATCCTCTGGATGAAACTGACATGAAGTTATTCAGCTATTATGGGTAACTGATGAAAGTTTTTCAGCTGTTATGGATAACTGATGAAAAACATAATTTAATTCATCTTTTTTACTTTGGTTCACTTCATCTTTTATTAGATTTAACTTTGCTCAGTAACCTCTTGTTCTTTTCACTTGTATTTAACTCAGATTTTTACATATATGGTGGTCCGTTCTTAAGTATGAGTTGTCCATAAGTTGGGATGTTCTTAACCCGGGGACTGTCTGTACTACGTTATTTTGGTTGGTTTTTTTCTTAATTTGTTGCTTTTTATTATATTTCATTACTTCTGTGAGCCACCTTGAACTGTGCAAGGAAAGGTGGAATATAGGTATTTTAAATCAATCAATCAACCAATCCCATGCCTAAAAAAGCTAAATACATTCTTTTAAATTAAAACACAAGCAGCTGTAGCCACATCTCTAGAAAGCACATTGGCAATAGGATGTTAGATGTGATACTCCTTTTGTTTAATTCAGAATGTTCTGCATCAAAATAAGACTTCCAGGCTGGCAATCTTGGTCATTTAAAGATGCTACCTTTCTCCAATAACCTAAACAATGGAGAATGAGAAAAATTCCTATTTCGATGGAATAAAAGAAATATCTTGATACAAATCCTCGGGCACTGACTGAAGAAGGCTGGAGCACAGATGACAATTGGCAGTAGGTTTTGTACTACACCTGAATGGAAGTTGGAGGTCTAAACAGGACAAACGGGGGTCTGCACTTCCAACCTTGCAAGGTAGGAGAGGCTGCAAAACATCCTTTTCTATTAGAGAGATAGAGCTGCCATCACGCGCATGACTAATAATAGTTCTTACCCTGAACATATGATCATTTAGGCTTATGGCTTGTAATTATGGAGAAGGATAGACCCCTTTCCCAGAGCTTCCTTGAAACCATGGTAGAATGCACCAAATGGTCTAGCACGTGATTAAGACAAACCTTGAGCTAGGCAAAAGAACTGAATCAACTCCAGTTTTCAGTTGAGTAGATTTATCAAGAAACAAGTAGACAGAAGTTCAGAAATGGTCAGTTGCTTTTAAAATAAAATGTAACAAAATTAACCAGCTAAGACTCTACTTATCAGGAAACTAAATCCTAAGAATCACACACCAAGTCAGCTTGCAGGTGGTGGAGGGGCATCTGGGACTCTGCAGTATGGTTTAGTTTTGACTCTTTGCCAGCTGCTTGAAGGCAAAGCAAGATTTCACCATCAAAGGTATTTCTATGGAGAGCGGGAACTCCCATAGAAAGATGGGAAATTCAAACTGACCAATCTTTAGTCTGAAGTGACCTTGATCATGCATCCTTCAGGCAATTTCTGCAGGTACCTGAGTCATGTGGGTGTATGTGCGGGGAGTCAAGTCTTAGATATGGAGTAATGTAGATTTTGAATGTTTCTTCAAGGCAAGGAGATACAACTAAGTCCCAGTGATTAATCAGTGGCAGAGGTTCAAAGCCACTGGCTCTGTCAAAGCCAGTTCAGTGAAATGCAATTGAGGGCAGAGCTTGCAGAACAGAGGGAAAAGGGAGTGGTAGACTTCATAGCAGCTGTATGGACTTGCTTCATCATAGCTTCCGTTCAGCCTCATTCTTTTCGGATTGCAGCTTTCCAGTACCAGAGAAGAAGGAGAGGTGGACTTGCTCACTCAGCAGCTATTAGTTCATAGAACAAACGGGGGGGGGGGGGGAATTGGGCCTCTCAGCAGAGGGGCCAGCTTCTGAATAACAAAAGTCCCAGACTGATCAAACAAGGTAAAGTCACATTGTTTCCCATTTCAGCAGGATTTAGCAAAATAGTAAACCAGAGCTCCTTAGTACAGTCTCAGGTTGGATTTGGGGTGAAGACAGAGCTTCTCCCTTCTCTCAGCTGAAGTCAGCTTTGAAGTCACTTTTGCTTCTAGTTTGGAGCTTGGGTTTTCAGCAACAGGTAAAACTTATCTTGAGAGGGAAAAGTAGTAGGGAGGGGCATTAAAAGCTCCTCCCTTCCACCTTCTTCTTGCTTACTGGGTCCTCCTTTAGCAGGGGGATCCCCAAAGAACATGACTTTAGGGAAAGAGATCACCCTTGGTTCCCCCTTCCTCTTCCAGTTGCACTTTACTCCAACTCCACATTGTGGCATTCAGGGATGCTGAAGGGTATTTGTCGGGGGCCCAGTCCTGCAATCATGCATTCTAGTACTCTGGCACCAGAGACTACAAATCAGTGAGATCCATTTATTACAGCAAATCCCATGGCATACGCTTAACGGTTACAGTCTTCAGAAATCATACAGCTGATGGCATTTTGCTACAGGCTCTTGAAATTGTTCCACATCAAGGTAGGGGACTGGAATGTCTCTTAGGGACCAAATTCCCCAACATTCCACCGCAAGGTAAGGGACCGGAGCCAATTCCCAAATGCTCCTCAGACAAGGGAAGGTTCAGAGCCAATTCCAGATGCTCCGGAGACAAGGGAAGGGATCCAAAACAGGCCTGACTTACCCACATACCCCCATAGAGAGCTGAGCCAACTTTCACCACTGAGTTGGAAACTCTGGGGTGCTGTGCGTCTTGGCCTTAGGATCTGAGCAACTCCTAACTGCTCCTCTGACAGGGGAAGGATCTGAGCCCTATTGCTCATGAGACAAGGGAAGGGATTCTAGAAGAGGATCTGAAGCAGCAAGCACACCTCCACAGAGGTCCAGAAAAAACCTGCCACTTGGGTTGGCCCCTCTGGGTACTGTAAGTCCAGGCCTCTCAACAATAAGGGTCCAAAACAAGATCAGACTTGAGTCCAAAGTACTTCCCCACATGCAGAGATTCCAACATCCAAAGCTCCCAGCTTTGGGGTCTCTATGCCACATGGGTCAAGGCATAGGAATGTCCAGAAGTCAGGAATTAGCCCCAAGTAGGGGTGTAAAAACCTACCTCGGGGGTGCTCGCCATTCTCTCGGCGAGCACCCCCCCAGAAGGCGCGAACCCCCCTGCCGCTCGATCCGCCTCGCCGGCAGCGCAGGGTCCCGTCGCATCACTTCCGGCTGCCAGGAAGTGACACGACAGGACCCTGCACTGCGTTTTTAGCGTAGAAACCAGGGCAACCCGGCTTAAAACGGCCGTGAATAGCAAAATAGTTTAGGACACAGACCATAATTTTCAAGCAATCAGATATTTATCCACCAAAAATACCTTCAACATAGCCATAAAGTATCATTCCTTTGGAAAATTTCAGCAATGATGCTGTTTTTAAAAATTCACCTTTTGGCAGATGCTGTATCTTTCAAATCTTCATTTTAAGGTTTAATTTTTCTCCCTGGGGAAAAAACCGAGTGCAAGAGCAGAATGTGTATATTCTGACTGGAGAATGCGCTAAACAAGTTTTAGAATGAAGATTAGATTTAGACCCTCACTTGAATACCGTTTTCCCTCATAATTTTTCAGTTAACATGGGATGGGATAACCTCCATCATGCTGTAGTTTATGAAGCTACAGACATGCCCTCAGATCAATAGCAAAGAGCTGGGTTCACTAATAATCCTAAAGAGCTTGCCTCTACCATATTTTTCAGACAGCATAATCTATCATGATATCATAAGGTCCACAATGAACATAATTCTGCTTAGGAAAGGAACACATAAATCTCTCATCATAGGTTTTTTTTTTAAAGTACTCCATTTATTCTCTGTTAAATCTTGCTTTCTAGCAGAAAGATTCCAGCTCTTCCACTGTGGAAATCTTCCATAAGAGAGCCTTGGTATTTCCCCATCATACCTCTATGCAAGATTAGTAATAATACAAGTAGATAGGAAACACCAAAACAACTCACACTAACACAATTTCAGAACCGGACAAAGTTTCCCTTCATTTTCCTGGTCATTTTCCCTTCCTCTTATTCCCTTTTCCTTCCTAGAAAGTTTTATTTAAGTGGCAGGTATCATGCAATTTCACATCAGTATTTCTGCAGAATCGGCTCTTTTCTGCTTGCCTATATATACTTCACTAAATGGCCATTACTGATACACTAGTAGCCTCCAATGGGTTTAAGCAAGCTTAAAAGGACATGCGGCAGCATCTCCTTTGCACATATATCTTTTGTGTGGCTTGCCCTGAATTGGATATAATCCTTTAAAGAAATAGCTTTGGATGACAGCCCCTCATAGCTTAAAAAAAAAAAGGGGGGGGGATGACTAGCAGTGACACTTGTGCTGTCCTGATTTTATCCCTGTAAATATTTTTTCAATCCCAAGCAGAACAGTTTCATTCTGAAGCCAAATTGAGAATCTTAAATCTCTAGTTGCTGAGTTCAGAAAATGCTGAAATGCTGTTGAGATAATTTTGCATCCACATATGTCAATGCATTATACAGATCTTGGTATATTTTTTAGATTCAACCATAATCTATAAAACATAAGGGATTCAGGTAGTTATTATCCATGACTAAGATTTGACAAGTGTTGCCCCCACTGTACATTATCTCACACTGCAGTATTATATAAATGTCACTAGCTGCAAGACAGGAATTTTAAATATATATTAAGATTTTTTTTAATGTAGCAAGTTTAAGTGGGTCTTAGAACTTGTTTGCTGAGTACATCTAATCTCATTTAGCAAACCAAACCAAACGTTCAGGGAAGATTTGGTCAAATGTTATTCTCTGCCTTCTTTTTTTAATTGCTATCTTAACATTAAATGATTTCTGAAGGGTTGGCAATTTTTAGGCTGTTCTACTGAAGTGGTTTGTGGCTGGGTCCTCTTAACAGTGCCAACTAACCCAGTCCTACAATAAAACATCAGAAATGAAATTACATACAGTGTTCCTTGTTTGTCAGGGACAGACCCAATTTTCTGCTGCTTGTTCTTGGTAGATCACTATCTTATTCTGGTTTTTTGGGAATGGCTTTTAAAATTGATGATAGGCAGTGCACAAGTTGCCATTCTTCAGGTTTCGCTTCTCTTCTTCTGTCTTCTAGTTAAAGAAACTTAAATGGCTGAATATTCAGCAGATGCATGTAAATGCATATGCACAAACACTAAAGGCACAATCCTATGCATGTTTAGACAGAAAAAATGCCCTACAACTCCCAGCATGGCTGGCTGGGGCATGCTGGGAGTTGTAGCAGGGCCGGTGCTACCATTAGGCCAACTAGGCGGCTGCCTAGGGCGCCGGGCTAAAGGAGGCGCCAGAAATGCCTTGGGGAAAAAAAAATACATCACGTATTTTACCAAGTTTGTTTTACCAATCATGTCCTGTGGCGGGGAAGGGAAGGCGAAAGAAGCGCACCCCTCCCTCTCGTTACCAGGAACAGCAGCAGGCAGGCTCCTTCTCACAACCAGCATCAAAAGAGGCAGAGAAGGCTACAGACTGGAGGAGGGGAGGCGGGCAGGGGCCAATGATGCACCTGCAAACACCTCCTTCACCTTCCCTCTCAAGGATGCACCTGCAAACACCTCCTTCGCATTCCCTCTCAAGGATGCACCTGCAAACACCTCCTTCGCCTTCCCTCCCTCGCGTGAGCCTCAGGTTCCTCAGCTCAAGGTCCCCTGAAAGCAGTTATTTCCAGCAACCAGGGAGGGAGGGAAAGGTATTTTAAGCTAGCTGGGGCTCCAATGTTTTAATTATTTACCATGCTGTTTCTGTGTTTTGGTTTTAAATGGTTTTAGGATGCAATCCTATGTGTGTTTGGAGGGGGGGGGAATCCTACAACTCCCAGCATTCCCCAGCCAGCCATGCGCAATCCTATGCACGTTGAGGTAGAAAAAAGCCCCACAACTCCCAGCATTCCAACAGCCAGCCATGCTGGCTGGTGAATGCTGGGGGTTGCGGGGCTTTTTTCTGCCTCAACGTGTTTAGGATTGTGCCCTGAGCTGTTGATGTTTTCTTTACTGTACTTTGAATATTGTTGTCTGCCTTGAGCACTAGGCTGGTAAAGACAGGATAATATACATTATTCTGATAAAGAAATATTGCAACAAAGTGATAGAGAGAGAAGGGGAAGTAGCAAGTTTCGTAAATCCCCTCCTAAATTTGAACCAGATGATCCACGGGCTCTCTCTTTGCTATGTTTCTACTACATGCATCCCCCCCCTGCAACCCAGAAGGTGTACGAGTCAAACCGGTGTCTCTGCACCTCCACCCTGTGAGGTAGGACAGGCTGCAAGACGCCCTTTTGTCTCTATTCCTCACAGGTAGCGCCACCACACCTCTCTCACATCCTTTTTTCATATCCCTTGTGCTGCCTGCAGGAGGAGACAGGCTTTTACATATATATGGAGTAGGAGAAGGCCCTTGGGAGTTCCTGGCATAGCTGGGCTGATGTTGCCTCTTTGCTTTCCTCGTGAACACAAAGGAAAAGTCTCAAAGTCCACAAAGTTTTTCTATGGGGCTCGGCAGTTCCCAGGGAGGGAAATTTATTTCATAATGGGCATAGGGCTGGAGGGAGGGAGGGCTCAAGTGGGAAGGGGGGGCGCTAAATATCTGATCTTGCCTAGGGCACCAAATTGCCTTGCACGGGGCCTGAGTTGTAGGCCTTTTTTTTCTGTCTAAACATGCACAGGATTGTGGCCTAAGGCACAATGTAGGTTAAGTGCACAGCCTGCCAATAAACACAGTAAAATCGGTGAGGTTCATTTTGAACTGGTAGACAAGAAAAAGCAAAGTGCCCCATAATAACTGTGCTTTTAAATGATGTTACTAGATCCAGGCTAGGGCTGTTGGTTCTTGTTTTGGTTGTCTAAATACAAAATGCACCACCACCACCCCACGATAAAACACACACACGCACACACAAAAGTAACGATACCACAAGGGAAGACGATCAGCGAGGATGATGTGGAGCGAGCCAAAAGAGCCGGAAAGCAACAGCAAAAGAGACCGAGGGCGGGAACGCAGGTACTTAAATAAGCTCTCTCTGTATCTCCGCCCTAGCCAAGCCATTGGCTCAGCAGCTGTGACCTGCCCTGTTACCTGACTCTCCCCTCCTCCCCCACGCACAAATCTTCTCCCTGGCCCCAGGTGAGGGGCCAGTGGAAGTCTGTTGGTTGTCTAAATACAAAATGCCAGTGCTTTGATTCCCTTCCATCTGCCCCTCCCTCTGTAATAACTGATCATCTAGGTGATAAATGCTGCTGAATTTAAGTTGCAGTGTGTGTGTGTGTGTGTGTGTGTGCGCGCGCGCGCGCATGTGCTCAGACCATTGCCCTTGGTGCAATAAGTACATAGGATAGACCCAGTTTTATCTGTAAAGTGTTGGAGGCTATGTAACCTTTTCTGTCTCATTGCATGCTTATCAGATGATACTTAGTATTCTTACATACAAATATTTTTTTCACTGACTTTGATTTGTCTTTACTTCCATAAACCAAAAGAATCCTTTAGCAACCTGAGATGCATTTCCTAAGTCTACTACTTTCCAGAATTTACTCTTTTTTCAGCACTAATGTATTAACAGTGTTAGGTTATTAGGTAATCTCTGCTTTTTTGAGGTTTTTTAAAATCATTCTAGACATGCCACCACCCATCAGCAGATTTCATCTACACAGTATAATGAACAGAAGTAATTAATTCCCATGAGTGGTATAAATGTAAAGCAAGAGCAAAGCAAGAGCAAAACTGGGTGATTTTCAAGTTTCTCTTTCTGATATAATTGATAAAAACAGATATTAAAACAAAGAGATACAAGGGAGCTCTGTTCAAAAGAATGCATCAATTACACAGTGCTCTGTGCTAAGTACATTCTATATTGAATGGTTCTGAAGACAGAAAATCATTGAAGTCAATCTATGACACCTGAGGGACAGGTAAAATTACAACCCACTCATTCAGTGAATCTGTTTGAGTTCCAAAACAGCACCTTGTGCAAGCTAGTGACGTAGTATAAGATATCCTAAACATGTCATCAGCTTCTTGACCTTCTAGTTGCAAATAATTCAAAAGACAGATTAGAAAGTCACTTGTCTCATCTTGAACTCTTTGAGAAAATACATTTTGATTCAAACTACTGGCTACACACGTCAGAGGAACTCAGCGCATTATGAATCTGGCTTTGGCTTAATAAAACTGTATTATTCAAAGTGCTCCTAACATTCCCTTTGGGTGAATTTCTAATTTTATTTTCAAATTCCCTTCTGAAGTCAGTTTACCTACGTGCAAGTTTATCCCTCTTATCACCCCATCTGACATTTGTAGTTAATTCTTCATACCTGCAGAGACGGCACAGATTGAAGTGCCCTGTGCTGCCAACTGCATGTCTTCTGTCTCCACTTGCGAATGTTTGAAGGACAGTATTGCCCTTTACAGGAGTAATTTGAAATAGGTCTCCAAACAAAACAAGTTTCTGTCCAAACGGAACATCATTACCTTTATTTACGATTTCTTGTAATTGTAGATAGATAAAAGCAAGCATGACATTGAATCTCATGCTAATCCCATCTATGATTAGAAGACATAAAGGTTTAATCAGTTTGTGCAGAGCTGCAGTAGTCTCATCACTCAGTTTTTGATGCTGCATCTTCTCCATACCAGTTGCTCACCAAGCCGAATTCAAGGTGTTGGTTTTGACCTTTAAAACCCTATATGGCTCTGGTCCAGTTTATCTCAAGCAGCGTCTCCAGCAACATCAAGCAGGCCACTCGACAAGATCTGCCACGGATGGCCTTCTCCTTGTTCCATCAGCCAGAGCGGCCAGGCTGGTGGGGACTAGGAAGAGGGCCTTTTCTGTGGCGGCCCCCAAGTTATGGAACTCTCTCCCCAGTGACCTCTGCCATGCCCCCTCCTTGATGAGCTTCCACCATGCATTAAAAACATGGTTTTTCAGGCGGGATTATGGGGTGGGTTAGAATTCTAAAGCTGTAATGGTATTTTATATTTTGTTTTAGTGTATTTTTTATATATATTGTACATCGCCCAGAGTGGCCAGGTCACCGGCCAGATGGGCGATTCAGAAATATAATAAATAAATAAATATGCTCCACTGGGAGCCTAAGCAGCTGATGGATGGTCACACCACCAATGTTGTGTGCTGCCAGTCCAATAGGGTCAGCAACAACATTCAGCATAGCCTATTCCATCTAACACAAATCTCTAATTGCATTAATCAAGAAACTTTTGCCAGTTCCTGCAAGTTCACTGACAAATATGAGTAACTGTTCTTCATTACTATATGGGCAGGATTTGTTCTGCTAATCGATGCTGTGCTGGATCAGATGAGTTATTTTTTTGTTACACTGTCTCCTGTTCAGGATTGATTTGATTTAATAAACTCCAGATTTGGTCATTGTTCAAATGGGACTTGTGGATCACTAATGAGATAATCAACTTTCATTTGCAATGCACCAAACTCTAGAGCACATCCAGCTAAAGGATCATTTTGACTCAGTCCCTCGCTATTTTGAGAGTCATGAGCAACTTCGTTGAGCCTCTGAAGGTTCTAATCCCGGATTCACAGGGATAGATGAAGGCAGCCCTTGGGCCACTTGAAAAAGCTCAGCTGGACGGTTACTTGAGGATGCAGCAAAGTAGTCCACCTTCACTGCTTTCTTCACCACACAGGTGTGATTATACACTTTCATGTGTGATTGGCAAGTGCACTGCTAGGTGCCTAAAAGATCCGGGGCTCAGGCCCGGGGCAGAGGATGGGTCATGAGAGGCAGGGTCAAGGGGTCACAAGAGGCGGGTGCTTTCTCTCCCCTTGGTTTATTTTAAGTAACCCCCCCCAACAAAATAGAATGGGGGGGGGGAATCACATTATAAAAAGTATACATCAAACACTGTTTTCTGTATTTCTGGAAATAATTGTCCTTGTGCTAAAAACAACTCTACCCCCAGTTTATGCCTAATAGCCCTCTTTTCCAGGGTTAGCTAGAATGACTTGAAAATTGCTAACCCACGTTCCATTCACTTTGTAAGGGTCTTCTGAACACTTAAATAGTTCATTTGGATGAACTTAAAAAAACTTAAAAAAAAAAAACAGAATAAAAGGGCAATGGGTGCATAAAGTGACCCACAAAACAGACACGGTGTAAACTCTACTGCCTCTTCCACTCCAACAGAATCCCAGCCCCAGGAGGAAAATGAACAGGAATCAACAGTACATTCAGTACATTCAAGTCAGGTGGAAGTTGAAAGAAGGCAGCCCTGATCCACACACCCCATTCCCATTTTCTTGGGGGGCTCATTCCAGACACTACATTCAGAGCTGCCAAAAGCGAATGCATGGAAGGTGGGCTCAGTATAAGGGAGCATTAAATCGATGCTTCTCTCCCCCTGCACCCTCCTTTGGAGGAAATTAAGTTTGGAATATCTGAACCAGCCTTCCCAGTTAACCCAACCCCCCAATTATCTTTTTCATTCCCCACCCTATTTTTTTTTTTAAGCTGTATAAAATGCAGGATAAATTTTGACCTGGTCCCTCTCTATACATTGCCCTGGACTAGGAAACCAAGAGTGACACAGTCTTTAAAAGACCTCTTCGTTAGCAAAGTAGTAGTAGATGATGAGCTGGAAGGAAGGAAGGAAGGAAGGAAGGAAGGAAGGAGAAATAGGTGTGCTTGAGACATGACAATTCAGGTGTCACACAGAAGAGGCTGGGCACTAGCTTTCCTGTTGGTTTGGAGTGGGGTATGTGTGTTGGAGAATGTGTTCGAACTCTTAAAAGCCAGGAATAGCTCATGGGTAGGCAACCTGGTGCTTTCCAGGTGTTTATGACTGCAACTCCCATAATCTGTGACCATTGAGTATTCTGGCTGGGGCTGGTGGGAGTTCTGTAGACTTTTTAGTGAAGAAACAGAATATTCAACTTTAATCAATATACTTGCATAAACCTAAGGAGAGTCTTTGCAGGTTCTTTTCTCAAGAACAGACACACATTCCCTCGCCCCTCCCCAAATCTGAGTAAGAAGGAACATTAAATCCTGTTTTTGCTGCTTCCTTTTGTATGTGGGAGGACAACATACTGCTGCACAATCACAGCTATGATAAAATTCTTTATTTGTTCTGTTTAATATGGGTGGCTGTCAATTCCATCTTTGGGACTGGAACGAAATAGCTTCAAAGGAAACCCAGAATATGCTTATCCAAACAGTGGGTGTTTGCTAACGTTGCCTAATAGAATTAAAGTTCAGTGACCACTGTGAAACTCACAGGACAAACCTAAATTTCACATTGTAATGAAAAATTGTAGCTCTTACTTATAGCTTAGCATGGTTTTATATGTCCCCTAGTTTATTTCCACAGCTGTAAAATGTCATTTCGCATACCATCTCATTTAGCCTGCTGCAGACTGCTTTGAAAATTGTTGGAATTTTACAAAATCAGGTTGTTCGCTAGCAAACTATTTTATATTTTAAAAAGCAGCATGTACATGATAATAATTGCACAGCTTCAAATGTTAAGTGTACCTACTGCATAGTTAAGGTAGAACTGTTCATTCAGTAGCATTATAAATCTCATATTAATATTTAATGACATTAGCTAAATATGCAGGAAGTATTTTGTTAACTTAAGTTGTGATTAGTACATAAATAGCCATTTTAAAATAAGGCTATATTACATATGCTGCGATTAGTTGTTTGTAAAACTTTAGGGTGATAATTTTCAGTATTATTCATACAAAGGTGATCTACATTTTAATGTTTGCATTTTACATTATTTTCACAAGAATTCAGATGCATATGAAATACTACCATATGTTTTGTTCCATTCAGATTTGTGAACTATAGCAAACTTTGCGACAGATCTTTTTTTTTTTTTTTTTGCGGGGTGGTGGTGGCTTAAGATTGTCATAGCACAATCCTATGAAGCATGCTTGAAAAATCAGACCCACTGTGAAAGTATTTACTAATTTATGCGGTTTCTATTCCAATGTTCCTCCAAGTTTAGGGCAAGACAACTGGTTGTCCCAACTTCATACCCCTTTTATCTTTGCCACATTGCTATTAGGTAAGTTAGACAGTCTAAGTCACCTAGTAAGCTTCATGCATACTCAAAACATCCCTATTAGGGATAGTCCCTATTTTCTGGGACTAGTTCAAGATCAATGGCTGATCCTAAATACAATAGACACACAGCTGGGGTGAATATGGCCTCCACATTGTACAATATTTAGCTTATTTAAAAGAATGCATCTCATTCTCCTGGAAGTAAAGATTATGTAAAAGCTTTTTTCCTACCTGCAGGATATGAAAATTCTTTTGTCTGTAATCTGACAGCTGACACGTTGCATAGCTGTATTCTGCACTGAATGCCTTATACCAAATAGTCAAGGTTAATCTCTCCATTGGTAAAAGTCCTCAAGTTGGCAAGGGTTTCACTGTATAATGTGAATCTCTTCCTAATAGTTTTTAATGCAGAAGGCCATCAGTATTAGTGCCAGTAGCTCATGTGGCAATTACAACTTCACTTACTTGTGAGAGTGAGAAGTATTGCATGGCTTTTAAAACATGGAAGTATACTGCAGGCCGGTGCTATGAAAAAAGTTACCACAGTTCTTCAAGAATGAAGCTCTGTTTTTAGGATCTGACTGATTTCTACCTCTGCAAAAACCTGGCACTAATTATGCTTTCCCGCTGTCACATCAGTTTGTACCTTGAGAATTCTTCCTTTTGATGTTTCAGGATGAAGCAATTTCACTCCTGTGTACAGTGTATCAAGATGGAAAAAGAATCCCAAATAAGCATTTTTATACATAATTCTAACCGGAACCAGTGTTTTCTAATGTCATATTAATTTGATTTCCAATGGATGAAACCCCCTTTTTAAATAAATGTCCATGTTTGTTGATGCAATTTAGATTAGCATTCTTTATCACACATTTCAAGTAATTTATATCCACAGTAAAGCTACAGATGTTAGAATAGTTTCTTTTGATATGATCCACAATTGTTTTCATGACAGATCCTAGATGGTGTTGTTTCTGCATTATCACTCAGCGTGATAAGGCTTTTATTACATCATCAGCCTGCCTCATTCATGGAATTTTACGGGGGTCTAGATGACAATAGCTTCCATTCATAACCCTCTTGTGTTTCTCTTGCACTTCTTCTGTCTTTTTTTCTTACCACAGAAAAACCATTGAAGAAAAAAGGATTGAATAGGTACACCATGTGTTCTAATTGATAGCAGGGTCAGACAAAACGAGAACATCCAAATAACCCGATGGAAGAAAGAGACAAAATCTCAAGATATTCAAAATATATAGTTGTAGGATTTCTCTTGGAGATATATCTTTTCAGAGATCTCTGCAAAGTGTTTTTTTTTAAAAAAAAATTGGGCACAGTCCTATGGGTTGCACCCTCGATGACCGTACTCGGAGGCTGGATGTGCACGGATCTCGATAGGGAGTGGAAGTGGGGGGAACTTACCCCGCTCAAACCCCCCGAGCCCCACGGGACTTACCTTTTCCCCAGCTCAGCACATTTCCCCGGAGAGGAGCCGGGGAGAGGTACTTCTGGGTCCCCGACACTGCTTGTTTCACATACATACGATAGAAAACCCCCTTAAAATGGCCGTGCAGCTGTTTAAAGGTGGTTTTCTATTATATTTACCTGAAAAAAGCAGTGCCAGGGTCCCATCACATCAGTTCCTGGCACAGCGCCAGGACCCGTCGCGTCACTTCCGAGTCCCCGGAAAGTCAAAAGGAAGTCTCACTGTCACCACGCGAGGAATCGAGCGGCGGGGGTGCTCGCTGAGCACAAGGCGAGCATTCCCAAAAGGTACGCGTATACCACTACTAACATAAGCAAACTCTAGCATAACGCCAATAGCAGGGTTGCCACTAAAATTTCATTTTCCATTTCCCAGACTTTCCCAGACCAACTTTTGACAATTCCCCTGACCACCATTCAAAAATAACCCCAAGTTAAAACAATTCATAGGTTACATTACATTAAATAATGGTTTTATTAAATGGTATAAAACTAGACAAGTAGTGAAAGGTATTTTTTCCTCTCTCAAGACAAGAGCTTCAAGATGAGGTCCTTTAAACACTGAGACTGGGTTCACATGACAGAACAACCCACTGTGGCCTATAGCCCCTCCAAGAACCTGTCCCGGGTTCACACAACACAACAACCCACCTTGGCTTATAGCCATGGTGGGTTGTCATGTTGTGCAAACCCGGGACAAGTTTGTCAGGGTGGCTTATTTTGAGGTTATAAACCACCCTGACAAGTCATGGCTTATAGTAGGGTCTGTTTGACCCATGATAGATTGTTATGTTGTCCGAACCCGGACAACGTGATCCCCGACTACAAGCGAGGTACTTGTCAAGAGCTGCAAAACCCCTTGCTGCTCTTGCCAAGCAGCTAGCGGGTGACCACCATTGCCAGCCACCCCCAAAGTGCCCAAGCAGTACTTTGGAGCGCCTGGCAAAGGCTCCCCCCCCTGCTGCCACTGCGACCCATTTTGGGGTCGCTGCAGTTTGACCTTTTCTTTTTTTAACCTTTTTTGGGGAGATTGCGAAAGCCAGCTGGCAATCAGGCTTTCATGATCACCATGGGGGCATCCATGAGGTGCCCCCCAAGGACCCCCATAGTACCTTGGAGAGACTGCCTGTGGTCACCCCCCTTTAAAAAAACCTGTACCAATAATTTTTTAAAAACCGGCCCGCCCAATTTGCACAAATGGGGAAAGGCAGGTTAGTGCAACAAGGTCCCTGGGCTAGGTACTGGCCACAGCAGGTGCCTCCTGGCCAAATCTATCAGGCACCCATCCTGTAGAGCCTAACCCAGGCTTCAGGTAAGTATTTCCCCAATTCGCAAGGAGCTGGCAGGTTTGACAGGTCTGGACAGGTCTGGACCTGTCAGCTCCTTGCAAAACCCCTGGAGACAGCAGTTTGCAGAAAGGGTCTCTTCCCCCCCTTTTTGCAGCATGATCCCCTGGTTTCCTTGGGGGATATCAGGTGTTCCTAGTGGCTGCCCAGTTTTGCAAGTGTCCCTCCACTGCTAACATTGGAGGAACCTTCAAAACTGGAGGGGATTCCCACTGACAGGAGGGAGGGCTCAGTTTGACAGGTGTCAAAGTAATGTCGAACTTGCATACCCCCGGCACTGAGAATCCTCCCAAGTTCTGCCACTCCCCAAGGTGCTAGCAACTTGGTGTCAATGGCAAAACCAAGGGGATACTTGGGACTTGTGATCACCCCAAACCCCTCTGGATACCGTGATGATGGCTGCTTTTTAAAAACGGGTTAGATAAATTCATGACAGCTATGGATGAAACCTAAGTGAAATCTCTATATTCAGAGGCAGAAACTGCACAACACCATGTACAATAATAGGATCATAGGATCATAGAGTTGGAAGGGGCCTACAAGGCCATAGAGTCCAAGCCCCTGCTCAGTGCAGGAAACTAGAGGAGGGGGTCTCCCATCCAAGTAATAACCAGGCCTGACCCTGCTTAGCTTTCCACGCTCAGACAAGCTGAGCCAGTGTGAGCCACAGGCCTGTAAAGTTCTGTTACAAAGGAGTGGGTAACTTGTGGCCTTCCAGATTGAAATTCCCATCATCCCTCACCACTGGCTATGCTGGGATAGGCTGATGGGAGTTGCAGTCCAACAACATTTGGAGGGATACAAGTCATCCACCCCTGCGGTAGATAGATTTGGAAAAAAAGATTTAGTGCACTAAGTAGGCTCTGAATTAGGACCAAACTAGACAAGACATCAAGTGAGCCTTTGCATTTAACATGCAGGTTTTTAAGAATGCAAATAGCATGAACTGCATGAGGGAGGGGGGCTAATTGATGGGATCAAAGCAGGTGCAGACAGAGGGCATAGTTAACCCTCTCGTCCTGTGTTGAGTTCCCAAGTAACAACCCTCTGAAGCTTGGTATTTGCATTCGGAGGAAACCCCTCATTGGCAAAGATGCATTTAACACCTAATTTGGCCCTTAGACTCCATATGAGAGCCAGTGTGGTGTAGTGGTGAGAGTGTTGGACTGGGACTTGGGAGATCCAGGTTCTAGTTCCCACTCTGCCATGAAGCTCACTGGGTAACTTCGGGCCAGGCACTGACAGAAAGATTTTGTGGACCCATCAGTTGCAGCTGTTGGACAGCGACCCGCGGAGAATATGTTAGGCACATCATCTGTTCCTTAGGAACTTTGTGAAAATTGTAGGGTTGGTTCCAGATTTAGTCCTACTTAGAGTAAACCCATTGAAATCAATGGGACTTAAGTTAGTCATGATTAACTTAAGTTCCATTTATTTTAATGAGTCTACTCTAAGTATGTCTGAATCCCAATCCAGCCCATAAACAGATGCTCTGAGATTACATCTGCAAGTTCCTTTAGTACCCTAGAATGCAGGAACTAGAACCCAGGTCTCCCGAGTCCCAGTCCTACACTCTCACCACTACGCCACACTGGTTTCTGTAGCCAACTGTTTCTTGCAGGCTGACAATATACTTGCACGATAGGTTCCTGTAAACTCTATGACAGTTATGCAAATACATTTTAAACTATTTTTTTATAACCCCGTTGCTCTTTTCAGCTGAGAAGCCATGTATCAGTTATGCACAAAGGGAAAAAATTATGTAGCTAAAGTATAGGGTTCAAAATCTATTTCCTTCTAAGAATATTCTTTATTAACGTGTCAAAACAAACCAGGGGTAGTTCTGGCATGATAAAAATTCTACAATACTCATTAATCTAGTATTTATTTCTACAGGCAGTGCAGATGAAATGTGTTTTGTGTATCTCAAAGCACTGCATGCAAAATCCCTTGCAAGAATTGTTATAAAGGATATGTAAAAAAATGTTTTCATGATAGTGTTGTGCCCCAAAATTCTTCTGCATTTTCAAAATGTGCTCATTCAATTTGATGGAAAAGAAATTGCTCTCAAAAGATTTTTCAAAGGAGAAGAAAAATTCAGTGAAATTCTCATGGGTGTGCTGTTCTTGTACAGTAATACCTTGGATTGCAAGCATAATTCGTTCCAAAACTGTGCTTGTAATCCAAAACACTCTTATATGAAAGCGAGTCTCTGGCGGGTGTGAGCGGGGCCGATTTCGGACCGCTACGCCCACTCGCGGCGAGCAGTTACATCCCTACCAAGACCTTGCTTGTTTATCAAGTCAAAATTTTTCAAAATTTTGTGCTTGTCTTGCAAAACACTCTCAGACCAAGTTACTTGCAATCCAAGGTATTACTGTACTTATCTTAGTTACAAGGTGGCTGGGGGCTCTGTGAGAGTGTCCTCTCTTTCATTGTACAATCATCACCCCAGCGATCTGCAGCCTCCCTGGCTCCCTGCACTTCAATTAAAGCCCTGGGGAAAGCATCAAGAGGTAACTCCTCCCAGGGGGACCTTTTCAGAGCAGAAAGGAGAGAAGCTGCAGAGTGATGGAGAAATGTGTAATAGGAAACACATATACAGCACCCATGGCCAGCTTACAAAGATAAGATAAGTTCAAAATGCCACAAAATCTTTTTAAAAAGAAATCTGAAAGCACCTTAACAATGAGGCAGAGAGACAGAAGCCTCTGTCATGGGGGAAGAAAACTTCTGGAAAATTGGAGGACTGATTTCGGCACAGCACTAGTCATGACTATTAAGCCAACTTTTCTACAGAATAGCAGTCCATCAAAATAGCTTTTCATTTTTTCTAAAATACTCTTCAGGCAAGCAGCTTTTTTTTTTCTTTCAAAGCTTCCGAGGTTGCCTGGGAGAGAAGAAATATCAAGTATCAGCCTGTCCTTACTGTACTGCTTTAAAGGATCTACATGAAGAAAGCTAGCATAGTTCCCCATTCCCCACCACTAGCATCATCAGATTCAGAGGAAGACATGGTGGCTCCTGTACCATTAATTGCTGTGCAGAAAAGGGAATTCAGCATGTGCAGTTGTCATGCAAGGGTAAGAACTGTGTCTGCCAAATATCCTCTTCTCCACAACAATAGAGTTGCAGAAGTAACTGGGCTACTGCATTTTGCTTACAATGCCAGGTATGACATGTACTTTTGATTAATATTTTCACAGCTTTTACTAGAATGAGCCACAGGAAAAATGTAGCAGTTTCCAGAAATGTAGCCATGTTAGTCTTTTGCAGCAAAAACAACAGAGTCTTGTGGCACCTTAAAGGCTAACGTATTTATTCTGGAATAAGCTTGGATTTCACAACAATCTATATAGTAACCTTCAGGTTTAGTCATGGGAAATGATATTGCTTCTTAAATGGAGCAGATCTGGAACTCTAAACTGCTGAAATAGTAGACTATCTGACAATGATAGGTAGGTTGCTCTGAGCTCCTTGGATGAAGAGCTGTGTGTAGTGCAACAAACAGTGGCAGCTGGTACCTCCAAAAGTGGGGGCAATGCAAGCCCCCAATCTTGCTAAGCCACTCCCACCACACTTTGCCTGACCTCCGCCCACCCAAAGCTCCTCCTGTCTTCTTTCTCCTGCCTATCAGCCATGATAAATAAATGGAAACCATGTTCAACAAGTGACAAACAACAAGGGAAGATGTTGCATTCCTGCCCTGCGTATGAGTGGCTTACGCTGGCTCAGCTTGTCTGAGTGTGGAAAGCTAAGCAGGGTCAGGCCTGGTTATTACTTGGATGGGAGACCCCTCCTCTAGTTTCCTGCATTGAGCAGGGGGTTGGACTCGATAGCCTTGTAGGCTCCTTCCAACTCTATGATCTATGAAATCTATGAAATCTCCCAGAGATATCTGCTTGACCACTGTTTGAAACAGGATGCTGGACTAGAATCATAGAATAGTAGAGTTGGAAGGGGCCTATAAGGCCATCAAATCCAACCCCCTGCTCAATGCAGGAGAACAGATGTGGGCAGCCCAGGCAGTCACCCATCCAAGCACAGACCGGGCTCATACCTGCTTAGCTTCAGCATGTGGCCTGCATTATGTGCTCTCGATGATCCAGCAGGGATCTTCTCATGTTCAGATGCAACAACCAACCCCAATTACTACTTCTTTGCCCCACATGTACACAATTTTTTTTTCTCTTTACAGATTCATTTTCTTCCTAGATTCCTCTCCTCAAATTCATTTCCCTCCCATATCCATGCAAATAATTTCCTCTTCCAAAAATGCATTCCCAACTTGTCCTCTCTGTTTTCCCTCAAACGAAAAGTTTAATTTTTCCTCATGCATGCCAGGTCTGTCTCCCCTTCAGCCTTCTTTAAATAATCCCCATTTTTCTCACCATGTTCAGTTGCCAAGAGGAGCTCTCCCCTTCAGCCTTCTGTCACTCAGCAGACCAATCCTAATGGCTGACCTCCCAGCTCTGCTGCCCAGGTGGGAGAACAAACAAAGGTGCAGTCAGCAGCAGCCCACCAGTGTCCTGATACTGAGCCTGCCTCCACTCTTCTTGCACAGTGTAGGAGCAATCCTGTGTTTCTGCAGCATCTCCAACTCGGATCCTCAATAATACATCTAAACGATATTGTCCTGGTTGGGCACGTCCTTGTTGACTTTAAAATATTTTTTGCCCTTTGCCAAAATGTGATGCCAGGAATATTGTGCACGCTAAAAAGAAACCACTACTGACAATCAATAGCTAAATAAAGATTCAGACTGTAGCTTCGGGGGGAATGTATGTATATACATCGGTCAGTGCAAAAATCCACCCACCTGTGAGAGTCAGTGAAGTATGATATGCAAATCACCATAATCATCTCCTTTACAAGGGTGTATCCAGAAAATTCCTCTTGATGGAGCCTAAGAAATTCTATTGGGACCAGTTGTGGTTTTTTTTGGACAAAATGGGCATGTATGCGCATGCACTTCTGACAGCTAATGTGGATCAAGTCTTGGGTGGTGACTAAGAGATCAGTGCAGACCTGATGATGCCTCCACAGCTAATGTACAGTGCCTAAAACAAGCATTGCCCTTGCACAGTGCTTGAATAAGACTTTTAATAAATGTAGACTTGTATAAAACAGTTCCCAATGCATTCCCCTTTTCACACATCTCTTGGATAAGACTTTCTGTAAATGTAAACATAAAGACAGTGCCCAACATATCCCCCCCGCCCCCAGCCATGCAGTGCCTGGAAAAGGCATTCTCAGTTAATGTGGACTGGTTATACAGAGACAACCCCCAACTTTAATTACGCAATATCTGTTCACATGAGGTCAAGGCATACACAGTTCCAAGTAAGGAAAACAAATGCTTTTCACACTACTAGTTTGTATGTTTTAGCATGAAATTTGCTAAGGAAAGAACCAATTGGCAATGGTTTCGCTTTCTCATTGTCAAGTAGCACCAGACTATTTTTCTGGTCATTCCTCATGACTGTCTCTGGGGATGTGAGGCATGTGAAGCAAGAGGATACCGTAATTCCTCAGATTTGGCTGTTGATGTACTTAACATCACAGCACAAGCTATCACTTTGTAGACATTTGGAAATGCATCTTTGTAAGTGTAGAGGATATTCAGGGCATTTTGAGCACCGCTCCCCTTTGTCACCTAATCGTTGGTTGGCAAAACTTGTTAAAACTGTGGCTTCCTGAGCATAGGCTTGAACATTAACATTAGTCAGTTTCAAGAGAGGTATAACTGCTTTCTCTTCCAAAGAGGAAGATCAGGAGAGTGCATCCAGAGCTGAAAGCTATTCAGCATTTGCTTTGAAAAACAGTGCTCGCTCTCTGAAATTGCATAGTTATGAACCTCAGTGAAAGCTGCTTTCTGCTGACAGTGTTCAGAAGATGCAGTGTGCCCTCCAAGATTGGTCTCAGTGTGAAATCCCTCCAACCGTGTACTTCCCTTATGCCTCTTTATCCCTTTCCCCATTTCATTTTCTATGCCATTGTCACGACATATTTGGCAAGCCTTGCCTCGTAGCTCCTCAAAAAGGCTGTCAGCCTTCTTTCTTCATTCTTTCAGTGCTGAGGGACAAATATTTACTATTTCTGCAGCTTGGCCTAAATGCATCTCCTTGCTCTGGAGTTGCCAGGGGCAACATCTCTCACTAGATCGCTCTCTCTCTCTCTTCTCTCATTAGGGCACATCTCCCATTAGAAAAGCAAAACCAATGAATTTTATGTTGGTGCAGTAGCTTGTAAAGCTACTGCCTCCATCATGAGGTCCACTAGTACTATGGATTACCTTGGTGGTTTTTCTAGACAATTTAGATAACATCTGTTATCTTATTGATGTTCTGACAGATATTACTTGCGGTGGCTAAGTTTCCTGTCTATCTTTGCTAAAAAGATGTGTCAGGCGATGGCGTGAATACAGTTGACTAACACGATGCTTTCTGTTGAACGAATGCATACCTCAAAGAAGCCCCCAACCACAATCTTTGAACAAGTACATACAATTACAAGGTGCAGCTGGTGATCAAAACAGTTAATGTAGGCTATTGTTTCCCCTATTTTTTCTTGCTCATGTCTTCACTAGAGATTTGTGAGGAATCCGATAGAGGTGAAAATCTGACGGATTTTCACGATTTGGCCCTGTGGATTCCAGTTCGCCAGCCCTGCACTGGCGCCAACCTGCTATGATGACAGTTGAGCCAGCTCGCAGACTTCCGTCTCTAAGATGGGCTGCAGTTTGTGCAGGGTTTTTTTTTAATGCTAAGGAAATTTGTGTGAATGGAACTTTGTGCAATTTGCGTAACTTTACGCAAGTTGCATAAATCACAGTATTTTGCATGTTTCGTGCAAATCGGCACCTGAAAAGCACATGAATCTAGCCCTATTTGTGCAAATCGGCTGATTTTACCCAAATTGTGCTAGATCCACATGCTTTTCCAGTGCTGATTTGCATAAAACATGCAAAATACCCAGATTTATGCAAATTGTGTCAAGTTATGCAAATTGTACCATTCACACAAATTTCCTTAGTGTTTTAAAAAAAGACACAAACTGTGGCCTGCCTTAGAGATGGGAGTCCATAGGAACCCCCCCGACTCAGCCCACTTCTGATAATAGGATCAGAAGTGGGCAGGAAGTTCATCGAGCTCAAGCAAGCTGGACTTCCCAGCATCACACAGCCCTAGTCTTTGCATCCCACTAGATCAGTGTTCTCCAACCTTGGGTCCCCAGATGTTTTTGGCTTACAACCCAGCGTAGCTGGCTGGGGCATGCTAGGAGTTGTAGGCCAAAAACATCTGGGGACCCAAGGTTGGAGAACACTGCACTAGATATTCCCATCATCACATTAGTACCATCAAACCCCTGAATGATTATTTGAGAAGAACGAAAATCACAGTCAGAGAGAACTTTGAACAAATAATCACTTCATGGAGTCTGTGACAAGACTGCTAAGCTTGTGCAAGGCCAGAAGATGTTCTACAGGTTTGCCCTCCTTGACAAGCCTGACTACAACTGATAGGTTTGCTATTCCAGCAGAATCAAGTGTTTCATCAGCTTTCAGATAATACAAATCCACCTCACTGTGAATCTCTTCCGTCATTACTGACCTCTACTTCCGTTCTTCCCATGCACACGTCACTGTAATGTGAGATTTGGATAAGCAATGCATAGAAAATCCATTTTTGTTCTCTAGAGCAGTCATCTAGTTATTTAAGTTACTGACAGAGAAAGGAGGTTGTCTGTCTTCCTCCTCTGTATATATTTTACAAAGGGAGCAGAAAACCTTGTCAACAGAAATTGAGTATTCCATCCAGCGGGCATGAAATCTGTGTTTAACTTTCTATAGCATTCACATTTTATCAAGTACAACTTTGTTCTGTCCCGCTTCTGAATCAGTTTGCTTTTTTAAAAAAGTCCACATGAAAATTCATACGCATTTTGTACACAGTTTCTACTAATATATGCATTTTTTGCAATCACGTTTCCAAACACAGGCTTTTTTGTACATGATTTCCTCTAATATATGCATTGTAATGAAATTTCCCTGGATGCACACATTTGTGTATGCATTTTTTTGATCAGAGAACTGCAACACAAAATTAATAGACATGCAACAATTAAAGGATAATGCATTCCGGTTCATATATTAGTTCAGGAGGTGTGAATTAGGTCAGTTTGTATTAAAATGCAAGCCCAACTAATTTCTCCCTATCCCTAGGGATGTTCCTTGTACCAATTATTAAAGCATCACTCAGCTTGTGGAATAAATATCGGACACAGGCATAGTGGCCTTGGTCTGTGAAGCAGCAGAGCAGGTACTTCTTGAGAACTAAGCTTTACTAAAATATATTAAAAATGTCCATGATGGGGGGGGGGGGAGACACAAAGTGGGAAGCTGAATTTTAAAATATTGCTGCAGATAGAGTGCCCAAGAATTATAAAAGTGCCCCAACTGAGAGAGCAGAGCTGAGCCAGCCACCCCACAAACCTGATGGAAAAACCTGAATGGGAAAGAAAACTTAAAATATCATTCCAGTGATGAAAAGCTAACTGGAGTGGCCAACAACAGAGTGACTATAATGTACCCTAAACTGAGAGAGCGGAGCCACCCAAATAAACCAGCCTGTGCATTGCCACTGGCATAGAATGGTGTGTGACTACAGAATGTGCCCCAAAGTCAGAGACAGGGCCGGTGCTACCATTAGGCCAACTAGGCAGCTGCCTAGGGCACAGGGCTAAAGGGGGCACCAGAAACGCCTTGAAAAAAAATACAGCGCTCTCAAGTGGGAAGGGGGCGCGCTAAATATCTGATCTTGCCTAGGGCACCAAACTGCCTTGCACCGGTCCTGGTCAGAGAGCAGAGTGGAGCCACCACCCAAACTTGCTCGAAAATCCAAAATGGGAAACAGAACTTTTAAGATATTATTCTAGGGAGGAAAAATTGCCTGGACAGCCGGGCAAGAAACCAAAGAAACATTGTAATGTACCAAACTGAGACAGCAGAGCCAACAAAAACCTGATAGAAGACCCAAACGTGAAACAGGAATTTTAAAGCATTCAATAAATTAATGAAATGCACTGTAACTGAATGATGTGCACAATAGAAACCAGCCTACTCTTCAAAATTAGAGTAAGCACTCTGTCCCCCAAATGGAGAGAGTCAAAAGGCTAGCTGCCCACCTGGGCAGTGCCAGAGGAATAAGACTTTGACTGTGCCCCAAACTGAATGACGGGAAGCCCAAAAGCACCCTACAGCAAATCAACAATGATCTTAAAGAAAACTAATACATAAGATAACTTAATAAGGCTCCCTCCCTTCTCCTCCCTCCCTTCTAAATCCCGCCTGGCTGTTTCAGTGCCGGCCTAAAACCAGAAGTTCCAATAGTAACAAAGAGCTTAAAGTTCTCAAGCCTCCAGTTCCTTTCTCTCTTATGCTGTGAAGCCTAAGGGGGATCTAATTTTTTATGATTTCTACACTCCCCCCTGGCCATTTCCATAGGAGGGGAGAACTCCTACTCCTCCTATAGAAGAAGGGACCATTGTTGTCTGACGCTGAGTGACAGCTGACTCTTTCCACTGTCTCTTGCTCAAGCTGTGTCACTTGTGCTCTCCCAGCCATGGAGATTACACCTTGCCTTGCCTTGCTCTGACTCTGACTCCTCCTCTGCCATCATATGTGGTCTCCCAACCAAGGAGAGCTCTTGCCTGCCTGACTCCTTCTCCTCCTCCCCTTGCCAAAGGGGGTTTCTCACCCCCATACTCCTCCCTCCCTCCCTAAAGTTTGGCAGTGCATTGATGGAAAAAATCAACATAATAAATAAAACCAGGAACTTACCAGCCCAAGTCCCCACTTCTTCAGATCACACTTCAGGGATCATCATTGTGTTAAATCTTTGCTGTAGACAGTGTTCCTTGTAGTAGAGGAGGAGCAGGGCTTCACTGAAATAAGGAAAAGGAGATAGCTGTATTTGGAACTGCCATCAAACACTAGTTAGACTTTTAGAAAATATAGCGCCAGCTAGGTATCTCTAGTGGACATTGCTGTTTAACAGCAGAAAGAGGACCCAATTCATTTGGAAACTGTTCAAAACCTGTCAAAATTACTGGACTCTTACACAACTACTTGTTATTAACAGTAGTTCCCAATGGACTGGGGTTCTTCAGGGAGTCTGCCGTGCCTGGGGCAACAATAACGAAGAACTAAAGCAAGGAGCCAAAACAAACATGAACTGAAAACCGGACTGGGCCAACCCTGTTTTTTCTTAAACTGAAATAGAACCGGAATAATTATTGAAAGTATGTTGAACCCGAATTAGAAATTAGCCAACAAAGAAATCCAGTCTGTTGATTCAGAAATAGGGTTCTGCAAAAAAGTATTCAGTGAAAAATTCACTGGCCTCTAGCGGAATTAATCATGACCACATAAAATCAGAATCTGGAAAGGTTGCTATACATTTGAGTTTGTCCAGACTTCTGTACCCTGACCTTACTGTTTTAAGGCAGCAGTCCATTGTAGCATACTAGGGAGTCAATAACCTGGTGGAGATGGAGGGAAAGGACATTCAGGTGCATTTCAGAATGGTCGGGTTTGCACGTCCCGCTTGGGAATGGGCCAGACGGCAGACCCACCACTGACCCGGCACTCCCTAGCAACTACAGGTTAAATCCACCATTGCCAGAGAGTGCCCTGGTGGTGGTGGCAGTCAGTGAGGGGACATGACCACATGTTGTGACAGCATGCGGCCATGCCCCCTCACCGCCACTGCCATGCTCTTTAGCAAGGGTGGGTTTAACCCACCTTTGCTAAGGAGCATGTCGGCAGTGGGGGACATGCCCGCATGCTGTGACAGCATGTGGCCACGCCCGCTCACTGCCGTTGCCAATGCTGGAATCAGTTCCTGCACCCTCCAGGACTAGTCCTGGAGGGTGGGAGGGATTGATTACCCCTGTCCACGCAGCACATGCACGCTGCGTGGGGACAGGGGGAATGGCTCCCACCCCCGTCCTTTCTGGGTGTAGCACCCACAGACACTGTGCCCGGCAAGGGCGGGGGTAGGAGGGGTCTGCCACATGCCTCCTCCTGCCCAATCCCCGAGTGGGGATTGGGGAGGAGGAGGTACTGCCACTGCTGTCCTTTCGACCGAAAGGACAGCAGCAGCAGTGGTGGGGGCAGGATCCAGCCGGCCAGGCCTCACAAGGCCTGGCCGGCTGGATCCCCTGCCTTTGCCACTGCTGCTGCCGTTCTTTTGTGCAAAAGGACTTCAGCGGCAGCAGCGAAGGTGGGATCCAGCCGGCCAAGCCTCAAGAGGCCTGGATGGCTGGATCCCGATCCCAATCCTGCCCCTGCTGCCCTTTGAAAAGACAGCAGCAGCGGGGGTTCCAGGCACCCAGGCTTACTCACTCTTGAGAGCAAGTGAGGCTGGGCACCTGGATCTCCTGGCACCGCAGAAGTGCTTTGGGGCTTCCCCCCGCACTCTGGCCAATGCCAAGAGAGCGGGATTGCTCACAAGTAATCCCACTCTCCCAACATTGGCAGGAGCATGCTAGGGAAGCTGATGACAGCCGTGCTAAGTGCCGGTGGGGCACTTGGCCAGCTGTCATCAGTGAGAGCCTCTTGGCCAGAGTGGCAGCCCTTGTTTGCTGCTCTGGCCAAGGGGTTCTATGCTCCTTTTAGCATGCAAGAGGTTTAGCTTGTGGTCCAGGTTCAGCTGACACGCTAAACCTACTAGGTTTACTGTAACCACAGCACAAGCCATGGCTCTGCAGGGTGGTTTAGATTTAGAAGCCACTCCAGGTTGGTTTCTAAAGCCCCCTGCAGGGGTCAGATAACACGCTGAGCCTTAGTAGGAATTAACCTAGTAGGAATTATTGAGGTTTAATGTGATGTGAGAACCCAGTCAATATCTTGCCCATGCTGCAGTGCTCAGCCAGCCTCTGTTATTATTAATGTTGCCATTATTTGTGTTGGCTTTCTAACATTTGACTTAAAGGCTACAAAATGCAACATGGTTAGGCCTGCAAGGGTTCTGGCATCACAAAGTACAGCAATCTCCCATAGTCCAGAATCTGAAGTATGGAACTTCAAAGGACTATAAACAAATTAGTCTGTCTCTCACACAGACGCACAGTCTAGGGATGGGTGAATCTCTTGGTTTCATTTTCTCTCATATTCAAATTTTTAAAATCTCATGTTCTTTCTCTCCCGAACATGTAGAACGTTTGCAAATTATCAAAAATGAACAAATGAAATTCTCGCCCATCTGCACCAGCCAAATTCAATAGGCACAGCTATTCCCAGCATGGAGAGGACCATGATGTGCCTGCCTGTTAAAGATGAAGAGGCTGTGAGAAAAAAAGAGGTGGCAACCCTAATTTAGCACCACAAATATGGCTGAATACACAGCGATTCAAAGCCAGACTTTTAAGAGCAAAACACTCAAAGCCTTGTGCCTTAGTGGACAAATCTGACAGTTTCAGTTTCTGCCACATTCAATTTTCTTAAAAATCTCAAGTGCTTTTTGTTCCAAACATGGAAAACATTACAAATTTTGATAAATTCTCATCAAAACCATACTGAAACAAAATTCTTACCCATCCCTTGTAGAAACACACTCACTGGTATCTTCCTCTTCAGTTAAAAATTATAAGCCTTTTTTTCAAGTGTCAGTTTCTATCCCAACCCTAGCATCTGTTTGGTAAATACAGATTTAACATACTAGTTCCATTTTCCCACTCCACCTCAAGACTCTTGTTGGAGACATGTAGCCCAATTAAAATTCCTCTCTTATTCAGTTGGAGTTCATGAAACAACCAATTTTCACCACTGGTGGTCTCATCTCTGCAGTTAATGTGGCCAGCCCATGCCTCCATTGTTATACATGTTGCCATGGTAGCGGTTACCAGTTGGGATTCCATTCCAAGGCACATAGCTATGTTATGCTAGGAATTTTGATATCACAAGCCAGGTTACCTATCAGCAGCTATTATTTCAGGCAGATTGTTTGTAACCAGGTTGCATTTGTACCTGGGGATCGTCTGGCTATTGCTCCATCACACACCAGAGCTCCTTGAAGGCAATTCACTTGTAGCTAAGTTCTTGTCAAACTTAATTTGCTTATATTAGCATGCAGAGACCAGCTCCTCTGCGACCTATAGAAAGCAAATGAAGGCTGCAATCTCTGGCAAAATAAATTACTACATAAGCACACATAGATTGGGCTGCATGTGTTGCAAAAGCTTAGCTGCAAGGAAATTAACTTTAGGCTACACAAATTTACAAATTGAGCAGAACCAATTACATGGTAATTATTACACGATAATAGTGTCAGCACATCTGTTTAATGTAGACTCAGGAATGTGATCGTAGCCAATGCAAAAATAAGGGGTAGCATGTCAGGTTTCAATAGTGGGGTTCAAAGGCCAGCTCTTTGATAGAATAAATTTTCCAAACTGCAGCCCCTATTTTCACAATAGTCTTATTTCCCTGTTAAATAAATTGTTTCCCCCCCCCGCCTCTTTTGTGGAGAGCAAGAGAACTTCTTAGTCTTAAGACATTTGGGGTGGGGGTTGCACTTACAAAGTGGCGGAGGGACATTTTTTTTACACTGTCAACTTTTTTTTAAATGCCCTGGCCCCTGTGCACTTGCAGCAGCATAGGGCTCTTCACACAGAGGCTTAGAGCCCAGCAGCAGTGGTGGCAGTCGAGGGAGGAGGAGCCGACATGAGGGAGGCCTTTCATCCAGGCGGGTAGAATGGCCCTGCACTCCCTCTCATCTCCCTCCTCTCAGCCTCAAATACTTGTGAATAAATAAACTTAAGCCCCATTGATTTCAATGGGTCTACTCTACATATGACTATGTCTTGATTCAACCCATACCACATGTACAGCTGTTCTAAGCCTTCAATGAAACTAATTGCTTATAGAAGTCACCAGGATTTTGCCTTTTGGTTGGTTTATACTAGTGGCATAAGAAAAGGCATGGAGGAGCATACATTTGGCTATAATGGCTGAAAGATTTCTTTGGTATTCAACATATCAAGATTCCAAATACAGTAGGAAAAAAGTAATTCCAATGCAAAATACCAATACATTTTTAATGCACATAAGTTACAATTTAAATCATATAGGAAATATGAATTCCAACTACATGACTTTTTAATATTTTTAAAATGCATGACTACTTTTAATACTGTCTTCTGGACTGCATTGAGAGGGGGATTTAAAAAAAATATCACCTGTTTGCCCTGTATTAGGGCATATTCAAACTTTATATTAGGGCTGATCTGAATAATCACTTTGTTATTCTTTCAATACACTTTTGATTGGGTGAGGTTAAGAAAGTTGGGGGAAAGTGGCCATCAAGTCTCCTTGATTTGCTTCCACAGTATTTGACTTTCTCAACTTGGGGGTCTGCTGTCTGTAGGATGGGAAGCATAATTAAAGTATTTACTTCCCATGACAACTTTCTTGCCTGGCACCTTTTGGTTAAGAATTGCCGCAGGGAGGAGCAGCTGAAATTCCCTCAGCCTGTGATAGAGGCTAGTCTGGCCTCCATGAATGGATTTTGGTGGTGCTAGAGTAAAAAAATGAAAAAGTTCATATTTATTATTATTAGCAGCATGTCTCAATGATCTGTGCTTTGTGGAGACTTTTAATAAGGAGCAGACAAGCTGGATGAGATGAGCTCCCCGCACAGGCCTCCACAGATCACATTTCTGATGCTTTCTAGTAGGGTTTCCACCTTTTCTTCCCCCCACCCTTAAAGGAGGTCTGTGACTGTTTCAACTGCATAACAGGCAGACTTTCCTTCATCACTGCTGCACCTTCATAATGGAGAGATGCTGCACCTGTTGCATTTGTGAAACAGCTGTAAAAGGCACCAGGGGCATAATTTCAGTGATGAAAGATCTGTGGTTCAGCCCTGTCTGGAATTCACTCTTACCTAAAAGAATAATCCTGTTTATTCAGAAGTGGGGTTCAGGTGGGGAAGGGACGTGGAGAGTCTGCATTTGTTTGTTTTTTTGCAAGAGATTTTTTAAGTTTATTAAAACATAAAAAACTTGAAAGAGGAAAAAAATACACACACAAACACAACATACACCAACACTTAACTAAAATGGACTCCCGATTTTCTCAACATCAAATATAAGTAACAATAATTTCTCATCTACTATATAAATGTGAATGTTTGTCCGTTTGTCCATTTGTCCGTATGTCTGCAGCGGTGGGTTTGCGTCGCATTGGCTCCTACCCTGGTTGGACGGATCCGCCCCAAACTTGGCACGCATACTCCCCATCACCCAAGGACAAAGACTGATGGGTTCAAATCTCTGAAAAACCCTTGCCGTGCCTGTACGGCCCAAAATAGATGAGAGCCAATGGCGTCGCTTGGAATGCTCACAGGGGCCATTCAGGAGGCGGTATGCAAATAGCTCCAACGGCACATAGAATGTTGGTATGCACTGCCTCCACAGGGGCCCAATCAGAGGCGGATATGCAAATCTCTCCTACGTCCAAACAGAATGTTCACACGAACCACAGCCGGGATTTGATTGCGTAATCCCGGGGTGGGGGAGGCAGGGATTTCATTGTTGCATAGTCCCAGGGGGGAGGGGAAGCAGGGATTTGATTGTGTAGTCCCGGGGGGGGCACACACAGGGATTTCATTGTGTGGTCCTGGGGGGGGGGCAGGGAATTCATTGTTGCATAGTCCTGGGGGGGAGGGAAGCAGGGATTTCATTGTGTAGTACTGGGGGGGCATTGTTGCATAGTCCCAGGGGTGGGAAAGCAGGGATTTCATTGTGTAGTACCGGGGGGGGCACAGGGAATTCATTGTTGTGCAGTCCCGGGGGAGGGGCGAAGCAAGGATTTGATTGCATAGTCCCAGAGGGGGGGGGGAAACAGGGAATTCATTGTTGCATAGTCCCGGGGAGAGGGGAAGCTGGAATTTCATTGTGTAGTCATGGGGGGAAGCAGGGATTTCATTGTGCAGTCCTGGGGGGGTGGGCAGGAGCAGGGATTTCACAACGGACAGCTACCTTAAGGAATTTCGAACAAAGAGTGCCTATAGGAAAAGGACGACCCGTGCTACGTCGGGTAAAAAAAAAGCTAGTACTCTATAATTACAAAGAAATTTCACTTTTTGCCCACATTCCAAAATTTCTTCTATTTCAACAAACCCACCAAAAATATCATTTTTAATTTCTACAAAAAATATTAAAGATTTCCATTCAACCCTTAATGTTAAATTATTTGGGATGTGGGCGGAACTCGATGGGGGGTGGGGGTGGTGGAAGTGGGGTGAACTTGCCCTGCTCGACGCCCCCCCCCCCGAGCTCCACGTGACTTACCTTTCCCCAGCTGGGCACAACTCCCTGCGAGAGGAGCCAGGGAAAGCAACTTCCGGGTCCCCGGCACTGCGTTTTTTACATAAAAACCAGGGTAACCTGTGAAGGACTGCTGCTTGCCAGCCCTACCAGGTAGGCTTGCAGTACCAATTTACCCACCTTCCCAGTTCCCTTACATCAAATTGGTGTAGCAGTCCAGCCTCACAGACAAAGAAGGAACACACAATTGTTAAGAGCCAGTGTGGCGTAGTGGTTAGAGTGTTGGGCTGTGACTTGGGAGATACGGGTTCTAGTCCCCGCTCGGCCATGAAACTCACTGGGTGACTTTGGGCCAGTCACTGACTCTCAGCCTAACCTACCTCACAGGGTTGTTGTGAGGATAAAATGGAGGTAAAATGGAGAGGAGGAGGAGAATTATGTAAGCCGCTTTGGGTTCCTTGCAGGAAAAAAGGTGGGGTATAAATATAATAAATAAATAAAAGATGGAAACTTTATTAAAACAAAAATTAAAAGTTAAGCAGTGTAGGGTCTCCAATGGTCCAATACATATAAAAATATTCCCCTATAAGAAATGGCTAAAAGGGGAAAGGGGGTGAGGTAGGATGTTGTGAGGAAAAGGGAATGGGGATAAAAAGGGTCCCTAAAAGATCAGCTAAAACAAACCTCCAAAAGTCTGCAAAGAACTTCTTGAGCCAAACCAGGCCTAGCCCACCCAGCTATCCTGAAATCTTGGCATACTTGCCCATGATGGAACTCCCGCAGCATTCAGGCCAGAGGAAGAACAACGCCACCCCCCTGACTGGACTCTTTTATCTAAACCCGGGGCTCCTTTCCGCCCGATTTCTACCAATCCCATCATCCTGGTAGGCAGAACTTTTTTGCCTGATTCATTAAGGAGGGTCCTCCACCCCTTTCCAGCTGTGGGTACTTTCACATGACTTCATACCAATTAGCTCTGGCCTTGGTGTTACAGCTCTGCAGATAACCTGTTGTCTCCCAGCTGCCATTAATCTGCCAGGTCCTCCCTTCTCTAGCTGGTACAAGGACACCGACACATTCCGAAGAAGGAGGCAAGAAAATAGGAGAGGGGGAAAGGCAAAAGCAAGGAAGGCGGAGGGGAGGGGGGAAGTGGAAGACCAAGCAAAGCCAGGCGGCCCAACTTAGCCTAACTGCCGCCATGTCCCTTCTTCACATAACTCGCCTTAAAACGGCTGCTGATTTGCTATTTGCGGCAGTCTTAAGGTAGTTTACCTTGGTTTTTACATAAATGCAGCGCCGGGGACCCGGAAGTGACGTGCTGGGGACCTGGAAGTGACGGCTGGGGACCTGGAAATCCGCTGAGCACCTCGCTGAGCGCCACAGGATGGATCACATGGCGGGGGTGCTCAGCGAGCACCCGGTGAGTTGGATGGTGGGCAGTTTGCCCACCCCTAAAAATTATTCTCTAAAAGAATCAAAATCCTTACTAAACATTACTAAACAGTTCTATAAAACTTATCATACTATAACCTTCCACTTTTGCTCAATCACAAATTTTTACAGATATCTATATAACAACATAATTTTCATTTCTAACTTAATATTGAAATATATTTCTTAGTTTTGTTCTACCAATTCCAGCCTCTTCAACTATTGGGATCCCTCTCACCAATCCCTTCCATGTTCAAAACCTCTTTAGGTCTTCTATTTATAGACCTCTCTCACAGGTCTTTCTATCCTTCTATTTAAGATTTCTCTCACAAATCTTTTTCAATTATTCTGCTATTAGGGTCTCTCTTGCAGAGACCCCTTCCAAATTCAAAGAACACCTTAATCCCAGTAATCATTATATGTATAGGCTCTGACAGAATAGTTTCAATTACATTACAGTTATAAATAACAAGTAAACAAATAAGTCATTAGGATATCTGCTTTTCTAGCTCATAAAAAAGACCTCTATCTATTTCAATATTCAACAACCCTTATCATTAAAAGAATGAATCTCCATTTTTTCCTCTATTCAAACAGAAATCTCCATCTGATGCAATGTTCATAAATTTATT
Source organism: Shinisaurus crocodilurus (assembly GCA_021292165.1). Taxonomy (NCBI): domain Eukaryota; kingdom Metazoa; phylum Chordata; class Lepidosauria; order Squamata; family Shinisauridae; genus Shinisaurus; species Shinisaurus crocodilurus. Next base: position 90,233,864 of record CM037880.1, read on the forward strand.
ATATCTTTCCCTCTAAATTAACCCTTTTTGGCACACAGTTTCTCAAAGTTTCTTCAGATCAGCAATAAACATAATCAGTATCCAATAAACATAGTAATTTCTGCCAGATTCAATATTCATCCAATGCTTTTCCTTTCCTGGCCCCAATAGAAAATCATCCCTTGTTTTTGCAACGTTAATACACCAAAGGGAGGACAGCTCCACCTGCTGCTCCAGGCAGCAAACACCTTCATCATGTTCTTTTCTACTGTGTCACAAGCAGAACATGGCTGAGAAACCTCTGCACCTTTGGCACTGGAAAGAAGTAGCTGGCAAGATAAATCCCATGTAATTTCTCCAAACAAACAGACAGATCCAGGCTTATAACTCAGGATAGTTTCCTCTTCCTCAGTAATAAATTTTAAAGTAACTGTCTCATCCTGAGGCATAGAGCCAGTCGATATATTTAAATCCTGTGTGCCATCCATGTAATTTGCAGAGTTTTCCATTATCAGCACTTCCCATTTAGGTTCCCAAATCGTTACCTCTGCAAAATTCTGACCCCATTCCCCCTGCCCCAAAGCATCAAGTTTATTTTCTATTTTTTTAGTGAACCGTATCAATGCGTTATATGTCTTAATTGTGTTCATTTCTGTCTCTTTTAATGTCAGACCCACTGTATATCATCCGTTATCTTCAACATTCTTTTCTGACAGTCAAGTCAAAACAAAACCCACTTTAGCAAGGACGACTTCAACCATTTATTAACACAAACAGATCCAGAAACCTCTTACTAGCCCATTTCAATTTTTTCATTAATCTTTGCTTGTGAGTCCAAATTTCTTAAAGTCCAGTTTTTAACCTTTATATTTCCAAGCAAAAGTATTTCTTACTGTATTGGTCTTTTAAAATTTTTGCTGTATAAGAAAACCCCTCTTTATCCAAAACAGTTGTAATCCATCAATCGAGGAACTGAAGGAGGACAGGCTTAATGTTCTAACCAAACTGCACTCCGCGCCTTCAGAGCACTCAAACAGGAATCAGCTGAAAAAAACCCAGCTAGACTCCCGACAATGCACTCTATAAAGGAACTTGTGGAGGTATCTTGTGGACTTGATCAACCCTAAAATTAGGGGCGATTACTGGCTATAAATAGCCAAAATTCCAAGACGTATTGCGTCTGCCCGCAGCCATTCCTTCACCGGAAGTCGAGAGTCTGCATTTGTCAGTGGAGGTCAGAGAGTGACTCTATGCTGGTGGGAGAAAGGCACTCTGCACATGTTAAAAGGCACCCCTTCATCTTTAACATTACTTCACATTCTATTCCATTATGGTGGGTGGGAGTAGCCTCTCTTTTTAGAGGGAAAGGGAGCATTCTTGTTTCACTTTTCTTGATGGGCCAAGGAATCTGAGGCAATGTAGGAGGTGCTGGGGCTCATAGCTTTGCAGGGCCCTCAGTCCAGTTGTGATGGAAGGGCACTCTACTCATGCTCATGAACACTCTCGGCAGGATGAAGCGGAGTCGGGGACTGCTGAGGAAAGGGAAAATAATGTAAAAAAGGCGGGGTATAAATATAATAAATAAATAAATAATAGGGAAACTCCCTGGAAAAGGGTGACTGTTAGGAGCAGAAGAACTAGAAGACATTCTGCACCTGTGGAAGCAGTGGAGCTATGGAACCGCTTCCAAGTACTTGAGGACGAATTACCGGGCACCCAACGTGACAGTGAGCAAGAGGCTGAAGGTCAGTCAAGTGGAGGCAATCAAACTAAGGCCTACAGCAAAAGAAAGAGAAGAGTACTAGTAGTGGGAGACTCCCTCCTGTGGGGGATCGAAGCCAAAGTATGTCGCGAAGACCCATGGACTCGCCAGGTGTGCTGTCTCCCCGGAGCACGGATTAAGGATGTGACAGAGCAGCTGCCGAGGCTCATACAGCCCACCGACACATAGCCCTTTCTTCTCTTCCACGTGGGTACAAATGATACTGCCAAGCGGAGTTACAAAGAAATCATGGCAGACTTTGAAGAGTTGGGAAGGGAACTCAAGAACTTTGGGGCCCAGATAGTTTTCTCATCCATCCTTCCAGTACTTGGAAGAGGAATAGAAAGGGAAAGAAAAATACTCCGAGTGAATGACTGGCTATGAAGGTTGTGCCGACGTGAGGGATTTGGATTCTGGGACCACAGGCTACACTTCCTTGAAGATGGACTGCTGGCAAAGGATGGGTTGCACCTCACAAGGACTGGGAAGAATGTGTTTGGCCACAGCATGAGGAACTTAATCAGGAGGGCTTAAACTGAATCCAATATGGGAGGGAGACATAAACTCGGGGGTACCAATGGAAGAAGGCCTCTGTGCCACAATGGAGAGAACAGCTCCAGTGGTGTCCAATGATAGTCTACTACAAAATGTAGGGGAAAGAGATACAGAGATACAGGAAGAGGAGCTTGGCAGCCCCATTGAGAGCATCTGGGTTAAAATAAAGGGGGCAAAGGATAAGACTAACATTGCGGTTGGAGTCTACTACCGACCACCCAATCAAGGAGAAGACGAGGATGAAACTTTTGAAAAGCAAATTGCAAATGTTTCAAGGAGGCATGATGTGGTAGTAATGGGTGACTTCAATTTCCCTGATATCTGTTGGGAGATTTATTCAGTCAAGCATGGCCCCTCCAAGAAATTCCTGAGTTGTGCTGCTGATAACTTCCTCCTACAGAAAGTGGAGGAAGGAACTAGAGGATCGGCTAGAGGAGGAGGGCAAATGTTGTTCCCATCTTCAAAAAGAGCAAGAAGGAGGAACCTGGGAACTATAGGCCAGTCAGTCTGACATCAATCCCTGGAAAAATTTTGGAGCAGATTATTAAGAAGTCAGTCTGCAAGCACCTTGAAAACAATGCAGTGATTACTAGAAGCCAGCATGGATTTGTCAAGAACAAATCCTGCATGACTAATCTGATCTCATTTTTTGATCGGGTAACCTCCCTTGTGGATTGTGGAAATGCGGTGGACATCATATATCTGGACTTCAGCAAAGCGTTCGACAAAGTGCCTCATGATATCCTGATTAGCAAGCTAGCTAAAAGTGGGCTAGATGGAACAACTATCAGGTGGATCCACAATTGGCTACAGAATCGGACTCAAAGAGTGCTTATCAATGGTTCCTTCTCAAACTGGGGAGAGGTAACGAGCGGGGTACCACAGGGCTCGGTCCTGGGCCCAGTGCTCTTCAACATTTTAATTAATGATTTGGATGAGGAGGTACAGGGAATGCTTATCAAATTTGCAGATGACACAAAGTTGGGTGGAACAGCTAATACTCTGGAAGACAGAAACAAAATTCAAAGTGACCTCGATAGGCTGGAGCGCTGGGCCGAAAACAACAGAATGAAATTTAATAGGGATAAATGCCAAGTGCTGCACCTAGGGAGAGGAAACCAAATGCAGAGTTACAGAATGGGGGACACTTGGCTCAACAATACTACAAGTGAGAAGGATCTTGGAATTGTGGTAGATCACAAACTGAATATGAGCCAGCAATGCAATGTGGCTGCAAAAAAGTCAAATGCTATTTTGGGCTGCATTAATAGAAGTATAGCTTCCAAATCGTGTGAAGTGATAATTCCCCTTTACTCGGCACTGGTTAGGCCTCATCTTGAGTACTGCGTCCAGTTCTGGGCACCACACTTTAAGAAGGATGTAGACAAACTGGAGAGGGTTCAGAGGAGGGCAACAAGGATGATAAAGGGACTGGAAACAAGGTCCTATATGAGGAGAGACTGAAAGAACTGGGCATGTTTAGCCTTCAGAAGAGGAGACTGAGGGGAGATATGATTGCACTCTTCCAGTACTTGAAGGGATGTCACACAGAGGAGGGCCAGGATCTCTTCTAGATCATCCCAGTCTGCAGGACACGGAATAATGGGCTCAAGTTACAGGAACCTAGATTCCACCTAAACAACAGGAAAAATTTCCTGACTGTCAGAGCAATAAGACAATGGAATCAACTACCTAGGGAGGTGATGGGCTCTCCCAATCTGGAGGCATTCAAGGTGCAGCTGGACAGCCATCTGTCGGGGATGCTTTGACCTGGATTCCTGCATTGAGCAGGGGGTTGGACTAGATGGCCTTGTAGGCCCGTTCCAACTCTACTTTTCTATGATTCTATGATTCTCTTTTCAGGCATTATTATATTTTTTTTTAAGAAAAAGGCTTGGCTAATGTTCAGTATTTAGAGAGAGAGTGCAATCTGAAGCACTGTGTGTGTGTGCGTGTGTGGGGGTAGGTATTCAAAGGATTTACCCAAGCGGGATAAGAGAGGGAAGAATAGTGGGAGCTTACTGGGGAAGTGGTGTGAGTGTGTGTGTGTGTGTGTGTGTGTGAGAGAGAGGGAGGGAGGGAGGGAGGGAGGGATAGGGGAAGTGTTATTGAATATACTGCCTTCACTGGGGCTCTAGCAGAGAAAATGCATAAACTGTGTAAAAGTCAACTCTCCGTCCTGGAATATATGCCCTGGTATAAATAGAGGAAGGTGGTCCTGAGCATATCAAAAGCACATTTCCTTTGCAAACCTAGGTCTTAAGCATTTGAGATAAAAGTTTAGGACTTTGAAGTCTCCTCCGAGGACCATCTTGAACAGCAACATTCAATTATCATATCAGTCATGGAAGTCCTTTCAATAAACAAAAGAAAGAAAAGCAGGTTAAAAAACTGTTTACCGGTAAATAAAAACAAGGGGGGGGGATTAAAAAGAAAGAAAGAGAAGCCTCTGATTGCTATTCTCTGCTAAAAATGTAAGTCCCTCACTACTGAAAGACTTTCTTCATAACTTTTCCAGACCATCCAAGAATATGAAGAAAGTCCCTGCCCACACTTTTTTTGTAGCCTGAGAATGGGGCTGAGAAAGTGGGGAGGCACTCTCTGATCAAAAAGTGCTTAACACTTCTTCCTTAGAATTGTATTCTGGAACAAGGGCTGTCCAAGGTTCTCTAACAGAACATTCTCTGCACCACATCAAGCTACACTTCGGGATTCTTTATGGATGGGGGCAGCATCATGACGGATATAAATGCCATGATGGATAAAAGGTTGAAGTATTGATATGACCTTAGATGTAACTAAGGAAATTGCAAGTTCAGAAATCATATTTAATTCATTATAGAATCCAGAATGAAAACAGAAAGATTCACAAAAAGCAGAAACAAAAGCCTTGGGTACGTTGAATTATTTAATACTAGCAGCAACCATATCATTTTACAATTTCTCAATGGGTATCATTCCATAGCACCTATCAGAAGCATCAACTGTACAATAAAAATGTGGTGCTAGTCTACCAATATGATACAGCATTTTGTTTAAAAAAACCCAAACCCTGCTATATAGCCAGAAGGCATAATTTGTCATAGCACTCCGTAATTTCTCTCTTGCTATTGATTATCTAATGATCCTTTTAACAAGGCACTCCTGTTATGCCTGACTGATAGAGTATACATTTTCTAATTCCATTTCAGAAGTTAAATGGAAATCTAGAGATTGAAAATCAAAACCATCACACCAATTAAACTTCTGTTATATTGCTTCATTGACAGACACAACAAATCTCTGTTATTGCATTGTTTCGTTTTAGACAGATACAATTCCAAAAGATAATAAAAATTAGCAATGTAACAACACAAAAAGCAAAATAAGCCATAAGAAAAAAAAATCCAAAATCAGCTATATTTGTATTAGTATTCTTACAAATTGATCACTTATATCCCATTGGTATCACTAAATGAGAAAACTTGGTGATTGGGTTTCTTAAATCCCAGCACTAGGACACGAAATGTGGCCAAAATGCCATCTATCAAAGTGTGGAAGATCTGACTACCAATTCTTCCTCAGCTTGTAGTACAAATTCATGATGAATCTTTATCCCTTAAATTCTGCTACCAACATAAAACTATAATAAAATCTTCCCTTTAATACACCATCAGTATTAGAGTAGTGGGTTATTAGGCCTTAGGCATGAGATGAACAGACATGGATAATTAATTAAAGAACAAACAAATATATATATTTAAATACAACCTTATTTACTTATAATGAATACTATTATTATGGACCTTCCCCTGGAACATGCGCAGCTGTGGGCGAATTTTGCAGGCGTGGGAGGAGGAGTTGAGACATACCTGTAGACGCAAGTATTAGGTCAGGAAAAGGGGGTGGGGCTGCAGGAGCTAATATTAGGCCTGGTAGCCCCATCCACCCCCTCTTTGTCTTCTCGCAGCTAAGTTAGATGTTATCACTTTAAGGAAACTATTATATCCTTAACTAAGTTCACCTCTCAGAATAAAACTCCTATGACAATTACCCTTTCCTTAACACCACCCCAGTTAGCTCTCCTAGAATGGCACAGAGGACAGAACTTGAAGTTCTTCCTCTGATCCTGGAGTTACTGACAGGATACTGGGTTGAACATAAGCCCTATTCAGACAACACAAGTAAGGCTAATGTGGGGATGGACCTGTGTGTACATGCACACACTCCCTTAGGTGTCCCGTGCCCCCTACTGTGTCATAGATAGATCTTTGTGTTTTAGGGATTTCTAAGCACGCTCAGCAGAATGCACTTACAAAACTCCTGTAATTGGAAGTCTTGCCAAGGTTCCTGATCACATGTTCTGCTGAACATGCTTACAAAACCCTATTCAGATCTTCATGCTAAACGTGAGATCTCAACATCAGCCAGGCACAGAGAACATGGGCGGGGAGGAACTTAAAAGCGCACCCATGTTGAGGTCTATCCATGTTGCAGGCAAATGCCTGCATAGATCTACAGTCAACAGCTGTCAATCCCATTGGACCCTTGGCTTCTTGAGTCTGATGTGCTTTCTCTGGCAAGCTAACTTTAGCTTCTCATGCTCTTCCTTCTCATCAGTTACTTGAGAACCAGGATACATCCAAGAAGATGTCACATTGGCCTCTGAAATCTTCCTATTTCTTGAGGCTGTCTTCAGCTGTTGCTCTGCCCAGAAGCTATTTTGGAGGTCCACCTCTAGAGTCTTCCTCTCCTGGCTAGTTCTCGCAGCTTCTGCTTTCAGTGATCTCGGCTCGTCTTCTTCCTCTTCCTAGGCTCCCCTTCTTCAGGTGCTGTCTCCACTGATCATGGGACCACACTACTCTAACTGACCTCTGACAGTTTGGAACTGCTCCTTTTATACAGTTTCAGTCAGGACCCTCTGACCAATGGCCTACAATTCCTATAGGTATAAGCCAATGAGAGCCAACAGAACATTCATAAATGACTTTTCAAAACTTGAACTTTTGAATCTTCCTGTCTAATATATAAGGCGCCAGGTCTAACTGTGAACCACTAAGGTCATAATAGCTTCTTTGGTAACAACAGTGACAGCTTTACTGGCAGTTGGCAGTGGCAGGCTGCCAACAGCAGGCCTCAGTCACAAAGTAATTTGCCACAGTTAGAGGTAACATTTTCACCTCTCCCAGATAATCTTTATAATTAGAACGAGCCTACAATGCAGAACACACTTATTTACCAGTTTTACACAGCATTTTAAAAATATTTTACCTCAGGGTTTTTAAAGTCTCACAAGGACTAATCAAAATGTCACAAAATAGTGAGTTCTCCAGAACTCTTCATCAGACAGGATGTTAAGCGAAGCTGGGGATTGGAGGAGAGAAAAATGTTGGCTTGATGTTGTAGCCACAAAGTCTTCATTTATTCATAGGCTTAAAATGGGCCGTAGGAAGAAATCACAACTTAATTGGATTAGGCTCTATTAAGTAATATGCAAGTTGAAGGTTTTACCTAGGATTGCTGGGACAAAAAAACGTACAGTGACTGTTTCCCCATTTTAAAAACATAAAATCCAGCAGTTACCCTGATCTGTCTCTCCATTTCTAAGCAAAACACACCTTTTAAGGATTACATTCCCTTAAACCACTAGGTAATGCTACCCAGTTTGGCTTCTATTTACTTTTTAACCTAGTACACCACCTAAAATTAATGTTCAGTTTGCTAATATACTGAACATTATATTACTTCTGTTCTTCATCTAACAAAGAACCCCAATGTATTAATGGGGCTTACTCCCAGCTAAGTGCTAGAAGGAAAAGCCATTTGTAGCATTTTCTTTCTCACTCCAGGTTAACGTAAACACACCAGAACCAAAATAGATAGCCTAAAAGAATAAACCAGTGGGCCTTTAATGCTCAGACCTACCAACTAAAAATTGACCCAACAGATTAAAATTGGGTTGTGCGGTTCCATCAACAAAAGCATCAATCAATTATGGTGCAGCCCTACAAATAATTATGGTGCAGCCCTACAAACTATTCCCCAGAGTCGATGAGACTAAAGATGTTTTGTCGATGAGCGAATTAGGGCAAACCAGACATGCACATGTTTAATAAACATGTGCACATCAGGATGGCTATAAAGCAGGGGTGATGAAGTGAACCAAGCTGTGGCGAAACGGCTTCAAGAAGCAGAGCAGAGGGAACCAAAGTGGAGGAGAGATTAAGGGTGAGATCCAATGACCTTTGGCCTCAATGCATGTAAGCCTCCAAACATGGAGGCTTATGTACATCCAATGCTGGGAGTGAGGCGCAGCGGCAGTGATCTCTGCTGCTGCCGTGCCTCACAATCTGTATTTCATCTAAACCAAGGTTCTCCAACCTTGGGTCCCCAGATGTTTTTGGCCTACAACTATGCTGGGGCATGCTGGGAATTGTAGGCCAAAAACATCTGGGGACCCAAGGTTGGAGAACACTGATCTAGATGGCTGTTTTCGGCCATCTAGATGACGCTCTGTGGAGGGGGAGGGAAGGGGGCTGGGGTGCCGTTTGGACATGGCATAAGCCATCAGCCCCAGCCTCCCCCCTCCCCCCCACACCCCTTTTCCTCCTCTCCAAGGCCAATTTCCGACCTCGGAGAGACAGCCAGCACAGATCTTTCCACACTGGCTGCGGGGGGAGTGGGGTGGGGGCTTGGCATTCGGAGTCCCAGCTCTGCACTTGGAGGACCTCAGAGTTGGGGCTCTGAATAATCCTATGCCCCCCAGAGAATTACTTTTTTAGGGTTTTTTTTAGATCGGCCCTTCACCCAGTGAGTGCTTGAGGTGATGTACAATAACAATACAAATATTAAAATACATAAAACCCTGTACATATTTTAAAACTGGAAATTAATGATAAAAACAGAGAGCGGTATTAACCATTAAACATTCGGTGGAACATCATCTTCAGTAGCCATCTAAAGGAAACTAAGAACTAATACCTGACAGAGTACCTTTCCCAGTATGAACCTACCCATATGCTATGATCATCATCTGAGGCCCTCCTCCGAAGGAAGCTCGGAGGATGGCAACAAGGGAGAGGGCCTTCCCAGTAGCAGTGCTTTAAGTGCTATGGCCTGTGAAGATTTCCACCCACAAATCCTTCTGGGTGAGGGAAAAGGTAAATCTCATGATGGCCAGCCCACTGCAAGAACTGAAAGGGGAAATCTTGTGAGACCTAGGATTTCAATGTTGCGTGAAATTTGGGGGCTCCAGCAAGGTCTATATAAGGAAGACTTGTCCCACATGGCTCAGGCTTAGTCAGCTGGGAAGGCAGCACAACCCAGCCACCCACTTTCAGGGATACCCCAGGTTTTAGCTGGTGAGGAGGAGAAAGGAACTTTTTCATGGGCCTAAGAAATTCTTACCTAGTTCTTAACTGTCACAACTTTGGACAGGTAGAAAGTAAAAAAAGGGGGGGGGGTTAAGGCCCATAGAAAGTGAAGTTGGATGTCCTTTAATGAGAGGCATGGGGTCTGCCTGGGGATCACCTATCAGCTTTTGGAACTGCTGAGAAATGGGAACCACACTTAGCCCAATTGCAAGCTTAAACATAGGGCTTCACCAGGGCAGAAGGCTCAGGTGAGAACCATCTTCCCAAGGAGCCAAAAGCGTCTTGACAGCCAGGCCTGCTCCTCGGCTGGGCGAGAGTGATAGAAAGAAGGATCTTCTGCTTCCGCCCCCTGTGTTTGTTAATTCAACCAAGCCTGTAAATAAATAAAATTGTGGCCTAGTTAACTCCAAGACTCTTTCTTGATGCTCAGTTTATTACTACATGCAACAAAGGGCTTTCAGCATTTTCTATGTCAGTGAGCACTTAAAGCAAATATGAACCCTTGCAGCTTATCCACACTTGTTCTGCAATGTGGGGGAAGTTGGTTGTTGCCTTTGTCACAACCTGCTGTGATCTGACACTGCCTTTATGCTACTCTGGATTAGAGCTTGTCTCTCTCCATGGTACAGTTCTGCCAGGCCTCTTCCCACAGCCTAAGAGAAGGTGTAAAAAACAAAACACCAACAACCTGGTTTTGCTGCCCTTGTCCCTCATGGCCCACATCTTTGGGATGCATATGAGAAGCAATCCAGGCAGCACAAAGCTATTTGGATTCACTATAGCAGGGGTGCAGAACCTCAGGTCCGTGGATCAAATCTGGCCTACCAAGGGTCCCAATCCAGCCCTCAGGGATGGGGACTCGGACGCCAGGACTCGACTCGTGAGTCGGACTGAGCCCCCCCTCTGACTCAAGTCGCACTCGAGTCCCAATATTTTTAATGGGACTCAAGACTCGACTCGGGACTCGAGACCAAGGACTCGTCAACATCCCTGCTTGATGCCACCTGCAGGTGCCGTCTGGACCTAGTTGCAGTAACAATCCATGTTTATTTTTTAAAATCATTTTCCTAATGCAACCTTTCAGACATTTTGGGTTTGGCTGCCTCTGCCTGCCTGTTTGGGGTTCCCAGCCTCCTCTTCCTGCCTGGTCTCTTCTTAACCAGTTCCACAGTTTGAATTGTCCAAGACAAAGGCCTCTGCCTGCCTGCTTTGGGGTTCCCTGCCTCCTCTGTCTGCCTGGTTATTTTGGATTTGTCTGCCTGGTCTGTTCTTGTCAAAATCAGTAGCAGAGTTTTGAGATAAAAAGGCACACTTGTGCCTAGAATTTATTTAAGCCACACATCTGAAGTAGCCTTATTTTGTTAGGGAAAAAACCCATGGATTTTAATAGGGACTCGTGGAGTCAGCTTTGGGAGTGACTCGGGACTCGGGACTCGTGAGTCACCATTTTGGACCAAGGACTCGGACTCGAGACTTGAGGAGAAAAGTGAAAAGAAATGATAGAATAATGCAAATAGAAAATCATGCAGATTACACAACTCAGCTTTCCTTGTCAAATAATTTGTTACCTTGGCCCAGAGTACCCCCCTCCATCTGTAGCACATCTCTTATATTTCTGAGCTCCTCTCTGATGTGGATTCAACTGATCAAAAAAGTGATTAACAATTCCACGGGAGTACTGTGGAAGTGACAAGGGCACATGTGTTCAAATGAGTGAAAATCTGACTGACATTTGAGTTTCTCAGTGTTTGGGGAGTTGATTATTTCAATTTAATTATCAGAAAATTCTATGTATTTCTTTCTTTAATGCATTGAAACCTTTTAAAAGCACCCTTCAACCTTATGAATACCAGGAAGGTGGAGAATTTATTTATTTATTATTTATTATTTGCATTTATCTATCGCTCATCTGGCCGGCAAACCGGCCACCCTGGGCGATGTACAGAAAATAAAACAGAATAAAATACATTAAAACATTTTTCTCCATTAAAATACATTAAAACAGTATAAAATTTTAAAATCTTAGCCCACCCCATATAATTAAATATAATTAAAACAATAAAAACACCCCAAACACATCATCATCATAAAACAAAGGCAGCAGCAAATACAATACAAAGAGTCAAGTCAATAAAAATGCTTAGGGAAACAAAAAGGTTTTGAGCTGGTGCCAAAACAATTGCCGTGTTGGTACCTGTCACACCTCCATCATGGGGAGGGTATTCCCTAGTTGGGGCGCCACAACCAAGAAGACACTCTCCCTTGTTGACACATAATGTACCTGAGGTACATGGAAAAGAGCTTCCCCTGATGATCTTAAGGCATGGGCAGGCTGGTATAAGAAGACACCTTCCTGTAGATATTTGGGTCCCAAATTAGCGCTTTAAAGAGAAGCACCACCAGCACTTTGACTTAAGCTCAGAGGCAAATACGCAGTCTTTGCAGTTCTTTCAGAATTGGTGTAATACAATTCCACCTGGCTGTACTGGTTACAATTCTGGCTGTCACATTCTGCACTAGCTGAAGCTTTCAGGTTATCTTAAAGGGGCAGCCCCATGGACAGTGCATTACAGTAATCCAAATGGGAGGTTACCAAAGCATGGACCACTGTGGCTGGACTATCTCCATCCAGGAGTAGTCTGGTGAACCAGCCAAAGCTGGTGAAAGGCACTCCTAGCCACCAAGGCGCCCTCCAGGAGAACCCCAAAGCTAGACACCTTCCCTTTCAAGGGGAGTGAGACCCTATCTAGAACAGGCTGCACACCCAGTTCCTGGACATGAGAACCGCCTATCCACAGGACCTCACAGTGGCCCTGACACTCAAAGATTCATTAATACCATTCTTTAAAGCTCAAGTTCCAAGTAATTGCATGCAAAAAGTCCCACTTGAACGCTTTTCTCTTTCAGAATGTCTAGCCATGTGCTATGTTAAAATGCATAGCATGCAGATAATCCTTAATTTACTTTTTTTACTTTCAAGTAACCATGAGCAGGTAGGGGAGGTTTAAACCTTCCCAACCACTTCCCCCCCCCTCAGATTTGTCCACCACCATCTCATGCACACAAGGGCTAAAAGGAGTGAGAAAAACAGCTCCATTGGAAGCAGTGGAGTCCGTTCCCGCCCTCCCCACTTTTGCTTCCTACTGGCGATGCACTCATTTGTGAAACAGTAGAGCTCTTGTCAGAATCATTCTCTATGGATTTGTGCCATAAACAACAGCAGGTGGTAGAGATATACTAACTGTTTCTTGGGAAACAAAACTATTACTTTCCAGAGAGTATCAAAGTTGTTTGTCAGTTCTTGTGAGAGCAGGTCAGGGCCCCATTAAGAGAAAGCCAAGAAAAATGAAATTCTGTGACACTGAGTTTGTGGGGAGGGGTGTCTTTCCCCAGCATTAATCGGTACAGCTAAGACTTCAAGTTTCCCAATGTTTTACGCTAGCAGGGCTATCAAGTAGGTGGTTACCCATGGCACCAGGTCTGTCATAACAGTCTGGAGGATTTTTCAAAAACTTGAGCAACAGGAGGCATTTTATCTTGTTTATTGAAATGAATTGTGGTTGTTGAATTGAACTGCTATTTAATTTGTCATGAATCTGGCTATATTGCATCGTGTATATTGGTTTGATGGGACTATTGTTCTTCTGACACAGTTGTATTGATTCCCCCCTCCCCACTATTAGCTGTTTTGGGAAAGAAAAAGAAAATTTGGGGACAGAGAGGCTGTTTGATTTGGCCACAGGTTAATATGATGGAAGGAGCCTTTGCATGATTCCCAGTTTTGGTGAAGTGAACGTTCAGGCCAGGGTGGGAGAGACAGGAAGTTCAGATAGTCTTATTTCCACCTTCCTCTCTGCTATAGAGAGAGACCTGAGTCACCCTTCCAGTCTACCTACTGGGTTTTGACATATGCGCTGTGACTGAAGACAAAAGCTGATGATCAATTTCTTTACAGTACAATTACAGGGTTTAACAGTTCAACACTAATATATATCACTTAAACAAAATAACAGGCTGTGAGTCACTGAAGTGACAGGATTGAATATGAAACCGCTAATTACACATCTAATCATTGACTATTTCTGCACTCATTTGAGCACAGGGACATAATTTTGCAGCTAGCACAAAGTCATGACCCAAGAGGCAGTTAAACAGCTGTGTAAATTAAGAGGGCTCCCCCCCTTTAACCAGCTCACAAATAGAAGTCTTGCAGTCTAGTAATAACAACCATTTACAAAATGACAATATCAGCTTTGCAAATAGGTCCACAGAAGTTACTACTCCATAAAAAATAAAATAAAATAAAAAATTATCCCACCTCTCCAGTAGTGCGCTGCTGTGTGCTCACCGGCTCAATGAAACCTCGCCATGGTAGGAGGGGGCTGCAGAGGTACTTTGGCATGCTCTGGAGCAGTGTTCTCCAACGTTGGGTCCCCAGATGCTTTTGGACTACAACTCCCAGCATGCCCCAGCCAGCATAGCTGACATGCTGGGAGTTGTAGGCCAAAAACATCTGGGGACCCAAGGTTGGAGAACATTGCTCTGGAGTGATACCCTTTTGTACTTTGGACTTGAAACACACTTTCTAAAATGGACATCTTTCTGAGGAGTAGCTCCAGGACTTTGGGGCTCTTGGGCAAGGAACCATGTCTTGAAAGAGGTGGGGGATGCACTGTAAACTGAGAATTCTCTCACGTTGCCTCTGACATTCTTGGATGCTCTGCACAGAATGAGAATAGTAGTGCTACTTGGGGGAGGGGGGAGGCAGTGGACACTCTGCAGGTCTGGGAGCCCCAGCTAAATGGCCAACTTAACCACCCTCTGGACCAGCCCTTGCTCTTGCAATGTTTAAATTAAAGCTATCTTTAATAGCTCAGGAGATCTGGGTTCTAGTCCCCGCTCGGCCATGAAACTCACTGGGTGACTTTGGGCCAGTCACTGACTTTCAGCCTAACCTACCTCACAGGGTTGTTGTGAGGATAAAAAGGAGAGGTGAAGGATTATGTAAGCCACCTTGGGTTCCTTGCATGAAAAAGGCAGGGTGCAAATATAATAAATAAATAAATAAAATAAAATCTTTCTGTCAATGAACCATATCGTCCATCCTGTCTCTCTTCTATATAATGCCTAGTCAAGTGCTCTCAAGTTGTAGAACAACCTTCCACAGCTAGGTGCCCTCCAGATGTTTTGGACCACAACTCCCAGCATGCCTGACCATTGGCCATGCTGGCTGGGGCTGATGGAAGTTGAAGTCCAAAACTTCTGGAGGGTACCAGGTTGGGGAAGGCTGCTGCAGAACAATCCCAAGTAACTTGGTATCTTCCCTAGGATACAAGACAAAATAGGAAGCAGCCAAAGGTAGCAGAACGAGGTATGTAGCTAAGTAAATCCATATTAATAACAAATAGGATATACGGTAGGTACTTTTGAGTAGCTGTTAGAGAGCAAAGCAAAGGACCTCCAATTCTTTTCTTTTTAAATCCAGGATGAAGTTCTGGCTACTAATAGATGTGAGCCAGCTGCTTACAACTATGAATGATTTATGTATGTAGCACCTACGACGTATTTGGCACAGAAAGCAGATATGCTAGGCTGGGATGGAGGATGAAGTACAGTCCAAGGGGACAAGCTCTGTCTCGTATGCGCTGGAGAAGGAAAGGCAGACAACTCATTCTCGCTCACGTCACCTGCAGTTCCAATCATAGAAACTCAGTGGCGTTGCCAGTGGTGCTTTGCTGGCTCAGACTGTGTATGTATTTGCAAGGAATATTTTAGAGGCACTCCTGTCCACCTTCCTGCTCCCAGCAGTGTTACATCTGCCTATCATACACTGAACTATTTAGTAGGTCCTGAACTGTGATGCAGGAGCACCAGCATTTGATGATAGTGATGGGCGATCTGGCTGAATTCGACCCACCTCCAGCTTGGCGGATGCCACTGCTGTGCTTGCCAGAACTGAGCCAAAAGCGGGCGCATGCTATGCTGCTCGCTGGACTTCTGGGTTCCCGGCGGGCAGCTGTTTACGTAGGAAATGCCTTAATACATGCAAAAAATGGCCGCAATTACACAAATTGTGGCCGTTTTTGGCATACGTTAAGATATTTCCTACGTAAACAGCGGCCCGCTGGGAACCCAGAAGTCACTTCCCCAGCTCAACGTGGGATAATGTGAGTCGGCGTTGAGGGAAGCAGGAAGCAGGGCGGCATCCGAGGGGTTGAACTGGGCAAATCTGCCGTATTCTACCCACCGGACGGATTCCTCAGACATCCCTATTTGATGATACCTTCCTGTATGAAGCAGAGAACACAAAGGCCTGCTATCCCACCACCTACAATTGCTCCCAAAATATCTTATCCAAACCATCTGGATCTTATTCATGCAGGAGTATCCAGCATAACTTGTGAATAACAAATACAAAACCACTATGTGTCAGAAACTGGCTTCCTGGAGTCAAGGCAAGAGTCCCAATAAAACCTTTTATTGCAGTAATTCCAGTAATTAGTTATTGGCCTTTACAGATGCAATAAAGATCCACAGAAACAGATTACAGCAAAGTTCCAGGTGAAAGTCATTTCAGGAACATCATGACAAAGAGGCAATCACCCAGAGTACAGCTCACAGAAAAAGTCCCATAAAGTTCACAGTTCGAAAGAAGGAGGAAAGCTTTCCAGGTTTTCAGTGCATTGTCTTCTGCAAAGGCTACCTGGAAGCTGCGCCACTTTAAATATAGGGGAGTGGCTGCTAAGGATCACTACTGTACATTCGATTCTGGCAGGGAAACCTGGCCCTCAAGCGGCGGCTGCGCCTCACCACGGCCCTCTCCACGGGCGTTTCTGCACAGCCCTCTTCTGCTGACGACACACCGAAGGAGACACCCCTGAAACACCCTCTCCTGCAGAGGCCTCCTCCTGCTGCCCTGTTCCCAGGTACAACGTCCCTGGCTGAAACGCAGGGGCCTCCTTCAAGGTCAAATCCTTCAGCTGTAGAAGATAGGCCATATCAGTCTCCAGCACCTCACCCCCTCTCTGTTCACTAGGCAGTGGGAGGTCTGGCAGAACTGAATTCTCATGCCTTTGGCTTCCCATGGCTGGGCTTGACTCGGCAGCTTCTCCCTCTGAGTCAGAATCGGTGTCTGAGGTTACAGCTGTCCCCGGACTGTGGAAAGGTCCCACACTATGGCCCACTTCACACATCACAGCAATCCAGGTTTTTTGTTTCAAGCCAGAGTTCCTGGTTTGCATGTCATGGCAAACAATCCAGGGATGCAGCATAAACAACAACCCAGAGTTTAAAAAAAACAACACCTGGGTTGTTGTGACATTCATTATGAATGTCCAAGTAATTATATGGGCAAAATTCATATCTCAGAAAAGCCAGCAGCAGTATCAACTAAAGAGCACAGCATAACTGTAAGTAGGACACATGTTCTCCAAGTATGCTCATACATGGAATATTGCTCTTTAAAATTAAAAGGCTATCCATGCCAATCCTACCATGAGGTAGGGGGAAGAAGTCTCCACTGGTGGCAGATTTTGGATTGTATTAAAGGGTGTAAAATGGATGTGGCAGATAAGATGTTATTTATTTTTAAATTTTCAAGACTACCCTTCATCCAAAAATGGATCCCAGGGCAGTGTACATATATTTAAAAAAATGTTAGCAGATACAATGCTAAAAACAATCAAACACCGTAACACACTAAACCAGCAAAACAATAGTATTAAGAAAAATGCCTGGGGAAATAGAAATATTTTGGTGCTGCAAAGCATATAATGTCAGCGCAATATGTCCCTAGAGAGGACATTCCAGAGTCAGGGCACCATCACAGAAAAGGCCCTCTCCTTTGTGCATACGTAATGCACCTCTCCTACGGAAGGTACTCTGAGAAGGGCTTTACCTCACAAACTTAATGGATGGGCAGGTTGGTATTGGAGGAGATGCTCCTTTTTTGTTGTTGTCCCGTGTCACTTAGGGCTTTAAAACAGGCCCGGCCCTCCCACGAAGAAGGAGGAGGCACCCGCATCAAGCAGTGGAATGGGAGGACCGGCTTCCCCACCAGAAAGGCCCGCTGCTGCTGCCCCAGTGCCTACAGTGGGTGCTCTGGAGAGCCCCACCAGCCACTCTCCTGCCATGGCATTTGCCACAGCGAGAGGGAGGTTGGCGGGGCTCTCTAGAGGAGCAGCCGTCTGCCTTCTGTTTTCCACATCACGGATCTCCCCTTACTTTTGTTGCCACTGCAGCAGCTGTATGGAGAGCCACATGGCTGGAAGAGCCAACACAGTGGTGGCAAGGGGCAACAAGGGACAGTGGTGGAGAGAAGGGGTGCGATGCAGTGGCAGCGCCATTGGTTCCACATGTTCTCTCCCATCTCAGGCAGCGAGAGAGCTTGTGCCAGAGCTGCTTTAAAGGTAAGCACCAGCATCTTGAATTGGACTTTGAAGTGAATAGGCAGTCAATGTAACTCTTTCAGAATTGGTGTAACATGGCTCTACCTAGCTAAACCTGACAGAATTCTAGATTCCAAATAGTCTTCAAGGGCAGCCTCACATGTAACACATTACAATAATCCAATTTAGAGTTTTCAAGAAGGTTTAGGAAAAGAAGACCTGAGTTCGTATCCTCTGAAGCTCACTTGGAGACTCTAAGTTAGTCATCTGTCAGCCTAATCTACCTCACAGGGTTATTGTGAGCAGAAAATGGAAAAATCCAATGTACACCACCCTGCCCTCTTTGGAGGAAGAGCAGAATACAAATATGATAGGGTTTTTTTTTTTCTTAAGTTGGGGGTGGTGGTTTATTTGGATTTTCTGTTTCACGCACCAAGATGACTTAGGTCTGTCCTGAAGTTATGCTTTCATCACTGCAGCTCTCTCCCACAAACAGTAAACATGTCTATAGTGCTTTACATAATCAGCTGTAGTATATGGGCATCATCTACCCATCAGTTAACAAGAAACTATTTACTTGGCTATTTACACAGTAGTACAATAAGTAACTTCCAGTTTGTTTAAGCCTTTGACACACACACCCCAATAATAAATCAAGCTGCCAAAACTTGCTTTCTAAAAGGTTTAGAACAGATGCCACAGTTTTGATTTCCTACATTTCTTATGAATTTTAAGAAAATTGTAGAAGTACAACTGATTAAATTAGATTTCTTGACATGGCCACTTATATCATTACATGCAAAGGAAAAGCAGATGGCCTCTGTTACAGAAACTTGATTTCCCCCAGTAAAGATTACTCATGATATAGAAAATGCTTATGTTGATCTCGTTCAGGATGATGAGTATGCTTTACATCTCTTTCAAACGGATCTCGTAATTCCACCCAGGCTACAATAGAGCAACCATGAATTCCAAATAAATCAAATCAAGCCAGACATCCCAACATACCCCTCATCTAGAAATCAGATTTGTGTGTGTGTGTGTGTGTGTGTGTGTGCGTGCGTGCGTGCGTGCGTGCGTGCGTGCGTGCTGGGGATGTCCTAAGTGCTGTATAAACTATGCTTCTCTTACCTATTTCTCTTATGAAGCTTCACAATTCAACATCTAAATAAGAAATAGGAAGATGATTCCAAAAGTATTGCTTCCAGACGAGGCCTTTATCCTGCAATGACCCTGCCTCAAACACAAATTTTTATGGAGGTTTCAGATGATGTTGTCTTCCATTTCTAACCCTCCCACAGTTTCCCGCTGCTTCTTTAGGCTTTTTTCTTACAAGGAGAAAAAAAAAATCTACTAAGGAGCTACAAGCCCTCCATCTGGAAGCACCCATAATTTGATTAGCAGTGCACATCACTTGAAACAAGGCACCACAGGAAAGTAAGATACAGAATGGGTTAGCCCGGTACAACAACCCCATCGTGGGTTGTTGCCCATGATAGGTTGTCGTGTCATGCGAACCTGAACCTCTTCCCACAGGGTGGCTTATTTGGGGGCAACAAGCCACCCTGACAACCCATGGCTTGTTATAGGAGTTGTTTCACCCATGATGGGTTGGTGTGTTGTCCGAACCTGGGACAGCAATTTCATCGTGGGTTGTGGAAAAGGGCTACAGAGTACACATGGCGAAAAAATGCTGCCGCTCCTGTCCACAAGGGTGAACTTGCTTCCTGAAGTCTGCCTAGCAACAGATCGCAATGAGTCTGCCCGCACCCTCCCTGCTTCCTCGGCAATCTCCCCCACCTCCGGCGGACTTTTTGCTGCCTTGCTTGTTTGCTTTTTAGCTAAGTAGTTGTGCCTTGCCCCTGTGAGCCAGCTGTGTGTAATCTGCAGGACGACCTTGAAAGAGATTGTTATTCTACCACCTTCAGCTGTGTCTTCAAGTCGCCCTTCCTCCACCCCAAAGGATTTCTCCTTAGAAAAAGCAGATTTTTATGTGAAAAAACTAGAATAATGCACTTGTGTGCTAATTCATTTTGTGCAGACCTGTAACATGTGCGTGCAAGTGGTTCTGTTTGCGAAATGAATTGGTACTGATATAAACCACCACCCCACCCTTTGGGGTCACTTCTTCCCACTATAGGTAGCCGATTCCCGCTTGCCACCCCAGCCATAATCTATCCTCCCCACTCACTGCCCTTCCTCTGTGAGGGTCTTTACTTCAACCCAGAAAAATTTGCTGCAGGTACATTAGATGCTTCATTCCTACGGTCATTTGCACCATGGATTCCACAGAGGCGGCAGCCACGGAGCCCTCCCCACCACTCTTCTCTGAAGACCCCTCCACACAACCATCGCAGGAGGTGGCACGGCAAGCATCTGGGGTTCCTGCCAAGTTGGAGGGGGAGAAACGGTGTGTGAGAGTTCGGGCACAGTTCTAGAGTGAGGCTGAACTGAGCACCTTCACTGAACTCTGCATAATAAGCCCAGCAGCACAGGAATACCTCCAGAGCACCAGGCACCATAATCTCTTCCCCTGGCTTTCCAAGCAGATGCAGCTATGGGGATACTCACGCAACCCCATGCAGTGCAAGGAGAAGACACAAAGGCCGAAGAAGTTTAAGGAAATCATGACTCATAACAAGTACTCAAGTGTTGAGCCATGCACCATGCCTTTCTATGACAAGCTAGCTACAATCCTGCTAGACCAGAGGGATGTGACTCCCAGTTAAACTGCTGGCAGCAGGATTCCCTTGAGCCACCTGCAGACAGTCAGGTACTGATACATAAAGCGCTTCCAGTCTCCCACCCCTGACTCGTCCTTCCCAACTCCAGGGCCATCAAGACGTGTTGTTGAGCCCTATATTGTGTGGGCACCCATGTCCAGTATGCCCAAGCTGCGCCCGGAGCCAACTGCTACTATTTCAAGACTACCAGCAGTGCGTCCTGCGACTCCCTCCCCGTCCCTGCTTCCCCAGCAACCAGCCCACCGACCTTCTAGTACAAGTCTGCCAACAGCGTACTCCTCCAGTACAAGCAGCCCTACATATTTCCCTTCTGTTGTGCACAATGAAAAGAGGCTGCCCCCCACACGAGATGAGCCCAGGGATACCCCACACCAAACTTAGGGCTTGGGCGCAGCCATTCAGGAAGCAGTATGGTCGAACTTTCCCAAGGGAAAGGCAGCTGGAGCTCCATGAAGAAGGTATGGAGCAAGACATTGGGGCTATGCCACCAGCATCGCCCAGGCACCTGTCTCCAGAGGAGGAGCAGCAGCAGCAAGCGCAACACAGTATTGTTGATCTAGACATGGTTATGATGCAGTCACTCACTAGCACTGGGGAACCACTGGAGCACCTTGGAAAGCGAGCTTGAAGGGACTCTTCTTCCTGAACTGTCTCAGGTGATGGCGGGAGCACAGTCGCTGCGCCCCCGACATTGACCTGGTACGCCTCTTCACTGAGCCCAGCAAGCCCTCCTTTGCTAGCTTTCTCAGAGAGGAGGGGGAGGGAGGGAAGAGGCTGAAGGGGCGGCTGCACCTGAAGAAGTGCTGCCTCAGTGGCCGGCACAGCAACGGAGCAGCCTGAGGGAAGAACCACCGAAGAAGGAGTCGCCACTAAGCAACACTCAGTGGCCTGCATGAATCCGTAACAAGCATAAAGCCGACCGTGTGCACGTGGCAAAGGACTTTGTCAGTGCTGCTGAAGCCTCAGGAAAACCAATGAGCAGAATAGAAGGGTCCGCGAGCGTCAGGTGTCTATCTGGTTGACTCGGACAATGGCTAACAGCATCCATGCCTCTGGAGAGTCGGTGCATGAAGGCATGGCAGCCTCGGACCGCATCTTTGAGCCGGAGATGAGTGGATCAAACTGCCACCATTGATAGGCAGACAGATGTGCTTTGAAGCATGACAGCAGCCTCGCAAGGGCAAGCTCTGTACATGCCGCACCCATACAAGCCACCATAGCAGTTTCTCCCCCTTGTTAACCCTTCAGGCCCTCCTCCTCCTTCTCAGGAAGATGCCCGTCATCCTGCTGTATTCCCACTGGCCCTCATAGCAGATCCACCGGTTGCCCTGCACCCCGGCATACAGCCCGCAGAGCAAGCAGTGCAAGAGGTGGAGGAGGCAGATCCAGCGCCTCGGTGACGTCTGTGGATGGCTCGACGGCAACCAACTGCATGTTGCGGTGGGATGGAAGAGAAAGATAAGCATGGAAAAGGTGCTCATTAACTCCCTTACTCCCACCATCTCTTCTTTCCCCGTGCGCTTAATGCTTTGCTTCTGCCCTTTCACTTTCTATCTTAACAAAAAGTCACACAAAATTGCTGTGCCAGGTGGGCTTTCAAGGACGCTTGCAGACAGCCAAATAAAACATTGTTGCAGCACAGGGATGCCAGTGGGGCACTTTAGGGGGCTGTTTGGGATGGTTCAGTTTCATTTCTGGGAACATGGGCCCCGGGAGTGGCATGCAAAGTGTGGTTGCTTGCTTACAGCTCTGGGTCGCCTGCCGTCGCCAACGGCATAGAGTGCCTTAAGAGAAAAGGTATGTTGCATCTGTGGTACTACTGCTGGGATGCTTGATGGGATGCTTTGATGGCCCTACAATGTTGTTTGGCTACAGTAATGCAGAAATCCATATCAGGGGGAGGTCTGGGACTGACCCTGTACAAACTTGCTTCCAACATTGGGTACTTTCCCCTCAGCAATACCTTTGGAGTAGGTAAGTCTACTGCATGCAAAATCTTCAGAGAGACGATTGCGCATTCTGAACAAGTTCTATCTCTCTGACGTCATCAAGGTGGGGGATGAGAGGAAGAACATGCAGGATTTTCATGAGCTGGAGTTCCCCTGGGATGCAGGGGGCCTAGATTCCTCACATGTGCATATTTTAGCTCTTCCTAGGTGGGGTGAGGAGTTTTACCACTGCAAATGCTTTTACAGCATGGTCCTCCATGCGCTTGTGGCCTTTAAAGGGAGATTTATGGATGTTTGGGGGAGAAGACATGACACACCTATCTTTTGGAACTCGCCTTTGGCAGACAAGCTACGCACTCACAGGTTCTTCAACAGTCCCCACAGCTATGGTCAACGGTCTCTCCATGCGTCCCCTCATCCTCAGAGGCAAGGCCTTTGCCCTGCAACTGTGGCTTATGGCACCGTACCGGGCTCTAAGGACTGCAAAACAGAAGAACTTCAGCTACTACCACAGCTGCGCAAGACTGCCGGTGGAGCGTGTTTGGTCGTTTAAAGGTGCAGTGGCGCTCCCTCTACACACTGCTGGAAGTGGAAGAAGACCTCGGTGCGGATGTGACTGTAGCGTGCTGCATCCTGCACAACCTCTGTGAGTCAAAGGGAGAACTTCAGGACAACCCAGAGCTACCAGGACCAGGGGCAAAGAATGCTGCTGCCGCCATCAACAGGCAGGGGGATGAGCCCCTTCTGCTTCCTGCAAATCCAGCATCTGAATCAGTGACTCAGGAGGCAGCTAGAAATATCCGTTCCGCTATATCTGGGTGGATCTGGACCCACAACCCTCATGTATACTGCCAGTATACATTACGCAGAAGGAATTACACCTGCAGAAGTCCCTTTCCCATGAGCCTATTTTATACTTGTTAGCATAATGTAGAACAGTGTTCTCCAACCTTGGGTCTGTGAGAGTTGGACTGACTCGGGTTCAAAAGCTCCCCTAGCCAATGACCTTCAGTCCCAGTCACGCAAGCGGAAGGAGGAGATAACAGCAGTTAATAAAGATTAAAGAGTTTATTTGTAAGACCCAATTACATGGGATTAAGGCAATCAATGCATTTCTACTCACTACATCATTGCAGACTCAAACCCACTACCCCAGTGGTAAGGCTAGATGAAGTGAAGTCCAGAACAATCCACATGTCGTGCTGAGACGAACAAGCAGCAGAGAGAGATGGAGAGGAATGACGGAAGAGAAGTAAGTGTGCTAGCTTATATACCCCAGACCTATGAATAGGATATTACTCACCCAGTTGCACAACCTACTCATCAACATGTTTACCCCAAATCTGTTCAAGGCTGCTGAGTCACATCACCTCGAGACTATGTCTCCTGACCAAAGACCTTCTGTACCTGAACTCAAGTAACACCCACCAGGTCAGGTGATAATCCCGATGTCAGGTGGTAATCTCGTTCTGCCTATGCAAAACCCAACATCCCCCTGCTTTTGCATTTGCGTAGAACGTGGTTATTTACCTCATACAACAGCAACAGCGTTGTTGACATCTGATGCTGTTCCTTCATCTATGGACTTTGATAAAAAAAACTTCTGCAGGAATGACTTTACCTGTCAGAAATTTGAACCACCATCAAATCACTTCTGATGTATCCCTCCTTATGACACAGTTTTATTTGCAAACCCAAAACGTTGTGTATTGCTATCTGCCTGCAGCATAGCAATCCTGCCTTGGTTTCCTGAAAAAACTGTAATAGGTTTTTCACATCAATCTCAGCATCATTTAAACATTTTTTTACAATTTAAACTATTTAAACAAATGCATTCAGTTCAGCTTCAGTTGAACTCTAACTTTTAAATGATTGTTTCTACAAAATCAATCAAACAAAGTATGATTATAAAAATAACAAACTTCAGGTGTGTTCTTGTTGTTCTTACTATCACAACCACAACTGGCATTTCTGTGAATCTGTAAGCCACCTGTGCTCTGACTTGTAACTCTTAGTCTGAAGTGTGATGTTCCTTCCAGATAACACTCAACTCCTTTTCAGAGCTCTCCAAGCATGTCCTGTTGGTCTAACAGTCTGCCTATCACACTGACAGCAATATCTGGCCTTGTTGCTTGTACAGTAAAGCTCAACAGCCCAATGCTTCTGTGTAGCATTCAAACTGCTTTTCCATCAGCATGTGCTTGAAAATCCTCAATTATTTGGAGTCTCTCACTGAGTTAACTATCTCCAAAATTCTCAATCACATCCATGATATTTCTCTGGTTCGTTGCAGTAAGATACTGCCCTCTTGGTTCTCCCTCAACTTCTATTTACAAATAAACAGTTGATCCACCACCAAGCAGTTTCAATTCAATGAAATTCCAAACCCTGGATCAATTATATCATATTGCTTTTATCTGTCCAGAAAAAACAATAGATCTTCCAACTAAACAAAGTACATACAGTCTATGTCCCTGTTCTCCTGTTTAACAAACAAACATTGATCTGCCTCTCTGTGCAGACCTCATTTCAGCAATGTTTGAGTTCAAAACAGAATTCCAGCCTTTAGCTGATTTTAACTTTTCCTAAAGAAAATCTCACAGACAGTTTTCCATTTAAAGACTTCCTCTCATTTAAAATGCTTATGTTCCAATATCTCAAACTTGTGAAATATTCATACATTGCTTCCACATTTTTAAACATCAGTCTAACTGTTTCCAAAAGCAAATTGTTGTTGCACTCATCTCATGATTATCCAGCTCCTTTTACTGAGCAAAAATCACAAGCAACCAATCTTGCTATTTGTCATATAACCTTTTTCCAATCTGGTTAGTTTTCACTTTAAAAATCTATCTGGTAACAATGAGTTCCATGAACTGCTGTTTGTTTCACCAGCTTCCATGTTTTGTTCTTTATCCAAAGAATTCAACTCAGCTTGCATAGCCTGAAGCTATGGTTCAGCTTCCTTAACAGATAATTTTTCACCTCTTTGAAATTTTGAAGTTTCAAATGGCTTTTCCTGCAAATTCTTCCTGATATCTCACAGGTTGTTTGACTCACCTGTTCCTTACCTCATCAGTTATCAGGTTCCTGTTCCAATAAATTTGCACCAATGATGAACAATCATTTGTTTAGTCTCCACTAAACCAAATGTGTATCAAAGTTTGTCAAATTTACCTGACTGTCTTTCAGCAAATGCTTTTCTATTCTGACTCTGAGCTTGATGCATCCCCTGCATTAACAGAATTAATTTTGAAAAATGATCTCACATTTTCATTCAGCATTATACTTAACACTTCTAGATAATCTCACTATCCAAGTGTTATTCATGTGAAACACAATATTCTCATTTCTAGAAAAATCTCATGTAAGCTCCCTTACATATTTCTTCTAACTTTGAGGTGTATGTACCTACATATCAGATCCAAGATCCTGAAATGTTTCTCCAGAAGATTCCTCCTTCTACACTACTTTCTATAAGGTGTACAGTTCATTACACAGAACTAAAACTTCTATCATGTACATAATCAAAAACATTTAAGAGCTTCTACCCAAACCTCATTATCCAAATTAGCATCACTTCTTCTGAGTGTTTGTTTACTCTTCCACACAATCCATGTGTTCAATATCACATCCTGTTAGAAAGTCATGAAAGCATGCACTGAATTGAACTTCCCCATATCTGAAAAGAAATAGGTAACATGGGTAATATGCTTGTTTCCCATCCAAGCACAAAACACCTTGACTTTGTTCAATATTCCAGCTTTCTATCTAACATGTACACAACCTGTACCTCGTGTATTGATCAATGAACATCATGAAATAACGTGCCTTTCCTCTAAAGACCATCAGAGTTCCCAAGATCACCAAGAACAAATTGAATGAAATGACATGTGTTCAGCTTGCCTTCCAGTTTACCTGTTGAAGCTAGCATCCCTTGTTTATGTGCACAAAATTACCTTTCATGTGAAAATTACATTTTCCAAATGCTTTCCCCACAACACAGTTTGCATTTTCTTTCACAGGCCTGTGAATCTAAATGATCAAACAATCATGTGATATGCATGCATGTACATGTCATACATATAAGCATTTAACCTTTTATAGTTGCATCAGTACAACTTTCCATTTCTTTATTACACCATTACAATATAAAAGAAATAATCCATCTCTTAGCTTTGCCATATAAACATACCTACTTATTCAGTATTTTACATTTTGCTACAGAAAAATCCACAATATACTCAAGTCATATATACATTCAGTACATTTCCTGACATTTCAGGGCATATATTACACTTTCTTGATTCCAAGTTATCCAACTTTCAAGAAATACAGTTTCAAAAACATGACTGTCAAACCTCTGACCATTTGCATAGTCCTCTTCCTGTTTATTTATGTCCAACACAGAAAGCTTCGTTTAAACAATCCACTGTTTCTGGTCCACAACAAAATAATGTGTCCATTTTGTTATGTCCTGGGTTAAAACATAAAGTTTTTCCTTCAGCAGCACCCCTGCTGATTTCAAGCTCCTTCTTCTGTGATCCCACATGAAGAAAATGAAGAACAGCTTCCCATTTTAAGCACAGCTTTCTCTGTTCAAAGCTGCCGCGCTGCTTTTCTCCTGCTGTTTTCAAACCACGCCTCCGCTGGTTTGATACAGCCTCCGGTGTAGTATCAAGTTTCCCTTTTGCTGCGACATGACGCTCCAGACGCTTTACCCACGTCAGACGTAATCCACGCATTTGTAATCCAAGCCACTTGTTGATACAATGCAAAAGATAGCTGATCCGCTGCTGTGTGAAGAAGAAAACTGTAAATGAAATATGATCCTCCTGCCTGTAGCCTTGACTCAAATGAGAAGACACAAAGCCTCCTGAAGATTATTTCTTTGCCCGATACAGCTCCTTGACAATCACTCCAGCAAGCTGTGGAATACGAAATCCTTGTGTCCAGCATTGTTGACTGTTCAGCCTGGTAGCTGCCCGAACCGGCACCCACGTTCACAGTCTGTAGCCTTGGAATTTGCCAAGCCTGGCACCTCCGTTCCAACTGCTTTCAAAACGAAAAATCCTCCGTCTCTCTGTCTCGCATTTTTCAGTTGTGCTGCATTCCAAGCCGCTGTTATCAGCTCCCAGCTCTAGCAACAAACCTTCGCCTTCCCGGTTATTTACAAACCGTTCTTACAAATAGTAAACAAATTCTCTTAACTCTATAACTGCTGAATTTTTCCAAACTGCGTTCTGTGGCTTATCTGCCCATCAGATAACCATCAGATCGTAATCTGATCCTTATCTGGGCCCATAACCGATGTGAGAGTTGGACTGACTCGGGTTCAAAAGCTCCCCTAGCCAATGACCTTCAGTCCCAGTCACGCAAGCGGAAGGAGGAGATAACAGCAGTTAATAAAGATTAAAGAGTTTATTTGTAAGACCCAATTACATGGGATTAAGGCAATCAATGCATTTCTACTCACTACATCATTGCAGACTCAAACCCACTACCCCAGTGGTAAGGCTAGATGAAGTGAAGTCCAGAACAATCCACATGTCGTGCTGAGACGAACAAGCAGCAGAGAGAGATGGAGAGGAATGACGGAAGAGAAGTAAGTGTGCTAGCTTATATACCCCAGACCTATGAATAGGATATTACTCACCCAGTTGCACAACCTACTCATCAACATGTTTACCCCAAATCTGTTCAAGGCTGCTGAGTCACATCACCTCGAGACTATGTCTCCTGACCAAAGACCTTCTGTACCTGAACTCAAGTAACACCCACCAGGTCAGGTGATAATCCCGATGTCAGGTGGTAATCTCGTTCTGCCTATGCAAAACCCAACAGGGTCCCCAGATGTTTTTCGCCTACCAAGCATGCCCCAGCCAGCTATGCTGGGAGTTGTAGGCCAAAAACATCTGGGGACCCAAGGTTGGAGAACATTGATGTAGAATAATGTAGGCTTCCCCTCCCCCATATAAACATTTATTCATTTATTATATTTATACCCCGCCCTTTTTTCCTGCAAGGAACCCAAGGCGGCTTACATAATCCTCCTCTTCCTCCTCTCTATTTTATCCTCACAACAACCCTGTGAGGTAGCTTAGGCTGAGATTCAGTGACTGGCCCAAAGCCACCCAGTGAGTTTCATGGTCGAGTGGGGACTAGAACCTGGATCTCCCGAGTCCCAGTCCAATACTCTTACCGCTACGCCACACTGGCTCTCATAAGCATCCCTTCCCTTTAAACATCTGCTGAAGCATAGCATTGCCAACGCAAGCGCCCACCACGTAGTCCCTCAGCACCTTATTTTATATCACCACACCCTACCCCACAACCCAGTAACTCAGTTCTTTGCATTCCCTTTTTTTTTTTACGCAGCAGCTCACCCCCTCAGCACCCCTGATAGAAGCAATGACTTATAGAGCCTCCTGAAGTGGAAGCTGGTCTTAAGATGTGCTTAAGGCAGCAACAGAAGCTGCTGGAAGCTGATGTTCCTCGGTAAAGTTCTTTGCAGTTGCAACCCAGTATGCTCTTCCTGGGGGGGGGGATAGGCAGGTTCAGTTGTGAGGGGTGGTGTAGCAGGAGAGGTGGTGGGGGGAGGAGGAGAGAGGCTTCAGTAGCAGGAATGCTCCATAAGTCAGGCCAGGAGTGGGGGGGGCTGGAGCTGGGGGGAAGGTGAGTGTGTGAGGGATTGAGGCCTACTCAGGCTTGAGTTTGTTGAAGCCTGAAGGCCCAAACACTTCCCTCGAGTAGTTGAAGCCTGAAGGCCCAAACACTTGGATGGGAGGGTTTGAGAGTTTTAAGTTACCCAATAGAAGTTAAGAATTAGATATCCTATTCAAGGTCACATGATTATAACCTTCCATTCCTGGGAAGGCTATATATGGGGTGTGTGGCCAGCTAGCAGTCAGTGTGCTGAGAGTCAGCTGGAAGCAGCAGCACAGAAACAGCAGAGAGAAGCAGAGAGAGAGAAAGAGAAACTGGTTGCATAGGAAATAGGTAGTCTGAAGTTATACTAGAGAATATTGAATTGTTTGTTTGTTTTATTTTTATCATACTTGCTTTTGAAATATAACCACTCTATTAAGTAAAAACCCTAATATTATTAGTAAAGTGTTGTTGTTTACCCTGGAGTTTGGAGTGACTTATTCACCACGTCTACAGCCTACACCCACATTACTGGAAGCAGGCAAAGGACTTGATAACCTAGAGAGGGAGAGGCTTTGGGAAGAGGCAGAGATCTCCCAAAGGCAGATCAAGGGGTCCCTGCAGTAGCGGAACCTTGACAGGATGAACGCAGCCTCTCCAGCAGGCCCGGTGGGGGAGGGCATGGCGGCAGTGGCAGAGCGCAAGCAGCTTCTCCCAAGGGCCCCTGGTGTGTGTGCAGGGGCCACGGCAGCAGAGCACAAGAAGCTTCTCGGGACTGGTGTAGGGTGGCGGACGCCGCAACACAAAACAGAAGCCGGAAAGTGGGGGGAGGGCAAGGCAGTGCGACGCTGACAGCTGCCTCAGAGAGGGAGGGGAGGCAAAGGTAGCAGCGCAAAACAGAAAACCAATAAAGCAGGGCTCTCCAACCTTGGGTTCCTAGATGTTGCTGGACTACAGCTCCCAGCATCCCTTGCCATTAGCCATGCTGATTGGGTATGCTGGGAGCTGTAGGCCAGCAACATCTGGGGACCCAAGGTTGGAGAGCCCTGCAATAAAGGAATGAAAGGTTTACAGGGAAACTACCCAACAGGAGCTGGCAAAGGAAAAACATGCCCCCAACACACAGTGGACCAATAGCAAAAAGGCTGGTGATGGTGCGAGGGAGCAAGGGATCGTGGGATGCTGATGGCACTGCACAGGCACTCGGGATATGTGCCACTGCCAGCTGGAGGGCTGGGGGAAAGGAGGGGCGAAACAACTCACGGCGAGCCTGATCATCTGTTGGGCGCATTGTGGGTTGTTCTGCGAACAACCAACCCACTGTGGCTTATTAGCAGGGTGGCTTAGCATGACATGCAAACATGTCCACAGAATCCTCTTCATTCATCCTCTCCAGGTTTCACATTTTCTGATAATTCTTGATAAAGCAAAAGCCCTCAAACTCACATACTAGGGCAGGGCTCTCCAACCTTGGATCCTGAGATGTTGCTGGCCTACAGCTCCCAGCATACCCAGCCAGCAAGGCTAATGGCAAGGGATTCTGGGAGCTGTAGTCCAGCAAGATCTGGAGACCAAAGGTTGGAGAGCCCTGTACTAGGGTGTCACTGTAAGAAATAATAATTTCAAATCAACTTGATTTAGCCCAGCTGAGAACAGCCCAGAGGATTTTCTGAAACCACATGACACTTTTTTTTTTTTACTGCTGAAGCTAACTAAGCACATCTGGCCCTGTAAACTGGCTACATGCTAGACCACCTGGGAACCATATTCAAACAGCTCTGAGTTCTTCCGTGGAAGAATGGGGTATAAGTAAAATAAAGCAGAGGCATTTCACACAGGATTAGCATCGTTAGAAATCTCATATTCTATGGATTGTATCCAATGTTAGTCCTACTTAAAGTAGACCTACTGAAATGAATGGGGCTTCAGTTAGAGTAATATTGGATACAAATCTATGTTGGTGCATCATTCCGCATTTGGCCAGTGGGGTTATAGATCTCTGAAACCTTGCTTGCCCTCTGGATGGGAATCAAAATGATTTCTTATGCAATTGAATTTTTTTATTGCACTAGGTTGTTTAACATGTGGCCTAACCCAATTGTCTAGTTACATTTGTACTGCCTGAAAATAATGTTACTGCAGGTCTGGCATACACAGGATCATACACATATATGCAGCTGCCTTATAACGAGTCATACTAGGGTGGCCACTTACGCATCACCAAAAAAAGAGGACACAAATTTGCATAACACATGCATGTGCAGATTTATATATAAAGGTGCAAAGGTAGCAATAATGGGCAGAATCCAATGGTGCGCTTACACCCCCACTGATTCTCTTGTGCCCTGTCGATTCTGTTGTGCAAGCAGTGGGTCCATTCATTGTGTGAGCGTGAGCACTTGTGCAACAGAGATTTAATGCTTCCCAGAGAAAGCCCTGAAATGAATGGAAGCCCTGAGAAACTCATTTCTCAGTTGACACAGGCTGGTGGAGCTCCCTTATGCGAGTGCCACCAACCTGCCCCATTCCAGAAATGAGTGTTTTTGCTTGTTTGCGGTTGCCCCCAAAGCACTAAATCTGTGCTCTGCAAGTGGTGGGCCCCACTTGTAGATGGGAATGGCGGGGTGTAAGAGAATCAGCAGAGAGGTAAGCACCCCGTTGGATTCTGCCCAATAACTATCATTTAAATAAAAATAAAACAAATCTCACCATAGTGGAGAGGACTGACTAGGTGACCTGTGTGCCTGCTCAGTCTGCTGTCCAGATACTAACTGTTGATGGGCAACTTCAGCATCCCTACTCTCCCTCCTTACGGTTCTGATTTTAAACCAGACTTGAACTAGACCGCTCTTCAAACAGATACCTGCAAATAGAGGACTGCCGTCTGCCAGCTCTCCAACAGAGAGGGCTCTCCTCTGTAAAGTAGGGCAGCTGCCCACTCTGGTTATACCCTTGGTCCATCTAGCCCAGTACTCCCTACTCTGAGAGAAGCAACTCTTCAAGGCCTCAGGCAGTACCTGAGAGACTTTAAAACGGGAGATCGAAAAAACTGGACCTGAGAACCTCTGCATGAAAAGCATGTGATCAGCCACTGAGCTAATTTTATACTACTTTTATGGATCCCACCAAGGAATACTGGGGAATTGTAGTTTGGTGATGGTACTCAAAATTCTCTGTTAGTGAGTTCTAGTCCCTTCACAGGGTTCCCTAGGAAGTGTGTTCTTAATGTTATGAAGAATGCAGGAAGATGTTTTCTGCTCAGAATGAACTCCTTATTTTAGGCTAAAGATGGGGGTTCCATTTTTAGAGACCATGTCAACTTTTTCTCCTGATGCTTTCTGTTTTGACCATACCACTTCCTTCAGTATATGGCTGGCTGTTCCGTCATACCCATAATTTTATACAGAGACCTTACCCTCACAGGAAGAGGCAATGATTGTTAAACTAGTTTAGGTCTATGGTGCTGAATATGCCTTCAACACCCTGCACAAGGCTTTAAGACCTATTACATGTGTGTTAATTTCAGAAGTTTTAAATTATTCAGTTTTCCCAAGATTTGCCAAATCGTCAGGATTTAACGGTTCCGTTTTTTTTCATTTCTCTCCTCAGTATACTGGGTGGCAATACATTAATCCCCAGACAACAGTGAAAGATGATTCACTCTTCTTATGTCATTTTGTCATGGATATTGGAGAAAAAAAGATTGTGATGCCAGGAGTCTTTGCAACTCTGCTTAATGCATCGTTTCATTTAGTTTAAAATGAATTTTGTAAAATTCTTGCTGCTTAAACAGCCTGTCTAGTAATCTTAGCCTCATGACTAGATTATTGTTGCCTGTGATCTCATAGGATACATAAGAAGATATGAAATAAGA
The DNA here is from genome assembly GCA_021292165.1 of Shinisaurus crocodilurus. Lineage (NCBI taxonomy): Eukaryota > Metazoa > Chordata > Lepidosauria > Squamata > Shinisauridae > Shinisaurus > Shinisaurus crocodilurus. The sequence continues at coordinate 90,267,114 of CM037880.1, forward strand.
GTTATATCACTTGTTTCAAAGCTTGTTTGTAAGCTTTTCTTAGCCCTGTTTTTGAATAGCTGTTTCCCATTAACTCAGCCTTTGCTAATCAGTGGTTATAAAGTCGGATTAGACTTGGTTCACCTGCCTCCACCTGCTGCATTCCTATCTTTGAAAGAGGAAAGACTTTGAAAGGGACTTAAGTAGAAGGAACCTTAAGCTAGCCTCATAAATATTTCATTTGTAATGTCCTAAGGCATGCTATCCTGCACACATCTTGTGGAAATATTTGTGGAACTTCAAAGCAGTTGTCTTGGGGAATCAAAGGGTGAACTTAAATATGACCTAGAACTACATATTTTGTTTTGAACCCTCCTGGAAAACTCATAGATGCAGATGGGGAACCTCTGGCCTGTAGGATGAATTCATCCCAACAGGCCTCCCCATCCAGTCCACGAAGGCTTCCGGCCCTTCCCAAAGTCCTGCCCCCACAGAGAAGAGAGAAGGGATGGGAGACCAGCTCCCGACTGAACTGTACTCTTGGGAAAGGCAACAGGGGAGTGAAGCCAGCTCCAGACTGAGCTGGTGCCTCACCTTCCCTGATCAGGATATTACATAAAATTATATAATGGCCCCCTTTATTGGGTGAGAGGGTTCCTGAGGTATGAATGAGAGCTACCTGGAGAAACGTGTAGAAAAAGCCAAAGAATTGGGAAAACCAAAATGTGTGTATGTGCAAAGCTGACCAAGGAATGTGAACAGCAAGATGCAGTTGCTCAGTGGACTTTGGAAGAAGATGACAATGGACAAAGGAACGTCCAAGATAAGCCTGGAGCCTGAAGCAAAGGTTGTATGAGTGCAACAGGTAAACTGGCAGTCAAGACCTCTGAGGAAAGGTGATGTCCTTTAACATCGATAAGATGAACCCAATTAATGTGCAACTAGGACACATAGTCAACAGGTGTGTTTTTCCACAACGCGCAAAGACTTGAAAAAAAGAGTATTTAAGATACCCACAAATCATTAGAACTCTGAGGAAGACCAGAACACCACAGCAGCTGTTTGCAACCCACCTCCTGCTTCTGAGTATGTAACCTGATGTGCCATTAGGTTGTTGCTCCAACATAGGTAACGATCTGAGTGAATGTAGAAAGTGCGAATGGATTGGCTTGAACTGCATTTTATCTAAATAAAGGTGTTCTAGAACTTGCCTTTGGGTTTTGAGCCTCAGCATGTGCGGCACGTGCCTCACCCTGTAATCCCAGCTACATGTTCCTAATGAGGGATGGTGAGGGGCAAGCAAAGACAGCTGCAGTCCGAGCCACGGCCTCACTCAAGGAGCACTCCTTGAGGCCACGGCTCAGTCTGCTTCACTCTTCTCCTGGCCTTTCTGATCAGGAAAGGTGAGGTAGGAGTGAAGGTGGCTTCTGACTGAGCCGCCAGCTTGAGGAGCACTCCTCGAGCCAGTGGCTTGGTCAGGAGCAAGATTGGGCCCTCTCTGCTCCTCTGCTGACTGGCACAGATCAGCTGAGGATTGGAAATGGTTCCCACCCCTGGTTTAAGAGATGCTGACTTGTAGATGACTAGCTGTTGCCCGCGGCTTCGCTTGCGTGGATTTTAGGATTTGGTACAATTATTTTTAAAAGAAACATGAGTTTTTTGTCCAAACTGTACGAAATATAATTTACAGGTTGATGTCTTAACGTAATAAGCAATGTTTATTGCAGACGTTAGTCGGGGTGTATTGGCTACAAAACAAAGATAGTTGTTCCATTCATATGCATCTATGAATTTTTTCGTGGTGTTATTAGAAACAGACAATGACTCAGACCAAAAATTTAAAAATTACTTATTTGGCATCTGCAACCTACCAAAAAAACCTATTTCAGTACTTCTCTGTAAACTACATTAGTGGTTCTCCCTTCAGGTGCTAGGATGACCAGAGAGTTAGGTGAGCTCACTCTGAAACAGGCCATGTAAAACTGCCCATGTGAGAAGCAGTCTTCCCTTTGGTCAATCCCCGCTACCTGCAAAGTCTGCCATTGTGACTTGTTGATGGTCATGGCGAAACAAACCTTTAGGGGGAACTGAAGTCTTTTCAATTCAAATGGATATTCTGAAGGTATAAGAGGTATTTGTGGTATGAACACCAACTCCCCCTGGCCAGAACCAGAAAACAAATTAGAATTTGGGGAAATGGAGCTTGAGGCAGAAAAGGAGGAAAGAGAGGGAGAGATGAAAATGAGAAAGCTTGAAGCAGAGAAAGAGATAGGGAGTTTAGAAATTCTACTTGGGGGCAGTGAGAAAGGTACACAATGTCTACCCAGCGTAAACACCACAATAAACAATAATAGTATTTTAAGAGTGTTTCCCCCACAGACAAATTATCCCAGTCAGTCAGGACTTCTTCTTTTATATATATAAATAAATTGTAAACAGACTAATAACATATTTTTAATGTTCCGGATGCACACAGCAGTCAGTCAGTCATTTAAAAATTCTTCCCCCTTTTTCACCCCTGTAGGTACAGAATTTCCAAAAATCCTTCCTTAGTGGGTTCCTACGTCATAAAAACAATGTTCCTTCTAAATTTCACGTTCCTGTGTTAAACGGTTTGAGCTGGGCATTGATGAATGAGTCAGTAAGTCAGGACTTCTTCTTTTATATAGATAGATAAACAACTATTTTAAAAGTTATAAACTGAATTCTAGACAGCTCGTTGTTTAAGAGGGGTGATCAGAGATATTTTTCTAATTAGAGAATTTCTATAAACTACTGACATTGTAGTGTATAAATCTAGAGGTAATTCTAACAGCAGGTGGGTTCTTCCACCAGAACATCCCTGGATCATGGGTCAGGTAGCTACCCAATGCTCCTCATCTTGACTTCTCTTTTTCTTTGGGTCAGCTCACAAAGATAATGCGGGTTAAAGAGATTTTGATTTTTAAAAGGCAAGCTCCTCAAATATGCTTAGAAACCTGTTGAAATGTTTTTTTTTGTTTGTCACCGCTAACACTATTTGTAATTTGTTTATATGTTCTATACTCATACCATATTTTTGTTGTTGTCATTATTAGTGATATTTGTATACAGCTTAAATATAATAAAATCCCTAAGTGTTCTACATACAAACATCAAAATCACATTTAAAATACAATTAAAATACAATATTAAAAACAATTTCAATTACAAGAATACAGAGCAATACATGAGTAGTAAAAATGGAACAGCATGATTAATTTAATTATAAGCCAGGGAAAGCCTGGGTGAACAAGTGCGTTTTCAGGAAGCGTTTGAAAGATGCCACGTTTTCTGCCTCCTGAACTGCACTGGGGAGGGTTTTGCAAAGGTTGGGTGCCACTACTGAGAAGGCCTACCACCGTGCTATTACGTGGCGACATTCCATTAATTTCAGAATGAACAGCAAGGCCTCCTCTGACGATCTTAAATGTCGACTGGATATATATAGGGGAAGGCGGTCTGCTAGGTATCCTGGTTCCAATTTGTTTAGGGCTTTGTATGACAATAGCATAACCTTGAATACGGCTTGGTAGCTAATAGGCAGCCAGTGTAGTTCTTTTAACACAGATTATATGTGGGCATAGCTGGGTGTCCCAGTGAGCAGCCTAGCTCCTGCATTCTGCACTAGCTGCTTTTTCTGAACCAGGCACAAGGAAGCCCCACAAAGAACACATTACAGTAGTCTAATCATGAGGTTACCAGTGCATGGATCACTGTGGCTAGACTATCCCTATCCAGGAACGGGCATAGTTGGTGTACCAACTGAAGTTGGTAATGGGCGCCCCAGGCCACTGAGGTCACCTGGGCCTCCAGTGACTCTAGGAGTACCCCCAAACTACATACCTGCTCCTTCAGAGGGAGTGCAACCCCATCCAGAACAGGCAAACAGCCCAATTCCTGGACCTAGGAACTGCTAACCCATAGGGTCTCTGACATTGGGATTCTGCTTCAGTTTATTAGCCCTCACCCATGCCATAACTCCTGTAAATATTATTTTATTTTTGAAACAGTTAACTGAGTTTTTATAAAGACCTTCTCTCAAGCTTTTTGATTCATATTTATTTTCTGTACAAATTCCTGCCAGACCCACAGAGCAGGTATATGTTCTTTAAGGGTAATCTCATACGTCCTGGTTAACATGAGTAACTCATGGTTTGCTTAGCAGCTGGGGTGTGAGTGAGAAGTTATCAATGAGAAGCAAAACATGACAATCTGGATTAATATTGCCAGACCCAACTTTTAGCATTTGCTTTTCTCCTGTGTCTCATCTATATTACAGAATTGGCTGCCTGCCTATCAGTTTTAAAATTCATGCCTATCCTGAGCATGCTGAAATTTTTAATATTCACTGGAATATTTATCAAAGGCTTAACAAGTTTCTTCTTCACACCTGATGCCTTGTTCAACATTGCCATAAATAAAGTTGCAACCAAACAGCATGGTTAAGTAGAACAAATGAATGAACATTGCTTAGCAATATTCTCCTGGTCACTACTTTAAAGCACAGGTGCATGCAGCCCTTGCTCTCCTCCTGTGTGTCCTATGATGCCCTCCATACCTTGCTGCTACAGAAAGAAGAGCGCTAGAGAGAGAAGAGCACCACCACACCAGAATGAAAATGGTTTACAGGCAGCCAGATGCTCACATGACCTCCAATGTTCCTTGTGGGAGAAAGGAAGGGCTGTCAGAGAAAGAATGCAGTCAAGTGCACACATGACCCAACCACAGGGTGTGGTGCCTAGATCATCCCTTTGGAACTCTACCCTGAGACAGAGAGTGCCACTGTACTGTGCACTACAGCAGAGATGATACTATGAACCTATCAGTGGTTCATGCCTTGGTCTCCTCTCACCTAGACTACTGTAATGTGCTCTACATGGGGTTACCCTGGAAGACGGTTCGGAAGTTGCCGCTGGTACAGAATGCAGCAGCTCGCCTGGTTAAAGGCTGCCGCCGGCGTGATCACATCACTCCAGTGCTCAAAGAGTTGCACTGGCTACCAGTTGTTTGCCGAGCCGAATTCAAGGTGTTGGCGTTGACCTTTAAAACCCTGTACGGCTCCGGTCCAGTTTATCTCAAGCAGTGCCTCCAGCAACATCAAGTAGGCCACTCAACAAGATCTGCCACGGACGGCCTTCTCCCTGTCCCATCAGCCAGAGAAACCAGGCTGGTGGGGACTAGGAGGAGGGCCTTTTCTGTGGCAGCCCCCAATTTATGGAACTCTCTCCCCAGTGACCTCTGCCATGCCCCTTCTTTGATTAGCTTCCGCCGTGCATTAAAAATGTGGCTTTTCAAGCAGGAATATGGGGTGGGTTAGGATTTTTAAGTTTTGTACTGTTTTTCATTGTGTTTTATACTGTGTGTGTGTGTGTGTGTGTCCCCCTTCTTGTATTTTATTAGATTGTACATCGCTCAGAGTGGCCGGTTGTCTGGCCAGATGGGCGATTCATAAATATAAATAAATAAATAAATAAATATGCACTTAAAAGATTTTGGGTCCAATCTTTCCATTGCCATCAATGGAAGGGTTTTTTCCTCCCTGTAAACTTAATTGCCATGTGGAGGGGGCATTGGGGGCGGGGGCACAGTGCACAAGAAAGAGAGGGTTAACCCTTCCCTCCCCATCTGTGATTCCCCTGGAAATCCCCACCACCACATTGCAGCTAAGCTTAGGAAAAACCTCCCATTGGCATCAATGGGATTTCCCCCCTAAGCTTAATTGCTTTGCACGGAGAAGGATGGGGGGGGGCATTGCAGCATGTGGGGAGTGTGGGATAACCCTGCTCTCCCTCGCTGCAATCCCCCTTGAAAATTGCCCCCTGCTCCCTCTCAGCTTCCTTTTCTCTAGGATAGTCATGGAGCTATAGCAGCATTGTTTATTAATCAGTTGAGCAAAACAGAGCTTCATCAGCAATTTCTAGTGTTCAGACTGAACTAATTTAAAATTAACTTCCTAGGCTACACCCCTATAAAACACTTAATAGCCAGTAAGCCCCACTGAGCACTGAGAGTAAGCCCCACTTCTGAGTAGACATCTATAGGACTGCACTGTCAGAGTTGTGGTGCATTTCCCAGTGTTACCTAGCGAACCTGTCAGATAATTATCTAGTAATTATCTAGTTCTCCAAGTATATGAAGCTAGGATTACCATTGCAATCCATGACCCCAATGCTCTGGCTTTACTAGTACAACACAATCTGGCTCCAGAATTTCACACATAGAAATTGTGAAGAGAAAGCCAGGTCAGGTACACGCACACCCCACTTGCAGTGGCAGCTCAGGTATCCACCTTTAACTTTGTTTACCCACACTTGTTTTCCTGCCCTTCAATGAGGCTCACAATGGGACACATCTGCATACCCCCGGGCAGCTTCCCCTCCCCTGGCAGCCAAATGAGATGTGACGCATCCCCAAACAGGTTATTCCTGACTCATTTCAAGCAATCACAAAGGGAGGGGACGCAGGAGGGAGGGGGGAGCCAAGAAGAGGGTATAAAGAAAGGGGCCTGTGGCGGGAAAAGTTGTTGGTCGTGGGCAGCAAGCTGCACAGAGGTCCAGGGCTTCGGTCCGATCTCAGGATCAAGCCCCGGGAAGCCCCGGTGAAACTAGCTGAATTCGCCCAGTCGCTGGCATACGCAGCTGTCGAGGAACCAGGGTCATTCCAGCTTTGCGTGCTGCTTTTGTGTATGTTTTGATACGCTCAATTAAACTCTGTTTACCTATAAACAGTATAGTGGCTTCCATTCATAAGACTGCTTCTTCTACTGTCCTAGCGTTAAAATTGGTTGCGGCTTCTGCCTAGGTGCCGCGCACTGCGCGTAAAGGGCTAACCCCGCTCCGGTTAACCCCTTGGTGCCCGAACCCGCACAAAGGACCAGCTTTGGTCCTTTTCACAGAAATATATAATTTACAAAGCAGTCAATGCCTTTTCATTTGCAAGACCTGAGATTTTCAGAAATTGCTCATTGCAGCAGATGCTCAGAAGCTCAATGGGACACTCTGTGTTGTGCTGGTGAGCAAGGGAACAAGGAAGGATCAAGCAAGTCTTTTAAACACAACTCTCTATTGTTACAAAATATGTCTGGAATAGAACTCTGCCTATCAGTCACTGCAGCAAGACGACTAGAGCAGCCCCATAGCCCCCACCTCCAAACACTAACTTGAACCACAGTCCCTAGCACAGATACTTCTCTCTTTCCGATTAAAGCTTCTTTCTCCTGGTATGTTTGCAGCGTGGGAACCTCTGTAACACAGCTCCTTCCCTATCTCTTAGCTCAGGGCTCTCCAACCTTGGGTCCCCAGATGTTGCTGGACTACAGCTCCCAGAATCCCTTGCCATTAGCTATGCTGGCTGGGTATGCTGGGAGCTGTAGGCCAGCAACATCTGGGGACCCAAGGTTGGAGAGCCCTGTGCTAGTGTCAGGAGGGACCACACTGTGGCATTCTTCCTCTCATATTCCCTCATATTCCCTGCTGGAAGGAGCTGTGATATAGAGGCTCCCATACCACAAACTTAACATGAGTAGGGCCCCAATGCCACATAGCCTAGTTTGCCTATTGGCCATGTGCTGTAATTTCAGGCATCTCCGGATAGGAATAGGGACACAGGAGCGTGCAAAAAGTAGCCATCGGAATGGTACAGGCCAGTTTGTTCCATTTGTTTTTTTTAAGTTATAGTAATTGGATGAGTGATATTGGCTGTGATCGCAGTCATTGAGACACATTTTTTATCCCTACCAAATGCTCATAAATATTAACACTGCCTTTCACTCCTTTTAATGATGTGGCAGACTTTGAAAAGATGTAAAGATCCATTAGTAAAATACATTTAAAGAAAACTGTCTTTTCGGCTTTATCAGTATGAAGGTCTCATCATCAGCTCTGCAACAACCTTAGATGAAATTACCCTTTTTTGTCTTTCAATAAGTAGACATCTCCTGGAGTGGCAAATGTTCATAACAGTCTGTTCCTTTCATCTTGCCAATCTGAAGAGCATCTAATTTAATTAAAGCTTTAGGGAAAGTGAACTTTGCTCTAAAAATTAACTATTTATGTTAAGACTTAATTGGCACAGCAAAACCACAGAAAATTTAAAAGATTCTTTACCTTGTTGGACAAACTATAGCATTAATTAAGAGTTTGCTTTTATTACAGTGGTCTGAGTTTGCACTCCTAAGGCCTAGCTACCCAAGCTCATGAAGAATGATATTTAGGACTGTCACTGATTTAAAGAAATCTTAGGGAGTGATCCTATGGCCCCTAGACATCGTATGGGTGGCCATAGGATATTTTGGATTCCCAGATCCGAGGTCGGAGGTAGAGCTCAGACCTTGGAGCTGGGAATCCGCACTCTGACCACTCTCCCCACACTTGCAGCCGGCGCAGAAAGAACCGTGCTAGCTGCCTCTCTGAGGCTGGGAAATCGACCTTGGAGAGGGGGGAAATGGGGCATTCCAGTGGTTAGGGAGGGGAGGAGACTGCAGAAGCCAGGACGCAATGTATCCTGTGTCCTCTGCAACCTCCTTCCTTCTCCCTCTGAAGCGCCCCAGCTAGATGGCTGAAAACAGCTGTCTGGCGAAAATGCAAAACAGGAGGAGCAGGGAGGTAAAGATTGCCTCCATTGCTCTTCTGGCTCTGCACTGGATGATCATCAGCCTCCGAGTTCAGAGGCTGATGATCATCCCGACAGGATTGCGCCCTTAGTTTATGTAGGGCACAATCCTATGTATGTTTAGACAGAAAAAAGTCCTACAACTCCCAGCATTCCTCAACCAGCATGGCTGACTGGGGATATACCGTAATACTATCTGTGTCAGCATGCTATGTGTACAGAAACATTATCTACTGCCTAACCAGTTTCTATGGAATTAAGAATAAGGTCTCATTTTTCTACTTATTTAGCAAAGGTGGAGTTTAAATTTGCAAGTAACAAGCTAAGTGTAGACATCTTCCTTATTCTTCTTTTATTCTGCCCCAGCCCCTTTCAGTAAAGAAACTCTTGGACTCTTAAATGGGAATGACATCTTCAGTAATGTTTCCAAGTTTAGCTTGCATAGGCAATTCCAGACTCTCTCTGCAACTAATAAGCACCTATCATTTCATTATTACAAGCAACTGGATTCATAGAATCATAGAATCATAGAAAAGTAGAGTTGGAAGGGGCCTACAAGGCCATCGAGTCCAACCCCCTGCTCAATGCAGGAATCCAGGTCAAAGCATCCCTGACAGATGGCTGTCCAGCTGCACCTTGAATGCCTCCAGAGTGGGAGAGCTCACCACCTCCCTAGGTAATTGGTTCCATTGTCTTATTGCTCTAACAGTCAGGAAATTTGTCCTGATGTTCAGGTGGAATCTGGGTTCCTGTAACTTGAGCCCATTATTCTGTGTCCTGCAAACTGGGATGATCGAGAAGAGATCCTGGTCCTCCTCTGTGTGACAACCCTTCAAGTACTGGAAGAGTGCGATCATATCTCCCCTCAGTCTCCTCTTCTGAAAGCTAAACATGCCCAGTTCTTTCAGCCTCTCCTCATAGGGCCTTGTTTCCACTTTCCAGTCCCTTTATCATCCTTGTTGCCCTCCCCTGAACCCTCTCCAGTTTGTCTATGTCCTTCTTAAAGTGTGGTGCCCAGAACTGGACGCAATACTCAAGATGAGGCCTGACCAGTGCCGAGTAAAGGGGAATTATCACTTCCCGCGATTTGGAAGCTATATTTCTATTAATGCAGCCCAAAATTGCATTTGCCTTCTTTGCAGCCACATCGCATTGCTGGCTCATATTCAGTTTGTGATCTACCACAATTCCAAGATCCTTCTCACTTGTAGTATTGTTGAGCCAAGTGTCCCCCATTCTGTAACTCTGCATTTGGTTTCCTCTCCCTAGGTGCAGCACTTGGCATTTATCCCTATTAAATTTCATTCTGTTATTTTTGGCCCAGCGCTCCAACCTATCGAGGTCACTTTGAATTTTGTTTCTGTCTTCTAGAGTATTAGCTGTTCCACCCAACTTTGTGTCATCTGCAAATTTGATAAGCATTCCCTGTACCTCCTCATCCAAGTCATTAATAAAAATGTTGAAGAGCACTGGGCCTATAAGGCAGGAAAATGGTCGGAAGCTGAGAGTAGAAGATATATCGAGAAAAATTTAAAAATAAAAATCCAGGATGAAGATAGAGAGAAAATGGAGCAACCATTCACAGAAATTGAAATAGAAAGTGCTATAAATAAATTAAAACAGGGGAAAACGCCAGGACTGGATGGTCTGGGGGCGGAATATTATAAAGTCTTTAAAAAAATGTTAATTCCCAAGTTAAAACGGTTGTTTAATGATATTTTACAGGGGGGAGAGATCCCCCCGTCATGGAAACAGTCCTTGACCATTTTAATCCCGAAACCAAGAAAGGATTTAGCAGAACCAGGTTCTTATAGACCAATATCATTAATTAATCAAGATGCTAAACTATTGACAGCAATTTTAGCTAGAAGAATGAATAGTTTTCTAAATAAGTATATAGGGATAGATCAATGTGGGTTTATTCAAGGAAGACAAATGGCAGATTTAACAAGAAGGGTTCTGAATATAATTTATTTAATAAAGAAAAATAATTTGAAAGTGGGGGTTCTTGCATTGGATATTTTTAAAGCCTTTGATTGTGTGGAATGGCCTGCATTAAAGATGTTAATAAAAACTATGGGGTTTGGAGAAAAATTTATAGGTATTACTAACCAATTATATACTCATAATGTCACGTCGGTAATTGTAAACGATGGAATAACAGAAACTATTAGCCTAGGCCGGGGAACTAGACAGGGTTGTCCCCTTTCCCCAGTATTATTTGTGTTAGTTATGGAATTGTTAGCGAATTCGATAAGACAGGAGAAGAAATTATTGGGGATAGGAATAGAGACCAAATGTAAGATAAACCTTTTTGCAGATGATATCTTGTTAACATTAGAACGGCCTATAGAAAATTGGGATTGGATAGAGAAACATTTAGATGAATTTAGAGAAGTAACAGGGTTAAAAGTTAATTGGGATAAATCGGAGATAATGACATTTAATTATAGTAAACTGGAGGAAAGGGGATTTAAACAAAGGGGAGTGGATATAAAGATAAAAAATATAATTAAATATTTAGGTATTGATATATTAAAAGATTTGGATAAAATAGGGGAATGTAATTTTAAAAAACTAAAAGATGAAGTTAAAAATCAAATAGAGGATTATAAAAAATTGGGATTATCGTGGTTTGGTAGGATAGCTTTGATTAAAATGAAGATTTTACCGAAGTTTAATTTTTTATTTAGAATGATACCATATAAGATATCAGAGAAAGAAATTAAAGAGTGGCAAGTAATGTTAAATAGCTATTGTAATGGGGGGAAAAAAATCAAGGATTACTAAGAATAGATGGTATAAAGCTCAAAAAATAGGGGGACTTGGTCTCCCTAATTTAAAATGGTATTATATAGCTAATCAACTTAGATATATCATGGATATTATTGTTAGAAAAGATTTTATGTGGTGGGAAATAGAAGCATTTGAATTGGGTAATAGGGTGGATAAATTCTTATTTACAAAACAAGGACATATTATGACAAAAAGATTAGAAAATCCCTTTTTAAAAAATATGTTAGAAATTTGGGGTAGAAATAAGGAAATATTTTTACCAGGTATATCCCCGCTTACTCCAGTGGTGGTTATGGAAGATTTTCCCGAGAATGTTAGACATTTAGAACGAATTTTTAGAGAGAAAAAGGTGATAACTTTAATGGATTGGCTGGAAAAAATGGAGACAAGACAGCAAATAATTGATAGGGTTGGGGCAGGAAGAATTTCTTGGTTAAATTTAATTCAATTAGTACAATGGGGTAAGAAATGGAAGAGGAGACATGAGCATGAAAGGGATTTCACTGCATTTGAGCAGGTGGTTATGTCTAGAGAACTTGTAGAAGGAAATGCATCAGCTAGGGGTCTTACAAAGATGTTATATAAAATGTTGCAGAAATCAGAAGAGCAAGCAGAAAATCTTAAAATAGTTTGGGATACAGAGTTTGAAGAGGAAATATCAAAGGATGAGTGGAATAAGATTTGGGATAGGCGAATATTGAAAAATATGTCTATAAGAATTAAAGAGAATTTTTATAAGCTAATTTGGAGATGGTATTTGACCCCAGTGAGATTAAATAGAATAGATAATAAATGTTCTCCAATGTGTTGGCGAGGATGTCAGGAATTGGGTACATATGCTCATATGTGGTGGAGTTGTAAAAATGTAATGGATTTTTGGAAAATGATTTTTGAGGAAATATCAGAAATTGTTGGAGTTGATTTAGAGGTATGCCCTAAACTAGCTTTGCTAACAATAACGGAAAAGGTGATCGGTTCACAAAATGTTAAAGAATTAATCATAAATTTGTTAACGGCAGGTAGACTAATGATAGCAAGGAAATGGAAAATCCAGCAAGTTTTCACTATTACTGAATGGTATAAGGAAGTATGGGATATGGCTTTGAATGATATGTTGACTTGTAATATTAAATGCAAAAGGGGTCAATTAAAGAAAAATAATTTTAAGGATATTTGGGGTTTATTTTTGGAATATGTGTTTAAAAGGGGGAAAGGGAGTTTACCCTGTCAAGATATATTGTATTTTTGGAATAATGAACAATTATAGAGTTATTGGATTGTTTGGTCCCATGGTGATGGGAGCACAATATTAGTTATGTGTGTATGTTATTTTCTTTGTATTGTTTTAAAATTTAAAAAAAAAAAAAAAAAGAAGAGCACTGGGCCCAGGACCGAGCCCTGTGGTACCCCGCTCATTACCTCTCCCCAGTTTGAGAAGGAACCATTGATAAGCACTCTTTGAGTCCGATTCTGTAGCCAATTGTGGATCCACCTGATAGTTGTTCCATCTAGCCCACTTTTAGCTAGCTTGCTAATCAGGATATCACGAGGCACTTTGTCGAAAGCTTTGCTGAAGTCCAGATATATGATGTCCACAGCATTCCCACAGTCCACAAGGGAGGTTACCCGATCAAAAAATGAGATCAGATTAGTCTGGCAGGATTTGTTCTTGACAAATCCATGCTGGCTTCTAGTAATCACTGCATTGTTTTCAAGGTGCTTGCAGACTGACTTCTTTATAATCTGCTTGAAAATTTTCCCCGGGATTGATGTCAGACTGACTGGCCTATAGTTCCCAGGTTCTTCCTTCTTGCCCTTTTTGAAGATGGGAACAACATTTGCCCTCCTCCAGTCATCTGGCACTTCACCTGTCCTCCATGATTTCTCAAAGATAATAGACAGTGGTTCTGAGAGTTCTTCTGCCAGTTACTTTATTACTCTAGGAGGCAGTTCATCAGGCCCTGGAGATTTAAACTCCTGTACTAATAAGTTCTATGGGACCCGTTAGATTTCATCATAACAGGTGTGTGTGCTTTAAGAGTAATAACTTATGACCCAAAATACGATCTTTTGTTATTTCTGATACCCACTGTTGTTATTCATCTTACCTAGGTGGCAATTCTTCAGTTGTGAACAGGTATTCCACTTTGTGAACAGGTATTCACACCTGAGATGGCTGAATCAGTCTATTTTTGGTCCGTGTCAGTTTTGTAAGTGTTCAGCCATAAGTCCATTCCATCCAGTTTCTGTATCAGTCTGCACATTTTTAAAAATAGACAGTTTCACATATATTGCTTGTACTCAATTTTCTGTTAAAATGCACTTTGTTGTATGCAATTTCCCCTAAAATACACATTTTCGAGCTGAGAACTGCACCACAAAATCCAGAGAATTGCACAATCTGAAGAGAACTGTGTTCTGATCTGTGAATCAGTCTGGGAAGTGCGAATTAGGTTGGTTCGCTTAAAGATGCAGACCAAAGCAAATTCTCCATCATCCCTAGATGTAACATGAAACCACAGTATGTGCTAACTATAGTTAAGAACCTACACCAGACATACAACAAGAAAACCATGGTTTAGATCTGCTTGTCTGCTTTTGTTTCCCCACCTGCTCATGACTCAGCTTCATAAGTTCATTCCCATTTCCATGGTGCAGCAGCCTTTTGAGGCAAAGCAATGATCCTAACTGTGGTTTGTCATTCTGTAAATTTAGACCTAACCACAAACCACAGTTAGCACAAATGTGGTTTGCAAACCAACTTCATACTGTGGTTTCAGATTCTGGTTTGTTGGCTCCAGGCAAACTATCATCTGTGGGAGGCTTGGGTTCTTCAGACATTGGCTGCATTCAGATATTTGTGCCTGGTTTCATAATCTATAGTTTAAGGTCAGGTATGCACACTCTTTCTCCTCCCCTCCCCTCATATATCAGCTTCAATGCAGAGATCCTGGCTTGCATCTTTTCTGAAATAAAGTAAAGCTAAATAACTATGCACAACAGTTGGGGATTTTTATAGCTGCTTTTTAAAGAACTGGCATCAGTCTGACTTGAGCCTACACTATCCTTCCATCGCTTGCTGTGAACAGATGATGGCAACTTGAGATAGCAATAGCATTTTTTAATACCAGAGTGCTCTAATTACAGAAGGGACAGAGGAGGCAGCCCCTTTGTATAACAGCCCCATTACCTACTGGTTTTGGAAGGGTACCTGTCATGGGACCAGCTACATCCTGATTCATGTATGGAAGGGGGACCAGGACAAATACAGTGACCCACTCCTGTTTGCCATTCCTTTCCAATGATCCATTACAACCAGGTGAAATTCTTTATTCTCCACAGCTGTCTCCACCAAATAGTCTTAAAACCCTCAGGGTCTCTTGTAAATACCTTTAGGTAGTATGGGGTTTGGCTTTTAAGCATGGGGTGGGTAACTCAACAAGAAGTATTGTTATTAGAAAAAAAAACTTTTAGCATCTGAATGGTTACAACACACACACACAGAAAACCAAACCATAAGAACAAAAGGGTAAGCAAATAATCAGGGTAAATGCATCCAGCTAAACCTAACTACTTTCCTGTCTTGCATCTTTTCTGAGATAAAGTAAAGCTAAATAACTATGCACAACAGTTGGGGATTTTTACTTTCCAAGTTATTCCCAGTGTCCTACTTTCCAAGTTATTCCCAGCAATAGGTTACTGTCAGTGTTCTCAGCTTTCCCAAGCATTCAACTTCTCCCCAGCAGTTCTCTGATTTTCTTTTTCTTTCTCTCTCTGGTTCTTCCTTCCTTTTTAACTTTCTCTAAACTCTCTTTTTGGCCTCAAGTTTTTATATATTAAATCTAGTCTGTGCTCTTGTAACTCTGACCAATCAAGAGAGTTCATCTTTACCCTAAATTCCTTCTGCTGAGCTCTTTGCAAAACCAAAACTACTTCTTGCAAAACTACAAACCCTTCAGGGCCACAATGTAAACAAAAACCCTTTTGGGTTCCTTATCTTGCAAACCATCTGGTGAATCTTGTTCTCTTGCTTTACAGACCTAGTGGCACCAAAACCTAGTAAAACATTAACTCAAGTTACAGGAACCCAGATTCCACCTAAACATCAGGAAAAATTTCCTGACTGTCAGAGCAATAAGACAATGGAACCAACTACCTAAGGAGGTGGTGGGCTCTCCCACTCTGGAGGCATTCAAGGTGCGGCTGGACAGCCATCTGTCGGGGATGCTTTGACCTAGATTCCTGCACTGAGCAGGGGGTTGGACTCGATGGCCTTGTAGGCCCCTTCCAACTCTACTTTTCTATGATTCTATGAACTTTTTATCTTTTGATTTTACACTGACCAACACACACACAGAAGAAATTAACACCCAAACCAATCTAAATACAAAATTAGAAGACAGTTCTGTGCCTTCACAGTATCCCATCAGCTGAGTGGTGGGAAACAAATTGCTGTTCTAGTGTTTTTGTGGCTATATGCAAAGGAACTATAAAGCAGAACTCTGTATTAAGCTTAGTCTGAATTCAGATTCTTATTTCTAAGAGTCCCAAGCCTCTGAGCACAGCAAGCATGTCATGTTCATACCAACATGTTATGCTTCATAGAATCATAGAATCACAGAAAAGTAGAGTTGGAAGGGGCCTACAAGGCCATCAAGTCCAACCCCCTGCTCAATTCAGGAATCCAGGTCAAAGCATCCCTGACAGATGGCCATCCAGCTGCACCTTGAATGCCTCCAGACTGGGAGAGCCCACCACCTCCCTAGGTAATTGGTTCCATTGTCTTATTGCTCTAACAGTCAGGAAATTTGTCCTGATGTTCAGGTGGAATCTGGGTTCCTGTAACTTGAGCCCATTATTCTGTGTCCTGCAAACTGGGATGATCGAGAAGAGATCCTGGTCCTCCTCTGTGTGACAACCCTTCAAGTACTGGAAGAGTGCGATCATATCTCCCCTCAGTCTCCTCTTCTGAAGGCTAAACATGCCCAGTTCTTTCAGCCTCTCCTCATAGCGCCTTGTTTCCAGTCCCTTTATCATCCTTGTTGCCCTCCTCTGAACCCTCTCCAGTTTGTCTACGTCCTTCTTAAAGTGTGGTGCCCAGAACTGGACGCAGTACTCAAGATGAGGCCTAACCAGTGCTTAGTAAAGGGGAATTATCACTTCCCGCGATTTGGAAGCTATACTTCTATACATCATGATAGAGTCACTTGTACTATTCAAAATGCAGACAAAGATGAACAAAAAATAAATAGATCAGAATACAGAGATCAATTTTTGGCAGGAATTCGAACATGAGTGAATCCACCCTATTCTTGATCTATCCTTTGTATGTTTGTGGCAACGCATTGCTAATTCATTGTGAAAACTACCAACATTGTAATTTAGGGAACAAGGTAGTTTGTATACCAGTATAGGCTTAACATGATGAGTTGCTTCAAGCATTGCAAAGGAAGTATGAATGATCTGTATTTCCTCTGCCATGCCTCCAGGTCACATCTGAAATACTGGAGGAGATGTGGCAGACCTGGAAGCGTGGGGGGAGGAAATGCAACTCACTCATGCTTCCTCTCTCACTGCTTACTTGAAACATCTAAACCAGCTTGTTCTGAACCGATATTGAGAATGTGGGAGTCTGACAGCAAGACAAACAACTACCACTGAAAGATCACTGCTTTTATCCCTGTTTCCAAAGGGGTAGTTGCAGCAAAAATAACAAAGAATCTTGTGGCACCTTAAGAACGAACACATATTTTAATGGCACAAGGTTTAGTATCTGTAAAAGTAGAATTTGGTTACAAAATGTTCTTTGTTAAATTGTCACTTAACAGGGCAAGTATCTAGCAATTAACCTCCCCCCCCCCCATTATGGATCACAACACAGAAATTCCATCTCCTGCATTCAGTTTCAAACTAACAACACAATCTTATACATGTCTGTTCAGAAGAAAATATCACTGAATTCAGTGGAACTTACTCCCAGTTAAGTGTGTATGCGATTACATCTTCAATTCATTTGTGAAATACCACTGTTAGAGAAAATGGCAGGGCATGTACAGAGAGCTCCTGCCTTTCACTTGTAAACAGGCCCAAGTACATAGCATGCATGGTAAAAAGCAAAAAGCCTCATTTTAAAAACAGGCAAGTCACACATACACACACATATCTCTGGCCACCTGCCTATCAGTTGGCGGCACGCTCAGAAGACTGTCTGGCCGAAAGGCGCAACCATGAAAAGATACTTTGAAGAGAACAATAGACCTTTCATGCTTCGCCTGCTAGTTGTGAGCAAGAGACAAGACACAGAGTGGACTCTTTAAAATCCATTCTAATAATGACCCAGTCAGGCCCAAAACACCTAAGAGACCCCAGGTGAGAAAGGCATTGCCCATTCGCAAAGGCCACACAGAAACTCAGCAACAAGGCACCTGCCTTGCATACAAGGATTCCCAGATTCACCTGCCTCTCAGCAAAAGGTCCCAGTTTCAAGTCTGAAACTCCAAAAGACCATTGTAACCTGACATAACAGAAGTCTGAGTTAGAAAGCTGCACAGGAGACCCAATCCCTACATGTTTAGACAGACAGAAAGGTCCTGCAAGACCCAGCATTCCCTGGCCAGCAAGATTGACATTAGGGAAATAGTCCACACACAGGCCAAAGATCCCTGAAAGACCACCTTGCTGTCCATAGGCATTCGTTAAGACAAAGATCCAGAAGCCCCATGAACTCTGTTTTGCACCCCATTAATTGACCTAGATTCTGCCCGCATACCATTTGCCACTGCACCTGCTTTGTTTATCTGCATTGTTGTTCCAGACAGAGAACCTTGAGGGTCTGCCTTGATTGTATTATATTCTTTGTTCTGAATCGTATGTTTGGCCACCATGTTTTCGCCTTAAGTTGTTATCTAGTCCCAAAAGCCTATTCCTGGGTGCCAAATCCCAGAATACAGGCGAGAGAAGGGTCCCTATGATTGATAAGATATACCAAGAGTAGCAGGCCTGATATCTTGGGTGACCTGAGAGGTCATGAGAAACCACGTCTTAAGCCAAAGAAGATGGCCAGGTGGCCCTCTATCTAACTAGAGATTAAAACTTGCCATGTTCAGAGAAACGCATCCGATTGGTTGTTGTCATATACGGGGCATTGTATCTAACTGGTTGGCACGGTTTAATGACTGCATCTGATTCGCTGAAAGCAAATCCATCCATGATTGTAAAGTGTATAAAAATGCTTGCGTGACCCACTGATCCTTGTCCAGCTTTGATTTGGGCACGTGCCCCAGCTGGTCCTTTTTGCGCAGAAATAAAACTTTGAAAAACTCACTGCTGGTGTGTTCTGCTTCCCTTTCTCTGAGCAATTGAGTTCTTTGGGGAAAGGACTCACAGCATTTTTGCAACACCACCACCATCGAATTCACAAGTTTCCTGCTGTTTCAGTCCTTTATTGGGATGTACAAGCTACCAGATCCTAGCCAGTATTTTACTTGCTCATTAGTGATAGAAAGTAAATGTTTTTCTTTTAAAATATCCATGCAATCAGATAGAATGAATTCAATTGTTGTGAACTGCCCAGAGAGCTTCAGCTATTGGGCAGTATAGAAATGTAATAAAAAACAAACAAAGAAATGAACATGGACATAGGCTGATGCTTCTGCAAAATGCAAGCACATCCCTCCCCTAATTACAGACCTATTTAATAGAGCTGAAATCCACAAATACTTCAAGAGCAAAAGGTTATGTGCACCATATGCCAGTTTTCTAACTGTTTATGTTCTGCAAAGGCATAATTGCTTTGATTTTATGTATTTTCAGCTGTCATACTTGGGCTAATGTGTTGTGAATTAGAATATCATTAGTAGCATATAGTTCAGTAACATAGCAAGTGAATCTTCATCTTCTAAGGTAAATATGGCCTTGGCTCAAGTGCTATCAGTCTGTCCCTTAGGAGATGTGAAATATTCAGACTCGATTATGATCTTCAAGCAGCAATCAGTCAGTAGCTCTGCAAACTATTGCACCTAGCATCAAACTCTCAGCAGTCTGGCACAGGGAAGAGTGAGAAATTCGCTCCGTCTAGTTTTTCTCATACATTTACTCAATTTGCACCTCTCAAGCTTTTCAGAAAGCCAAGATAGAGCTGTGGTCCAAAATCTGTATTTTGCAAGCTTTCCAATGTAGCTTGTGTCTGTCTGGAAAAATGCGCAAAAAATGTGCGTATTAAGCAAAAGTGGACACACAATGCATATGTTTGAGAAAATTGCACACAAACTTGCATTTCTGCCATGTAAAGTGCTTGGAGAAAATGCGTACACTTAAAATGTGCACTCACTGGGTGACTTTGGGCCAGTCACTGACTCTCAGCCTAACCTACCTCACAGGGTTGTTGTGAGGATAAAATAGAGATTATGTAAGCCGCCTTGGGTTCCTTGCAGGAAAAAAGGCAGGGTATAAATATAAAAAATAAATAAATAAGTACAAATATCCGAACAGAATTTTTAATTTTAAAAAATCACAAGCTGAAGCAGAAATGGGGCAGAACGTACTTGACCTAAAAAAAAACCTGACAATCTCGGCAAGACCATGATTGACAGATCTGTCCATCCCTAGTCTGCCACTAGGTTACATGCAATCTACAGTACCTGGCACTGGGTGGTACAAACAGAAAAGTAAGGATGTCGGAATTGTCTACCAATACCAAACATAGAGCAGAGAATCCGCAAACTCATTTGATGCTTTCCATAGTCCTAGCGATATGTATACAAATGAAAGGACTTGATGATCAACAGATAGTCTGATCTAGGATTAGGATTACAACCTGTTCTGGATGGGGTTGCACTCCCCTTGAAGGATCAGAGATGCAGCTTGGGAGGTTCTTCTGGATCTGGCCTTCCCCCTAATCTTCTCTTCTCCAAGCTAAACATATCCAGCTCTTTCAACTTTCCTCATAGGATTTGGTTTCCAGACTCCTCACCATCCTGGTTATTTACCTCTGGACACACTCCAGTTTGTCAATATCCTTCCTAAAAAATGGGAACCAGATCTGGGCACAGTACTTGAAATGTGTCCTGACCTAATGCACAACAGAGTGGAACTATTCCTTCCCATGACCTGGGCACTAAGCTCCAGTTAATGCAGTCCAAGATTGCACTAGCTTTTTTTAGCAGCTGTATTGCACTACTAGCTCATATTCAGCTTGTGATCCACTAAGACACCTAGATCCTTTTCACATATATGTCAAGCCATGTCTCTCTCCTCCATCCTATTTTTTTTTTTGGCGGGAGGGGACGACGACGACGACGACCTAAATGCATTTATCTCGGTTGAGTTTCATCTTGTTAGTGTCAACCCAGTGTTCCAGCCTGTCAAGATACTTTTGAATCTTGATCAAGATGATGTTGGCTATCCCTCCTAGCTTTGTGTCATCTGTAAATTTAGTAAGCATCCCCTCTCTACCCTCATCCAGGTTGTGCATAAAAATGTAGAACACAGGGCCTAGGAACTCTGTGGCACTTCATTCGAGACCTCCCACTAGGGATGTAACCAAGTCTGGGGGGGGGGGCTGAAAGCGGGCCGAAAGCGGCCTGCTCACCCCCCGGAGACTCTCGCGACTTACCTTCCCGCCTGTTTGATCCAAGACGTGCCGTGGAAAGGACCTTCAGCTCCCCGGCGCGTCAGTCCTGCTTCCCCTGGCGCTGCGTTTTTTGCATAAAAACCAGGGCAACCCAGCTTGAAACGGCCGTGATTTGCTATCTGCGGCCATTTTAAGCTGGGTTGCCCTGGTTTTTATGCTAAAAACGCAGTGCCAGGGAACTGGTAGTGACGCAACGGGGAACGCATCACATCACTTCCGGTTCCCTGGAGCTGCGAGATGCGAGAGTGGACGGGGGGTGCTCCGGAGCACACACACCCAAGCAGGTATGCTCCCGCTTGCCGTAACTCCCTACCTCCCACCAGGAGGATGCAGAGCCATTAATGAGCACTTGTTGAGTATTGTTTCTCAACCAGCTGTGGAACCACCTAACAGTAGTAGCATCCAACCCATATTTTACCATCTTGTCAACAAGGATATCAGGGGAAACCTTGTCAAACCATTGTGGAAATCAAGATATACTATGTCCATGGCATTCATATACTATGTCCATGGCATTCCCATGATCCACCAAACTAGTAACTATATATATATATATATATATATATATATATATGAGATACAGTTGGCCTGGCATGACTTATTCCTGACAAAACCATATTGGCTTCTATTAATCAGTGCATTATTTTCTAGATGCTGACAGACTGACCACTTAATAATCTGTCCTAGAATTTCATAAAACCTCTCACCCTCCCTAATAAGCCGGAGTGTACAGAGGTGTGCCTTGAGCCCCTTCACTTTCCCTTCCAGCAGAGCTGTGAGAGGACACATGAAATTACTCTTTTAATTTATTGTGAAGATATGCTGGGGCAGGGCTTGCATGGGTTAACGGGCCCGTGAATTATTCCCCGTCTTTGGGCCTCTGTAGGGACCAGCTTGAGAAGGCCTTGACGATTTACCACGTGGTTATCTGATCTGCACTAGGCTGACTAGTGTCCAAGGTCATAACGCCTCTCGGCATGAATGCGTTCCAGCTGGAGGTTATGGTAGAAGATACCCCCTTCCTGAGATAGTGAAAGGTGAGGGTGGGCTAACTTCTGATTGGCAACAGAAAATCTGCTGAGGGTGGCCATGGAAGGAGGGGGGATAAAAGAGCAAGGCGGGAGGGTCTTCTGGCTCCCTTTGTCGATGCCAATTGCCAACCAGACCCTACACTGTGGCCTGTGGACCCTGGCTGGAACATTGCCCTTTAGGGGACCCATTATTCTGGTAATGTATAGGGTAGGTTAGTTAGGTTTTTATTGTTTTGCATGGGGTATTGTCTTAAAGGTTCTGCATTACGTTTTGCTTGGGGGGGTTGTTTTTGCTTTTGTTGCCTTTCTCTCCCCCCCCCCCCTTTTTCCTTTCCATAATTCCTTGTAAATTTCCTTAATAAACTTTCCTTTTACCACTTAAAGTAGTGTGTGTTTCTTCTGGGTAAACTCAGTGCTAAGTTCAGTGCCTCAGAGCTGCTTAGTCTTGCATATTGTTTCAGGTTGGGGGAGTCTGGAATAGAGGGTGGTTGCTTTCACACTTGTTCCAGCCAGGACCGGTGCAAGGCAGTTTGGTGCCCTAGGCAAGATCAGATATTTAGCGCCCCCCTTTCCCACTTGAGAGAGCTGTATTTTTTTTAAAGGCGTTTCTGGCACCCTCTTTAGCCCTGCGCCCTAGGCAGCTGCCTAGTTGGCCTAATGGTAGCACCGGCCCTGGTTCCAGCCACCCCAGGTATATCCAAAAAGCTCAAGGTTCCCCTTCTTTGAGCTGGAGTAGATGAACTGGGGGTGGCGGAAGCTTACTGGTTAATTTGGTCCCTGCCTACCCTGCAGGAAGGTTCGGTGGATTCCCGCTTTCCTTCACAGTTATCATGCCAGAAAACAGCAATTACAAACAGCCTAAGTTATGTGCCACCATCCCTCCTAACTCTGACAGCAGTTTGGTTCACAGAAGACTTACTAGCCTTGATCTGTACTGATCCAGACCTTACTAACTCTATCGAACGCAAAAAGGAGGAGTTGCTAAATTCTATATCTTGGCACCAAATCAGACATGCTATTATTCATGCAATCAGTAACTGCAAGGTTGTTGTTCTTAAAAGTAAATAGCAGCCGCTGGGAGAGGTGACCCAGATTGGAACCACAGCCGGAGGAGAGTGGAGTTGCCTCTTTGCCCCTGCCAAGGTCCCAATCCAGATCAAGGCCCTTCCCCCGAGGCTTCTATTTGCATTGGTAGGAAAGCTCCCATTAGTGATTAATGGGATGTTCCCTCCCAGGGCTAGTAGCAGCTTCAGGGGGAAGGGGCAGGAGGGGAAGCTCCCACACACTTGCTATTGAACATTGTTGTTTTAACTAGCACAACCGTAAGTGATGCATTTAGTGTCACATTTAGTTTGGTCCTTATTTCTGTCAATTCAGTAACCATGTAAGATTAGAAAGTCTAAGTCTGGAAGGTTTTAAACATTGGAAAAGGGGTGGGGAGGGGAGTATTCTTCTGCTTCATCTATTTCTTCCAGCAAAACCTAGACAGAAGATTCTGTCAACACCTCCACATTAACAGTTTGAATAAAGTTAGTAGTACACATATTTAAAAAGGAGTTGGAAGCATAAATCTTCATTTTAAGAAGGAATGTGTTGGGCTAATTGAGATAAATCTGCAGGCATACTCAATTCATAAAGATGAAGGCATGAATTTACATCCCTTTGTTTTTTCCTCTGCAGGCTGGGCTAGGGTTGTATACGGGCGCTCCCTCTGGTGAGTAACATGTAAATATTTCAGATTTACATAGCTTCATTTTTAAAGCCCACTAATCATTTCCATTTACTATTCAGCTCCCAGCTATTAAAAGTTTTATCTTCTCTATTGTTTAACCAGCAGCTCCAACTTGTTTTGGAAAACTCCCTTGCTAGAAATTTGACACTTCTTGAGAGCTGATAAAATATGCAAATCTCTTTCCAGACACTCTTCTGATACAAGCATGATTGGGCAACATGTATCAGTCTGATAAATTATTTTAACATGGGAGAAGGGGAGAGAAATGTGATATGTAAGAAACAAAAGGAACACCCAATACAAGGACACATGTGGTGCAATGCTTAAGAGACTGGGTAGGCTATGACAATCCCAATTCAAATCTCATCTCAGCCATGCGCTCACTAGGTAAACTTAGGCAAGGCTCTCTCAGCCACATCCCTATCCCATCTGCAATATGAGAATAATAATGGCTTTAATTACAGAGTTGTTGTTATTACACTTTGTGAAGCATTTGGACTACAAAGTGTGTTATATTTCCACTTTGCCTGTGGCTTCCAGGGATGGAAAACTTGCTCAGGCTTCCAAGCATCTCTAGGGTCTGCTCTCAGATCAACACTCAACAGATGCAGATAGATGATAGATTTCATACAGGAGCCTACAAGGCTATCCAGTCCAACCCCCTGCTGAATGCAGGAAACTAGAGGAGGGGTCTTCCATTCAAGTAATAACCAGGCTTGACCCTGCTTAGCTTTCCACACTCAGACAAGCTGAGCCAGCATAAGCCACAAGATCTGCTACAGCTTCCTTTTTATTAGAAATATAACCTTCTGGTTGCAAAGCAGCTTATGCAGACTTCCACATGCTCCAACATATACATGCAAAGATGGAAGAATCTCTGATTTTTTTTCTTCTGCCAATTACTTTTTTGCCTCCAATTATTTTTTGGCCACCAAATTTCAGTGGTATGGCAGCAGGAGTGCAGCTGGTGGGGGAAGTGATGGAAAGTGGCCCCTGCCCCCCCCCCCAAGTTGCCCACTCCTGATCTATAGCAAGGGAAAGGATATCCTGGTAGCAGACACATATTGCAGAGCTACAACACTCCCTCCTCCCTCCAGATTCGATCCCATTCATGGGGGGGGGGGAACTCAGCAGTTTGCCATTGAATTTTAGTGGCAAACTGCTACGGAAGCTTAGAAAGGGCAAATTTAGCTCATAAATGAGCTTATTTTTTCTCTTTTTAAGCTGCTGCAGCAGTTTGCTGCCGAAATGGTACCTTCTGTGACCTGCCCTTGACACCCGGCTTTCATGATCCCCATTTTGACAGCCACAGACAGCCCCATCAAAGTGCCCAAGCGGCACTTTGGAGGGGCTGGCAGACCATTAAAAAAAATCGCATACATAATGTGTGCAAAAAGGGTTGTTCTTTAAAAAAAAAATTAGCCGCAGTTGCACAACTTTGGAAATTTGAAACTTTGTCTGGGGCAATGTCTTGGGGGGTACCTGCTGCCAATGTGCAGCAGGTGCCAACCCTGGACATTGCCCCAAAGAGGCTCCAAGTAGGCTTTTACCCTTTGCATTCTCTTGACAGCTGTCAAAAGGCAAGTGATCTTTGCTCACAAAAAGGGGGTGGTGTGATCTACACCCCCTTTGCAGTAAGATTTCATAGATTTCATAGATGATAGAGTTGGAAGGGGCCTACAAGGCTATCAAGTCCAACCCCCTGCTCAATGCAGGAAACTAGAGGAGGGGTCTCCCATCCAAGTAATAACCAGGCCTGACCCTGCTTAGCTTTCCACGCTCAGACAAGCTGAGCCAGCATAAGCCACAGGCCTGTATGATCCTCATTAAAAAAAAATATTGCCCTGACAGTGCTCAGGGTGATGCATATTTTGCACTTTCCCCTGAGACTCTAGCTGCTTGGGAAAGTGCAAAAGTGCATCCCACCCCCTTTTTCAGGGGAAAATAAGTTTTGACAGCTAGCTTTAAAAGGAGGTTATGACAGGGCAATGGATTTTTTACTGCAATCATGGCAGAGAGGGCAGCAAGCCAGTGCCAACTGCCCCCAAGTGCCACTTGGGGGTGCCTGGCACTGCTGGGTGCCCAGGCATGCTTGTCAAGAGAGGTAAGGGTTTTTTGCCGCTCTTGCCAAGCAACTCGGTAGCCGAGTCCCGGCCACCGGGTACGGACGACATGACAACCCATTGTGGGTATGGCAATGCCTAGAACAACCTATGGATTGTCAGGGTGGCTTGTTGCCCACGAACAAGCCACCCTGTGGGAATTGGTCTGGGTTCGCACGACATGACAACCCATCATAGATTTCATAGATTATAGAGTTGGAGGGAGCCTACAAGGCTATCGAGTCCAACCCCCTGCTCAATGCAGGAAAGTAGAGGAGGGGTCTCCCATCCAAGTAATAACCAGGCCCGACCCTGCTTAGCTTTCCACGCTCAGACAAGCTGAGCCAGCGTAAGCCACAGGCCTGTCGCCTGTCAAGGAAGGAAAGTTAGGATCCAAGCCAATGTGCTGGATGAGTTTGATTTCTGGTGTGAATCTAGCAAGGTGATTATTATGTTTTTAAAACCCTTGAAGTTTCAGATGCTATAAATATCTAAAAAGCCTATGTATCAGAAAATGAATTAGTGGGGAAACCTTAGGCCACTTATTTGAAAGTTAGCTGCTCATGGTTAACAACCCACAACGGGTGTCGTGTCGTGTGAACCTGGTCATAGATACCGAAAGCTGCTGAGAGATTCAAGCGAACCAACAGGGATGCAGGTCACTCCCCACTTTCAATCTTCTCTAGCTATCCACCAGCAACCAAGGTATTTTAGTTCCAAATTCGGGTCAAAAACCAGACTGAAATTAATTCAGGTGAGAATGTACAGCATAATACTTGAATTGGCTATACAAAAAGAACCATGATCCATTTCTTTGCTCAGTTCCCTACAGAGGGAACCCAGGCACAGTTCATCTTCTGCAGAATGCCTATTATAGCTATTTTAATAAATACATTTAGAACTTCAGGGATTTCCTGGCCTTCATAGATAATGCAGCAATATTTTAAGTTGTTTCTAGAAGAGCTTATTCTTAACCCTCCCAGGAAGCTATTATGTCTTCTGCTACATACACAATAAAAATAAAGAGTCTACTGGGATGTTTGTTCAAGGATCATTGAACAGCTCAGGATCTCTACTGCCCCGTAAAAATGTTTATCAGTGGTTTATCTTTATGAATTTTGGAGCACACAGCACATGTATACTATTTTATGCACAGGGTGAGGAATTTGGGAACAAGGAACCTTCTTTACTTACCACATCAGACCACAGCACAGACATGGCTGAATGATCCTCTATATACACACACAAACAGTGATGGTAGATCCATGAAAACAACAACTGTGGCTTGTTGAATAAGAAGCTGTACAAATTGAACTCTATTTACTGGAAATTCCAGTGGAGTTTTAAATGGAGAACTGGTGATAGGCAGTCCATCTGGGCTTTGAATAGGAAAGTAAGACAGCAATAGTGAATTTCCCCCTCTGAGGGCAGAGAGAGAGAGAGAGGACTGCCCTTGGAGCAGGGGTGTGGGGAATCCAACCATGGATCCCTGCTCCCAGCCACCATGGAAACCTCTGCAGTGGCTTCCTGCTCAAGGTCTGCACTCCAACCTTGAGGAGGGGCAGAAAGAGGCATGTCCAGGGGCGTGCTGGTGGGTGGGGAGGGAGTGGCTATAGATCCTGCGGAGGATCCACAACCCTCCCAACCCCCAACCAAACCCTCAACACAAAGGAACATTTAGACCAGCCCTGCAGCTAGTCGAAAAAATTCTTCTCATCACTTGCAATGGGAGGAATTCTTTTGTCAGAAACGCCTCAGAGGGTGTGGGAAGGGAAGTAAAAAAACAGCTCCTTGCACACTTCCTCCCTACCAGCAACAGCCCAGCAGGGCTTAGGATAGTTCAGAGGCTCCAATATCTGAACGTTACACCAAAGAACTTAGGATTGCCCTCTATATAAATAACACCAAGCCAACCAGCACTTTTAAGTGGGGAACCCTCTTTAATTAAGGTACTTTCCCCCAATTGGGCATATCACTGCAGTTGGTCTTAAAAGAAAGTAGTAGTACTTTACTTCTTCTTTTAAAAATCAGTTTATAAAGAACAAAGGCGGTTGTGTTGTCCCTAAGAAAAAATCCAAATGTGCAATTTTTTTGGTGATCTTTGAATTGGCCTAATAAAGGTATTACACTCTATGGATTTCAGGTTTTAATGGGATCTGTGCCTTTTAATGAATGAAAAACAATGCATACTGATCTTAACTAACAAACTGGAAAATACTATCCTCATGAAAACATACACATAATCTAGACCAAATTCTCTACACACACACACACACACACACACACAGTGGGCACTGCCCGAAACACACAATGCTCGTTTTTGACAACATGCAAATATCCACAAAAAAAACACAGGGAAGGCATTGCACTTTGCCATTCTCAACTACGGTAATCTCACCAGTTGAGAGCCAACTCAGCTGTAAGCAGCTCTTGTTTGTGTGACTGTATATGAGCACTGAAATTCAGACCAACCAATCAGGGCATGTATTCTCAAAAATAGTATTGTAGAGCTAGTTGCAGAAGGCGGCAACTAAAGTTATCAAAGGGCTGGAGCAGCTCCTCTATGAGGAATGGTTACAACAATTGGGGTATTTTAGCTTAGGCAAGAGTAAAGGAGGACATGATAGAAGTGAATAAAATTATGTATGGTGTGGAGATAGTGGATAAGAAGAAGCTTTTCTCCCTCTCTCAGAATACTAGAACCCATGGTCATCCAATAAAGCTGAATAGTGGGAGATTCAGGACAGATGAAAGGAAGTACTTCTTCACTTCACTATCCACAAGAGGAAGTACTTCTTCACTTCACTATCCACAAGAGGTAGTGAACTTGGATGGCTTTAAAAAGTTAGTACAGGTTCATGCAGGATAAGGCTATCCATGGCTACTAGTCATGATGGCTATGTATTAACAGTATCAGAGGCAGTATGCCTCTGAACGCTAGTTGCTGGGGCACACAAAAAGAGGGTGCTATTGCATTTGCATTCATATCCTGCTTCTGGGTTTTGCATAGGCATTTGGTTGGCTGCTGTGGAAACAGAATGCTGGGCTAGGTAGGCCTTTAGTCTGAATCAGCAGGGCTATTATTATTATTATTATTATTATTATTATTATTATTATTATGAGGAGGAGGGAGAATGCCTCCTTCCCCAGCAGGAACAAATTCTTCCTATGGTAGTCTTCCAGTATTTTACTGTGCTCTAAGCCTCAGGAGCCAGCTCCATTACAATACTATTAATTTCTTCTGTTTAATAGCATCTGCATGCTGACATCTAGAGCTACCACAATATTCCTTTTGATTGGACAAAAATAGGTTATTCAGGGGCATGCAGTGTAGTAACACAATATGATGGGTCATGTAAAAGCATGCAATGTGTTGAAAATGCAATATCCACAGATGCTATTCCCAAATACCACGGAGACTGCTGCACAGGTAGTCCTGATTTAGTCATTATTCTTTACAAACAGGATTCAGCTCCAAGGTATTATGGGATTTTGGCACTGAAGTGCATGGTAGTAAAATTTAGGACTCTGCTGAATATTCCTCTGACCAAAGAAGCCTGAGGAGCTCCCACTCTAGTTTCTCCAGAAAACAGTTTGCATTATGGAAGACTAGCTGTTGCCCGCAGCTGTGCTTGTCTGGATTTTAGGATTTGGTGCAATGGAAAAGATACAGTGTTTCTGACTGAAACTGTAACGTTTAGGCTGGGTGCTGGCAGAAGAAAACTTTTCTGACAGAAATATCTGATCTTAAAGAAAAATCAGGTTAATCCTGAGAGTCTACAGGTGATGAAGAGTGACCATGCCAAGTCTGGGTTAGATCCGTCAAAACGTGATGGAGCCTATGCGACGACGCCCCACACACAACAGTCATTCAGTCATGTAAAAAGTTTCCCTCCCTTTTCACCCCCTCAGAGAACATTCTAAATGGCCTAGGGGAGATTTGCATACCCACCCCTATTGGCCCTTGCAGGAATGCATACAAACATTGTAAGTGTTGTATGGGCTATTTGCATAACTGCTCCTATTGGCTCCTGCAGCAATTATGAGGTGAGGCCGATTTGCATAACTGCTCCCCTGTTGTTTTGCCCATAGGAGATATGAGAGTGGGGTGATTTTGCCCCCCTTTTTTCACCCCCTTAGGGATGGAATTTCCAAAAATCCTTCCTTAGTGGGTGTCTATGTCATAAAAGCAATGTCCCTTCAAAATTTCACGTTCCTAGATTAAACGGTTTGAGCTGGGCGTTGATGAGTCAGTCAGTCAGTCAGGACTTCTTCTTTTATACATATAGATGGGAGGAAAGAATATGCCTCCACTCCCCAGTGAACACTAAATGTGCCTCACTGGTATGGTGTAAGGGCACTGCAAACCACAAACATAAGAATGGCTGTCTAGGAGCTCTGACACATTGAAGTAAACCAACACACATTCCACAATACAACATAGTGCTGTTCAACTAGTGCTGCTAACTTTACTGCTCTTGCACCACCAGATAGGCATGCAATGATTGCTCCTATTCTTGCCACACAGAGTTGTGTTTCTCACTTGTCCCTGCCACAATAGCTAAACCAATGTGGGAGAAAAGTGACCAAGGAAATGAAAGAAAGCAGCATGGGGGCAGAGTATCAGGGACTACATGCAGGGATCTCCAACCTTTGGAGTTTAGCTTTAAAGTGAAACCAGCTGTTGGGAAGGGGGGGAAATGAATATCCTTTTTAAAATGCACCCATGGGCACTGTCTTGCTATTCCCAGGATTACAGGGTCTGAACAGGGTGGATAAGGGTTTTAACCTAGTGAAGTCACTAAGCCTCAGGGATCTTTTCAGGCATAGAAGGGAATGGAGTGTG
Organism: Shinisaurus crocodilurus; assembly: GCA_021292165.1. Taxonomy (NCBI): domain Eukaryota; kingdom Metazoa; phylum Chordata; class Lepidosauria; order Squamata; family Shinisauridae; genus Shinisaurus; species Shinisaurus crocodilurus. The sequence continues at coordinate 90,297,862 of CM037880.1, forward strand.
CAGCATCAGCTTTCATGATTGGCTTGCTGGGGGGATACTAGGAGTTGTAGGACTTAAAGGCTGGGAGTTGTAGTCCTTTTTTCTGTCTAAACTTGCATAGGATTGCGCCCTAAGCGTCTTTACACTTGCATCAATCTGTATTTTACAAACTCCATCTGGCTGTCCGTCTCCCTCAAACACATCAGTGAATTCCCTTTGAATCCTTTCTTGCTTATAGCTTTCACCCTCATCTGAGTTTTCAGTCACTCCACTTTCAATACATTCTGTAATTGTACCGTTATCAGGTTCATAGCTTGGGCTGACTTAAGGCCTAACACTGGTATAGCTCTCTGGTCATCTACAACTACCAGCTCTAGCCTGTATTTCTTGTTTGTTAGCAATTTTGTTTGAATTTTACCACTGGATTTAATTGAACATGATTACACATTTTAAAAAGCTGATTAGTCTTTTCCAGTGGAATGTTGGGGTTCATTAGGTGGATGATGCGGATAATGTTGCAGCTGGCACCACAGTCTAATTGGAATGGTAATGTTCCCTCCCCACTGGACTCATGGTTGCTATACTATTTCTGGTGCCCAGATGGCTTTTCCTGTAGTGTGTTTATAATTACTTGATTTTATTTATTTTATTTATTTATTATATTTATAGCCCGCCTTTTTTCCTGCAAGGAACCCAAGGTGGCTTACATAATCCTCCTCCTCCTCTCCATTTTATCCTCACAACAACCCTGTGAGGTAGGTTAGGCTGAGAGGCATACAATCCATACAATGTTTTCATATTCACTGTCACTCTCCATACCTATCGTGTGCACTCTAGGTTTGGGCTTTTGTTGTTGTTGTTGTTGTTCAATAGACACTTGGATGCTAAGTGGTTATATTTGTCACAGTTGTGGTGTTTCTTCCCATACTGTTTGCTGTTTTTATTACCACATCGGTTTTTATTATGTGAGTTTTCCTGTTGTACGCCACCTTGGGAGGGCTCTTGCCCTGAAGGGCAACCCATAAATATTTTAAATACATAAAATAAATGACTGAATAAATAAATAATAAAAAATACACTGGCCACCTCTCTTTTTGACTGGCATGCTTCACACACACCCCGCCCCACCCCAGGACTTACATTGATCTATGGCAGGGCTCTCCAAGCTTGGGTCCCCAGATGTTGCTGGCCTACAGCTCCCACCATACCCAGCCAGCATGGCTAATAGCAAGGGATTCTGGGAGCTGTAGTCCAGCAATATCTGGGGACCCAAGGTTGGAGAGGCCCTGATCTATGGTATTCACTGTTGTCCCTAAGTCTGGTCTATCCCTCTCTTTCTTGTGCACTGTATTGACAGGCTCCACTGTCTGTCCTTCCAGGTTCTAATCCTGTCTTTGGACAAACTAGCTATCCTGCATATCTTCAAGATTTTCTCTAAATAGAAGTCAGCTTCCCTCAGCAATGTCACTTGTGCTCAGGTGTTCTGGATTCCATATGCTACCTGGTCCCTTATATCTCCAAAATTGCAACTGCCTACTAGCATATTTAAATTGGTGCAATATTCCTCCATCTCTATTTTTGCTAGGATTTTTTTCCTTGTATTTTATTAGACTGTACATCGCTCAGAGTGGCCGGATGACTGGCCAGATGGGCGATTCAAAAATATAATAAATAAATAAATAAATAAATAGGACTTGTTAACAAAATGTTAACAATATTTGAACTGCATAAAATCTGATTAGCATATATAAAAGTAAAATAGAAAATCTCATCTGTGCACAATAATGGTTTTTCAAGCCCACATCAAAGTAAATCAAAATAACTATGCTAGTAAGAGTCCCATTTTGAAACCGAGAACATGTTTCCAGGGATGTTAAACATTATTTGAAACAAAAGGAGTTTTTTTGTCATTATTCAAGGTCAAACTTCTGTACATTTATTTTAAAAAATAAAATGAACATGTTTTCCCCAAGCATACTGGTGAGTACCTTTTTTAAAGTACATATTTTAAACCTCGTTCTTCTGAAAACAATAGGCCCTGCAACTTATTTTTTAATAAGCAGAACAAGTTCACCAAATCTTAAGCAATTTGCTTTCAGTTGGAAATATTATTTGATTGATTTCATACCAGAATGACCATCCAGAGGAAGTATCATTATTCTACACAAAATGTCAAAAGTATGCTATTGCGAAGAAGAACACCTAATTTAGAACTGCACAATTATGACAGGGTAGCTTGTACTTGTGCACAATGTTTTATTCAAAACCTAAGTGATAATGCATATTTTCTTAAGATACGTACAGTGAGATAGCAATTCATATTGCTATCTTACTATATTACTATATTGCTTACTATATTGCTATATTACTGAAGGGGCAGGATTGCAGCTTGAGATTGATAGGCAAATGGTCAAGGAGCACCTGATTACTCTGAACGAGTTTAAATCTCCAAGGCCTGACCAGCAGCATCCTAGAGTAATAAAGGAACTGGCAGAAGAACTCTCAGAACCACTGTCTATTATCTTTGAGAAATCATGGAGGACAGGTGAAGTGCCAGATGACTGGAGGAGGGCAAATGTTGTTCCCATCTTCAAAAAGGGCAAGAAGGAGGAACCTGGGAACTATAGGCCAGTCAGTCTGACATCAATCCCGGGGAAAATTTTGGAGCAGATTATAAAGAAGTCACTTTACAAGCACCTTGAAAACAATGCAGTGATTACTAGAAGCCAGCATGGATTTGTCAAGAACAAATCCTGCCAGACTAATCTGATCTCATTTTTTGATCGGATAACCTCCCTTGTGGACTGTGGGAATGCTGTGGACATAATATATCTGGACTTCAGCAAAGCTTTCGACAACGTGCCTCATGATATCCTGATTAGCAAGCTAGCTAAAAGTGGGCTGGATGGAACAACTATCAGGTGGATCCACAGTTGGCTACAGAATCGGACTCAAAGAGTTCCTTCTCAAACTGGTTCCTTGGTTCCTTCTCAAACTCAATGGCTCCTTCTCAAACTGGGGAGAGGTAACGAGTGGGGTACCACAGGGCTCGGTCCTGGCCCAGTGCTCTTCAACATTTTTATTAATGACTTGGATGAGGAGGTGCAGGAAATGCTTATCAAATTTGCAGATGACACAAAGTTGGGTGGAACAGCTAATACTCTGGAAGACAGAAACAAAATTCAAAGCGATCTCGATAGGCTAGAGCGCTGGGCCAAAAACAACAGAATGAAATTTAATAGGGATAAATGCCAAGTGCTGCACCTAGGGAGAGGAAACCAAATGCAGAGTTACAGAATGGGGGACACTTGGCTCAACAATACTACAAGTGAGAAGGATCTTGGAATTGTGGTAGATCACAAACTGAATATGAGCCAGCATTGCGATGTGGCTGCAAAGAAGGCAAATGCTATTTTGGGCTGCATTAATAGAAGTATAGCTTCCAAATCGTGTGAAGTGATAATTCCCCTTTACTTGGCACTGGTTAGGCCTCATCTTGAGTACTGTGTCCAGTTCTGGGCACCACACTTTAAGAAGGATGTAGACAAACTGGAGAGGGTTCAGAGGAGGGCAACAAGGATGATAAAGGGACTGGAAACAAGGCCCTATGAGGAGAGACTAAAAGAACTGGGCATGTTTAGCCTTCAGAAGAGGAGACTGAGGGGAGATATGATTGCACTCTTCCAGTACTTGAAGGGATGTCACACAGAGGAGGGCCAGGATCTCTTCTCGATCATCCCAGTTTGCAGGACACGGAATAATGGGCTCAAGTTACAGGAACCCAGATTCCACCTAAACATCAGAAAAAATTTCCTGACTATCAAAGCAATAAGACAATGGAACCAATTACCTAGGGAGGTGGTGAGCTCTCCCACTCTGGAGGCATTCAAGGTGCGGCTGGACAGCCATTTGTTGGGGATGCTTTGACCTGGATTCCTGCATTGAGCGGGGGGTTGGACTCGATGGCCTGGTAGGCCCCTTCCAACTCTACTTTTCTATGATTCTAAGACTTGTAATTTGCTTGCCACCAATTCCATAATTTATCTGTGCGTAGTGTGAAGTGGTTCCTTTTCTCTGCCCTGAACCTCTCACCATTCAGCTTCATTGGGTGACCCCACGTATTATAAGAGAGCAAGAAAAACTTTTCCCTATCCTCTTTCTCCACACCGTGCAGAGCATTATACACCTCTATCATGTATCCCCTTGCTCACATTTTTTTTTTCTAAACTAAATAGCCCCAAACATAACTTTTTCTCATAGGGGAAATAATTTTGGTTGATGTTTTCAGCACCTTTTCCAGCTCTAGTAACCTTTTGGAAGTGTGGTGACCAGAAGTGCACATAGTACTCCAAGTGTGGTTGCACCATAGATTTGTATACAGCAGGGGTGTACAGTCCACGAACCTCTGCTGCTCTCTATGTGGCCTACCAAACTTTGTGTTCCTTTTTGTTCTCCTCATTTGAGCAAGACTTCCATTTTCTGAAGGAAGACTTCCTTGACTCTACTCTTTAACCACATATATCCTCGTGGACGTGGTGGTACCTTTCCTTATCTGCAGTATACATTCTAGCTGAGCTTATATTATCATGGTTTTTAATAATCCCCAAGTGTTCTAGAGAGATTTGACTGTATTGTCTTTCCCTTTCAACTCCAGTCTCCACATTTTTTTAGAAGTTTCCTCTTTTGAAAATAAACATGACTGTGTTGGCCTTCCTTGGTAATTTCCTACTTACATATAAATCAAAATTGATAGAATTGTGGCCACTATTTCCAATCTATTCAATAGCACTTGCATCCTGCACCAGCTCCTGGATGCCACTTAGGATTAAGTCTAGGGTCACCTTCCCTTTTGGATGGTTCCAACAGCAACTGTTCTAGGGCACAGTCATTTAGAGAAATTTTACCAAATTTATGTCAATGTAATTGATGCCTCCCATTACAATACTATCTCCTTTGGATGCTCCCTGATTTCATTCTCCATCTCAAGATCACCCTGAGCATTTTGGTCATGGGGGTAATAGTATGCTCTCAATCCTGGAATTACTGCCAACAGCAATTCTGTGGAGAAGTCTTCCCCTTTTCAGATTTCTAGTTGGTTTGACTCGATGTAATCTTTGATACAGAGAGCATCACTACCTCCAATACACCCTTCCCTGTCCTTCCTATTGAGTTTATCTTCAGTAATAACCATATCCCACTGGTTCTCTCATTCTACCAGGTTTCCGTTGAGGGAGGAGCCTTTTCACAAAACTGTTTCTCCTTGAATTCCTGGGTCAATTTCATGAATGTTTGGCTGAAACACTGTTCCTCTCCAGCCCTAATATCACACACACACACACACACACAAGCCACTAGTAATTCAGACCATACGAGATCGCCCCAGTGGTTGAGTATGGGTTGAGCGTGGATTGTCGTTGAACCATGGGTTGTTGTTGAAATGCGGTTTATTGTGAACCCAGCTGAGATAACAAACCATGGTGAACAACCCACAGTTTACAAACCAACAACAAACCATGGGTTCTTTTCATGGGTTGTCCATGGTTAACAAGCCATGGCTTGTTAGCACAGCTGGGTTCAGACAACACAATAACTCACTTTTCAACAAGAATTTATGGTTCAACGACAACCCACACTCAACCCATACTCAACCCCTGAGTGTGGGTTATTGTGTTGTCTGAACCCAGTCAGTGGCTCACATAGCTCTATGTAATGGTGGTGTTTAATTTCATCCCTATTTTTGTTGATGCACATCAAGAGTTTTAAAAATAACCAATTTAGATGCTGAAAAACATTGCAACAAGGGTGACCGGCCAGATGGGTGATTAACAAATATAATAAAATAAATAAATAAATAAATAAGGGGTTGCAGTTTTATTACCAAGGAAATGATTTTCAAGTTTTTCATCTATATTTCTCTTCCCTTCCAAAAGAATTTCCTACTTTAACAATCTGTCTTAAAACCCAAAAGGTTTTTTTTGTGTGTAGAATTACTTTTACACAAATCATATTAATTACAAGTCTTTTGATGTGGTATAATCTCAGAGGGATGAGCTTTCCTGTGGAGTGCTTTAAAATGCAAATATAGAGAATCTCTATCCATTTGAAGAAGGCCTACTTGGCATATAACACCTAACCAATCTAGGTTTGCCACTGATGTTTGATCCTTTAATATTGGTTCAAAGTCTTGGTTATTCACATAAAAAATAGTGCAGTATCATTTATCAGAGAGGTTCTCAATTTGGTACTTCCTTTCAAACTAAAGCTTTGTTGACCCAATTTATCTCTCATGCAGAGTTTCTATTCCATTTGAAGTATAAATGCAACACAGGTGAAAGAACTGTGTACAGGAGAAACTGGAATGTGAATGAATGCTAGCTTGTTGCTTGTTATATAAATGTTTTAAAAGCATCTTGTTTTTCTCCTTTCCATCAAGCAACAGCCCTCCGTTGAAAGACCAGTATATTTGAGAACATTTGTCAATTGTCTCATCAACATTGTTGTTCACAAAAATCTGCTTGAAAAGCTGTTTTTAGTTGCTCTGACCTTAACAGTTCACCACCACCCAACAAGGCTACTCTGTGCCTATTTTTTCAATGGATGATAATTAAGAATCTCTGGACTCAAGGCCAGCTATTTCCTGTATTTTCAATTTGGCTTGCATAATGACGTTCTGGAAGCAGGGATGCAATTTGTTCAAGCAGAGGCATGGCATTTTGACAATGTAAAGCACACCACTTTTGGAAGGGTGAACAGTTACTTTTTTGGCAAGATTTCTAATCTTGTAGTCACCCTACGGTCCCAATCTTTCAAACACTTCAACATGCAGCCCACAGAAAGCAATCTGAAAGCCAGCCTGGTGTAGCGGACGGAGTGCTGGACTTGAACCAGGGAGACTTGGTCTCAGATCTTTGCTCAGCCGTGCTCACTAGGTGACGTTGGCCATTCAGAGCCAGTGTGGCGTAGTGGTGAGAGTGTTGGGCTGGGACTTCGGGAGACCCGGGTTCTATTCCCCACTCAGCCATGAAACTCACTGGGTGACTTTGGGCCAGTCACTGACTCTCAGCCTAACCTACCTCACAGGGTTGTTGTGAGGATAAAATGGAGAGGAGGAGGAGGATTATGTAAGCCGCCTTGGGTTCCTTGCAGGAAAAAAGGCGGGGTATAAATAAAATAAATAAATAAATAAATTCACACACTCTCAGCCGAAGCTTCTTTTAAGCTGGAAAGGGACTCTACTCTGCTGATCTCACTAAGAGTCTAGCCCCAGTGCCACTGTGTGGCCTGTGGGTTCAGAACCAGACTCTGATTCAGGCTTAGAACAGGATAATTGGGAACCCAGTCCAATCACGGCAAACTCAAGGCCTGGGAGCCTAGCTCTGCCATGCCTCCTGTTGGATAACTAAAATTGCAGTCAAAACCTATGGCTCATGTTTCACCAGGTAATTGGGTGAAATGGTTAAGATCACTGATACCTTCTAGAGTGGTTTTCCTAGAAGGTACTCATTGAATTATTAACAGCCTGAACAGGAAGTGGGCGTTGCTCCCAGCTTCTTCCTCTTTCTGTTCAGACTCGAGTGAGTGTGGCACCACCAGGTTGTTGTCTCCACATGGTCCTTGTAGCAGCATGTAGCCAGAGTTGCTGGTCTGAACTCCACAAGTTCAGACCCCAAGTATTTCCAAATGAACTTGTAACCAACTGTAAGAAACTCTTTTAAGCCTGCCTGAATGAAACTGCATATCTGAGTGAGTAAATGTTACCGTACTTTTAACTTTTACAAGACTGTGTCTCTGATTATTATTCTGAGGGAGAGAAAAGGGGGCAAAACCAGGGAAATCCAGTCTGCCTTAAAGCATCCTGGATTACCAAATGCTAACTGGCTAACACTAGCCAAATCTAAGCTTCTTTTAAGCTGGAAAGGGACTCTACTCTGCTGATCTCACTAACGTGAGATAGGAAGGATATTACTCCACAATATATCCTCTCCTAGTATCTTTTTCAAGTCCCAACACCTCCCATTGTCGGGAATCCCGGAGCTCAGGCAGAAGTCTCAATAAAACCTTTTTAGCTATAATTAGCTATAAGCTTTACAGTCCCAATAAAGATCCACAGTTAACATATCACAATGAAGTTGCTAGACAAGAATCAGTTCAGGAGCATCACAACAAAAGATCCAACTATCCCTAGGCTCAGAATACAGAACAAGTATCAGTAAGTTCACAGTTGCAGAGAAAGCAGGAAGCCTTCTAGGTTACAATGTGTTGTTTCCAGCAAAGTCTGCTATAGGTTGCTCTGGCTTAAATACAGGGAAATGACTGCTAAAGATCAATATCGGACATTGGATCCTGGCTGGCAAGCCTTGCTCTCAGGCAGTTCCTGCACCACACCGGATGCCTCTGCTCCACCCTCTTTAGTTGATGATGCACCAAAGGAGACACCCCTGAAACACCTTCTCCTGCAGAGACCTCCTGCTGCTACCCAGCTCCCATGGAAGATGTCCCTGGTTGTGAAGCAGGGGCCTCCGTCAAGGTTAGGTCTCTAGCTGTGGAAGATAGGCTTCCTGCAGCTCACCCCTCCCAGCTCATCAGCCAGTGGGAGGCCTGGTAGAACTGAGGCGTCTGGCTTCCCATGGCTGGGTCTGACTCTACAGCTTCCCCCTCTGACTCAGAATCAGTATCATAGGAATAGCTCTCCCCAGACTGGGGCAAGGTCTGACACCCATCTGATTACAGGCCAAAGGAAAGGAAAACTCCCTTTTGGCAACAGCTACAAGATATACAACCTGTGAGTCAAACCTCTGACTTACAGTCTGAGAAATCTTCTATGGGAACTGAGCAGGGGGAGGACTCTGCAGGGGAGGGGGTTTTCAGGGGTGTCACCCAGGTTGAGATGCCATCTCTGATGTAGTGATTGGCTGACGGGCAAGATTTCCTGTCAGGATAGATCATCGGAAGGGGGGCTTTAGCAGTCCTTCCCCTGTATTTAAGCTGGTGTACAGGCTGGAAAGCCTTTGCTGAAAATGTCTCTAATGCCCGGACCACTTTCTTGTTTGGACTCAACCTCTCTTTAATGCCTGGATTCATCCTGAAACCTGGGCTTTTAGCCTGCCTGGGATCTAGTATAGTAGAAGTCCTAATGGACCTGTCTAGGACTTTAACTTGCCTGGACTTATCCTGAATCCAGGTTTCCAGGCAGACTGCTTGGGAACCTGGACCGTAGAGGCCCTGAATGGGAACATCTCTACTGCGTGGTGCTCTCTCTCTCTTGCCTAGACTTACCATCTCTTTAATTGCCTGAGATACCATCCTGCCTGGACTTAGCATGAATCATGAACTTGAGATCCTTGTCTGCCCTGGAACTGGAGTCCCTGCATTAGGAACATCATCTGTCTTTGCCCGAATGGCTTCCTTGCCTGGTCTTGTTGTGAACTGTGGACTCTTGCCTGTTTGAATCTTGTACCATGAGCTGGGGCAAGGGCTGGCAAGCCTGTGCTGGGAACCTTGTCTTTCTTTCCCTGGAATACTCCCTTGCTTGGACTTATTGTGAATCTTGGAGCCTTATTTGCTTTAAAATGCCAGAACTACTTGTGAGCTCTTATTTGTCTTGGATCATGTACCTTCGTCTTTGATAGTCCAAAATGCTTCAATGCCTGGATTTATCATAATCCTTAGTGGCTGCCTGAAATCTACAAGGTTGAGATTCTGATTTAGAATCTAATGTTGGCCTTGATCTCTGACCGTGTGTGATTTCTAGTGTTGAGATTGTCTCTTGAATAAAGCAATGTGACAGTAGCTTTGCCGAAGCTACCTGATTTATGGCAGGATTATAAATGTGTAAAGCTAAGTACCGTGATCTCTAAAGTGCTGATTTGTGTAACTTGATCTGCTACAATAAGGAGCCTCACTGAGATTTTGGTTCATGTCAGGTTGCCAAAGATGTACCAGAGAGCCAGGCTTTGACCCTATACTACCTCACAAGGCTGTTCTGATGATAAAATAGGATAAAATGCTGATTCCCATGTATGTCAATCTCAGTTTCTTAGAAGAAGGGTGGGCGTCCCATGTACTTCATTTATGGATTTTCACTCTGATGAGATAGCAACATGTTACTGGAAACAGTTAAAAGAGAACTTTAAAGAACTTCAAAGGTGCAGCATTGCTTTGTAAAAATCAGTATGTCCTTGCTGTGGCACCAAGAGAGAGAATATGTACCTGGCCAGTTTGTTTGTCTGTTTGTTTATTATATTTATACCCCACCTTTTTTTCCTGCAAGGAACCCAAGGCGGTTTACATTATCCTCATCCTCCTCTCCATTTTATCCTCACAACAACCCTGTGAGGTAGGTTAGGATGAGAGTCAGTGACTGGCCCAAAGTCACCCAGTGAGTTTCATGGCCAAGCGGGGACTAGAACCTGGATCTCCCGAGTCCCAGTCCAACACCCTAACCACTACGCCACACTGGCTCAGAGTTGAGGGTTATTGTAGCACAGTTTGGTGGGGATCCAGAATGCAAACCATTGCCCCAAAGAGACAGAAGTTACTAATGTTTCCGCAACACCTAGTTCATAAACTCATAATTTGGCAGTACCATGCTTGAATATCAGGACAAGAAACTGCAACTGTTATTTAAAATAATTTTTTAAAAATGACTAAAAAGAAAACAGAAAACACAAGACCACTCTTGCAAAAATTGCTTCCTGCATAATATATAGTCCCACTGCTACTTTAGATTTTTACTTTCTACCAAGAAGTTTCCAGCAGTCTCAAAGTATTCTGATTCAGTCCCCTCATCACAAACACCTTTTGCAGACTTCAAAAGCCAGAAACCCTACATGCTGTCACCTGTAATGTGGTGGAATGAGACAACGGAATGATAAATGCCATACCTAGGAAAAAACGGAAACTGCATCCGTACCCCTTTCTGTGCTAGGGTAGCACAGAATTTAACTGCCGGCTTGAACTGATCTGGCTTCTTCTATCATCCATGTGTCAAAGCTTCCCTTGAGGAGCAATGCTATTGTCTTTTTGTTGACATCAGAATAGCCCACATACTAAAAGACAAGACTAGGGATTCAGCAAATTCTCAAGGTTTGACTGTGCTTCTGATGCAACTGTTAAATGGGTTTGGCTGCCTGATCACCTCTGTTTTGTCCCCATGCTTTCAATTTGCTTGGCAGCTTCCATCTGGTCTGTTTAGAGTTGCTAAGGCAGCAGAGGGTGGCAACCAAGGACAAGAATGACTGGACTAACCAAACCATCCACCACCCTCCACTGAAGTGGAAAAGAGAGAATCCTGACCCCAAAGTGCCCTGGACTATGGGGCTCCCAGGCATGCTATAGCCAATCTCCCCAGTATCCTAATGCAATCAGGGCAACACCATGCCACACATTAACTGATAATACCAAAGAGCCCTGAATGCCTTTGTGACTTTCCACCTAGTGCAAACAACACCCATCCAATGTCTGTTGTCCTCTTTCTCAGAAAGTAGCCTTGGCATCACCCCCCCCCCCCGAAAACCTCTTGCTGCATACACCCTCTAACGCTATAACTACCTCTGGATCCCTGAACGAAGTGTGCCTGTTGGTCTTGCTGATAGGCATGATGCCCACAATTCTCTCTCTTGAAGCTCCTGCCCCATCTTCCTCGTGCTTCTGCCCAGTGCAACCCCTACTGTGGGCTGGGGGTTCCTGAACGGCTTTTTCTGAATTTTTGCACACTTTTTGAGAGAAGTCTGGTACAGTTGTTGTGCCTCCAGTAGGTCAGACAGAGACCAGCCGTGCCGGAGTGTGTTTGAGTGGAGCCAGGCTAAGAGCAGCCTGACCCAGCTGGGCAGCCTTACCAGTCAGCGCCTGCTCAAAAGGCAGGTCCCAAACACACTCAGATGCTGGAAGCAATGGTTTGTTACTACAGCTACAGCCAGACGCTCCTGACATTCCCGACCTCAGACTTGTACCTTGGAACCTTGGAACGACCCTGACCACGACTTTGCCTGATCCCAAACTGGTTTACGTTTGCTCTGTTTTGGACTGATATATTTTAGTGGAAGACCGACAACCTGGTCTTCTGCGCGGGTTCAATGCTAAGGGGGTAGCGAGTCCTGGGGCGGGCCTTCTCCGAGGTCCCCAGAGACTATCACCCTTAGCCCAGAACAAATGCAATAACTTATAGCCACAAAAGTATCTTTTATAAAACAAGTTTATTTACAAAATTACCTTCACAAACCCAGACACACGCCAGCAATACAGCTTATCAGTACGGTACAAAGTAGCAAGCAAGAAGTCTCAAGGACACCGTGATTTCAGGGCTCTCAGCTAGTTAGTTCAGCTTGGGCTCCAGCAGAGGCCTGGTCAACCGCACGCTGCTAGCTGGGTTCCCGGAGGAGGTCCGGTCTACCCAAGTGGCTTGTGAGTGATTTCAGCTTGGTTTCCCGGGAGGTCCGGTCAACCCAAGCAGCCAGTGATTTCAGCTTGGTTTCCCGGGGGTCCGGTCAACCCAAGCGGCCAGTGATTTCAGCTAGCTGGAGCGCGCCGGGTGCTGCTACCCGGGGTTGCCGATCCTTCGTTCCCTTACCCCAAGCATGGGGCAAGATTGCTGATCAGGTCCAACAACTCAGTTCCCTTGCGCAGGGTGTTTTATACCTTGGTGTTTCAGGTAGCCCCTCCCTCCGTAATCAGGTGGGTTGCCAATCAGGTGGGTTGCCACCCTCCCTGAGGGGCGGCCTTTTGGGTCAGGTGGGGTGACGCCTTCCCCCCGTGGGGTGGGGTCCCTTTGAAGCCACTTGCTTAATGGTCCCATCCTGTGGTGTTGAGTGGTCCTTTCTTATGGGTGCTGAAGTGTCTGCTCTGGCGAGGTATTCAAGTCTTATGTAGATGGGGCTGATATACGAGAGCATTGACAAACCTGGTGATGCTTCCTGCCTTCCCCCCTGGGGTGATTCTATGCAGATGTTGTTTGTCCCCTTTGGCCTCTGTGGAGACTGGCTGTCTTCCCCCCCCCCGGGTCTCCTTCCCCCCACCTTGGTGAGTGTGTGTGTGTCAGAAAGGGGGCTTAGGTTGGCTTTCTCCACAATTTTGGCTTCGACACTCGGACTGTGATAACGACTACGGCTTATCTTGGAACGGATTTACGACAACAGTAGTGTAGCGGTAAATTTTTAAGTGCAAGTGCTCATCATGGGAGCCACCATCCCCATGTCCCCAAAAATGCAGGCAGCTGTGCTGATCCATGTCACGAACCAAATTCCAGCAGTTTCCATCTCCACCAGGAGCAGATCTTTGGTAAAGCTAATGGGTCTTAATTGTCCATTCAGGACCAAGCCACCCCAAAATACTTTGCATTACTTCAGGGGTAGCCCACAACAATACGTAGTTGCTGGGAGAAATCCATTTATTTATTTATTTGTTTTTTTGTTTAATGTATACCCTGCCTTCCCCCCCCCCGCAAGGAACCCAAGGTGGCTGACATCATCATCATCCTCTCCAACAGCCCTGTGAGGTAGGTTAGGCTGAGAGTCAGTGACTGGCCCAAAGTCACCCAGTGAGTTTCATGGCCGAGCAGGGACTAGAACCCAGATCCCCGAGTCCCAGTCCAACACTCTCACTGCTATGCCACATTTCCTTCACCCCAGCTACTGTGAGGATTGCAGCTAAGCACAGAGGGAACAGGGAAGCCTGAGATGCTGGTGGCAGAAGATGTCATTGTCCCTGCTAATCAAAAGGTCCTGGTGCTTCAGCCCTGCAAGCCACAGCTCCAGTGCACCACTGGTCTTTTAGGCAGACATTCTGCCCCACTCACTCCTGGAACCCCCCAGCCTGGTGCCCACCATTCTTGTACTTCCCACCAAGCAAGGCTCTGGGATGCAAAGCTCTGCTGCAGCTGAAGAACACTTGCTCTCCCTGCTGCTTGGATTAACCCTGCCACCTCATCAGGCTCCTTCCTCCCCTCCCTTCCAGCAGACACAATAGGTAAAATCTCTCATTTACACTCACTTTCTTCCTGCTCCTCCCTCCCTCCTGCTCCTCCTTCCTCTGCCTTCTCTATGCCCGCTGGGCACAGCCGCTTTGCTTTGGCTTGCTGCCACTCCCTCCACTTTTCCTCTCCCCTCTCTGGGATAGCCTGCAGTAACTTGACAGTGATTTTATATCTTACTGTCTTTTAATATAACTCCTCTCTGGGATAAGTCTTGAAGTCTGGCACTGTGTTTACCCTCCTGGGAATCCTACGGGGATGCTCCACTATCCAGACCTAAGACCAAAATGTTCCCCATATTATGTGCCTGCTAATTTGGAAACTCTACTAGTTTCTGAGCCAGTTTTATTGGACTGTCAGCAGCCTGTCCTCTAACAGAAATAGAGCCAGAAGCCAGAGAGGGATGCTCCCTCTCTGCTGTTTTTATTGTTTTATTGTATTGGTTCGATTATATTTTATAGTTTGTTATGCTGTTTTAAGATCTTGTAAGCCATCTTAAGTGGTACTTGGCCTAGAAAGGTAGGTTGTACATTCATCATGCGTGACCCACAGCCCTTGGACTGTGTGCAGCAGAACATTCTGATGAGGATAAGGCCCAGGCTACTTCCTTGGGGATAGGACAGTCAGTGCCTTATTCGGGATCCTCCTGGCCAGAAGTCACAGCCCTGCCACCATCCTCTGTCTTACAGAAGCCTTTGGCTACATAATCATAGAATCATAGAAAAGTAGAGTTGGAAGGGGCCTACAAGGCCATCGAGTCCAACCCCCTGCTCAATGCAGGAATCCAGGTTAAAGCATCCCCGACAGATGGCTGTCCAGCCGCACCTTGAATGCCTCCAGAGTGGGAGAGCCCACCACCTCCCTAGGTAGTTGGTTCCATTGTCTTATTGCTCTGACAGTCAGGAAATTTTTTCTGATGTTTAGGCGGAATCCGGGTTGCTGTAACTTGAGCCCATCATTCCGTGTCCTGCAAACTGGGATGATCAAGAAGAGATCCTGGCCCTCCTCTGTGTGACAACCTTTCAAGTACTGGAAGAGTGCTATCCTATCTCCCCTCACTCTCCTCTTCTGAAGGCTAAACATGCCCAGTTCTTTCAGTCTCTCCTCATAGGGCCTTGTTTCCAGTCCTGTTGCCCTCCTCTGAACCCTCTCCAGTTTGTCTACGTCCTTCTTAAAGTGTGGTGCCCAGAACTGGACACAGTACTCAAGATGAGGCCTAACCAGTGCCAAGTAAAGGGGAATTATCACTTCACACGATTTGGAAGCTATACTTCTATTAATGCAGCCCAAAATAGCATTTGCCTTCTTTGCAGCCACATCGCAATGCTGGCTCATATTCAGTTTGTGATCTACAACAATTCCAAGATCCTTCTCACTTGTGGTATTGTTGAGCCAAGTGTCCCCCATTCTGTAACTCTGCATTTGGTTTCCTTTCCCTAGGTGCAGCACTTGGCATTTATCCCTGTTAAATTTCATTCTGTTGTTTTCGGCCCAGCGCTCTAGCCTATCGAGATCTCCTTGAATTTTGTTTCTTTCTTCCAGAGTATTAGCTGTTCCACCCAACTTTGTGTCATCTGCAAATTTGATAAGCATTCCCTGCGCCTCCTCATCCAAGTCATTAATAAAAATGTTGAAGAGCACTGGGCCCAGGACTGAGCCCTGCAGTACCCCGCTCGTTACCTCTCCCTAGTTTGAGAAGGAACCATTGATAAGCACTCTTTGAGTCCGATTCTGTAGCCAGTTGTGGATCCACCTGATAGTTGTTCCATCTAGCCCACTTTTAGCTAGCTTGCTAATCAGGATATCATGAGGCACGTTGTCGAAAGCTTTGATGAAGTCCAGATATATTATGTCCACAGCATTCCCACAGTCCACAAGGGAGGTTACCCGATCAAAAAATGAGATCAGATTAGTCTGACAGAGTATTAACAATCTAGTCAACTCCTCTGGGAAGGGCGGTGCTGACCACACTATAGGTCTTGTCAGCCTACATAAGGTCTTGTCAGCCTGCATAAGCCTACATCCTCCTGTTCTGGTGGTAGGAGAGAGTTCTAGCCGGTAGGATCTACTCAGAGCTCTCCAGAGTCCTACTTTCTTGCTGCCTTGAACTTACTACCAACTTCCCCTGCAAGCCTCAAGAGCCCCTGGAATGGGATATTTTAACATAAATAAATACGGTACAAATAAAAATGCTTCAGGG
Organism: Shinisaurus crocodilurus; assembly: GCA_021292165.1. Classification (NCBI taxonomy): domain Eukaryota; kingdom Metazoa; phylum Chordata; class Lepidosauria; order Squamata; family Shinisauridae; genus Shinisaurus; species Shinisaurus crocodilurus. The sequence goes on from CM037880.1 coordinate 90,314,007, forward strand.
TTTAACAGTTATCCCAGCCAATCAGTGATCATGTAGTGATCAGGATGACAAAAACACCAAATTGCTGATCAGATTTGGATATGTGATGACTTTACGGAGGGCAACCACTGCCTATTGCCTTATGATTAGACTACTGTAATGTGCTCTATGTGGGGTTGCCCTTGTGCCTGGGTTGGAAGCTGCAGCTAGGGCAGAATGCAGCAGCTAGGATGCTCAGTGGAGCACCCAGCTATACACATATTACACCTGTGTTAAAAGAACTGCACTAGCTGCCTATTAGCTGCTGAACCATGTTCAAGGTTTTGTTGTTGACATACAAAATCTTAAACAATTCAGGACCAGGTTACCTAGTTGACTGCCTTCCCATATAAACACCCAGTCAATCCCTAAGAACTTCTGAGGAGGCTGTAGAGTATCAGCAGGTAACAACGCATAAGCAGGCCTTCTCAGTAGTGGCACCCACCCTCTAGAACACCCTTCCACATGTTGTTTGAGAGACAGAAACTGTGGTGAGCTTTCCCTGACTTGTAACGGACTTCTCTGTTTTATTATTGTCTCTATTTATTTTTTTAAATCATTATTTTATATTGTTCTTACATTGTTTTTATATTTTATTATATATGTATTGTGAACCACTTAGGGCACAATCCTATGGCCCTCTGACCTTGCCTGGGGGGCCATAGGATTAATTGGAGCCTCAGCTCTGAGGTCCTGCGAGCTCAGAGCTGGGACTTTGAACGTCGAGCCCCCGCCCCACTCCCTCGCAGCCGGCGCGGAAACAACCGCACCAGCTGCCTCCCCAAGGTCGCAAATCAGCCTTGGAGAGGCAGAAGAGGGGTATGTTGGGGCATGGGGAGGAGACTGGGGTCGACGACTTATGCCTTATCGAAACGGGGGGGCAGCCTCCTCCCCTCCCCCTCCGAAGAGCTTCATCGAGATGGCCAAAATGGCAGTCTAGATTAAATGCAGGGCATGATGCATGGTGGCGGAGAAGGTCACCCCCACCGCGCCTCACACCTCACACCGTGCATTGGATGCATGTAAGTCTCCGAGTTTGGAGGCTTACATGCATTGAGGGCAGGAGCGATAGGATTGTGCTCTTAGACCAGTGTTCTCCAACCTTGGGTCCCCAGATGTTTTTGGCCTACAACTCCCAGCATGCCCCAGCCAGCATAGGTGGCTGGGGCATGCTGGGAGTTGTAGGCCAAAAACATCTGGGGACTCAAGGTTGGAGAACACTGTCTTAGACATTTTAGGACATTAAGTAGCAGTAAGGTAGTATAAATAACCTTCATTCTAAATGTCTGCTCTTGATGTTATCAGCCTGGTTTTCAGGTCAAATGGGCCAGCGGTTCTCTACCTTCTATGTGGTGCACTTGCAAGCACTTTCACCCTTCTTAAGGTCCTCGGAAAAATCACCCAAAAGGCAGTGCTTTTCACTGCCATTAAAAATCTTTGTGAAAAGCATCCCTCACATTTTTAGCTCATCTCTAACAATGGTGTTTTACCTGTGGCATTATATTTAAATTAGGTTATAAACTCTAATTATTCAAATTTAATTTGAACTGTTCATTTTCTGGGTTTGGCAATATTCACCTTTTAAACAATCACTATCAACATGTTGAATCCTGTCTATGTTAAGAGTATTCTTCTTCCAGCTTACTTGCTTGCATTAGGACTCCAAAGAAGTTGCACCCCGAAGTGAGTCTGTTTCTCTAACTGCACAATTTCAGGGCTTTTCAAAGACAGAGGAACAGGCCTGCGGCTCACGCTGGCTCAGCTTGTCTGAATGTGGAAAGCCAAGCAGGGTCAGGCCTGGTTATTACTTGGATGGGAGACCCCTCCTCTAGTTTCCTGCATTGAGCAGGGCGTTGGACTCGACAGCCTTGTAGGCCCCTTCCAGCTCTATGATCTATGAGTTAAGTACACATTACTTTAAATGCATCACTTGAAGTGACCTCAGGGATTAAAAAAAATTAAAACCAAGCAAGGGGGCCATTGGGCTTATTCTTTCCCTTCCCAGCTGTGATCCTAAAAAAAAAAGGCAACCACACACACACCTTTAGCAGTAAACAGTGATAGTAAGAAAAATAACCCAGGAAGAGAACCCATGATTTCTTGTTGGGTTGTGGACTCTGGGTTGTTCATGGTTAACAACCCATAGTTAAACCATACCGCAGGGTTCACACATAATGACAACCCACAATTCAACAGTAACCCACAATTTAACAACAACCCATACTAAACCCATACTGTATGTTGTTACATGTGAACCAGGTCATTAATAACAGTAGTAGTAGTAATAATAATAATAATTTGCAATTTCATTAACATTGGGTAGTATTCAGTGGCATCAAAGGAGATATTGAATATTGCGTAAAATGGGGTGAAGAGTGATGCAGGGATGGTTAAAAAGGTTTGCAATGTGGCATAGTTTAAGAATGGTCCAAAAATGATGAAGATAATGTAAAGCCATTTAAACTCTCAAAACAAGAACAACATATTCTATATACTTGGAATCAACAACTGAGGGTCCAGGGCCAAGTCTGTCCCCTCAGTTGCAAAAGGATGCTTGTGGGAACTTGGCCCACCACCCACAATCCCCTCCTCAAAGGGGCCTTACTGAACAAGCTGCCAACCAGGGATGTAAATGCTTGTATTAAAACGACATTCTGAAATCTTCTAGCTGAATTAATCCCCTGGTAGTGCTTGTCCTCAATGGTGCATCTGTTAATTTCAATAGGAATTGAAAGAGGAGTCAATTCCATAGAAAGATTATGAAAAGAGTCATGGATTGAAGCATTCAAAGCAAACCTTCTGAGTAGCATGTTGTACAATGTGCTAACCCAGGAACATAGTGGCAGAATTTCTGAATAAAAAGATGGACTCAAGATCACATACTGATCCCATTTCTTCCATGTGGCTACCTAACCTTTTAAACAATGGTGCAATTAAGATTACAGTTTTGAATGCGGCCGTAGTAGAATTTCATCCATTCCAACATTCTGTTCTTCATCAGGTTGGGATTTTTAAAAGTCTTTTATATCTGAAGCCCCAAGACAGTGAAGCAGAGGAAGCACTAAATTAGCCAATAACGTCGATTAGAAAGAATTGACAGGGTGGATAGAGTACATTAGGAGCAAATGCGGGAAGCCAGCAGGGAGAACAGGTTGATTCTCTTACACATGCTATGAGAGCCAAGAGCAGCAAACAACTGGGGAGGATCTAATTTAGCCGGTCCAGTTTAATGTGGCATTAGTGGCTAATGGAAGATAGAATTGAATTATATCAGCAAGTTGATGACATTGATAGGAGTAGGGAGGGCTCTGAAAATTGAATAAAGCGAGACGCATCTTTTTTCTTTCAGTCTTAAAACATTCAGAGTGTAATTCTCCTTCTGAAGTCTACCCATGTCCAATTTCAGTGTTTGGATAGTGTCAAAGTGCCTGATGCAGTCAATGTGGCTAACTTCACTATATATTGCTGTGTATCTAGCAAAGCTATACCACCATTATAACTAAGCCTTTGGCATCGGCTGCAGACAAAATGCCTTTCCAGAGAATATAATGGATCTCAGTATCTTAGAAGCAAATATATACATTTGTGTAATTTCAGCTACTTCTGCAGGATGTGTGGGATTAAGAAATACTCTGGGATTAAGAAATACTCTGTATGTGTTTTAATTAAAGCCATTTGAATAGATAATCTTTTAAAGGCTGGACTTTTTTTTTTAACTCTCTGAAATTAGTATTACATTGATGTGTATTTTTAATCTCAGCTTTGAATTAAATTTCTCAGTTCATGATAGTTCTAATAGCAAATCTTATTTAAATTAGGATGCTGCATTTAATGTCAAGAAGGCAAGCTATGTTTTGTATCATATTAGCTGGGGATGAATTAGACATTCTATTACCAACCAACATTTACTGATTAAATTAGCATATCCTTATTGTGAAGTGATCTGTTTTCAAAAGTGCACATTAACATACATTACCTAACTATTCAAAATTCTATACTTCTCCCTAGTGTGGACAACCTCTAAAAACTGACATTAAACTTGATACAGGTAACTAATCACAATCACAACATCCTTGCAGAAGGGCCAAACTACATGTTACATGGCAGAATCATTATTTTATATTTTATTTTATTTATAAATTTAAGAGTCACCTTTTGGCCCAACTAGGGCCCTCAAGGCGACTTACAGTTAAAACTAAGTCACATGTTACAATTTTCTCCCAGCCATTACAGAAGATGTTAAATCTCCCAACCATTATTAATAAAATAACAAGGAATGAAGGGATGCTGCAAATTTTAGGAAGGGTATTTTTTTAAGATGTGCAACCGGAGACAAAATGTGGAGTTCCATGGTTTTCCAGAGGGAAAAAAATGTGTAGTTCAGAAATTCAAATTATGCGAAGCTTGCATTATGTTCACTGATATAAAAAGTGAATGATAACAGTGTGAAAAGTGAGCAGTCTAGGCTCCTTTGGAACCCCAGACCCAGATCAAGCATCCCCATTTTTCCTCCTCCTACACTCCACTGCTACTCTACACAGAATGTTCAGCAATGGTTCAAAGATGAAGGAACCGCCTTCCCCCTCCTGGTGCCCTCCAGATATTTTGGACAATAACTCCCATCAGCCTCAGCCAGCATTGCCAATGGTCAGGCATGGTGGGAATTGTAATCCAAAACATCTGGAAAGCACTGCGCTGGGTAAAGCTGTTCTAGAACAAGGGAACTTATTTCCTGACAAGTCATGTGAAGTTGTCAATAAGGACCAATGATGCCAGAAAATGTCTAATATTACATTTTTTAACAGGAACCTTATTGGGGCAAAGCTACATGAAATATTTGTGTTTGAACATATTATCACAGCACAGCATCCAGTCTGGTCCCCAATGGAAAATGCCTTCTTGAAGCTATTAAACGATTCTGCTCAAGGACAAAATGAGCTTCAGGAAGAGATCAATCTTCTATCTGGATTCATCACTGTAAAGAGAAATCAGCCATATATTGACCTCAAAGAGGCACTTGTGAAGTATGAGTTCTCAGCTCCCCCAAGATCCCTGTTCACTCTAGATGGAAACATGCTCTCCACCTCCTTACATATGAAAAGTCAAAAGTTGCCCATGCCTTGGACCACACTCACTGCTCTTTTCATCCCCACTTGGCAGACCCCTCCAATAAACAGAGCAGCTCACTCAAGCAATTGTGGTCGACACACCAAAAGCTCCCAAAGAGGTTGTACTATTATAGAATGCCTTGATTCTTTCAAGACAAGAGAAAGGCTCTCTTCTTTTAGCTGTCTGCCCCAACTGCCTGACTTCTCCAGTTCAGTTGCTCATGGCGTACCAGAAGCAGGAAGAGGAGATAGTTCAGCAAAGCTCTCCACATTCTTAAGGGATTACTACTTTTTTTCTTTTTGTGGGGTATGGAATATATGGTTGAAGAATTACTATTTCTTTAAGCATTGAATTTCTGGTTGTTCAAGGATCTGATGTAGCCTGTGCCCAAGAAGAGCTCACAGTACAAGCCTGCTATACTGTTTTTGTGTGTCTTGGTTTTCCCTCTTATTCTTAGCTGTGTGTTTTCCATCAATATCCCTCACTCCAAATATAATTTTCTTGCGAGTTCATAATGCCTCTTGTGTGAACTTGAATATACAGTAACTCTCGTCTGCATTAGGGCTGCCAAATTCCCAGTTCTGAGGATCTTCTCCCACTCTGTGTAGGCTCCTAAAGCCACTGCTCAGGGGCAGAGTTGCCTCCCCCTCCCTGGGGGAGGGACGACACGTGGTGGCAACACCCCCTGTGTCCCAGCATTAGGGGTGTAGCTTCACACACAGGCGAGGTCACAGCCTTTATAAGGCTGATCTGTGCTCCATGTGGCTTCTTCATCATCAGTGTGTCATCGGAGTTGGAACTTCCACCATGTACTGAACACTATTTTTTTTTAAGGGAGATAAACTTGGAACCAGCAGGTGAGGAAGCAAGACAGGATTGGAAAAGTGATCCGCTCATGCTTGCAGGAGAGGCTGGTGACTCCCATGTCAGTGGGGCTCCTTATCCATTGCATCTTTTTGTTTGAGCTTTATGGGAGCTATCCATGGTGCTGAACCCCACCCCAAAATAGGTTCACCACCATGGAGCACCATGGATAGTTCCTATAAAGCTCAAACAAAAAGATGTAATGGATACGGAGCCCCACGGACACAGGAGTCACCAGCCTCCCCTGGGTGCTTGTATTAGTCGGCGACACCCTGGGAAATAATTGGGTCTTTGTGGCCCATCAGGGAATGTCCTCCTTCCCCAGGCTCTTTTATCACACTTGCAGGAGCAGCCCGTCACGCCTGTTTCTGTGACACACATTCATTCATTCATTCCATTTCTATACCGCTCAATAACCGAAGCTCTCTGGACAGTTTACGAAGATTAAAACCTTAAAAATATATTATAAAAACCATCTACATACAAACATATAAATATACAACACAGATACACACACACATATATCTAAAAACAATTTTAAACAGTCATCAACAAGAAAAGTTCAAGACCTGATTAAAACCTCATCACATGCTGCCAAATGCCTGAGAGAAGAAGGTCTTAACCTGCTGCCAAAAAGATAACAATGTCGACACCAGGTGGGCCTTGTTGGGGAGATCATTCCAAAATTGTGGGGCCACCACCAAGAAGGCACTCTCCCTTGTTGCTGCCTTCCAAGCCTCCCTTGAAGCAGGCACCTGGTCTTAGATGATGAACATAGTACACGGGTAGGTTCATGCCGGGAGAGGCACTCCATTAAGTATTGTGGTCCCAAGCCGTGTAAGGCTTTGTAGGTCAAAACCAGCACCTTGAATCAGGCTCGGAAACACACAAGTGCAAGTGGGCCAGAATTGGTGTTATATGTTCAGACCTTCTGGCCCCCTTCCTTCCTTAACTTACATACCTTCCTTACCAGCTGTGAGCCTTCTCCCTCCTAGTAGCCAATTGCCCCTCCTTGCTATTTCTCAAGCTTGAGCAGCCCCCATCCAGCCTATTAGCCTCCACATCCCTTCTTGGATTTAACCCTACCTTGCCCAGAAGATACATTCACTGGAGCAGGGAGAAGCATTCACAACACCTGGGAGGGTAATATAAAGACTGGGTAGTGGTTAGAGTGTTGGACTGGGACTCGGGAGATCCGGGTTCTAGTCCCCGCTCGGCCATGAAACTCACTGGGTGACTTTGGGCCAGTCATGGACTCTCAGCCTAACCTACCTCACAGGGTTGTTGTGAGGATAAAGTGGAGAGGAGGATTATGTAAGCCGCCTTGGGTTCCTTGTAGGAAGAAAGACGGGGTATAAATATAGTAAGTAAGTAAATAAATAAATAAATAAAATTTCCTAGCCCTATGGGTTGTGGCAGGGTGTGTGTGTCCCAACCGGCAGATTTAGATCTTTTTGGCAGTGACAAGTAAGTCCAGATGCCTCCCAAGAATGCTAAGAGCAAGAAAGGGGGAAAGCCGGTATACTGCCTTCAAAAATGCTCCCTCTCTCCAGGGCAGTGGCGGTGGGATGGGAGCAGGAAAGCAACTTACCCAGGTCCCCTCAAAGCTAGTGGTGCCTCTGGTTGTTCCATCCCAGAGCCTGGGAAGAAAGGCATGAGGCACCTCTCTAGTCTGCTCAGGAGAGCCTTCTCTCTCTTCAGCTGGCTTCTGCCTTGGGTTTTCCTTTAAAACACAGGGATTCAAACTCATACTTTTAAGAGCTAAACACTCAAAAGCCCTCTGCCTGGGTGGATGAATCTGCCAATTTCTTTTTCTCCTACCTTCATTTTTTAAAAAAATAAAAAATAAAATCTCAAATTCTTTCCACCCCGTTCATGAAGAAATCTGTGAACTTTGGTAAGTTCTTGTAAAAAGTAAAATAATAATTTAAAAAATGAACTGAATGAAATTCTCGCCCATCCCTAGCCTGCCCTGCTAGTCCGAAGAGATTCTTTAAATAAAGTGAAGATCCCCCTGAGAAAGAGCAACTAATGCTTGAAACGTTGGAAGTTATATTTGGGCTGCAAGCTTTAATCAGTTTAATCACCGCACGCTGCAGTTGATGAATGCACTGATCTAATCAGGGGGGGCCAATTTTAAATTGGTGGTGCTGCGAGCAAAAGGCACAGTTAATAATAATTAATATGATGTGCCATGCATCTAAAACAAGTGAGGTGCTGTGTACAGAGATCACGTGGCCCTGCCTGTACAGTTTCAGTCTCATTTTTTTTACACTGTTTTATTTATTTACATTTATTTATATAAATAATGATACCTTTGTGCTCCAAAGATAGGACCTTCAGCTTGGGTTCTGGTGTATACAGTATTAAGGAATGAAAGGAAGCATTGATGACAGCCTTTCTTTATAATAATTAGTGCCAATGTGTGTGTATCAAATTATATATTCTCACACTTCAGTATCTCAAAAATTCACCTACCTTGAGATTCTTGTAATATGCAGATTTATTTAAATTTAATTGAGCAACCATTTAAGAAGAGATAATCAGAGAGCCCTAACATATCTCGTGAAATCCCACGTGCAGGCCTGCTTGGGCACATCCTGCTAAATTGCTCCAGCAGTCAGTCCTCTTCCCTTGTCCTTCTCATTTTATATGACAAACCTTTTGTGAAGAGCAGCTTCTTCCTACTCTGTAAACACTGCTCAAGGAGAGTAGCTCATAATTAGAACATACAAATTATTGTATTAACTATATTACAGCAGTTTTGATTCTGCTATGAAAAATGGATATACAGTATTTATGCCTCCAGTTCCTATGTTTAACAGCCCCACAACTCATGAAAGCAGTTTGTATTCTGCTTTAATTATCCATGATAGTTTGCCAGTCATTTGATTAAAATCAGAGGTACTGATGTATACCTAGAATCCAGTGTCATTAGCTCTAGGTATTATTTATGTGTTTATTTTTCTCCCTGGTGATGCTGTCACAGTTTAATTTCCTGTATACCACAAAATCAACAAAACAGTTGGCGTGTTTGCATGTCATGACAACCCACCCTGACAATAACCACGGTGGGTTGGTTGTTCTGAGAACATCCCACAGTGAGCCTGACAGATGATCGGGCTCACTGTGGGTTGTTCGCTCCCTCCCTCCCCCTCGGTCCTCCAGGCAATATCCCAGGGGACACCGCAGCAGGACTGAGTCATCTCTCCCTCCCTGCCATGATCGAGAGCCATTTTTGGCTCCCTATGGTTTTTTTGCATTTTTGCCTCCCCCCCCCCCCCACGAATGTGAAAGGTGGTTTGACAACTGCCTTTCACGATCCCCAGTTTGACAGCCACTGACAGCCCCTTCAAAGTGCCCGAGTGGCACCTTGGAGGGGCTGCCCGTGGCTGGCAAACATTTTTTTTAATTCCCCTCCCTAATTTTTGCAAATATTTACAAAAAATATATTTTTCAAAAAATTGTAGCCGCACTTGCGCAACTGTGCTCAAGTGCGGTTTTGTGAGTGGAGAAATCAGGAGCCTCGATTGGGCAGTGTCGGTGGGGTGTGTGCGTACCTGCTGCCAAAGTGCAGCAGGTGCCAACCCTGGACATTGACCCAAAGAGGGTTTTTTCCGCCACTTTGATTTGGTTTGGCACCTGTCAAAAGGTGAGTTAGGGAGCTGTCAAAAGTCCGAGTGATATTTGCTCACAAAAAAGGGGTGGTGGGATTTACACTCCCTTTGTGGCAAGATCCTCCATTTTCTCATTTTGCCCCGATAGTCCTAAGGGTGATGCACATTTTGCACTTCTTCCTGAGACAGTAGCAAGCACCATGCAGGAAGCACTATGAAAACCACAAGTAGACAATACCATGAATGCATTAGCATCTATTCAAGTTAGGAACTCACACCCAAAAGGTGCGCACACACACATACTTTTTTGCACCCTGCACATTTTGCACCCAACACCCTAAAGAGAAGACAATCCCACTATTAAACAACAACAAACAACATCCAAGGAGAAGCCAGTCACCTACCACCCTTTTTTTGTATTAATCAAGCTAAATTCAGCTTATTTTGTTTGCAGCAGGGAAGTCCCTTCCCCCTCCCCCTTTTGTAAGGTCTTCTACACCCAAGTCTACAAGCACTTGGACACACCTGCCCTTCTCCTTCTTGCCTTAGCTCACCTGGACCCACGATCAGCAATTGCCTCTCTTGCCCAGCTCTCCCAAGCGTGTGAGTTCCTGGTTGGTGCTTGCTTGGGCCCCCTTGGATCATGAACCCTTTTTGGGATTGTGGATAGAACAATGACAAGAAGTCATAATTTGTATCTTTAACTTTTGTACCCTTTAACTCTGTTTTCCTGTTTTTTTCTCAGTCCTACTACAACTCTCCTCCTCCTTTCCCTTCTCTCCCAAGTCCATGCTATTTTGCACAGCTGCGCCACAAACTCATCTTGCACAGCTGCGCCACAACTAGGGATGGATGCATGATGGCTGCAACAAGCCACAGTGACTTGTTTCAACCGCTGTGATCAGGTGAACCAGGCCTCTGTCATGTGATAACAAGAATGTTAAAGCGAATTGCTTTCCAAAATTTATGGTCGAATAAAAAACAAGAAATATCACACAGAGTGCCATGGAAGTTAATAATGCATGGCACTCCCACTAGATCAGTCAAGAAGGGAAACCCAAGGGTCGCTATTGACCCTACTAGTTGGCACAGCTCTTCAGCCTCCCACGATGTCCAAGACTTGGGCCGGTATAGCTATTCTGCCAGATCAGGAGAAATTAGAGCATGAACCGATCAGAGAAGGCAGGCAGGAAAAAATGTTTGGGGGTTGGAGGAAAACTCTGGAAAGGATTGGGAGACCCTGAGTAGTTTTTTCTCAACTGGACATAGACTTCTACTTGAACAGTCTTCCCCAATATGGCCAATGGCCATGCTGGCTAGAGATGATGGGACTTGTAGTCCAACACATCTGGAGAACACCAGGTTGGGGAAGGCTGCCCTAGAATATTCCCGTCATTTCGACGTATGTTTATTGAAACAGGCCTTCACACAATTTCTGAAATAAACAATCTCATTGCAGAGAAAGGGTGGAGTGGACACTTGTTGTCCTTCTTGGTTTCGAAGGCACAGGCGAGGTTTTACATTTATTTCTTTACATTATTTATGAGCTGCTCTTTAGCTGAAGCTCTCAGAGCAGTGTACAAGAATAAAACCATAACACAATGGATTATAATGGATCACAGAGAACAGACAAAATTCTGGTATGAAAGAAACAAAGACCTGCACAATTAAAAAAGAAGAAGAAATCAGCTGGCACTGAATAGAAAATATGTCTTGGCTCCAGGTGAGCTTGCCTGGGAAGGGAATTCCAAAATCAGGGTGCCACAATTGAAAGCATCCATTCTCTAGTCCCTGTTCACCTTGCTTCAGATGGCAGAGGATGTGGAACAGGGCCTCGGAGGCCAACCTTAATTCTGGACAGAGTACCCTGTTCCCAAGCTGTCTGGGCTTTATAAGTTAAAAACAACACATTGAATTCTGCCTGTAAACAGATTGGAAGCCAGTGTAGCTGCTCCAGATATTGGCAAGATGTGTGCCCATATGTCTGGCCCCAAATACTGAACATGATGCTGCATTTTGAATGAACTGTAGCTTCAAACACTCTTTGAAGGCTTTTTCATGGCAGATGTAACAGTCTCCGAATGGGTTGTCGTGTGTCCCCCGCCCCACCTTGCCCTGCCCCCCCACCCCGAAAAGCCATGTGGAAGGCTGCCAGTCTGAGAAAAGCAGTGGCAAGGTGAGGGACTGCTTAACCATTTCCCCTTTGAAGATTTTCTATACCACAGCTGCTGAAAGTGTTGTTACGGATTCTGGGAGATCATCTTTTGTTAGGCTGATGGCTTGCTAATAATCCCGGCTGATTGGTTCATGTTTCATCAATGGGTGGTAATGACAGGGGATGTTCTCCTAATAGCTGGGAATCACGCTCCAGCTTTTGGAATTTAATACCCAGTAGAGTTTGGAAAGGTGGTACCCTCCAGCTAATAGGAGCAGGTAGAGAAAATGTTTAGGATCTGTTTGAATTTGGGGGAAATTAGAGGCAGCGAAAGCGGAAATTGTGGTGCAGGGGCTCTCTCTGGGAACCTGAAGCAGGGTTAGCTGAAGCCTTCTGGTGCTTTTTGGCTTCAAATATGCTCTTGTTGCATAGTATTTGAAAATATTATAAAGACACCATCAATCTCCAGTGCTCTCTCCTCCAAAGGAAACCAAATGCTGTGGTGTTGCCCCCAAACTTCTCACTGCTTGGGAAGTAGTGAGCACTTAACACTACTGTGTACCAAATGAAAACATAATATTATATACCAAATGATAGAATATTGGTTCTGCACTGACAACCAATAACCTTGTTTGTCTAAAACCTTGAAGTGGTTCTATTAATTATTTAGAGGTACACCAGGAGCAGGAAGCCATTTAAAATCTTCTGGGAAACCCAGTTATAAAACAACATTCATCTGCATTTCATTCACAATGTTGCCCTTCTTTAAAAAACAAAACAACGCCCCCCCCCCCCGCTATTACTCATTAAAGCTCAGTGCATAAGGCCACTAGAACCTGACCGCATAATCATCTTTCGTACTGTTCTGTGCTTTAGTTTATTGGGCACACAGAAAGAAAGGGTTTAAAAAGAATCAACCAATTTGTAAAATTGAATCTAACCCAAGAAATACTTGAAACATTTTCTCCCTCCCGAGAAGTGATTTCACTATGTGCAAAGTGCTGCTCTGGCAAGAAAAATGCTTCCAATCAATAATTAAATATAATGAAAGTTTGATGTTTCAGAAGGACACCCACAAAGCAGGCAGGGAAGGAACAATTGCTTGCCTGGTAATGTTCCACTTCAAATTTAGACTTTAAAATTATTGTTTTTTATTTAAATAAAAGTTTCTGAAATCAAATCAACTAATCAAACATGTCCAAAACACATTAAGAATGTTGCTAGTTTATTTCACTAGTCATGTCCTTCTGTAGACAAAGACATATCTGCTGTACAAGTCACTGTTTGGCATTCCAGTGTATAGAAAGCTAAGCATTTTGAAAGATTATGTCTAGACCAGGGGTCCCTAATATTTTTGAACTGGTGAGCACATTTGGAATTTTGAGAAAGTTTTGTGAGTGCTGTCACATAATGGGTGCTGGGGGGGGGCATGGCCAATCACAAAAGAGCATTTCAGAGAATGCAAACTGGTGGGGGTAAAAACCAAGCAACCTGCCCAAGAACCTGAGTACAAGATGGAGGTGGAGTCTGAACCCCAAAACACAAAACCACTCCTTTGAACCCATAGTTTCCTGTTCCAACGGAACATCCATTTCACAGAAAAACAAACCAATTAATTTCTTTCCAAGTCACTTCTAAACGAATTCCTCTAAAATTATTTTATTCCAAATTTATTTCCCCAAATTAATAGGAAGATAACCTCCAAACCAGTTTACACACACACACACACACACACACACACACCACAAAGGGGGGGAAAACCACACAGAGAAAACCCATACCCCAATCATTCATCTCTCCCCTCATTTTCGGAACAGTGCCCCAAACACACCCACACCTGGACAATGTAGCCAACCCTTCAAAACACCCACAGCCATCCAAAAAATACCCCCACCAACCCACCGCCCCCAACCTGCCACTCGCTTTCCCCATCCCAGCCTCACTTACCCCACAGCCCTCCCCACCTCCTTCTGCACCTCTTCCAGCCTTCCTTGTCCTCTATACGATGGGTAGGCACAGCCTGGGGCCTTCCAAAAGTTTGGATTACAACTCCCATAAGCCCCAGCAACATGCCCAATAGTCGGGGATTATGGGATTCATAGATTCATAGATCATAGAGTTGGAAGGGGACTACAAGGCCATCGAGTCCAACCCCTCGATGTTTCAGTGCAGGAAACTAGAGGAGGGGTCTCCCATCCAAGTAATAACCAGGCCTGACCCTGCTTAGCTTTCCACGCTCAGACAAGCTGAGCCAGCGTGAGGAAGTTGGAGTCCAAAACAACTTGAGGACACCAGGTTGCCCACCCCTTTACACATGCGCACACACATGTATTGAAGAGGAGGGCTTACAGAACAGATGGCTTCTTCTCTCTGCCCATTTCCGGTACTTGTCTTTTTAGAAATTAATGCCCCCAACTCCCTTGCAAGTAATACTATACACAGGATCAGTCTCTCTCTCAGTTGCCTTGTTTCCCCCCTAATTCCTATCCAGAACAAAGATCTTTTTTAAAAAAAAACAGCTTTGCCCACAACTCTCCAAGCCTTAAGCACACTCTCTTCTTGGCACTCACCCCTCCATCAGGCTTACACAATTTGTGGCTGGAGCACAGTGCAACAAGAATGTGTTTTCATGGAAGCAGAAAACAAAAAAAAAACAACCATTCTCTTCCACAGGAATCCACTCCAGATTTTCTTCCCTTCCTTGCAGCTACTCTGTTATATGCCGTTTAACAGCTTCTTATTTCTCCAACCTAAGCATGGGCAGGCCAAAAGAAAATAAATGGAGTCAGCTCTTCATTTGTAGTTAAGGGAGTTGCAGAGAGCACATTTGTGGAAACAAGTAAGGACTGGAAAAGGAAGATGAATCCTGCTGAGGTGTAGAGTCAGCGAGAGAGCAGGAGCAAAGGGGGCACAGCAGGAAAGGAATTTTAAAACTGCACAGTTAGCTCCCATTTAGTCAGTCAACTGGATGTCTGGGGTGAGTGGCAGGATTAGTGACTCGGTGGCAGAGACTGGTCTGGCAACCTAGTCTTGCTCAATCAGGAAAACACTGGCAATTTAAAAATAGAATTATTATTATTATTATTATTATTATTATTATTATTATTATTATATCATCATCATCATCATCATCATCATCATCAAAATACCACAGCTGCTTCTCACTGGAAGCTGCTTTCCAGAATTAAATTCATGATCCCTGTGGCATTAGTTGACTCCTGCTCTTCTCAAGTGTTAAAGATCTTTCTCCCCAAAGGTATTTTTCTGTCCCCCAGCCAGTTTTAAAAGCATTTCCTCTCTGCCCCCAAAAGCGTTAGAGCTCCCTCCCATAAAATTTTTAAGTGAAGAGTTGCTCCTCAAGGCACATTTCTCTCTGTCTACACCCCTGAACTCTACCGAAAAACAAAATTAAGACCGTGCTTCCTCCCCAAAGTGTAAATACAGCAGCACCAGAAGGTCTCTTCCAAGCAGAAAGAAGGTGCTCCTTGTGCAGGTGCCAGGAATCAAAAGCAACAGTAAAGCAGCAGTCTTGTTGGCCTATCCATCCACTGATCCCAGGCACCAACCAACATGTTAGCTCATTGGCTGAGGGTGTGGAAGCCTTACTATCCTTCTGGCTACCTGATTGGTCAATGGATTTCATAAGAAACTTTCATTTCCTCCCCTTGTTACTCTTCCTTTATCATTGCTTCTTTGTTGGTAGAGATAGTCAGCACTCTTGAGGAGACTTCTGTGCCTTGGGGCGGGGCACTGCTCACCCACCCGCCCACGAGTCTTTGTAGAGGGGAACATGCCTGCTGAGTTCCATAAAGACAAGACTGAGATTGACTAAAACAGGGAGTGACAGGCAATTCTGCCACACACTGGATTGTTGTAAGTAAAGAGGCAGATAGGAGGGGGTGGATCGGTAGTAGCCTGAACTGGGCGGGGCAGTGCCCCAATAACCCTAGTGGGCCAACCTCATCTGCCAGTGATGCTCCCAATCCTTGGGGGGTAGGAGAGGGGAAAAGGCTTTGAAGCCCCCCAGCTTGGCTGACCAAGCTCTAGAAAACATCCCAACTCAAGCAGCCAGCAGTATATTACACAGACCTTTATTTCAGGCTCTGTTAACTATCTCCTTAGCCTAAACTTCCCAAACCTGGTACCCTCCAGATGTTTTGGGCTATAACTCCCATTAGCCCCAGCTAGCATAGCCAATTCAGGGATGGTGGGAGTTGCAGTCCAAAACATCTGGACAGCCCCAGGTTCTCTAGTCAAGCTGCAACTTTTTAGCACCCCTAATTTTTAAATTTTAAAAGTCAGAAAATTTGACATGCCCTACTGCCCTAGCTTATATTTTCTTGACCTCTTTAGCTTATTGTGTGACAAACGCGTTCCCAGGATTTTAGGAAAGCCAATTTTAACAAACTCAGAACAGTGATAAGTAAGGTCCCATGGCAAGCGACTCTAATGAGAAAAGGAGCCCAGGATGGGTGGGAGTTTTTAAAAAAGGAAATTTTAAAGGCACAATTGCAAACAATTCCCAGAAGGAAAAAAGGCAGAGGGCAACAAAAGAAGCCAATGTGGCTTCACAATAAACTCAAAGATGACCTCAAAGCAACACCAAGTGGGCCACTCAACAAGATCTGCCATGGATGGCCTTCTCCTTGTCCTTTCAGCCAGAGCAGCTAGACTGGTGGGGACGAGGAAGAGGGCCTTTTCTGTGGCAGCCCCTGTACTGTGGAACTCTCTCCCGAGTGACCTCCGCCATGCCCCCTCTCTGCTGAGCTTCTGTCGCTCATTAAAAACCTGGCTGTTCAGGCGGGAATATGGGGTGGGTTAAGATTTTAAAATATTTATATTGTTTTAAATGTATTTTATTGTTTTTATTCTGTGTACATCGCCCAGGGTGGCCGGTTGCCGGCCAGATGGGCGATAAATAAATATAAATAATAATAAATAAATAAATAATGACCTGAAAACAAAAAAGGACACGTATAGGAAGTGGAAGGAAGGACAGGCTACAAGGGAAGAGTATAGGCAGGTAGCACAGAACTGCAGGAAAAGTGTCAGGAAGGCTAAAGCTGAGAATGAGCTACGGCTAGCGAGGGATGGTAAAAACAACAAGAACGCTTTCTTCAGATACATGTATAGTAAAAGACAGAGGAAAGAAAAGGTGGATCAACTACGCAATGAGGATGGCAAATTGATAACAGAAGACAAAGAAAAGGCAGAAATGTTCAATTCCTACTTCGGCTTGGTCTTCTCCCAAAAGAGGGTCTATGACCCCCCTGGCAAACCTGAAGTGCAAACTGAAGGGGCAGGATTGCAGCTTGAGATTGATAGGCAAATGGTCAAGGAACACCTGATTACTCTGAACGAGTTTAAATCTCCAGGGCCTGACGAGCTGCATCCTAGAGTAATAAAAGGAACTGGCAGAAGAACTCTCAGAACCACTGTCTATTATCTTTGAGAAATCATGGAGGACAGGTGAAGTGCCAGATGACTGGAGGAGGGCAAATGTTGTTCCCATCTTCAAAAAGGGCAAGAAGGAGGAACCTGGGAACTATAGGCCAGTCAGTCTGACATCAATCCCTGGGAAAATTTTGGAGCAGATTATAAAAAAGTCAGTCTGCAAGCACCTTGAAAACAATGCAGTGATTACTAGAAGCCAGCATGGATTTGTCAAGAACAAATCCTGCCAGACTAATCTGATCTCATTTTTTGGTTGGGTAACCTCCCTTGTGGACTATGGGAATGCTGCGGACATAATATATCTGGACTTCAGCAAAGCTTTCGACAAAGTGCCTCATGATATCCTGATTAGCAAGCTAGCTAAAAGTGGGCTGGATGGAACAACTATCAGGTGGATCCACAATTGGCTACAGAATCAGACTCAAAGAGTGCTTATCAATGGTTCCTTCTCAAACTGGGGAGAGGTAACGAGCGGGGTACCACAGGGCTCGGTCCTGGGCCCAGTGCTCTTCAACATTTTTATTAATGACTTGGATGAGGAGCTACAGGGAATGCTTATCAAATTTGCAGATGACACAAAGTTGGGTGGAATAGCTATTACTCTGGAAGACAGAAACAAAATTCAAAGCGATCTTGATAGGCTGGAGCGCTGGGCCGAAAACAACAGAATGAAATTTAATAGGGATAAATGCCAAGTGCTGCACCTAGGGAGAGGAAACCAAATGCAGAGTTACAGAATGGGGGACACTTGGCTCAACAATACTACAAGTGAGAAGGATCTTGGAATTGTGGTAGATCACAAACTGAATATGAGCCAGCAATGCGATGTGGCTGCAAAGAAGGCAAATGCTATTTTGGGCTGCATTAATAGAAGTATAGCTTCCAAATCGCGTGAAGTGATAATTCCCCTTTACTCGGCACTGGTTAGGCCTCATCTTGAGTACTGCGTCTAGTTCTGGGCACCACACTTTAAGAAGGACATAGACAAACTGGAGAGGGTTCAGAGGAGGGCAACAAGGATGATAAAGGGACTGGAAACAAGGCCCTATGAGGAGAGACTGAAAGAACTGGGCATGTTTAGTCTTCACAAGAGGAGACTGAGGGGGGATATGATCGCACTCTTCCAGTACTTGAAGGGTTGTCATACAGAGGGCCAGGATCTCTTCTCGATCATCCCAGTCTGCAGGACACGGAATAATGGGCTCAAGTTACAGGAACCTAGATTCCACCTAAACAACAGGAAAAATTTCCTGACTGTCAGAGCAATAAGACAATGGAACCAACTACCAAGGGAGGTGGTGGGCTCTCCCACTCTGGAGGCATTCAAGGTGCAGCTGGACAGCCATCTGTCAGGGATGCTTTGACCTGGATTCCTGCATTGAGCAGGGGGTTGGACCCGATGGCCTTGTAGGCCCCTTCCAACTCTACTTTACTATTATTCTGATTCTAAATGTTTTCCTCCCAGATGCCTTGTGTCCAGTGCAAATTACAGTAGGTATTTGCACTGAGCATGGGGACAGGGAGCCTTCTGTAAAAGCCTAAAGTGAAGTGAAATAAGATCCTGGCCCTCCCCTGAGCCCTCTGATGTGTGGAAAAGACTGCGGAAATGGCTGAAGTCTCTATCATTTCACAGCCGACTTTGGAGAAGGAAATCATTCTCCTTGCTGCTTTCCCCTTTCTTAATGCCTGGTGCATAGTCATTTGTGACCTGAAAAAGGGGGGGGAAAGAACCAATTCTATTCTGGGTTGCAAAAGCTTCCTGGTTTGGACACCAGAGGTGACCAGGAGATTGGCTATTTACAAGTCTGACTCCAAATCTACATGTTATTTCATAGGCTTAAACATTCATTTATTCAAGCTGTGTCCAGCAGGTTATTAAGACCACAAGGGATAGCAGGAAAGAAAGAAAGAAAGAAAGAAAGAAAAGAAAAAAGAAGTCCATTCTACTTTGTACTCATGAACCATTTCTCAAGTGCATACTGGCTTAAAAACCGAGCCATTTAAAAGCCTCAACATCATGACACAGCATTTTCTTTGCACTTAGGATGTTATAGACTAATGCCATTATTTAGCTTTTGCAAACTCATTAATAACAAGATAGTGCTTGCATCTGCCACTTTGAAACTAGATCTTCAAAACAAAATAAAAACAAAAACTGAAGGAAGACTAGAGCTATTCGCCCAACATCATAAAAATTGTATTCATAAGGCAGTTTTACAACATGGTTTATAACCTAACCAACACAATTCCAAAATGTATTAAAAGCCAAAATTCCTCAATCAGAAGTCATGAATCAAAACTAGTTAAAACACCAGGAGAACAACAAAAATAAGGGAGCAAAAACAGCTTGTTAAAGTGAGCATTTGAGAGCCAGAGTGTGTAAGCGGCATACACAAGAAAGGATAGAAAAACCCAGAATCAGTATAACAAATGTATTTTATCGGGCACCTGTACAAAATTATGGAATAAAGTGCACTTCTTATATTGCTAGATTTTTGTAGGACTGAATGACTTCTTGTGCAAACATGTTAGAATTGGTAAGTTTTTTATTTTAAAAAAAACCCTTTTCATGGGGCTGTTTTCTAAGTAGCATTCTTAGCATGGACTTCACTTCAGGAAAGTTGCAGAAAATGGAAGGCTGAACTATTGTTTCTAGATCATGTTTTTATTGTGTTTTCTTATCTTTGTATTATTGTGTTATATTGATTTTGGTTTACATTGACTTTGTCCCAGAAGAAGAAACAAAGGGATCAGCTATCTTAGACCTCATCCATGCAGAAAGGGAAGAATTGGTTGATGCGGTGAAAGTAGTGGAGACCTTGGGTGGAATCATCTTGGAATACTGAGGAAAGGAAAAGCTCAGCATTGTCAGAAATGCACCCTGGACTTTAGGAAAGCTGATTTCAACAAGATTAAGAAAATACTGGGTGGGATTCCATGGGTAGAAATATTAGGCAAGAAGGGAGTTCAAGATAGGTGGTAATATCTAAGAAGCAGGATATTCAAGGCACAATCACAAACAATTCCAATGAAGAAGAGAAATGAGAGTCATATTTTTTTAAAAAAACTGGGGTGGCTGTATAAGGAGCTTTCTGATGAGCTTCAATTTAAAGGAGATGTGTATAGGCAATGGAAGGAGGAGCAAACCACCAAGGACAAGGAGAAAAAAAGCATCCAGAGCTTGGAAGGGGAGTGTCAGGAGAGCTAAGAGATTATTTTTAAAAGGAACAGAATGGTCTCTTCGGCTACGTTCAGAGCAAGCGGAAGAACAAGGGAATGGTAGGTTTGCAGTGTGGTGAGAGGCCGCAGAACTGCTGTGCTCCTCCTACTTCGCCTTGTCTTCTCCCATTAGGGAAACTCTGCTTGACCAGGCAAAAATTGACTGAATGATAAAGAAAAGGAGTTGCAGCCCATGGTAGATAATAAGGTGGTGCGGGAGCACTTAGCCACTCTAATTATTTCACATCTTCAGGGCTAGATGAATTGCATCCTAGTGTACTAAAGGAACTTGCAGGTGTCATCTCAGAGCTTCTGTCTATAATTTTTTTTGAAAATTCTTGAAGTGCATATGAAGTGGATTGACCTTCATTAGAGATTTTTAAGCAGAGGGTAGATGGCCACCTATCAGGGGTGTCGTAGGAGTGGATTTTCTGCATCAGCCAGTGGTTGGACTAGATGACATCTGAGATCATTTCCAACTCAATCCTTGCATGATATTTGAACTCTCCTGAAATTCAGTTGAAGCATTCCACCATTATCATGGTTAATTTTTTGTAATCTATTTTCAAAAGGGATATATTGATGCTTAGATAAATCTTTCTCAGGTTTTGGAATCAAGAGTAGCTTTCACTTCAGTTCTCCTGTTTTCTGTGTTTGCAGTTTGGTCCTCTGATCTTGGGGCCCACTAAATTGTTAAACCTCTGATTGAACAGCTGACTAATCCAGGTGCTTTATTTTGTGTTGAAGTGATTATGCAGCAGGCCTAAATCACAGGAAACAACAATGCAGCCCAGTGCTCACTGAGTTCAATAGGACTCACTCCCAGGTAAGTGTTTATAGGACTGCACCTTTAATCTCAACCAGCCTAATGCTTTACTAGTACAGGGGAAACACCACAAATAGTGGCCAGTGAACCCCAGATCAAGCTTTTCTCCAGAACAGACATTGTACAAAATCAGATGGTACAATTCTCCAGAGATACCCTGAATGCTTTTTGCGTCTTCATAGGAAGAGATATTAGCACAATCTTCCATTTAATATACCAGGTTTCTGTGTGAAAAGAGTTTCATGTTGCAGAGGTTTGTGAAGATATTAATAAAGATTTGGGGCACAGGCACAGCAGTGGCACTAAACTTTTCTCTTCCCCATTATCACAGTAAATATTCCTCCCCCCCCCCGCAGTTTTTCATCTGAGAGCAACGTTGCAAAATGCAAACCTATGCACATTTCCATGAAAATAAACCCCAGTGAGCACTGAACACATGCAGGATTACACTGCATGGGTATTCGCATTGGCGCCCTTTGTTTCTTTCAGTTCACTTTGTCCTAGGAATGGGTGAGAAATTAGTTTCAGTTCAGTTTTGATAACAATGTCCTAAAATCTGCAAAGTTCTCCATATTCAGGACAAAAAGAACTGGTGAGTAAAGAAAAAAAAATCTAATGTAGGAGAAAGCAAAACTGACAGATCTGCCTATCCCTACTTGGTAATTTTAGACCCTGGACAATGGTCATTTTGGGGGGGCCTTTAGATGGCCATGTGCATTGCTTCAGTTGTGAAGCAAACAACTAACATTTCTCTTCTCCACCCTCCCAGCCACCATTCCATGCTTTATAACTGCTTCTACATTCCTGATATGTTAGAGCAGGTCTCTCCAACCTTGGGTCCCCAGATGTTTTTGGCCTACAACTCCCAGCATGCCCCAGCCTGGGAGTTGTAGGTCAAAAACATCTGGGGACCCAAGGTTGGAGAACACTGTGTTAGAGCAATAAACAAAAAACAGTTTGCCAACCAAGATTAAAAAGAAAAGGGGGGAGGGAGAAATACTCTGAGCATGTGCAGTTTCTCATTTTAAACTTGCTTAAATCATAGCATCATCTTGACTACAGGAATAAAATGGAGTTTGCTTCCGCTACCCTGATGCCCTCATGACCTGTAACTATTCGGGTAGTTGTTCGCGGGCGGGGGGGTGGACTTTGACCCCTAGCTGCAACACTGTCCCTGCTTTGTCTCTCACCATTCCCAGTATCTTCACTTGTTTCCCATGCATCCATGTCCTCTGCCATGCTCCATCACTGCAGGCTTTTAAGAAGGCCTTGAAAACATATTATTTTACCATGGCCTTCTCCGAATATGATTGCTGCTGTTGTTGGGTTTTGTTGTTGGGTTTTATTGCTGGGTTTTATTGCTGTTTTTATCATTTTTAATATTGTATCGGTTTTACGTGTTTTATTGTTGTATGCCACCTTGGGAGGGCTTCTGCCCTTAAAGTGGCCAAGAAGAATTTTAAATGATAATAATATTTTGTGGCACTGTGCAGTTATGACTGACTGTGAGCACTTCCAGCTATTTCCGCGCAAAATAATGTTGTGCTAAGTAGAACGGTTAGGAGACAACTTAAGATATCTCTGGAAGATTGTGAAATATCTAGGCGTGTGCAAGGCTGGAAAATCCTCACTCTCAGAGGAAATGAACATGGTGTCCAGAAGTGGCCCATGACATATTGATATCCACATACCCTCCAGCATTTCAGATGAAAGTAGGGACACACATGTGAATTTGTAAGAGGTATGGTTAAGCAACATGAAGGTGTGATCAAGAGGGTGTGGCCAGGCAACATGAGGGCATGGCCAAGGGTATAGCCACCCACCCCAGGATGCTCTAACCGTTTAAGGGCTCTGACCACTCTGAAGCCACTTTGATCTCCAGACCCATGAGGATGATGGTGACTGCTGTTGTTGTCATTATTATTGTCATTATTATTGTGTGAAGAAGTATCGTGTAATTGAGGGATAATTGTGAAATGCTGCTCCTTGCTAGGAGAAGTTGCAGCAGCAGCGCCAGTGCTAGGATGACTTTTCCAGAATTACATTATTATATAATATCCTATATATTGTAATTATTACATTATTATGTTACATATTATTTTATAATATTTTATAAGTGGCTTTTGTAATATATATATATATATATATATATATAACCTTACTTAAACCCTTAATTGTTGATATCTGGCGTTTTTCACGGGGGGGTGTCAGTGCTTGCAGGGCAATCTCTTTTTGTTTTAAAATTGTCAGGATTGGCACAAATTCAACAGGTAAAGCTTACCCACCCACCCACCCCACACCCCCAAACATGGAGTTTCAGAGAGAAGGGGAAGTTTCTTGCATTTCCTTCTGACACTGTACCTCATATGTTAGAGGGACAGAGTCAGCTCTGTTAGGAAATAAAATCTTTTGCAATATAAAGATAGGGATCATGTGATAAATTCCCTCATTCACCTCTCAGTTGGTCAAGGCCAGTGGGCATAGCCTCCACCTCCTTTTCTTTTCACCCAGCAGAGGCAGCAGGTAGAGCATGTACGCATGTGTGTGCGTGCATGCACACACACACACACTCGCATCTGTTCCCTCCCTGCTTACTGTCTCCATGGGCGGACGTTCAAGCCTAATAATCCCCCAGCGAACATGGAAGCAGAGGCCAAGCTAAAGTGGCAGGTTAAAAGCCTCATGTAAAGAAGCCCATAGCAATATTTGCTGCTATTTAGTACTGTATCATCATCTGCCACTGGAGGCAGGTAGTCTCATCTTGACTAATGGTGGGGCTGGCCCTGACGGTGTCATTGAGGAAAAGGTGGATAGGTGCACACTCTGCTTCACATTCCTTTAAAGGAAAGGTTTCCTGAGGAAGGAGGTGGCAAAACAGCTAATATGAGGAGCATCACCTAATAACTGTTCAAACAAGAGCAAAGGATATTGATTGGAGGAAGGTGGGTTTCAATTTAATGAGGCATTCACTTTGGCACAAAGAAACCCGGAAATTGGAATGCTGATCAAGAGCAATCTGACAACAGTGTGAGGCAGACGGCCTGAGCTTCTTGTGCTATTTTCAGTGACAGATTGTCTGAAAATGAGCTGGTGTAGACTGGAGACATACGGTAACTTACCATATTTACCCAATGAACAGTTAATGACATCTTCGTGTTCTGCTGGGGCTTTTCTTTCTCTGTAGTCTCACTCATACTTATGGTCTGGCAACATTTCTTTGCCCTAAAGTGATGGTCTTCATGCAAGCACCCAAACAGATGAACTTGTTCATAGCTAAATGATCTGCACCTAGATACGTTGTATCTTGGTGGGGCCTGTCTCCTCCCCTCCCCTCCCCGCCTCCCACCCCACCCCTTAAGCCCCTTCTCTTATGCAGTTCCTTCCACACCAACTGTGAGGGGCAGGAGGGATCCAAGCGCGGATTCCCAGCTCTGACCTCAAAGCAATTTTCCAACCTTCGAGCTGGGAATCCAACCAATCCTATGGCTGTCTAGGGACCATGGGATTGCTCTGCTACTTTGTTTTCTGTCAGCTTAAGGATGCTCCCCAGTGCTATTAGTGTATCCCACATACACAGAGTCATAAATGTTATGGATCTCTATTTTTGAATCTGAATTTGACATCTACATTTGGATATGTGATGAATTTAGTAATTAATAAATATTATGGTTATTTCTAATGAGTGAGCAATTATGAATAAGTGTGAATTCTATGCAGAATTACAAAGGTTTTTCCCCCTCAGCCTTTGTTTTATAAACTTCTATCATGTCTGTCTGCCTTTCCTCCCTAAACTAAGAAGGTTCAAATGCTTTGGTCATTCCTCATAAGGAAGGTCATCCAGCTCATTCATCACTTTATGCTGCAATCCTATAATCACTTACCTAGGAGTAAGCCCCATTGAACTCAATGGGACTTACCTCTGAGTAGACATGCATAGGATCACACTGTTAGTTGCCCCCTTTCCTGTCCTTTTTCCAGCTCTGTGTTATTTCCGAGATGGGGAGATCAGAACTGTTCAGAATATTTCAAATGCGGCTGCACCACAGCTTTAGATGAAAGTGTTATGATAGTCATTGTTCTATTTTCAACCCTTTTGCTAATAATTACAATCATGAAATTTGTCTTTTTTTCATCTCTGCTGCACACTGAGTTGCTGTTGCCAGTGAGCTATCCACCACTGCTCAAAGATATCTTTCCAGGATAGTGACAGATAGTTCAGTTCAGATTCCATCAGTGCTTATTACCAAACACCAGGCCTGTCGGTCCAACATACTGAAACTTAACTCAACCAAGGAAAAAGTGTTCATGGCTCAGTCATTCCACTGCAGATACTGAGAGTTATTTGAACAATATCATTGCATTCATTTTACAGCATGCTGCCATTCTGCATCAGAACTAGTACCAGCCCAATTGGGATACTTTCATTTTACTCTGAACACTAGCTACTGGCATTGCATTTTAGCCATTGTCTATGCTTTGGCATTCTCTTGTTTCCACTTGAACCTCTATAGCAGGGGTGCAGAACCTCTTTCAGCCCGTGGGCCGAATTCCATTCAGGAGAAGCTCTTGGGGGCCACATTCACAAGACAAAAAGCTTTTACAGGTAACTTTGATTATAGTGCTGGGTAAGGAGTGCTTAATGCTCCATAAAGGAGCAGAATATGTAGCTGTGTGCATGCTGGGGAGCCACATGCATGGCAGGGGAGCCAGGAACCCACATTCCTGCTTTTGTTATCAGATGACTTTTTGATGCAAAAATATACTGCAGGCTGCCCCTACACAAACCATTCTTGGTTTCATGGAATATTTGATTGTTATTATCAAGGCTCGCCAAATAGTAATCTGTCAATCAAGCATATCTGACTGGGGCCCAACAGGCTCACTTTCATCCATCCACCTATCTAAAATTATATATAGGCTGCCTTTAAGTGTAGAGTTTTAATTACAACCTTTATGAAGTATGGGGAATGGGTAGAAAATGTGTTCCCCATCCTCTCCTTAGTGAAATGCTATCCATCCAAGGGTACAATATCCTGTGCAGAGGAGGAAACAGCTGTGGCAGGCACTAGAAAATCCTCAAGAGGGAAATTTATTATCTTGTCCTGCTTGGGCATATTGACAAATTGCCGCTGTCATTTCATGGAAGCTCACAGTGAAATTTGGGAACCCAGAAGATCCCACTGTTAGAGGAGTGTGCATTTCAGTAAGGATGTATACATTGCTCAGAAACATCTTATTTTGTTTAAACAAAAGTTCTACCCATATTGTTACCTCAAATGGAAACAGACATAACATTCAACTTATTGAATGTATTACAAATATGCTGATCAATCAGATGTCTTATTCAACCCACATGGGGTAACTGTTTGCAATGGGGGGGGGATCTTCATTGTGTGTATTTTGGAACAAAAGTCCCAACGCCAAAGTTATGCAAAAAATACCCGATGCTTTTACTCTGGTTTTAAAAATATACACAAGTTACCGGTAACCTCTTTGTACCCAGAAGCTGAAATCCCATGCACATCGACTTGAGAGTTAAGACTCTAGAGAAAATTTGCATAGGATTGACCTGTAAGCTAGCAATTTACTATAAATCATCTTATTGTTTTATTTGAATAGTTCTCAAACCAGAATAAAAACTGAGGTTTTCAAACTGCATCAGAGTAGTTAACTTGAACAATATATATAAAATGGAAGAACTATGTCCCAAATGGAAATACAGATACCATGATATACAAGTGCAATGCAATCTCTAGTGCAGAAGCATCTGAATGCACTAGAAATCTTGTATAGCCTGATGTCAAGCTTACACAACATGTGACCCACCAAGCCAAATACAACATGTTTTGTGGCCTTTCAAAAGCTTAAAACCCCATCTGTTTTTGCAATCCCCAGGCACACACCCCAAAAATAAAGAGGTTCACCAAGACTCTGGTGGTGGGCCACCATATTTAGCTGGGGTCTGCTTTCAGCTTGGTGGGTCACATATTATGCCTGCCTGCCATATATTTATATAGTAAGTAAACTTAACTCTCACTTGTGATTGTAGAATGATATACCTGAGAGAAATACTGGCAGCATTCTCATGTAACCATGTGTAGTGATGTCCATCAACCTAAACAGCTTTTTAAAAGGGATTAGATAAATTCATGGAGGATAAGGCTTTCAATGGCTACTAGTCCTGAGGGCCATATCCTACCTCCAGTATCAGAGGCAGTATATCTATGTACACCAGTTGCTGGGGAACATGAGTGGGAGGGTGCTATTGCACTCATGCCCTACTGGTGGGTTTCCCAGCAGGCAGTTGATTAGCCCCTGTGTGAACAGAATGCTGGACTAGATGGACCTTTGGTTTGATTCAGTATGGCTCTTCTTATGGTTCATTTTAACCTAGGTCTGTTGACAAGGGCAAAGAAAGAAACCACAGTAGGCTGGTTTGCACAATCACCATGGTCTTTTGTAGGGTTATTTGACGGTCGTTTAACCCTCAAACAACCCCTGCTGCCTGGGTTTGAACAACACAACAAACCATGGCAACCTCCCGCTGGGAGCTGAATATTCAAAATGGCTGCTGGCACACACCACAACCCACTGTGGCTTAAATGAGCCATGGTGGGCTGCGGGGATCATGCAAACCCGGTCAGTGTGTTTCTCCAAATCCTGGTCTGTCTCCACCCCCACCCCTCGCCTCCTAGGGAGGTGGTGGGCTCTCCCAATCTGGAGGCATTCAAGGTGCAGCTGGACCGCCATCTGTCAGGGATGCTTTGACCTGGATTCCTGCATTGAGCAGGGGGTTGGACTCGATGGCCTTGTAGGCCCCTTCCAACTCTACTTTTCTATGATTCTATGATTCCTCTGCCAGTTCCCAGTTGATATCCTGAATGCCTCATGGACTGGCACAGCCACACTACTTTTGCACAAGAAATGTGGGGAACTGGCTCGGAGATCTTTAGCTGCTCTCAGTACACCCTGAGCCAAACCGTCTAAGGGAGGCTAGATTTTGGAATTTGTTAATCCTAACCTACCATCATGGGGGAAGAGAGGAGGAAATTATCTTTAAGACTGCTCACGCAGCCCCATGTGATTTTCCTGACATCTATGAGCTTCCAATACAGCTGACTTAGAGGAGGCAAAGGGACAGGAGATGCACATGGTGTAAACAAACCTGCCTCTTGAGGTCAGGACTGTTTATGCCATGAACAGGACAAAGGAGCTGGACCATCATGGCACCACGAATATAGCTCTCTCTGGGGTCACTGTTGTTCAGTGAAATGCTAAGTACCTTACTAGATTTTCCCCTGTGACAGAAAAAGGAAACCTGTGAATAATCTTTTTTCCCCTTTGTGAGTTATTTTACCCTCTGTGGGTATAACACTCAGGTAGCCTGCTAAGTATGAAGTTGTCTTTGCAACATGCAGTCAGGGATAGATGCTACTAGTAAAGTAGGCAGAGGTTCCTTTCGATTTTCCTCTCCTTACAAAGCAAACAAAGCAGCAAATTTAGGTAGTCTGGCTTGAAATGGAGGAATTGGGCAGGGAAAGAATCCTGTTGTCAGGAAGAACAAGGAGGGAGGGTGACTTCTGGAAAAGGGCCATGGAGAGTTGCTTAGCCTGTGGAAAGGTTTCATTTTCGAACCACTCTTGCCTCATGCATCTGTTTCTTGGCAAGTGGCTGGGGTGCTGAAACAAGCCAGGAATAAGCCATGATCCAAAGTTCAGATGTAACAACAGACTAAGGTTAAAGCAAGCCATGATCTGTAAGCCAACAACAAGCCTAACTAGCTGCCTCCCTAGTCAACCTGAGAACTTCAGAGGAGGCTTTATTGGTGGTTCCACGACCAATAGAATGTTGCTAGAATGTTGCATATAAGCAGGCCTCCTCTGCAGTGGCACCCACCCTCTGGAACACTCTCCCATACTTGGTTCAAGAGGCAGAAACTGTGGCTAGCTTCAAAGGCCTCTTGAAAATGTATTCGTTTACATAGGCTTTCCCGGACCTGTAATGGATTATGACACTGCTTTGTTTTATTGTTGTCTGCTGCACAGTTTTTATACATTATTTTATATTGTTTTTATATGGTATTGTGTATGCATTTTAGTGTGAACCGCCTAGAGATTTTATTATATTAAAGGGCATAGACGTATTATAAATAAATAAATCATAAATAAACAAACCATGGCTTAAAGTTGGGGCTTGTGGCCATAAAATAAACTATGGTTTGTTAGCCAGGCTGAGTTTGGGTGTTCAAACAAACCAAATTAGGCAAACAAAATTGGGCTTCGTGTTACATGCAAGCATAGCCTGTAGAAATGTGATCTTCCAGGAGGTCAGTTTCATGCAAGACAACAAGATCAGTGGAATTTAGACTCCTTTTTTTCCCTTAAAAAGCTGACACACACACCTCACAAACTGCTCCCCCCCCCAGACCCCCGCCCAAATAAAACAGTTTGCTGAGCAGCATACGTAGACTGTTGCTTGAAGGAAAAACAAATATAAATCTAATGCAACATGGATGCCGTTACCATATAGTCAGTGTCAGGGTCTCTGTGTCACTACAACAATTATAATTATTTCCAGAGAGGGAGGTGCATTAGTCTGTTGCAGCAAAAACAGCAATCTTGTAGCATCTAAAAGACCAACAAATGTATTTGGCATAAACCAGTAGGTTTTAGCTTATGAAAGATTATGCCATAATAAATGTGTTAATTTTCAAGATGATATAAGACGGTTGGTTTTACACACACTCTACATCAGGGGTCCCCAATGTGGTGCCTGTGGGCACCCAAATGTTTTTTTTAATTAAACGCATACAACTTTCTAGCAATTATACACAGGCTTCAACAGAAGTGGACCAAATATCCAAATAAGTATCCATTTGAAGTTGGTGTCTATATGCCACCTGTTCATATATTGAACAGTAAGGTCCTCAATCCATTGCATTGTAGGAGATGAGTGTTTAGCCTTCCAATTTTGTAATATCAGTCTTTTAGCAGTCAGAAGGGAATCCATTACCCCTTCCATTTGTTAATTTCCATTAAGCAGGTAAGTAATTTAAAAGAGTGTGTACATCAGTGAATATTAAAGACTGTTCCAGTACAAAATTTATCTGTGTAATAACTTCTCCACAAGAAGAAGCAACTACTGGACATTGCCAAAACATATGTTTACAAGAAGCATTAGCTGTACTGCACCACCAGCAGTTAGCCGAATTAGACAATCCCTTATTAAAGAGACATTGCGGTGTTTAACAGACACAAAACAAAAGTTTTTTGCTGAATAAGACACAGCCTAAGCTCCATAGACATGACAGGTAGATGCCAAAGTGGTGATCCGCTAATTAGGCATTTTGTGGTGGTGCCCAGAGCAGTTTCTCAAATTCCCAAATGTGCCCATGGGTACAGAAAGGTTGGGGACCCCTGCCCTATGCTTTTAGGTGTACACCAAACTTGTGATAAATATACACCTAAAAATATGAAGTGTGAAAGCAAAAAAAAAAAAAAAAAGGAAAGGAAAGGAAAGAAAGGAAAGTGTTTGCAAATATAACTCATACACTACAGCAGGGGTATCAAACCTCTTTCAGTCCGAGGGCTGAATTCAATTTTGGAGAAACTCTGGAGGGCAGGGCTGAAGGCAAAAGGGCGAGGTCAAAATACCAAAAAATCGAGTCTATTTTAGCTTAAAGCTCTTACTGCCAGTAACTAAGCCTTAGGAGAGGCTCTTCAACCTTTCAGAATGGAGAAAAAACACGGTAAAGCGGAGAAAGCACCAAATAATCAGCAGTCAGGGGAGAAATCGTGGGGGCCATCTGGGGGACCCCAGAGGGGACCTCAGGAGGGCCAGATTTGGCTTATAGGCCTGAGATTCAACACCCCTGCACTAAAAGTACATGCATCAGGGATCCCTAATTGGTTTTAGTTCCCAGTCGTGTGTACACTTAGTGGCAAAACTGGGTTTGCTATGTAATGTGGGGGGGGGGGACTCTATGGGGAAAAAATGCTTCATAACAAGTCTTTAAGCCTTTCCTCCTAGAAAATGGACCATGAACTTTTGAGAACCATTCTCAACTGCCTTAGCCAAGGCAGTATTCCGTTGGCTGTTCTCATCAAGGGAAGTTGGATGTTGGAAGATGCTCCTTCTATAACAAATTAAACTGACTAGCTCCACTGTCAATTACCGGTAAGTGTTTATATGACTTAGAACAAAACTGCATACACCGGTTAATAAGTTACCCTAAACATCTGACCTACTTGATTATAGTGCTATACAATGTAAATATGAAACTTATTTACCACATTCATTCACACAGCGACTTCAACCATCTCTGAATTCAGTATAATAAAGTAAGTGAAGCGTAGCCATAGCATGCTGCATGTACCACTGAATCAAAATTCATTCATTTGGATTGATCTTAAAACGGTTTTCTGAAAGTACTGAAATCAGTACTTTTCTGTAAGTTTAACAGATGATATAGATTTGCAAATGCTAATTACGGATGTGATCCAGCCAAAATTGAGTATTTATGTTTATCTCTGTAGAGAGATTAAAGATATATTCCAATAAACTTCTGGTGAAACCAATGGGATAAAAGTATTCAAAGTGGCTGGATTCTGCCCTACTCTTGCAACTGTAGCACTGGGCATGTTGGAGTACATAGCAAAAGTGTCGTGATCCACTTCATGACCTATTAAACTATATTTGAAGGTGCCACAATGGAATGGTTTCATATCTAGAGAGTGCTAAGAAACAGAACAAATTAATAGTAGACAGATGTAATAAAAAGAACTTCCTGTGTAGCATAATGTAAGTCAGGGTTACAGACTGGTAACCTGTAACCTGCATCTTTTTTTTGCAGGAAAAAGATGCACAAGTCAAAATAGTTATCTGACACAAATTGCAGTCCAATCTATCAAACTAAGCACTACATATTTTGTGCAAACACTTGCTGTAAGGGGGGCAAAGAAAGCATTGATAGTAACAGATTTGCCAGAAATGGCTATAATGCTGAAGAAACAACAAATATTGAATTTTATCAAATTGATGTACACTGAATTTCATGTCATTTAAACAGTTGAACATTTTTTATATATATTATTGTAATTGCACATTAATGAGTCAATGCAGCGTATGAGGGGACGGCACCCACTATAATTTTTGTCATCCTCTACTTTGAAGTGAGTGGTACACATCTTTTGTAGGGAGTGTTTACACAATTGAGGATTCGGGTGGGACATCTGCTACACGGTCAAGGAATTCCATAATTATGTCAGCCACACCCCACAATCACAAGTCAGTCAAGGATAACTGTACAGTCTAGATAACAGGTAAACACGGGATGCTGCCCATCTCCAGGGTTGTTGGTATGGCTCACTTTCAGTGCTCAGATCAGAAGTTGAAATGAGTCAAGAGCTTGTTATACCAGGATGACTGATCATATAAACATGTATTTGATCTCTGAATTCCTATATTCAGAATAGCTACTTTTTTCTTTTTGGGGGGCTGTATTTGGGCCAAAATACAACTACAACAACTACTACTACTACTACTATTATTATTATTATTATTATTGATGATGATGATGATGATGGTGATGATGATAATAATAATAATAAATAAAAAATAATAATTTTTCCTTTTTAAAACTAAAATCACATTTAGAGCTCTTCTTTAAGCAAAGTTTGAAAAGACAGGTGAGCTTGCATAAACTTTTGAAGTAACCCTTCCTTCCCATTATACTGTTCAGGTCTAGTTCTGTTCCTCCTCCCTCCCCAGTACTGATATCAAAGCTGCTAACTTGCTAGACCTCCACAGATGTGACTTGAAGAACAGGTAGAAACTATGCGAAAATTTCTGCTGTACTTCCAGTGCACAAAGTCATTTTGACTCAAGCTGCAAAATGCCTTACCAGCACCTTCTGATGTGAATCCATCTAACAGATCGGTATTCCGAAATTCAAGAAAGATAATCATGTTTTGGAAATCTTGTCTTAATATCCGCCTTGGCTGTCCCTTAACAGCATTGTCTTTCAGATGTAAACAGAGGCAGTTGAGGAGTGGGTGGAATGAAATCTCACTACTGACAAAATTCCCTGTCAGATGAAAGCTTTCGACAACACAATAAAACTTTTGTGATTTGCAGAACTGAATCTTATGGACGTCTATTTGACTGAAGGAGTGCTTTACAGTGGAGGCTAATATGACTGATGATCAGGATGTTTTTTCGGCTGGCATTTATATTAGCCAACTGAGAAGCCTGTATTTGGGGGTGGGGTGGGGTGGGGTGGGGTGGGGGAAGCGACACACACCGTGATGAATGAGCCTGTTAGAGAGATCAAAAGAAAAGAGATCCTCCTGGAGCCTTGGGGTGGATCAGTTCACCAGCTCAGCACAACCTTCCTCCAGCCCTGCTCAGTTCCTCCATCCACAACCTTCAACTGCCTTTCCTTCCTCTCAGCTGCCCAGCGGGGGCTTGCAAACTGTACCCCCCTCCCGCGCCCCGCTGGCCACGAATGGCAAAGACAGACGCCTCCCAGGGGGACACGCGCATCCCTGTTAGCCCTCAGCCAAGTCCCAGGAGAACTGCTCAAATCGGAAACTCGAAGGGGGGGGCGGGAGTGGGGAAGGAAAAACGGTGTGTGTGCGGGGGGGGGGGGGAGAGATTTGCTGCCGTTTCTACTCTCCTTGCTCCCCAAACATACTAGACTAGAGAGATCATTCCTTACTAGTTTGTATACTATTTCTACATCTCTGGAAAGGAGCAGCTGGCCGGAATGTTGCTGAGACTGCAGGAGGGAAAGGCAAGTTGTTGGCTGTTGTTGTTTTGCATGGATCTCTCCTCCTCCCCCCCCCCACGCGCCCCAAGAGAAGCGGGAAAGAAAAGTGAGGAAGAGACACAACTCACCTTAGCGGGAGGTTGTCGGAAGTCTGAGAGGAGGAAGGCTGCCCCGTAGAACAGGTGGGGGGGGGGGATCGCCAAACGCAAGACCCGGGGCTGGCTGGAAGCAGGCGGAAGAAGAGTCGCCCAAAGCCAAACTGGCGGGGAAAGGACGGGGGAAAGGGGCGCCAATCCAGAGTGGCCAAAGAGCAGAAGGAAACGGTCTCGGTAGTAAGGGGGCGGCGGCGGGGGGCACTTAAATCGATTGGCCGAATGAGTGCTGGTAGCTTCCCGGTGGGGTGTCTTGCTCTCGGGGGTGTAATTCCCAGGGTGTGAGGCGGCTGCTGCTGCTGCTGCTGCTGCTTTGCCTGCCTGCTGTTGCTGCTGCTCCCTCCGCAGCTGGCGGAGGCTGGGCTGTTCCGCTCTCGCTGCTGCTGCTGTTCTCGGTGTCCCAGCCCGCGCTCTCGCTCAGGCAGGCAGGCAGGCAGGCGCGCTCCTGTGCGCAGCGGCGACGGCTGCTGCTGCTGCTGCTGCTCGTGGCGCCGAAGAATGGGCTCCCAGCAGCCTCGGTCAGGCGTCGGCAGCAAATGGGGGGAACCGAACCCAGGCGGCGGGGGGCGGAGATGCGGGCCAGCCGAGTGGGAGCGTGTGGGGGGTGAGGCCGGCGACGTGAGCCGTGGGGGCACCGGGGCGACTGCCCCGTCTCCGTGGGGGGCGGAAGGACGCGGCTCTGGTGGCTTGAAGACTGGAAGCAGAGCGGACGGAGGGGGTCTGATGCCCTCAGGGGATCCTGCAAGAGCTCTCTTGCCGGAGCATGGATTCTTCTTCCTCCAGCCCAGCATTCTGATTCCAGCGGTGGGCGGCCGGATGTCTCTGGAAAGTCCAGAAGGCATGACGTTGACAGGCACCGTTTGTGTTGGTCCCCAGCAATCCACATTGCCATCACAGTCAATACAATGATGATGATGATGATGATTTTGATGATGATAGGCCTTTCCTCAATGTGTTTCTCCAGTCCTTTAAAAAACAAAGTAACAAACAAACCCCAGGCTGGGCATCAAAAGCTAGTGGCCATCGTCACAGTCTGTGCTGTCTGAAGAAATACTTCCTTTTGTCTGTCCTGGATTTCTGCCAACCAGCTTCATAACAACACCTCTGCTCTTAGGAGGCAGGGGGGGGGAGGGGGAGGCCCTGTCCTCTCTCCACACTGTTCATAATTTCATAAACCTATATCATGCCCCCCCCCGTGCTTGCCATCTCTCCCAGGAGAAAGTGTCCCACCCAATGTGACAGCTTTTGTTGTTGCTTTTGTTTATTGTTGAGGTGGAGTGACTGGAACATGGCTCCATCAGAGAGATGGATCTGATAGTCTGATGCGACTTGCCCTTTGAATTTCAGGCTCTTCCCCAACAACTCTCTCATCACTGAGTTTGCTACTGCAGAATCAGGGCTATCGTATTAGGTTTTTTTGTTTTTAGCTGTATGCCATATATGCACATGGTCGCACCTTTGAATGTTTCTATTCCTTCTATAACCAGTGTTCATTACACAACGCTGTTAGGAGTGCTGCCCATAGCTAGGCCATAGTTATGGAGAACAGCTAGAACAGAGCCAGAGTGTGGTGCAATGGTTAGACCAGTGTTCTCCAACCTTGGGTCCCCAGATGTTTTTGGCCTACAACTCCCAGCATACCCCAGCCAGCTATGCTGGCTGGGACATGCTGGGAGTTGTAGGCCAAAAACATCTGGGGACCCAAGGTTGGAGAACACTGGGTTAGACTGTTTGACTAGGATCAGGCAGTCATAGGTTCAAAGCCCAACGCAGCTATGAAGCCCACTGGGTGATTTAGACCAGTTACTATATCTCAGCATAATCTAGAGACCCTACAAGGAGGAGTGGGCAGAAAGTAGATTGGGATCTACTGCTAGATCTCTGGGTGAGTAGATCCTGTGGCAGCTGGTGACCATTGCAGCTGGGGGGGGGGCAGATGGCAGAGCAGCTAATAGTGGGCGGAGCCAGGGGCAAAAGCAGGCAGACATTCTCTCCAGTACACAGGCAGGCATTCTGTCTCACACTTACTCACTGGCAGCCAGGCTTTTCATCTCTCTATCTCTCCCTCACACAGAGAGACTGGGTTCAGACAACATGATGATCTACACTCAAGGGTTGAATATGAGTTGAGTGTGGGTTGTTGTTGAAATGTGAGTTATCGTGTTGTTGGAACCCAGTTGCACTAACAAGTCATGGCTTGTTAACCACAAACAACCCATGAAGATAACTCATGGTTTGTTGTTGGGTTGTGAACTGTGAGTTGTCCACCATGGTTTGTTATCTCGGCTGGGTTCAGACAACATGATAACCCACAATTCAACAACAACCCATGGTTCAATGACTACCCACACTCAACCCTTGAGTGTGGGTTATTGCATTGTCTGAACCCAAAGGCATGAAGACAGCCAAGCATTGTCTCTCACATCCAGGCCAGCTGGCAATCTCCCCCGCCCCCTCACACACACAGACACTCACATTCTCTGTGTGTGTGTGTCTTTCATCACCAGGTGAGCAGGCATTCTCTCTCTCTCTCTCTCTCTCTTCTCTCTCTCTCTCTCTCTCTCTCACACACACACACACACACACACACACACGTATGCTGGTGGGCAGGCATTATCTCTCTCTTTGTCTCTCTCTCCCCAGCAGGTAGAGAGCCATTCTCTCCCCCCACCTCTCATGGGCAGGTCCACAGGCAGGCTTTCTCTCTGTGTCTGTTGCACACAGGCAAGCAGGCAGGCATGCTCTCTCCCTTGCCAGTGCTGCTTGGCTTGCTTGATTCTCTCCCTCCCCCTTTGAACTCAATCATGTTGCCTGTATTTTGACCTCAAGGAGGAGAGTGAATGAGAATCAGTTAGTGCACTATGCAGCTGCTGGGGGGCACTTGAACAAACAACACGGTTGGCTGGGAGCATTGGTAAAGGACAGCCCACTGATAAGCAAAAAGTGTGATGCCCTCCTGCTTGGTGGGGGAGGGGGGAAATGAATTCCTGGGAAACTGCAGGGAATCCCCAGATTAATAGGCAAAGAGCTCTCCTGAGAGTGCTCCCTCCCCTGGAAGCATGCACACAGGAAATTAGGTGAGCTACAGAGGAGAGATGCATGTGCAGCAGCAGCCACAGAGATGGGGCGAGAGAGACTTGTAGCAAAGCACAGTGATGTGCAAGTGGGGTCTGGGGGACAGGAGAGGGAGCTTTGGCTTAAAAAAAAAAAGAGCAGATCTGCAGGGGTTTCTGATTCTGAGTTGTTTAACAGGAGTAAGAACAAAAAGACTCCCTGACTTCCTCTCTAAATTAGGCTGCAGAAATGAAGAAAGCTTGAGGAGAAAATAACCTGGAATTGATTTTTGTGTGAAAGGACTGCAAGCTCAGTTCTGATACTGAAAACACATTCTTGGCCTGAACCATGAGCTCAGAGGCACCCTGCTCCTTAACTCTATGGGGTATCAGTGTGCCATGACCCCGAGGCACTCTCCTGTACCTGATTCCAGGTGGCGGACCTTGAGGTTCCAGTGAAAAACAACAACAAAGTAGATCTTGGAAGACTGAAGTCAGCCCACTCCTGACCTACAGGATAAGATGTATATGTTGCGCACTAGCCTCCTTGGAGGAAGGGTAGCATAAAAAGTGATGAATCAAAAATCAGTGAGATATTCTAAAGCT
This sequence comes from Shinisaurus crocodilurus, assembly GCA_021292165.1. Lineage (NCBI taxonomy): Eukaryota > Metazoa > Chordata > Lepidosauria > Squamata > Shinisauridae > Shinisaurus > Shinisaurus crocodilurus. The sequence goes on from CM037880.1 coordinate 90,351,849, forward strand.
TAAACTAAAGTCCTGTGCACACTTACTTGGGAATAAACCCAACTGCCATCAGCAGGATTTATGTCTGAATAAACATGTATAAAATTGGCCTGCTAGTTACTTAAAAATGCAGCCTAACACAGGCTCAAACTACATGTTACACAGACATGCATGTAACACTAGATGAAGGGTGCAAAAAGTGTGGCCCACAGACCACAGGTGTCCCCCAAGTCCTGTCTGGGGGTCCTTAGACCCCCAGCATCTGCCACTGAGGAAAAAAGGGGGGGAAGTAAAATACACTCTAAGAATGAGGCTTCTATGGCAGGAACCATAGAGCCTGTTCCTAGAGTGTCCCTGAAGCATCCTAGCAACCGGCGCTTGAAAGTCCGCCTGCTTCCCAGGATGCTCTGGAGGCACTCTAGAAATGAGGCTTCTTTGGCAGGAACCATAGAGCCTGTTCCTAGAGCATTTTCTTCTCTCTCCCTCTCTCTCTTTGAAGTTGGATTGGGGTAGCTGGGGTAGGGAGGGGGCTTCAGCACCTTTATGTTGTGACATAGAATGGATGCTGTTGCTGCAGACCAAGGCCTATTGGTGCCGGTGTGTGTGTGTGAGAGAGAGAGAGGGGGGGAGGGAGAGCTGTATATGAGTGTGTGTGCACATATGTGTGTGCACATATGTGTGAGCCAGACACCCAATATAGCCTCTGGGGCCGAAAAGATTGTACACCCCTGCAGTAGACCAATGGCTCCTTTAAACTAATTTCCCCCTCCTCCAAAATATCCCTCTAAGTAGTGTTCCTCAACAAGTTTTAAATATATATTAGGATTATAGAGTCCAGCTATTCACCCCAAGCTATCGGGTCTGATAGCTACCCTACACAATCGTAGGCACTTACGTACAGTGTATGAAGGTGCAATTCTATGCATGTTTAGACAGAAAAATTCTACAACTCCCAGCATTCCCCAGCCAGCTTTTTTATTTCTGTCTAAACATGCATAAGATTGCACCTTAATTATTAAATATAGAGTTGGAAACCAGGTCACTAATGCCTAATGCTCATTAAAGTGTGTATAGCATCTCACTCAGCAATTTTTGTTTAGTGACTACGACAAAAAAAAACCCTATGCATTATATTTTTACAGAACAACTTATTTTTATTCATCCCTTTTAAAATAAATACTTGCATTTTACGAAAATACATGTGTTTCAAAGTTATTGGTGGAAAGGACTCATTCAGGTTTGTTCAGATTGACAATTTTACCTTTGGAAAAAATACAGACACTATGTCCATAATGCATTTCCTACAGATTACGGACAGAGCTCCCAAAATATGGATAATCCATCACATTATGAACAGCTGGCAACTGTAAAGTTCAGAGTGGGGAATATTGAACTTTCTTTTTTTAAGAAAAGGAAGATATCTTCAGTAGGTAGATGAGGGTGGGCATCTTGTGGCCCTCCAGATGTTTGCCCTACTAGTCCCAGCATGCCTCACCATTGGCTATGCTGGCTAGGGCTGATGGGAGTTGTCAGCCAAAACATCTGGAGGGCCACAAATTGCCCCTCCAGATGTAGACCATGAGTGACAAACCTGCAGCACAGCTACTACAAATCGCACAGGCAGCAGAATTATGGAGCAGAAGAGCCCTAAGGCAGGGAGTAAGGCCTACATTCTTGCCTGACTTTCCAGTGCTTCACTGCTCCCTGGCTCAATAGTGTAGAAAATAAACCACCCAAAAGCAGGAGGCAGATACTGCACATTGTAATGAGATTTGAAGCTGGCCTAAATAACCTTTCAGGGATCCTACAGCCCTGTAATTCTTGGTTGTGTGATTTGAGTTTGGTCAGAAGTAGGGATGACTTAATCTGTCAATTTCAGTTTCTCTCGGATTCTCATTTTTCCAATCTTAAATTCAGCTTGTCTCAAACTTTGAGAATTCTCCCAATCTTCAGCCTGAAGTGGCGAGGGTTCAGCCTGAACTTTGTGAAAGAAATGTATGAAGTTTGCATGAAAATGTTACTGCATATTTGTGCACATTTCTCCCAATGTGTGCACACTTTATGTATGCAATCGTGCCCAATATACACATTTATGCAGCAATTTTCCTAATATAATGCATTTTTGAACATTATTTTCATGAATATATGCATTTTTCTGAGCATGTTTCCCTGATACACACATTTTTGTACTCATTTTTTGATTAGGGAACTCCACTGCAAGCGCAAATGTCAAAACCTAACTGATTTTTGGTTCGCATATTGGTTCAAGAGCATGAAGATTGGCCATCAATGGTGTAGACCTTTAGCTACATGGCTGTTGCATATGAACAGTTGGAAGAAGGAAGGTTTGCATAATTCTTGTAACTTGGAAAAGTCCCTTGGGCAGGAAGCATGAATGGTGTTTTGTGGGTGGAAAGGGAATTTCTCCCAATCTTTGAAAACCTGCTGCATATGCAAGATGTTAAGGGATGATCTTGGTGAAGTGGAACTGTAGTAAGGCCAAAACTACATGTGATGGGACCGAGCAGCATCTTTCAGTGCAGGTCTACACCATTTGCATGTGAAGCAGAGTGGGAGTATGTGTATAATTTTAAATGGTCAAAGGGACATATGGGCAGGAGGTGCTGACCTCTTCCCCCATAGCTTTCCCCCTGCAACTGCTTCATCTAAGTACTTTTCTTCCAGATGGGTTCACTTTCAGTATCTGCACCTGGCTGGGAGAAAAGCACTTGAAAGGAACAGACTGTAGGCATAAGAGCAGCAGGCAGAACAGGGTTCAACATGCCTCTGGAAAAGGTAAATACTGGATTTTGATCTCTTTTTCTTCTTAATTTTCCGGATCTAATTCTACTAATTTTCCATCCTACCCCAGGGTTGCCACTTTCTGGAAAGTCAGGGAAATGGAAATTGGTCAGGGAAAGTCAGGGAATTGGTCAAAAGTGAGGGAAATTGTGATTAAGCTATACTCACGTAATGGATTTTTGAGACGCTGCTGCAAGAAGACAGTCTGCACTTGAGGCAGCTGGAGTAGAGAAGCGGCAGAATACAAGTGTAATGTAATGATGCACACACGTTCCATAATATGATGATATGATTTTGGAAATGTTTATTGGCTGATGGTTGTTAACAGTAAAACAGAATAAAATGAACCTGCATGTGATAGCATTATTTTATTATGGAGAAGCTGACTGGCTTCTTGCAACTGGGTAATTTGTGGAATCAATTTCAGTTGATTTGAAGATATGGATATTTTGACAGGGGTCAGCAAATTGTGGCTGGCTGGATTTAGTAGGCAGCCAGCCGTTATTTCTTCTAGCCAGCTGTAAAGTCCAGTCCTGTCATAGTTTTTCTCCCAGCAAGTGTGCCTGTGAAAAATGAACACTGTAGCACTTCTCAAAGCCCACTTTGCAAACACTGTAAAAAGGGTGGGGTGGGGTGGGGTATAGGAAGGACTCTTAACAGCAGAATCTTGCAAAGGGGGGAAATACTTACCTGAAGCCTGGGGTAGGCACTGTACAGCCTGGGTGCCTGCTAGATTTGGCCAGCAGAACTCAACCTGGCCAGTATCTAGCCCAGGGACCCGCTCGTGCTAACCTGCCTTGCCCAATTTGCGCAAATTGGGCAGGTCGGATTATTTTATTTTTTTAATGTGTGCAATTATTTGTGCACATTATTGGTACAATATTTTTTTAAAGGGAGGGGTGACCATGAGCAGCTCCTCCAAGTACCATGGGGGTCCTTGGAGGGGCACCTCATGGATGCCCCCATGGGGATTGCGAATGCTGGCTTGACAGCTGGCTTTTACAATCTCCAATAAAAAGGTTAGAGAGAAAAAGTCAAGCTGCGGCAAGCCCAAAATGGCTTGTAGCAGGGAGTGGGGGAAGCCTTTGCTGCTCTTGTCAAACAGCTCACTCGTAGTCGGGGTTGACCCACAATGGGTCATGTCGTCCAGGTTTGGATGGCACAACAACCCATCGTGGGTGAAGCAGACTCTACTACAAGCCATGGCTTTTCAGGGTGATTTATAACCCCAAAATAAGCCACCCTGACAAACCTGTCCTAAGCCACAGTGGGTTGTTGTGTTGTGCAAACTCAGTTTCAATGTTTAAAGAAGCTCATATTGAAGCTCCTCTCTTGAATTTTTTTTTACCATTCAGTACTTGTGTAGTTTTAATAAATCATTATTTAATGTAATGTAGCCTATGAATTCTTTTAGCTTGGGGTTATTTTTGAATGGTGGTCAGTGAAATTGACAAGCATTGGTCAGGGAAAGTCAGGGAAATGGAAAATGAAATTTTAGTGGCAACCCTGTCCCCATGCAGCTTGCCAGGTTCCGAGGGCCTTCCCATTCCCTTATTTGGAATCAGTCACTTCCCCATCTCCGTCTCGCTTTCTCCCTCTCAAATCCTGTAGACTTAATCAGGTAAGCTGACCAGCAGCAGCCATTCCAGCAGGCTGAGAGGAGGGAGATGAGAGGGAGCGCAGGGCCATTCCACCAGTCCCTGCCAGTATTCATTAATATTCCCCCTTCTTCCCTCCCCATTCCTTTTTCCTTGTGTGTCGTGTCTTTTTAGATTGTAAGCCTGCGGGCTGGGACTGTCTTGTTAATTGCTGTAAACTGCCCAGAGAGCTTCGGCTATTGGGCGGTATAAAAATGAAATAAATAAATTAATAAATAAATAAATAAATAAGCTGCCAGTCTGAGTTCCAACTGTCTGTACATATATCATCCTTATTTGTGCCAGCTTGGCGTATTCATTTACCTCTCTTTCTCTGTTTTGTAATAAAATACGTACATACCCTTTTATCTAAATCTTTCTCTGCAGTCTATTGCTAATTTCCCCCTGTTGTAAATGAAAAAGCCAACTTCCCTGTGGCGTGCCATGACTCTTGGCCCAGGATCCTGTGTCAGACCGTTACATGTATACACGTGTGTACACTTTCATGTGTGAACAGGGACGCACATTAACATTTGAACTTACAGAAGTGTTAGCTCCTTAGAATATTTCAACATTTTCTTCCAAAGGAATGAGCCCGAATGGAAGACTTTTTCTATTGCCTTCTCTTCTGGCAAAATCTTGGAGAGAGATGCATAGAAGTCTCTTAAAATATGGGCTAGAAGATAGTCCTTTGGATCCATCAGTCATGCACATATAGAACCAGGGCTAGTTCCAGGTTTCTGTGTGCCTTTGGGCAACAGAGTATCAGTGGGCCCCCTTTGGCACAATCCATTTGGCGCTACCTCAGCCATCTATAACCACATCTTCCCTCTTTGTGTCATGACCCCTGGCCCTCAGTCATTCCAATCTGCAGCAGAGGATTCTGATAAGGTTGAGGCACGGGGTAGGACAGCCAGTGCCTTATTCAGGGCCCTCCCGGCAAGAGGACACAGCCCTACCATCGTCTTCTGCTGAAGAGGGTGAGTCCTCAACAGAGTCCTCCATTTACCCAGCCTCCCAGAAAACTCAGCCTACAAAATCAGGCAAGGGCCCTTTAGCAGTCCAGTCAGCTCCTCCAGCAGGGGTGGGGCTGACCACGGTACAGGTCTTGTCAGCTTACACAAGGCTTCAGTTGGCCTTAGCTTCCTGCGCTGAGACAACAGCCTTCTATTGTCCCTACAGGGGTAGGGAGCCTCAGGCCTCCCAATCTGACTCTCCAGGGTTCTCTGGATGGCCACACCCCCTTCCCCTGGCCCCACCCCTTTCCTCCAACCTCTGATTGTTGGATGGTTTCCTAGCTTTTGCTCAGTTTTCCCCCATTCTAAAAGGTTGAAATGCCTCTCCTAAGGTATAGTCACTGCCAGTAAGAGGCTTAACCTACAATATGCTGGTATTTTCTGAATTTGGGAGTGGGGGTTGCCTTCACCCACTTTGCCTTTGGCCCTGCCCACCACTGGGATGCAGCCCCAGAGAGCTTATCCAAAATTTAATTTGGCAGAACCCACTTGAAGCTATCGAAGGTCCTGTTTTCTTCTGCCTTGACATAACCTGTCATGCCTTGACCTGTCTACTTTGACTGGATTATATCTGCTTCAACTGTCCTTGCCTACTGTGACCCGATTCTGCTTACTGGATAGGACTTTACCTGCCTTGATCTGACTATCATCTGATGCTACTGGCTTCCCATGTGAGCCTCGAGGAACCATAGAATGGGACACTTTGGCCCTTCCCCATTAAATCCAGAACAATCTGGATTTAACATAACAACATCCTATTGTCGAAGAAAAACAATACGAACTTTTAAATTTCACTGGTTGCCTTGTATAATTTTTTGTAAAAGAAAAGAAAGGGAACTTAGATATATCTATTCCCTTGTGATAGTCTGTGGGATCCATGTCCCTATTGAAAGCTTGCAAAAAAAATATCAGGCTGCTTTAAAAGATGGCATTGTTTGAGCTGCTGTCATAATCTCAATCATATCAAATCAAGTCCACTTCAAACCTCAGTTTCCCGCAGTTCCTAGTTACCAAAGGCAATTATCTGAATCATGCCTGGAAATACATCAAGGTCGTAATCCTACTGCAAGAAACTTCTATTGCAATTATTTCCTGCATGGAGCAATCAGATCTTAACTTAGAACTACTGCCACTGAAAGTTTGCAGAAAGTTAGCCTTGTTCTGTTGTGCTTCTTGAAGCATCTGACATGCAAGCTGTTGTGCCAGTGAGAGCAACAATATGCAAGTAAGGGTTTAGGGGAACAACTGGAAATCACTTTGCAAATGACTTGTAATCTCAGATTGATCCATAGTACAGACCACTACATCCAATATAGGCAACAGCTAGCAAAACCAATCTGCTAGCAAAACCAATCTTAAGCATGCACCGTGTGAAGTAGTACTTCCTTTTATCTGTTCTGAATCTCCCACCATTCAGCTTCATTGGATGACCCCAGTTTCTAGTATTATGAGAGAGGCAGTAAACCTTCTCTCTGTCCAATTTCTCCACACCATGCATGATTTTATACACCTCTATCACATCCCACTACCTATTTGCCTTCCCCCCCTAAGATAGAAAGCCCCTAATATTGTAACCTTTCCCCATCAGAGTCGAGGAACTTCTCAAGACAAAATGGTTGACAGTATAGGTGTATCTTTTCCAGATTATTTTCAAAATAATCATAGCTATTTAAAATGAAAGTAATTTAAAACATTCTTATTTTGCCATTATGCCCTGCACAAAAGCAATGACATCCTAGAGCACGTTTCAATATATCAGACTGACATTAGCCCTTCCCCTTTGGTATTAGCTCTTTTATCAAACTTTAGCAAACTCTCTGTAGAGGCTTATTGGTAATTCTTATCTGGCCAAGAAGATTACTGACAGGTTCATCCATTCTAAGGAGAGTCTAGAATGGATTTCTCATTTGGCTGTCAGTTTGTGTTCTCATTTGGCTGTCAGTTTTTCTTTCATTTGTCAAGACTTGGGTTCTCTATCATAACTAGCAAGGTAGATTTTTACTATTTATCCCAAGGATTTAACAGAAATGCTTGAGGTACAACAGAAATAGGACTTCCCGTTTCTGAGAGATGTAAACCTCTATAGTTCAGAGGATAAGACAAAAGACAAAGATCCATGCCGGATTAGACCAAGGGTCCATCTATTCCAGCACCCTGCTTTCAACAGTGGCCATAGGCCTCTGAGAAGCTTACAAGCAGGACATGAACCCATTTTGCATTCCCAGCATCTAGAGACACACTGCCTCTAAACGGGGGCGGGCGGGCGACTCCTATTACGGTGGGGCTCCTTTTCCATTACAGATTTTGCAGGTTTTAATTGGGGCTTTATAGGAGATATCTATGGTGCCAAGCTCCATCCCCAAAATAAGTTCACCACCACTGAGCACCATGGATAGCTCCTATAAAGTGCCACATAAAAGCTGCAATGGATTAGGATTCCCACCAAAATAGGAGTCACCAGCCTCCTCTGCCCTTAAGCCCTAACTAACCAAATATAAAAATAATAAAAATGGAGGTGGAAAATGGGTGGGCGGGAGTGAAGAGGAGCAGCAAAGCTAGCTACAGGAAGTGGGCTGAGCAAAAACCTGAAAATATGAAACATAGCTACTGCCTGTTCCCATGTCTGGATTCCTGACCAAAGCTGGCTGGTGCTTGGCTATCATGCTGGTAAACCTCTCTCTGTCTGTCTGTCTCTCATGCACGCACACACACACACACAGATGCACGCACAGAGAGAGAGAGAATGGGAGGGAGAGAGAGAAACTTAATCTGTGTGCGTGCGCTTGCTGGTCTACCACTGCCAATAAGGTAGGAGGCTAAGTGAGGCTTGTTGCTCAGTGTCTGTCTCCACCACGCTGCCGCTGCTGCTCATTGAAATGTGCCTCTGTGGTGTCAACAGAGTGAAAGAACAATAGCTGCTGATTTGCTTCTTTTGTGCAGGTACCAGCACAATTTTTTTAAAAACTGAACACCCACTGATTGGCTGTGAGCATCCCAATAGATGCCCATTTCACAAATCCTTCAGTCTCCTGATTGGCTCAGGTTACTGAGCATGACCATATATGGCAGCCAGGCAGAACGGTCCTCCCAGGTGCCCTGCCTCACTGCTTCTGGCTGCCTGTTGCAATAAACAAAGAACAGGCAGAAGAAGTCACTGAGCACACACAAACACTGGCCACCAATGAGAATGCTCCAGAGAGAGACTTGGGCTGTTGGACAACTCACAGAAAGAGTGTGCAGCCATGTGAGAATGCTTATCATGTTTGTAAGGTGACAGAGGTGTGTAGTGGGAAGATGTTGGCAAGCTGTGATGGGGGGGGGGAGGCTCTGCCCTTCCCTCCCAAACAGATAGTCAGCCTCTGATTCCAGGCTCCTCTAGAACCATAAATCCTGATAGAGCACGCCCATTTCTCACCACCACTACCACACAGACACACTCTGCAAACTCCACAAGTACTCTTTACAGCAGGCGTGAGCAACAAGTGACCTGTGGGCCACATGCACCCCCGCATCCTTTTCAGGTGGCCCTACTGCCCCCAAATGGCTGCTGCTGCACCACCAAATTGCTGCCAAATTTTGGTGGTGCACGGTGGCAGCAAAAAAAGGCCAATTTTTGCTTTAAAATTGTTTTAATGCAAAATCTCACTCCCACTGCATTATATTGGGGGTGGGGAAATCTCTTAGGGGAAAGTGCACACTAGGAAAAGTGCATACAAAAATGCATATATTTAGAGAAAGGTACAGAAAAATGCGTACACATTTTTGTGCAGACTTTTTAGGTCACATTTGCAAACTGATGCAGAAACAGGCCAAAACGAATTTACAGTCAGGAAAATGAGAAACTGAGCAAAACAGAAACTGACAGGTTCTTCCATCCCTAGCTGGGAACTCTTCCTGTCATACATGCTGAAGGAGGGCAGGCAACATACACCTGTTGCCCTGTGTGCCTAAGCGTTTGCCTTGCATACCTTCCGAGACAAAATGGAGATTCTAGGAGCCAAAGAGCTAGGAGATTCTCAAAAATGGCAGTGAGGCTGAGTTTCTTGGTAACAATTAGGATGCAACTGATATATCCCTAGTATAGGTAGCCTTTAACCCAAATTGAGATGTGCCTTGAGGGTAATTCACATAACTCAAGCACAAATGCAGTGAAAGTTTAAAATCTGGGCCTGTAGCTATCACCAGAACATATTGGAGTAGCATTTGCTCATAATTAGTATGTTGAGCACAGATAAGAATATATGCAGCATTACTAAGAATTATAGCTTCAAAGAATTCCATTTTAATCCAAAAGGATCCTTTTCATTTAATGAGTATGAACTTTTCCTGTATTGGTTTTCCAATTTCCCACAGCAGACCTCTGGTAGGCTCCTTAGCAGACAAATGCCTTTCTTGAGAAGGATACATAAAATTCTACTCTCGTTATCATGCAAATGTGACTGTAATTTTCTGACACAGATTCTCCAAAGGTTTAATCAAATGGCATCTCAGATAAATTAGATACCAGTCATAACTTTCACTCCCTCTAGAAAAGAGTGATTAAAAATCCATAAAACGTATGCATCATTAAAGTGGCAAATGAAATGTTACTGCTCCTTTGGTATCTTAAGAAAAATCAATTAACAAGCATAATGCATTTTGAAAATCTAATCCTTTAAAGGCCTGTTAGTGAATCTGTACCCAAAGGCAAAATAATAATTATTACTACTATCACCAAAAAATATTCAAGTGAATAAGAGTTGGAAAGACTTCAAGGGTTATCTCATCCTTCCAGCCTCTTCTGCAGTAGCGGGAGTCTGTAAGGCTAAGCTATCAGCAGATGCTTCCCCTTAGAGATGTTTACCATGTTATAATTGTTGTTGATGGAAGAGTTCTAGCTAGTCTTACTTCACAAGAAGCTTGGGTTGCTGCCTTGTCTCTTACAGAGCCCGTGTATCTAACCATTGTGTGTCCATCAGAAATTCAACAGATGCAGCTTTGCCTGGTATTCTGCTTCAGTCACGGAGAAGCTGTGCCTACTGGACAGCTGTCATGAGTGCAAAGTGTCAGCAAAGAAGATAGCACCTCAGCTTAGAATTCAGGACTTGAGAAGATCTGTAGTATCTTATCATTAGTTATTGCTAGAGCGCAAGAATACTAAATCAATTGTTTACAATATATCTGACTACAAGCGTTTGGGGGTTCCCATATGAATTCTATATAACGAAATTTCTCATAACATTTGTGCCATAGTGAAACAATTAATAAATCATACATGCCGTGCCACTTATTTTCATAGATTCATAGATCATAGAGTTGGAAGGGGCCTACAAGGCCATTGAGTCCAATCCCCTGCTCCATGCAGGACACTAGAGGAGGGGTCTCCCATCCAAGTAATAACCAGGCTTGACCCTGCTTAGCTTTCCACGCTCAGACAAGCTGAGCCAGCGTGAGCCACAGGCCTGTTGTCGCATGCACAGGAGTCAGCAGCTGAGGGCAGAAACCTCGCAGGGCCTCTGCTGCTGTTCACCCTGGGAGGCAAGGGGTTAATGAGCCCTTTGCCTATGTCTCAGAAGGAGGTGCCTAATAAGAGGAGGACACTTCCAAAGTCCCTCTCTCTCTTCACACAGGAAAGGAAGAGTTCCAGAAGTCCTTTGCCCGCATCTCCCACTTGCATAGGAGAACGGGGCCCCACATAAAGGGGTCCATGGGAACGAGCCCGACCCTCTCAGTTACCAGTTGCCCAACCCTACACTAAGATGTCCAAGCACCTTTAAAAAAAATAAAAATAACAATCACATCTTGCCTAGCTATCAAAAGCTACAGCTACGAAAAATAACACCTACAGTCATGCCTTGGACTGAGAGCATAATTCGTTCCGGAAACATGCTTGTAATCCAAAACACTCTTATATCAAAACGAAATCCCCTCCAAAAAATTTGTACAGAGATTTTTAATTTAAGCCATACTACAATACTTGTATTGCAAGATGTCGCTTGTATATCAAGTCAAAAAAAATTAAATAAATATTTAAAAATGTGCTTGTCTTACAAAACGCTCTCAAACCAAGTTACTTGCAATCCAAGATATTACTGTACTGTACATTTACTGGAAGGCAAAGAAGGTGGGATGGGAAGATTCTCTACCCACGACCTTCATGTGAGCGTTTGACACAACTTTCCATTTAGCTGCTTTGACAGAACATTTTCTGCAGCTAACTTCATCCGCGTCATCTCCCAGTGATCCGCTCTGTGTTTTGTGCGAACAATGTGGCAGCGAGAAAACATTTTTGACAATGGTACCTTCTATATGGTTGCAGGGGGGAGAGATTGTAAGCACCGCAGGAGTCCCTGAGAGGAACTTAGGCAAGGGTAACGCTCCAATCCAAGGACTACTTGTATGTGGCAAAAATCACGATTAGGAAGGTGATTTTGAAGAAAAGAATACCTCACTTCAGGTTCAATCCTATGCAAGTTTAAACAGAAAAAAGGCCTATAACTCCCAGCGTTCCCCAGCCAGCTATGCTGGCTAGGGCATGCTGGGAGTTGAAGGCCTTTTTTCTGTCTAAACCTTGTTTGTTTGTTTATTAGATTTGTATATTGCCCAACCGGCCAAGGCCCTCAGGGCAGTTTACAATCATAAAACCAAACAACAAAACAGCTACAATAACAAAAATACAATAACAGTTTCAAAATAATGCGATCTTAAATATTTTTTTAAAATTAAAAACATTGAGGAGTCAGCAGTAAGATTAATAATCATGCAACAGATTAAAGATTAAATACCTGTTTAAATAGGAAGGTCTTAACCTGGCCCAGTGCTTTTAATTGTTAGCAGGAGGAATCAGTCCACTGCCCCACCAGGCTCAGGCTGCCCTCAACCCTTTCTTTCTTTCTTAATCAATCTCAGTCTTGCCTTTGTGGAACTTAGCAGGCAAGTCCCTCCCTACAAAAACACCTAGGCCCGGGGAAAAAAACGTTTTTAAATTCTTCAAGGTACAGGCGGGACTTTATGAGCAGTGGTAGCCTTCACTCATGAAGAAGCAATAGGGGAGGAGGTGCAGGGGGGGGGGGAGGAAAAATTACCAGGCCTGAAGCTGCCTTATACTGAGTCGAGTCTAGCCCAGTATTGTCAATAGAGCCAGTGTGGCATAGTGGTGAGAGTGTTGGACAGGGACTCGGGAGATCCGGGTTCTAGTCCCCGCTCGGCCATGAAACTCACTGGGTGACTTTGGGCCAGTCACTGACTCTCAGCCTAACCTACTTCACAGGGTTGTTGTGAGGATGAAATGGAGAGGAGGAGGAGGAGGAGGAGGATTATGTAAGCCATCTTGGGTTCCTTGCAGGAAAAAAGGCGGGATATAAATATAATAAATAAATAAATAAACACTGACTGGCAGCAGCTCTCCTGGATTTCAGGCAAGAGTTTTCCTGGCCTACCTGCCACGGATTGAACCTGGGACCTTCCGCATGCAAAGCAGGTGCTCTACTACTGAGCTATGGCCCCTCCCTAATTGAACTTAAGTCCAATTGAGTTCAATGGGCCTACCCTATGCAAGTTTGAATAAATCTGATTTAATCGTTTCCAAAAACACATTTAAAATGCAAGCATTATTTTAATAAAATTACTGACAGAAGTAACAGTGCAATCCTATATATGCCTACTCAGATGTAAGACGCACTGAGTTCATTGGGACTTATTGCCAAGTAAGTGTATAAAGGATTGCAGCCTGCCATTTTGCAGAAGCGTAATGCTATGTTTTGTTTGTCATATCCAATTGCTGAGTGGAATAATAGGAGGGGTTTACTGACCAATAGGCATTAGTGACCAGATTTCCAATTCTGTGTTTAATAATGAAAATATTGTAACTAGGCACCCATGACTGGTATCAGCCCCCAAATTTTCTCCTTGTACTGAATGGCTGGATTATCCATAATCTGTCATGGCAAAAGTTGGCAATCTAGCACAAAAATCTACATCATCATCATCATCATCATCATCATCATCATCATCATCATCAATATTTATTTATCGCTCATCTGGCCAGCCACCAGCCACCCTGGGCGATGTACACAGATAAAAACACAAGATAAAAACAGAATAAAATACATTTAAACAATATAAAATTTTAAGATAATTAGCCCACCCCATATTCCCGCCTGAATAGCCAAGTTTTTAATGAGCGGCGGAAGCTCAGCAGAGAGGGGGCATGGCGGAGGTTAATTGGGAGAGAGTTCCACAGTACGTGGGCCGCCACAGAAAAGGCCCTCTTCCTCATCCCCACCAGTCTAGCTGCTCTGGCTGAAGGGACAAGGAGGCCATCTGTGGCAGATCTTGTTGAGCGGCCTACTTGGTGTTGCTGGAGACGCTCCTTGAGATAGACTGGACCGGAGCCGTATAGGGTTTTAAAGGTTAAAACCAATACCTTGAATTCGGCTCGGCAAGCAACTGGTAGCCAGTGTAGCTCCTTGAGCACTGGCGTGATGTGATCCCGCCAGCGGCTGCCTTTAACCAGGCGAGCCGCTGCGTTCTGTACCAGCTGTAGCTTCCGAACCGTCTTCAAGGGTAACCCCACGTAGAGTGCATTACAGTAGTCTAGGCGAGAGGAGACCAAGGCATGAACCACTGATGGGAGCAGATTATTAGGAAGGTAGGGGTGCAGCTGCCGTATCAGATGGAGTTGATACAGCGCCGCCCGGCTCACAGCTGCCACCTGAGCCTCCATGGACAGCTGGGAGTCTAGAATGACCCCCAAGCTGCGGACCTGGTCCTTCAGGGGTAGATGTACCCCATTCAGCACCAGGTCCACATCCCCTAACCATCCCTTGTCCCCCACCCAGGGCCGGTGCTACCATTAGGCCAACTAGGCAGCTGCCTAGGGCACCGGGCTAAAGGGGGCGCCAGGAGCATAGGGCTGGAGGGAGGGAGGGAGGGCTCAAGTGGGAAGAGGGGGGCGCTAAATATCTGATCTTGCCTAGGGCACCAAACTGCCTTGCACCGGTCCTGCCCCCACCAGAAGTACCTCGGTCTTGTCGGGGTTCAGTTTCAGCATGTTCCTTCCCATCCAGCCACCCACTGACTCCAAGCACTTGGACAGGGTCTCAACGGCCAACCTCGGTGAGGACTCGAAACAGAGGTAGAGCTGCGTGTTATCTGCATACTGAAGACACCACACCCCAAACCTCCTGATTATTGCTCCCAGCGGCTTTAGGTAGATGTTGAATAACATTGGGGAGAGGATGGAACCCTGCGGCACCCCACAAGTGAGCGGCTGAGGGTCCGAAGCCTCCTCCCCAAGAACTACCCTCTGGTACCTTCCAGAGAGGAAGGACCGGAACCACTGCAATACAGTGTCTCCCAAGCCCAAGCCCTCCAGGCGGTCCAGGCGGATACCATGGTCAACGGTATCAAAAGCCGCTGAGAGATCGAGGAGGACTAGAAAGGAGCATTCGCCCCTATCCAAAGCCCTCCTCATATCATCTACCAAGGCGACCAAAGCCGTCTCCGTCCCATGTCCAGGCCTGAAGCCCGACTGGCATGGATCTAAATAATCGGCTTCATCCAAGTGTGCCTTCAACTGAGCCCCCACCACTCACTCAATAACCTTGCCCAGAAATGGTAAATTGAAGACTGGGCGAAAGATGTTTAGATCCTGGGGATCCAAGGAGTGCTTCTTTAGAAGCGGTCTTATTACTGCCTCCTTGAGGGCTGATGGCATCACTCCCTCCTCGAGGGAGGCATTCACCACTGCCTTGATCCCCTCACCCAGTCTCTCCCTACAGCTCATGATGAGCCAGGACGGGCAAGGATCAAGCAAGCAGGTGGTCGGCCTCACAGATGAAAGTACCTTGTCCACTTCATCAGAAGGAAGAAGCCGGAACCGATCCCACAAAACCGGTCTGCCATTGGCCTCCTCCTGCTCACTCCCTGTGTCCACGACGCACGATATCCCACTCCTAATCCGATCGATTTTATCTGCGAAGTGCTTCGTTAAAGCCGATTAATGTTTTAATGTTACTTTACGCTTATTGTTTTGATTATGAGTCACTTTTTAAAAAGTCACGGGAGAATGTGTTCTCAAGTTTCTATCGCAAGATGTTGTTTCTGAAGGACCTGGGTAGAAAATTGTGTTCACTAACTGGCCACAATGATGAAGTTTGGCAATTGTATCTGCTGACTCATGAGTCTTGCTGACCTTGTGTGGAGGGAATATCTGGGTCATATTTTCACAAGGATAAGCTATTTTGGAACATTCCCATTTGCTGGACAGAAATAAGCACTCCTTTAATAGCAAGCAGGTACTCAGAGCATTTGTGTACTACCTTGTTTTTCTTCAACCAATCTCTTTATGCTGGTGGTTGGAAAGAACTGTCACCGTCCATTAATTTCAAAGCTCTTGCATATCCTGTAGCATCCCAAGGTACTGTCAAGCACAGGATCTTGTTTTTCTTTTAATCATGTTTTGAAATGATCTGATAGCACTTTTTAAAAATTAATTTGCCTCTTTGTTAGTTATGGCATGGCATATACTTTTGTTGGGGACACAGGAGAAAAGAGGGCTTAGTGCAAAGGTGCTATAACAACATCTCCAGTTAAATCATCCATAGCCATCCATCACATTTCAAATCAGTATGACAATTCTTCAGGATATTCTGTATACTCTTGTGAAGATCTATGCACGTGGAGAAGTATGAGGGGCAACCACATTACTAGGAATGGACAAATCTGTCAATGTAAGTGTATCAGCCACCCTGCAGAGGGCCTGACAGGATCTCAATTGATTCCCAGGAAACGATAAGTCAGCTCCAAGTTTGCTTACAAGGAGACAAGTTTATTGAGCAACTTTCAATGTGCACGTGCCGTGCGCCCAATAAAGCTGGAATGGGCCTCAGCGTGGCTGTCAGGCACCGCTCAAAGTCTGAATGCCAGAACGAGGCAGACAGTAGCTTCTTATACATTTTTGCTGTTTACACTTAATACTAGCGGCTGAGCTAAGTATGACAGCTAAGCAAAACATCATTGCTAATGTTGGTGCAAGCATTCGTGATGGGGCCTGGTATCCACACCTGCTACTGGTTCCCATCATAGCAGGTTATTGAGCAGTGATAAATACACATATCTCTCTCCACTTCGCATGCCAAGAATTCATTAAGGTAGCTTGACTGTCCTTTGACCCATCTCTTGTACTGGGAACCAAAGCAACTTCCCAAGAGACAAGCACTGCAGGGAGAAGAGAGAGATGCTAAGATGCTTTCTAGGCCTCTCTCAGGCCCAATGAAAATGGAAGACACTTTCAAGTTCAACAGTGGTTCTCACAGGTCCAACAGTAAGTTTCTCCCAATTTCTTACTTTTCCATTCTTAAGTTCAGTTGTCCCAAATTTTGAGAAACTCTTTAAAGAATTACTTTTCCAATCATAAGTTTGGTTCATCCTGCACATTTGAGAATTTTCTAATCTTAAATTTGGTTCATCACAAACGTTGAGATTTTTTTTAAAGTTCTCTTTAGAATTTGTATTCATTTTTGTGCACATTTCTTCTACTACATGCAATTTTGCCATACACATTTTTGCAGTAATTTTTCGTAATATGATGCATTTTTAACATTTCTATTACTATATGCATGTTTGTGTGCATTTTCCCTTAATTTTTCTTTGCATTTTTTTAAATGGGAAAACTCCATTACAAAATTCAGGGAAGTGGGAATTTTGAAGGATAACTAACAGAGTGATCCTATGGCCCCCTAGACCGTGTCTGAGGGGGCCATGTAATTCTTCGGATTCCCAGATCCAAGGTCGGAGACAGAGCCCCAACCTTGGAGCAGGGGATCCATGCTCAGATCCCACTCCCCCACTCACAGCCGGCATGGAAAGAACCATTCCAGCTGCTTCTCCAAGGCTGGAAAATCAACCTTGAAGAGCAGTAAAAGGGGTGTTCAAGGAGGCGGGGTGGGGAGGGAAGGAGGCTGGGGTGCCGCCAGGATATCTTGTATCCAAAATAGGTTCACCACCATGGATATCTCCTATGAAGCTCCAATTAAAACCTGAAAAACCTGGAATGGAAAAGGAGCCCCACCGAAATAGGAGTCACCAGCCTCCCCTGCCTCTAAACATGGACGTTCCTTTGCTTAAAATAATAATAGCCAGTAGACCTATCCTCCATTAATTTATCAGAGCTATCCATGCTATTGGCCCTCACCATATCCTTTGGCAATTAATTTATTAAGTTAACAATATGTTTAAAATAATACATAGTTTTGTTTGTTCTGAACCTACTATCAGTCCATTTTATTAGTGACCCGGAGGTCTAGAATGATGAGAACAGAAAGAAGTATATCTCTCCACTCTTTCTATATCATAAAGAATTTGGAAATGTTTATTGTATCACCCTTTATCATGTCAGGGATACCATGAACCAACAGGGACACAATCCTCCTGTCTAGGTCTCAGTGCAGATCATTCACCAAAGTGACCAAGGCTGTTTCTGTCCCCAAACCAGGCCTGAACCCAGACTGGAAAGGATTCAAGTAATCAACTTCATCTAAGAAATCCTGAAGTTGTGTTGCCACCACTCATCTTAAGATCTTTAAGACATTCTGTTTAAAAGAAAGATTGGAAACTGGCCAATAATTATCTAAGACTAGTGTTTGCCCGCGGCTTCGCTCGTGTGATGGAGTGGCCGTGCCAAGTTTGCTCGGGTCGTCATTTTCCTATAGGCCTTATTTGTTCGAAATTCCTTAAGGTCGCTGACCGCTGTTTTGAATCGCTCCATAGGAAAGGTCCCCCAGGACTACATAGTGGAATCCTAGCTCCCCCAGGACTACCAGCTCCCCCGGGACTGCACAATGAAATCCCAGCTCCCGCAGGACTACCTGCTCCCCCGGGACTACACAATGAAATTCCTGCTCCCCCCCCCCGGGACTACACAATGAAATCCCTGCTTCCCTCCCTGGATTACACAATGAAATCCCAGCTCCCCCGAGACTACACAGTGAAATCCCTGTTCCTCCCCCAGGACTGCACAATGAAATCTCTGCTTCCCCCGCCCCTGGACTACACAATGAAATCCCTGTTCCCTTTCCCCCGGGACTGCACAATGAAATCCCTGCTCCCCCCCCCCCCGGACTGCACAATGAAATCCCTGCTCCCCCCCCCCAGACTGCACAATGAAATCCCTGCTCCTCCCCCCCCCAGGACTACACAATGAAATCCCAGCTTCCCCCCCCGGGACTACACAACAATGAAATCCCAGCTCCCCCCCCGGGACTACACAACAATGAAATCCCAGCTCCCCCCCCGGGACTACACAACAATGAAATCCCAGCTCCCCCCCCCAGGACAGCACAATGAAATCCCAGCTTCCCACCCCCCAGGACTACACAACAATGAAATCCCAGCTCCCCCCCCCCCCGGGACCACACAATGAAATCCCTGTTCCCCCCCTCCGGGACTGCACAATGAAATCCCTGCTCCCCCCCCAGGACTATGCAATGAAATCCCAGCTCCCCTCCTGGGACCACACAATGAAATCCCTGTTCCCCCCCTCCGGGACTGCACAATGAAATCCCTGCTCCCCCCCCCAGGACTATGCAATGAAATTCCAGCTCCCCCCCCCGGGACTACACAATGAAATCCCTGATCCCCCCGGGACTACACAACAATAAAATCCATGCCCCCCCCGGACCACACAATGAAATCCCTGCTCTCCCCCCCCCCCAGGA
Organism: Shinisaurus crocodilurus; assembly: GCA_021292165.1. NCBI lineage: Eukaryota > Metazoa > Chordata > Lepidosauria > Squamata > Shinisauridae > Shinisaurus > Shinisaurus crocodilurus. The sequence goes on from CM037880.1 coordinate 90,370,980, forward strand.
CTACACAATGAAATCTAAGCTCCACCCCGGCTGTGGTTCATATGAACATTCTGTTTTGACGCAGGAGAGATTTGCATATCCGCTCCTGATTGGCCCCTGTGGCAGTTCATACGAAAATTCTATATGTCGTTGGAACGATTTGCATAACCGCTCCTGAATGGCCCCTGCGAACATTCCAAGTGACGCCATTGGCTCTCATCTATTTTGGGCTGTACAGGCGCAGCGAGGGTTTTTCGAACCCCCCAGTCTTTGCCCTTGGGTGATGGAGAGTATGCGTGCCAAGTTTGGGGCGGATCCATCAAAACGTGATGGAGCCTATGCGACGACACCCCGCACACAGCAGTCATTCAGTCATTTAAAAAGTTTCCCTCCCTTTTCTCCCCCTCAGAGAACATTCTAAACGGCCGAGGGGAGATTTGCATACCCAGCCCTATTGGCCCCTGCAGGAATTCATACGAACATTCTAAGTGTCATATGGGCTATTTGCATAACTGCTCCTATTGGCTCCTGCAGCAATTCTGAGGTGAGGCCAATTTGCATAACTGCTGCCCTGTTGTTTTGCCCATAGGAGATATGAGAGTGGAGCGATTTTGCCCCCTCTTTTCACTCCCTTAGGGACGGAATTTCCAAAAATCCTTCCTTAGTGGTGTTGGAGCTGTTGGTGCTGGGAGATTTATAATCCAATCTGTGTGCTAACAGATGCCTGGAATTCCACACACAGACCTTAACAGATCTCACCCCCCTGAGCAGCATGCAGCATCAGATCCAGCTTCACCAGCCCAGCCTGCCCTTGTAATGACACTTGCTTCCAGCTTCCCCGTTGCAGATTAATGCATGGAGTCAGGAAACACTCTGGAACACCACAGGTTCTAATACTACCTGTTTATTTACTTATCAAGTAAAGTTCCACAGAGTATACATTTCCTAGTTACAGTCCCTGTGCAGAGTATAAATGCATAGCAAGCATTAAGTCCAGTGGAGTAAGTTGAGCTTCACTCCACCTCAGCAAAGGCGTTACACTGTTGCAGGAACAAAGGAAAAGAACAAGATGGAGAAGAAGAAAACCTTCCCCTTAAAATGGCTTCTGACTGAACAAGTTAGAACGTCATCAGAACATACAAACCATGTGACTAGCTCATTCGTTTCCCACAGTTCTGACTCTCATGCCTCTGAGAATAGATCCTGTGGTCCAGACATAATAAACCTGTTTACAGAGCCACACTGTACCTTCCATGTGTAAACAATTGTGCTGCGGCTGGTAAAGTGATACATATCACAAGAAGTGGGGCTCTACGTCATAAAAGCAATGTTCCTTCAAAATTTCACATCCCTAGATTAAATGGTTTGAGCTGGGCATTTATGAGTCAGTCAGTCAGGACACTTTCTTTTATATAGATAGATAGTGGGATTCAATTATTGCTTCTTTAGCAAGTGCTTCTTTTAGAGGTGTTGGAAGGAACACCACCCTCTTCTATAGAAGCATTTACAGTCTCCACCAATTGGCCAGCTGCCCTCTGGCAGCTTTTATTAGCCAGGATGGACATGGGTTGAACACACAAGTGCTTGGCTTTACTCCTCCAAGCAACTTGTCCACATCCTCAGCTGTACAAGATGAAATTCATCCATCAAAACCGGACAAGCAGATGCCTCAATCACCACCCCAGAGACTGCTCCCAATGTGGAGTCCAAGTCAGAATGGACATGTGTGACTTTATCAGCAGTGTTTTGAAAATTTGTCACAGTGGGTTCCCAAGGGCTGCCCCTCACTGCTTTTGGGTCTAGTATTGAATAACTCCTTAACCACTGCAAAGAACTCTGCCAGACTATGCTGTACAGTGGCACAAGGGTGGCAGAGAAGAACGACGTCTTTGCTGCTTTCCCGGTCTCCCACCACAGAGTAGGCCCTTAAATGGGCTCTAGCCTGTGTTCAGTTGGGCTCTAGCCTGAGTCTTTCTCCACAGTCACTCTAGTCATCTACCTAAGGCTTAGGTCTTAAGCTAGCTCTAGTGGCTGGAAAATCCCCCCTTGTGGATCCATTAGTCTCAGAGGGCTGACCATTTGATAGCACCCCCTGCAGAGGTTAGGAGTCACAGCAAATCTGAACTCTATTAGACAATTATCTGTCCATGACCATGGGACTCTTTTAAACTCACCTACCCACAGATCCCCTTCATCCTGACCAATGAAAACCAGAATTAGAACGTGCCCTGCCACGTCTGTAGGGCCACATCTAAATTGAGACCGGCCTATGGTTGCTATGGAAACCATGAAGTTCAGAGCTGCTCCTGATAAGGAGGCCTTGGCATGAATGTTAAAATCCCCCCCGACACAATAAGATTGGGGGATACCAACACCACCTCGAGAGATCGCCTCAATCAGTTCAGGCGGGGAGATGGAAGGCCAGTACACCAACAGAATCCCTACTCCAGCCTTCCCCAACTTGGCACCTTCCAGTTGCATTGGATTACAACTTCCAACATCAGCTGGGGATGCTGGGAGTTGTAGTCCAACACATCTGGAGGACACCAGATTGGGGAAGGCTATCCTGTCTCACTTCCCTTTCACCAAAGTAAAGCAACTTTTAAAATCACTTGCTGGGGAATGATTTGGCTCATACACAATAACCAATGGCAGACAGTGAAGAAAAAATAATTTTGGCAAAATTCTATTTTACAAAAGCAGCCGCAGTATCAGAATTAATGGGGCTGCTACACTTTTTTTGCTGAATATTTCATAAAACCTCAATGGTATGACCTACCAGGTCACTCATTCTTGTATGAAGAAAATACGTTGTTCATGTTGAGACTTTGGGAACACATTTAACTTCATTTACTTTGTGACATGCTAAAGAGTTCCATGCAGACTAGTTTAATAGTCATGAATTAAATGGGAATAGTGTGGGCAAGCAAAAATGGGCAGCCCCCAAAGGTTTGTTGTTGTTGCTGAAGTACAAGGCCACAATCCAAAGCACAGTTTAGTGCTTTCAGAGCAATCCTATGGGCCCCAGGAGGGTGTTGCCCCTGAGGCTGTAGACACAGCTATGACCTTGGGATGGGCGGAATCCATGCAGGGATTTCCCAGCCACCATGGAAAGCTCTGCAGCAGCTCCCTCTTTCAAGGTCACAACAGCAACCTCAGAAGAGGGGCAGGGAGAGAGAAAAGGGGGCAGGGTGGTTGGCGGGGAGAGGAGGGAGAAGGAGACATGGATCTGCTAGATCCATGAGCCTCTCTGTTGCCCATCTCACTCACCAAGGGGTAAGGAAGCTAGATGGGATGAGAAGTCCATATAGTTTAACATATTTTTAAAGTGGAACAGGACGTGGTTTTGCCTCTGTTGTTCCACCTGCCCTGCCAGCAGGGCTTTGGATGAGCAGAGGGCTCTGATCCCGGAGCCCTCCATCCAAAGAGTAGCATCCTATGGATTGCGCTCTTAGGCTGCATCCTATACGCACTTGCCTGGGAATATGTCCCATTAAATTTAATGGGGCTTGTGCCTGAGGGGACCTGTATAGGATTGCACAGTTAAGCTGGTTAGTTTTAAAGGGCGTAAGTACAGTTAACTCTGAGTTGGGTTGTGCTCTGCATATTTTCCTCTCTAAAATCTCCAGATGTTTTTAAGTAAATCAGGATTTGATTTATAGTAAAAGTCATCAGCATAATGTTAACCTAGCACCAAACTATATGCAATAAAATCATGTGGTTCTCCCTTGAATGCAGGATTTTCTTTCAGAAATAGCCAGCCCCGGTGGGTGCCTGGCATCTGAACCAGTTTGAGTAGGGGCCATTAGCCCTCTGTCCCCTGTGGTCATTCTGATCCAGATCCAGCCTGTAATTTGCACAGGGGAGGGGGAACTCCAATTGAAACAAATGTAGACACACACACAAGCACAGTACACTCTTCTTCTGGCTTCTCTTCTTATGTGTGTTTGATTGGAAATTTCCCGGCTAGCTGGGACATGCTGGGAATTGTAAGACTTTTTTCTGTCTAAACATGCATAGGATTGCACCCTAAGTAGTGAAGGATCTCCCTCAATAATATTTATATCTTCCTTCAATTATAGTGCATAAAGGGAACTTTTTAAAAATTAGAAATAACTTCATGACTGCATTGCAAAAAACAACATTGTATTTGAATGTGTCCTAGGCTAGCCATTCCTTGTACTTGCTGGAAAAGTTACGATTAACAATAATCCCAATTTTTGTAAAGAATTGGTAATGAGAGATCGTAGCTGTAGCATTTCTGATGATTTTTTGGATGATAAGGAGGAATTTTATTTCTGCTCTAGCTATATGGAATGAGCTGCACATTTTACAAGTACATCTAACTAGAACTAAATGATGTGATGGCACATATAACTTACTTCTAGGGGTTTGATTTCTTATGTATGATGCGCTGCATTAAAGTGCATTTGTCTCCTAGCTTTGATTATGTTATTCCCCATTTAGGTTGCGAACACAGAGCTTAACACTACCAACCCCTTCTCAACCAGGGGATATGTAACTTTGAAAATCCAGAATGGGCAAGGCTGGCTGTTGTTGTGTTTTTTTAAAAAATTGATACATAATTATAACAAAACAAAACAAAAAGGGGGAAGAAATTGCAAACAATAACACCAACGGCAAGAACCTAAGAAAAACAAGAATAAAAGCATATCCAATTGCAATAACTGTTTACAACACCATTGATTTAAAAACAAACAAAAAACCCTCTGACATTTCTATTTCAAATATATGTGTTAATATAAGCAGACCATATGTCTAAATAAGCATCCATACAAAACTGAAGACTGTAAGGTATGCATTCAGATGCAGCGACAGCAGCATGGCTGGCTGGGGAATGCTCAGAATTGTAGGACTTTTTTCTGTCTAAACATGCACAGGATTGTGCCCTAAGTTTCTTTGCAACTGTTAGGGGTCCCAGTCCCTCCATCTGTTAATCCTTCTTTGTCCATCTGTTAATCCTTAAATCCCAAGAATTTAAAAGTGCATGAGCATCTGCAATTATCGCAGATTTTCAAGAACAAAATTTATTCGGGCCAAAAAGCCCCCATAGGGCAGTCTGGCTGCTGTGTGTACAGGGGTGGGGGTATTATTCCTGGTAATTGAGCATTTACATTTCCACGTGCAGCAGCACAGTTCAAATTTCTGATGGAAACTCTCAATTAGAGGTCCTCTTCCCAAGCCCCACTCCCAGCGTTATGCCCTGTGATACAGCACAAACAGAATGTTCTGTAGATTACTGCAGTTTCTATGTGCAAAGAGAGATCTATTTTTTCCTGTCTCATGGTCATCAACTTTAAAATATACACCTGGGCAATTAGGAACTGGACCAAACTGTCAACAAGAAGAGCTGAGTGCAGCATGCTTCCAAGTTCTGCGTGGTTATTCTGCCTGGATGTTAGCGCTCCTTCACCATTCCCAATGTAATGCTCTGTAATACAGTAAACTATCAATGCTACATATAGTGAAGTAGTTACTGAGACCGAATGATTACCTTTGCTCTGTTGTCTGCAGCGGCCTGGAGATAGTATGTATCTCTCTATATAAATATTTACTTAAAGGTATATAGTTAAGTTATGCTTACCTCCATGACAATAACTTCTGTTTAGTTTAGTGTGGTAAAAGTTTTGTTCAGACTAGACTACATAACCTATACAACCTGCCCTCCCCAATCTATGATTGATAGCAATAAAGCTTAGAGCAGGGGTGCTGAACCTCTTTTGACCCGAGGGCCAAATTCCATTTCAGAGAAGCTCTCGTGGGCCACATTCCATTGGTGAGTGGGACCAAAGGCAAAATGGGTGGGGCCAAAATACCAAAATGCCAGCATATTTTAGCATAAAGCTCTTACTGCCAGTAACTACGTAAGCCTTAGGAGAGGCACTTCAACCTTTTAGAATGAGGGGGGAAATTGGACACAAGTCGGGAAACCACCAAATAACTGGTGGTAGGGGGAAAGAGATTGGGGCAGTCTCCACCTCCCTGCTCTTCCTGCTCTGGAAGTCAGCTAGATGGCCAATTTTGATTTGGATGAAGCCGATTATTTAGATCCATGCCAGTCGGGCTTCAGGCCTGGACATGGGATGGAAACAGCCTTGGTCATAGATTTCATAGATCATAGAGTTGGAAGGAGCCTACAAGGCTATCGAGTCCAATCCCGTGCTCAATGCAGGAAACTAGAGGAGGGGTCTCCCATCCAAGTAATAACCAGGCTTGACCCTGCTTAGCTTTCCACGCTCAGGCAAGCTGAGCCAGCGTAAGCCACAAGCCTGGTCGCCTTGGTGGATGATATGAGGAGGGCTTTGGATAGGGGCGAATGCTCTTTTCTAGTCCTCCTCGATCTCTCAGTGGCTTTTGATACCGTTGACCACAGTATCCTCCTGGACCTCCTGGAAGGGTTGGGCATGGGAGGCACTTTATTGCAGTGGTTCCGGTCCTTCCTCTCTGGAAGGTACCAGAGGGTAGTTCTTGGGGAGGAGGCTTCGGACCCTCCGCCGCTCACTTGTGGGGTGCCGCAGGGTTCCATCTTCTTCCCGATGTTATTTAACATCTACCTAAAGCCTGTGGGAGCTATCATCAGGAGGTTTGGGGTGCGCTGTCATCAATATGCGGATGACATGCAGCTCTACCTCTCCTTCAAGTCCTCACCGAGGTTGGCATGTTGAGACCCTGTCCAAGTGCCTGGAGGCAGTGGCTGGCTGGATGGGAAGGAACATGCTGAAACCCCGACAAGACCGAGGGACGGTTCGCACGACCCAGGCTGCAGGCGGGGGAGGCACCACGGGGCGTCCGCGGGGTCTGGCGGGGTGCCGCAGATGACCCTGTGCCCCGCGCACGTGGGTGGACCCCGGTGGAGCCAGCAGTCCGGGCCTCCTGGTGCTAGGGGGCGGGGGCTCAGGGATGCCCAGAGGGGCCGTTTGCCCCTACAGGCTGGAGCGGCCGCAGCTCCGGCCGCTCTGGGCTGCCGCCTCTGTGCAGCCCCCACGGGCCGGCCGGCCGCTGTTCGCACGGCAGGGTGGCCACATGCGGTAGGGGCTTACCCCTCTACCAACCATGGTCACTTTGCATGCATCCCGCGCGCAGCTGTCCCACGGGGGCACCCCCGGTTGGCGTTCACACGACACGGGAACTGCGGGAGACTTCTGCTCCCCTGCGGTTCCCGTGTCGTGCGAACACGCCCCGAGGTACTTCTGGTGGGAGACAAGGGATGGTTAGGGGATGTTGAGCTGGTGCTGAATGGGGTACATCTACCCCTGAAGGACAAGGTCCGCAACTTGGGAGTCATTCTAGACTCCCAGCTGTCCATGGAGGCTCAAATGTCAGCTGCGAGCCGGGCGGCGCTGTATCAACTCCATCTGATACGGCAGTTGCACCCCTACCTTCCTAATCATCTGCTCCCATCAGTGGTTCATGCCTTGGTCTCCTCTCGCCTAGACTACATGCAATGCACTCTACGTGGGGTTACCCTGGAAGACGGTTCAGAAGTTACAGCTGATACAGAATGCAGCAGCTCGCCTGGTTAAAGGCTGCCGCCGGCGTGATCATATCACTCCAGTGCTCAAAGAGTTGCACTGGCTACCAGTTGTTTGCCGAGCCGAATTCAAGGTGTTGGCGTTGACCTTTAAAACCCTGTACGGCTCTGGTCCAGTTTATCTCAAGGAGCGCCTCCAGCAACATCAAGTAGGCCACTCAACAAGATCTGCCACAGACAGCCTTCTCACTGTCCTATCAGCCAGAGAAACCAGGCTGGTGGGGACTAGGAGGAGGGCCTATTCCGTGGCAGCCCCCAATTTATGGAACTCTCTCCCCAGTGGCCTCCGTCATGCCCCTTCCTTGATTAGCTTCCACCGTGCATTAAAAATGTGGCTTTTCAGGCGGGAATATGGAGTGGGTTAGGATTTTTAAGTTTTGTACTATGTTTTTTTTTTACCGTAATTGTGTTTTACACTCTGTTTTTTCTTGTGTTTTATTGCACTGTACATCGCTCAGAGTGGCTGGATGACTGGCCAGATGAGCGATTCAAAAATATAATAAATAAATACATAAATAAATTATGAATCGCCCATCTGGCCGGCAAACCGGCCACTCTGGGCGATGTACAACATGATAAAATATAAAATACATTTAAAACAGTATAAAATTTTAAAATCTTAACCCACCCCATATTCCCGCCTTGAATAGCCATGTTTTTAGTGAGCGGCGGAAGCTCAGCAGAGAGGGGGCATATGGCCTACCCTTGTCCCCCCCATCACAGCCCATTCATTAAGCCCTTTGCTTTTCCATCTGAATTGGCTTTCACTGCAGAGTAATCTGTGCGGGAAGTCAAGAGGCTTCTCCTACTTCTCCCGCAATTGCATTCGTGTGTAATACAAGATCATGGTTTTTTTCACTACGCTGTATTCATTAGCACGTGCCCCAACAGTGGTGGATGTGTTTTGCATAAGTAACGCAACAATGCTCCCTGATTAACTAAAGGGGCTCTAATGTAGATTTGCCCCCGGTGTCTTCCTGACCCAGAACTGGAACACTAGTTGCAGTCTAGAGATGGGTGAGAATTTCATTAGAGTTCAGGTTTGATAAGAATTTACCAAAATTCACAAAATTGTCCATATTTGGGACAAAAAGAACTTGAGATTATATATATATATATATATATATATATATAATGAATGTGGGAGAAATTGAAACTGACAAATTCATCCACCCAGGTCCAGGGCTTGGAGTGCTTTGCTCCCAAAAGTCTGGGTTTGCATTCCTGTGCATTCAGCCACCTTAGTGCTTAATTGGGTCGCTGCCCCCGCCACCTCTCTTTTCTGACAGGCTCCTCATCTTTAACAGCTACGTGGCAGGCAGGTACAACATGGTCCTCTCCATGCTGGGTATAGCTGTACCTATTGAATTTGGCTGGCGCAGTGGGGTGAGAATTTCAGTTCAGTTCAGTTCAGATAAGAGTTTACCCCCCCCCCCAAAAAAAGCAAGACAAAAAAAGCACAGTTCTTCATATCTGGGAAACAAAGAACTACTTCTTAAAAAAAAAAAAGTCAATGCAGGAGAAAGTGAATCTGACAGATTTGCCCATCCCTAGTTGGGATGGGATTACTCCCATAAGGAAATTGAACAATCTTGGAAATTTTTAGTTGAAGTCTTGGTGCCCCACTGATAAAGGGAACAGAGGAATTGAGATTTGTGGGTAATATTTTAGGAAATATAGAAATGGTTCCATTTCAGAGATGATAGAAGCCATGCGTAGGCAGGAAGGTGATGCCGGAAAGATAGAGAAATGAATGGCAAAGGGTGCAATCCTATGCATGTTTAGACAGAAAAAACATCCTACAACTCTATGCTGGCTGGGGACTGCTGGGAACTGTATGACTTTTTTCTGTCTAAACGTGCACAGGATTGCACCCTATAAGGAGAAATACCCCTAGTGGCTTGCAAGTTTTAAGAGCGAGAACCCCGTTGTTTCCATGTGCAAAGCTTTTGTGAACTATTGTGACAAGTTTAAACCTAAAGGAAATAAGAACGATGCATGTGATGCTTGGACACGGTGATATGCATGTTGCGGTGCGCATGAAATGCTACTAGAATGTAAGGAGGAATGTAAGGAATTGCTTACAATGTGTAGAAGAGGAGAGGCATCAGGAACCAGAATGGGATAAATGTGAATTTAGACATGTTTATCTGAGGAAGCACGGTAACTTAATGATGTTTTGTACAGAACTTGAAACATACATACTTCTCAGTCCAAGAAATACCATGTATACAACTAGTAGACAAAGTCATCCGCTTTCGCCAGTGCTTTTTTTCTGGAGAAAAAGGTACCGGAACTCTTGGATTACATTTCCTCGGGAGTAGATGGCGATTAAATTGTAATGCAATTAATAGAAGAAAAGGTGCTGGAACTCAGCTCCGGTGAGTTCCACCAGAAAAAAAGCCCTGGCTTTCGCAATCACAAGTGCCGCTTGAATTATTTCCATGACCAAATGCATAACCACACATCTACATATTTGAATCAATCTCCCTGTATGATGATGGGTAACAAGTGGCTCATTATTATTTTAAAAATATTTATTTCCCCTCCCATTTGTCTGCTCTCCCTTGCTTTCTTGCCCCCGATTGCTGTTGTAAGCTCAGGACAGGGCTTTCACTTTTTCTTCTTGCTTTTTTCTGTGAAGCCCCGGGCCCAAGGTTGTTATATAAATTACAAAGAGGAGAACATGAGCACTTACTGTTTTAGTAGGAGTTGGTCCACACTCATGACTTGCACAAAAGGAAGAAAATAAATCTAGTTCTGGCCTCAGTGGCTTCAATATTCGAAGTGTGAACCTGAGAGACTTCATTTTGAATAGCTGTAAAAAGCTGGAATTCCAGGTTAAGTCAGTAAAATGATTAAAACGTTCTCTCCAGATGTCAAGAGATGACGAAGAGTTTATTGAAAATGTGATGCACAGGAATGATTCATGCCAGCTGTGATAATCCTTGATGCAAAACTAGCAGGCCGCAATTCCACTAGCTGAAATAAAACCTCAGAAATCTTTGACAATAAAGTGTGGTCTTTAAAAAAATAGAAGGGGGACTGGCAGTTTTCACCTCCCGTGTCCTGCTGCTTCATCTTTGCAACAAATGCAGAGGAGCACATATCTTTTTTCCAGATAGGTTTCACAGATGATATTGTTTCCTCAAAGAATGAAATGCAGCATCATTTCATTTTTCATAACCACAGTTCAGCTACAATATTTTGCATTTTCAATTTGTTTATTTATTTATTTATTATATTTATACCCCACCTTTTTTCCTGCAAGGAACCCAAGGCAGCTTACATAGTCCCCCTCCTCTTCTCCATTTTATCCTCATAACAACAACCCTGTGAGGTAGGTTAGGCTGAGAGTCAGTGACTGGCCCAAAGTCACCCAGTGAGTTTCATGGCCGAGCGGGGAATAGAACCCAGATCTCCTGAGTCCCAGTCCAACACTCTAACCACTACGCCACACTGGCTTGTTAATGTACTAAGGGTGCAATCCTATGCATATTTATTCCCCAATGCTGGCTGGGGAATGCTGGGAGTTGTAGGACTTCCCCCCCCCATCTAAACATGCATAGGATTGCGCCCTAAATGTAAGCAAAAGGAGACAAGTACTCTGTTGGCTAAAGGTTTAGCCTTGCAGTAGTATAACACATATTATGCACATTCTCTTAAGGAGATTATGATCATATTATTTTATAAAAGGCATGTTACAAAATGCAACATAAACAGACATCATGTCTGTTCAGAGAACCCAGTAGTTTACTGTCTACCTGGATTATTAAATTATGAAAAGCAATAAAATGAATTATCAGTGTTGACCTTGTTCAATGTAGTTAGAAAATCTGTCTGGAATTAATATTGCTATAGTCTTGAAAATAAATCATCCCCCTGTTAGATCTATAGAGTTGTCATAGGGGCTATAGGATTTGATGGAAGCCCCGCTACACTGGCAGAGCTTGAGATATGCCATTGGCAGGAAAGATACACCAGCAGAGCTGCCCGGACACGCCTGTGCAAAGGCTATAATGGGGCAGAGTCATGGGTGGGATGTGGGTGGCACAGGGGAGAAGAACATGTACACCATATTCTGTACAACAGGGTGCAGAACACAGGGGGGGGCGGGGGCTGGGTTGCCCCCTAGGCCAGTGATGGCGAACCTATGGCACGGGTGCCACTGCTGGCACGCAGGGACCTCTCTGTGGGCACTTGAGCTATTGGTCACCAGATCGGGAAAAGACTGTCCCCTTCTGCAATGATTTTGTTCTTTCTCACAGTGATGATTTTGTTCTTTCTCACACAGTGTGGAACAGAATGATTTTATTCTATTTATTTATTTATTTATTATATTTATACCCCGCCTTTTTTCCTGCAAGGAACCCAAGGCGGCTTACATAATCCTCCTCCTCCACGCCTCCATTTTATCCTCAAAACAACCTTGTGAGGTAGGTTAGGCTGAGAGTCAGTGACTGGCCCAAAGTCACCCAGTGAGTCTCATGGCCGAGCGGGGACTAGAACCCGGATCTCCCGAGTCCCAGTCCAACACTCTCACCACTACGCCACACTGGCTCTCCAGTGTGAATATTCTAGCATTCCTGTTACAGAATTCTTTTCTACAATGCAAACTTTTACCTAATGCAGTGTTTGCAGTCCAAGACATAAAGTGTTTAAAATGTGTTAAGCACGTTTAGTTTTCTTGTTTATCTTGCTCATCCTAGTACAGGTTGACTTTTACTAATCCGACACCTGTAGAAGCAGGGAAAGGACCCGGGGTAAAGCTTGCCCCATACAATTTCAGTATGGCATATAATCATATTACAAGTTGAGAATCCCTTATCCAAAAATACATGTGCCTAATTATTTAAAAAGTTTGTATAAATTCCCTTCAGGCTATGTGCACAATGTAGTACTATAATAATTTTTTGAGTTGATTTTTTTTTCAACAAAAAACTGTTTGTATCATTGAAAGCTCTGTTATTGTGTTTTTCTTTTAAGACAAAAGATGTTAATTAGTTCGGACAACTGTATGAGTTGTTTTTCTAAAACTAAAACCTCGGTATTCTGGTTTAATTGCAGTGTTGGCACTTTGAAATAAATAAGTTGGTTTTGTGTTGCAGTTTGGGCACTCGGGCTCAAAAAGGTTCGCCATCTCTGCCCTAGGCCATCCATGGGCTGGATAACATCCATTGGCCTGGCCATAGCCACTGATGTCATCTAGTCCTGCCCCCACCAATTTTCGCTTCCTCCGTGCCTCTCCTCAGCATGGAGAAAGGGACTCAGCCGCTGCTGGGAGGAACAGCCACTCCTCCCAGTGCTGGCTGAGTCCCAGGGTTCACACACCACTTGACATTCATATGGCGATGGCAAATGGCACAGGAACAGTTCTGGATCCCACCCTTTAAGAAGGATTCAGATAAATTGGAATGAGTTCAGAGAAGGGCATAAAAGATGATCACGGGGACTAGAAACTAAGTCCTACAAGGAAAGAATGAAGGAACTGGGCATGTTTAGCCTTGAGAAGAGAAGACTGAGGGTGGATATGATAGCACCTTTCAAGTACCTAAAGGGTTGTCACAGGCTTAAGTTACAGGAAGGCAGATTTCGGTTGAACACCAGGAAAAACTTCCTAACCATCAGAGCGGCCAGACAATGGAGCCAACTGCCTAGGGAGGTGGTGGGCTTGTGGCAGAGTGACAGGCAGAAGCCCAGGGAGGGGCCAACCTGAACATTCCAGAGCCTCTGATTGGTTGAATCAGAGAGCATAGAACCCCAGGGAGTTGGCAGTTAAGGGGAGTTGGTTGTCAGTTGGGGAAGAGAGTGGGTTGGAATGAGAGAGGGAGTGGAAGGTTAGTAGAGTAGGCAGGGAAAGGTGGTGCTGAAGAGAAGAGTTCAGACAGGAAATCTAGTACTAAGTTGTGAGAAAGCAAACGTGAAAGTGTTAGTATAGAACAATTCACAGGAGTTTCCACTTAGGGAGTGAAGGACCTTTTGTCTGAGGAAGAAGGAGAAACTCTGGACTAGTGTGAGGGACAGTTAAGTTCCCTGGTCTGATACTGTAACTTTCAAGTAACCAAGCCAAATTGATACAAAGAGCACTATATAACATCTGCCTGCCTTTAACCTGAATCTAAGCAAAGTACAAGTTTGAATTAACTGTTGAAAATCCAAGTTACCTGTTCCTGAGTTGAATATCAGTTTAGAGACTTTGTTAGAACAATAAATCAACCTTTTTATTCAAGGTTCTAATTGTCCAGAGTCTGACTGGTGGACAGGAAAGTAAGAAATGAATTAACGGAGGGGCACCCTGCTTCAAGTAATCAAATAAAACAAACTGCTCTTAATAAAAACAAACGTGGGTGAACAGCTACATATAAGACCTAAGACATATAATCGGCAAACGCAACTTAAAAAGACAGCTTCAAGTCTGAAGTGACCCATACAAGGGGGCACTTGGTGAGAGCGAAGTACCCATTGGGGGGTGTGGGCTTTGGAGTGAAGGGTCCCGTCTGCTACAGGGCTCTCCGTCACTGAATGTATTGAAGCAGAGACTGGACAGCCATCTGTCAGGGTTGCTTTAAACTGGATTCCTGCACTGAGCAGGGGGCTGGATTCAATGGCCTAAACGGCCCATGCAAATTCTATGATTCTGTGATTCTATGAACAGACTCCAGTGGCGCATGAATGGAGTCGGGTGACTCCATGTGCCTCTTGCCATGCCCATCATGGGTGTCGAGAAGCATCTGCAGGAAGACTGTGCCAGCGCCCAGATCCCCGCAGTTATCTCCGATCAGAAAGAACAGTGGTGATACCCTGTGCCCCACCCGCTCCCATTGGGTCTCTGACATCTTCTAGAATACATTTTGCACTAAATTCATGCTTTAACATACTCAGCAACTATTTATATATAGGACAATGAGATAATTATGTTCTGGAATTATATTAGGCCAGGTAAGAATCTCATGCAAGGATGTGTATCTTTTTTCTGTACAAATACGGATTGAGAATTATTTTATATTCTAAATATTGGTTGCTTTTTATACTGAAATAAAATCTAAATTAAAAATAGCTCTGCCAATATTTAACTGGTCAATGGATTAGGTTTTCTTTTTATTTCACTGGTCAAGTGCCACCCTCTACTATCCAACTGGATGTCATTTAGATAGATGTTATTTTTGGATGGATGTTATGCTACTGAAAATGGCGTAATTGTGAAATTAGGCCATTTCATGGTTGTGAAATTAGGTGTATATGAAGCTCCTTCACCCAGTCATGCATGCACCTTTCCACTGAAACAAAATGAACTTACACACACTCCTAGATCGCAACCAGATCATGTAACATATTCCGTACAAATGTGTGACTGAGGCCTGGTTCTCCTGGGGTGGTAAGCCTGTGCCTGATGAACTTGTTCCAACACACTGTTCAAAGTGTGGGTTCAGCTTCTGCCATCCCCAACATGAGCAGCCATTGAAATAATGGAGGGTTTTGGGGGGGTGACTTCTAATGCATCTATTAGCTTGATTAATTGCTGTAACGTCAGCAATAAAAGCCTAGTCCTGATTAAAGTAAACCCCCTCCTTTATCTTGGCCCAATTCAAACAGTAACTTTTGACCACTGGGAACTGGATTGAGATATCTACATCAAGCAAGACACAGTTGATTGGATTAAGAAAAATAAAATATCCCAGCCACTTATATTAATTGCACTTATACTCAAGCACTCAAACCTTTGAATAAAAGCCTTCTAATAAAAAATAAAAATCTGCATTTTTTTTAAAAAAGCACACATGCCTAATTATTATTCATCTAGATTTACATGCTGTGCCATCCCTTGCAAGGATTTATGCCTCATATATCAAATTGTAATTAGTAAAATGGGAAAAAACGCATTCATCTCCTCTTCAAAGAAGGAAACCTCGTACGGCAAGATGCTCAGAAATGGCAAAGGAGTACAAGGAGAACAAAGCAAGTGATCAAAGAGCAACAGTTGATCTTTCTCTAGCATAGCCCTGGGAAACCTTTAGCAAAGGCCAGCATGAGTGAGGCACTTCTTTCATGGAAGAAGCAGAATGACAATACAGGTGTGCATCTGTTTTGAGAATGGCAGCCAACCTGTTAGAGGGCATGCTGGATGTACAGGATGTTAGAGTTATGCAGCTCTAGATTGCCCTTTCCACCCCAGATTCTCTTATTCTCACTTGTTTGCAAGCAGACAGCAGGACACAATGAGGCCCAGAGGATGGAAATGAGGCCCAACCCTTATTCGTATAACTTTTGAACTGCTACTCAGAACTTCACCAAACAAAGGAAAGGCACAACTCCTCAACAAACCTGAATATAAAGTAAATCAGCAGTTTTCACCAAAATTTGAAACAAATATATGATATGCTGGGCCACAAATTGTAGTAAAAAGGGTGAATGTGTCGATTCTCCTCGTGTTTTAACTTGAGCTTGCTGGATCTGTGGCAATTTTTATCAGATTAGTTTGAAATGTTGCAAAATTATAGACCTCATTGGGTAGATCATGGATGCCGCGCTTCAAGTTATTAGCCCAACAGATATCATTTTTATAAGCAGTAGAATGTTTACTTATTTGATTTACACCCCACCTTTTTACCAAAAATTGAATTCAGGTTGGCTTATAAAACAATTTAAAATAGATCAAAACAACAAAACACATTAAAATACAAGAAAAACTTTAAAATTACAGAATAAAAACAGCACCCAACCCACAGATGCACTTACAGGCCAAAGGCCTTCTTGAATACAACGGTCTTTGCCTGCCATCGGAAGGAAGGCAGAGAGAGAGAGAGAGAGTGAAACTAGCCTCCCTTGGGAAGGCGTTCCACAGCCCGGGAATGGCCACTGAAAAGGCCCTCATCACCCCTCTAATGGTGGCGGTTTCAAAAGAAGGGCCTCTCCAGAAGACCTTAAGGACTGGGCAGGCTTGTATGGGAGAAGGTGGTCCTTCAGATAGTCTGGTCCCAAGCTGTATAGGACTTTATAGGTCAGAATCAGCACTTTTACTTCTGCCCAGAATGTTGAGGCTTATAATGGCAGAACCTGTTTTTGTGTGTGACTTGCCTTATCTAAAGGGGCACTCCCATGCCCCTTCAATAACAGATATACCACAGCATTAGTGAGTAAGTGACTGAGCTACAAATCAGAAAGTCCCAGGTTTGAATTTCACATCCTGCACAAGTGGACTAGTTGACCTTAGGCAAGCTGCACTCTTTCAGCTTTTGTCCCACATCTACAATATGAGGTGGATGTGGGACACTGACCTACCTTCAAGGATTACTGTCATGGCCCAGGACTGGCACCCTTCAAAAACTGAAGCCTCCAGTGACAGTAACTCTGGGGAGGCATCAGAACCAGTTTCGAGTCCTTCTGAAGTGGGGTCCACTGCCTCAGACCCCATATCTTGTACATACAACCCCCAGGAGGTGCCATGACCTTCTGACTCTGAGGAGTGGACTCCTGGGGAGCAGTCCTCAACTGGCGCCCCCTGTCAGGGTCCAGGTTGTGGGCAGCAAGGGTTCAGGGATAGAAAAGATGGAGGCAGAAACAGAAGAATGTTAGGTGTTTTCTAAGGTGCACTTTCAATTCATATGGCTGAATGGCAAACCTCACGAACTTAATGAGCACCCTAGAACATTCCTGGTTGTCTTTCTGCTGATAGGCAAAGACATTTTTATTCAGGCAGGCTTTTGGTGTATAAACTGGTCTGTTGCTGAAGTGAGTTTTAATTGGTTGGGTGCTATTTATTTCTTTTATTGTGTTTTTATTTGTTTTTTGGTTGTTTTAATTAAGATTTTGTTTTTATCTATATTTTATCATTAGTCACTTTGAGCACCATTTTTTGGTGGAAAAACAGGATATTAAATAAATAAAACATGCCCCCAGAATCTCAGTGATGCACTAGGATTTGCTGGCAGACATTGAGCGGTTCCTCAGCAGATGAATCAGTTTGGGAGATTTTCCCTGAAGGTAGAGAGTTTGAAAAAAACACTGCCCTGATCCAGAATGTGACCAGATGCAAAGGAGGAAAGCACTCCTGTACCTTTAGTAGTTCTCAAGATGAGGGTTTCAACAAGTACAGCTTCTTTTTTTACTCCTTTATGACAAGCTGCAGCCACCAAAATCCCTCCAAATATGTGTTCTACAGTACATTGAACCTGATTATTTCTTGACCACTCAAAATCCTCCCGGTGTACCTGATTGCATAATAAAATAACTTCTTTCGTTCCATGCGGTTCCAGAAAAATCAGTATCTGGGTCTTGGATTCACATGCAGCTTCTGTCTATGGCAATGTTCTCCAACCTTTGTTGTAGGTTGTAGGCCAAAAACATCTGGGGACCCAAGGTTGGAGAACCCTGGTCTATGGCCTTGGAGGGGGAAATGCCCAGTATCCTATGGCTCCTTAGTCACTGTCTGGGAGTCAAAAGATTCCTCTCTCAATAAGCCTACCATTAACAAATGCTAGAGTTGATCAAGCTGGCGGAGCAAGCTTTTATGTGTGAAGTAGTCATTTGTTATTTTAAAAACCTACCGATCAACAGCCTAGAACATGAATGAATGTGTATGAAAATCCTGCCCCTCTGTATTATCTGACAGCCTCTCCAACAGATTTTGGGTCTTGTCATTCACAGAGATCAGTAACACATTCATGAGAGCTAATACAGGCCTGTGGCTTATGCTGGCTCAGCTTGTCTGAGTGTGGAAAGCTAAGCAGGGTCAGGCCTGGTTATTACTTGGATGGGAGACCCCAGCCCTATTTTCCTGCATTGAGCAGGGGGTTGGACTTGATGGCCTGTAGGCCCCTTCCAATTCTATGATCTATGAAGCCAGACTACGAAATGGTGGCCCCCTTCTGGCAGGAGTGAGAAATGGGAAGAACAGAAAAGGTGATGCCAACATAATGGGCCTGTTCGCACGTCATGGCAGCCCACCGTGGCTTAATTTCCTGCGGGGGCTGTTGCATTGTGCCAGGTGCCCATGGGTGCCCTGCTTGCTATGGATTGTTGTGTCATGTGAACCCAGGCAGCAGGGGCCATTTGAGGGTTAGACAATCCTCAAATAACCCATGGCTTGTTTTAGGGTTATTTGAGGATTGTCTAACCCTCAAAAACAACCCCTGCCACCTGGTTTCACATGGCAAGTCACAGCAAGCAGGGCGCCCAGGAGAGCCATGCAAAAATGGCACCCGCAGCCACCCAGCATGACGCAACAGCCCCTGTAAATTAAGCCACGGTGGACTGTCATATTACGTGAACCAGATCACTGTATCAATGGAAGTTTCCTTTGCAGGGGTGGGTAACTTGTGGCCATCCAGATGTTTTGGCCTACAACTCCCTTCATCCCTCACCATTGACTAAGCTGGCTAGGGCTGATGTGAGTTGTAGGCCAAAACATCTAGAGGCTTTAAAAACACAAACCAGAGAAATATTTAGGGAGGAAAAGCAAGGGGGGGGGAGAGAGAAAGTTAAGTCTTAAGAAGTATTTCAAAGGAGAAAAGAGAAGGGTGGTAGCTAGCAGGGTGAACAGAATTCCAAGTGTAGGATGAAGTAACAGTGGGGGGAAATCAATGAGATGACAAAACAAAGTGCAAGGGGGGGGCGGGAAAGGTGCCTTCACTTCTTGGGATTCCTCCAGATAGTGAGGTACACGGAGTTTGCAGGAAAAGGGATAGCACTTTTTGGAATACAGAGAGTGTGTGTGTATAGGACATGCACAGAACTGTGATGTTCAAAATTTGATGAATATTCACAATTTCAGGGGAATTTTATGAGTGTCCATAAACTCAGACACACTGGTAAATTGACAGTCACCCATATTTGATTGTCAGCATTTGCTGGCACTTGTCTAAAAAGTGAGGATATATTTTCATCTGTATGTCAACATTCACCGAATTTTGGACATTTACTACAAAGTGTGTTCTGGGGCTTTGCACCAAAGCTGAATAAAATTTGGTGGATTTTCCTTCACCAGAGGTATTTAAGCAGTGGCTAGACAGTCATCTGTCAGGAATGCTGTAGCTGCATGGAACTCTGCAGGATTTCCTTCCACATAGGCATGCCTAGCGTTTCTCTGTAAGTAATGCAGCAAGCAGTAAACCAAGAGTAAACAATATAATTAAAGTGACAACAGTTAACAACAAAACACCCAATTATGCAGAACAGATTTTGCCTTCCGCCTGAAGGGTAATAATTAAAGTGCCAGGCAGATCTCCCTTGAGAGGGAGTTCCACACTCAGGGTGCAACCACAGAGAAGACCCTCTTTCTCCAGTAGCCATGTGCCCAACCTCTACAGGTGAATGCATCTTGGTGAAGGACTTCCAGTGACCATCTCAGCTGCCAGGCAAGTTCATATGGGAGCAGGCAGACTTTCAAGTACCTTGGTCTCAGACCATTTAGGATGGAGAAATGTTTGCACTCAGCCTTCTTCCATCTTTAAAGCAGGGACACAGAACCTCAGGTCATGGGGCCAAATCCAGCCCTCCGGGGGTCCTAAACTGTCCCACTGGAGTTCTCCAGATGGCCACACAACCTTTTCCCAGCCCCACCCTCTTTCCCCCACCCACCAATCATTCAGTAGTTTCCCTGGCTTTTGTGCAGTTTTTGCCCAATTCTAAAAGGTCGAGATGCCTCTCCTAAAGCTTAGTTACTGGTAGTAAGAGCTTTAAGCTAAAACATGCTGGCATTTTAGCCCCACCCCTTTTGCCTTTGGCCCCACCCACCTCTGGAATGCAGCCCCTGAGAGCTTCTCCAAAATACAAGAAATGTGAAATGTGGGGTCTTGCACTAAAAGAAGTTCAACACCTCAGTTTTAAATGGACAGTATCCTATATTTTGAACTATAATCCAGACATTCAAGGTACAAAATCAAAAGCGTTTTCCTTAGCTTTCATAATGTAAGTGTTGGGGACCATGTGAATTTGTACTCCTGTTCTAATGTTTAGCTAGGCCTGACTAGAGAATCTTGCATTCTTGTTTTCTGCTTTCTGTAAAATTGTTTCTTGCTTTCTTGCTGCTCTGTGAAACTGCTTGCTAAAGTTGCAAAGAAATCTGAATTGAAATGTAAGAAAGAGGTCAAGTAAAGTTGCAGGCAGCCTTGGTAGATGGGAGGGAGAAGAGGCCGGAGAATGGCAAAGTGTGTACAGAGGGCACTGATAAGGGAAAAGCAAAATAAAATGTGTGTGTGTATGCAGTAAGTAAAGAGACAGAGAAAGGCGGGAGGAAAGGGGGAAGGGGGGGGTGCTAGCATCAGACTGATGCGTGTACTTTCCAAGGAACAGGACAAGATGAAATTGTGCTGATAAACAAGGAACAGGAGGAAATGTATGTACCAAAGAAGGGCAAAGGAAGTTGTTGAATGTATGTGAAAGAGGTCATGATAAGAATGTTTTTCTACGCAACTGTATGTAAAATGACTGTATGTGATGCAAACCTGTATCTGATTCCATGCTGTATAAAAGATCCAGAAAGAACTTTGCCGGGGGCTCTTGATTTGAGTCACAGACTCCTAGAGCCTATCTAAGGCCTTAAATAAAGTTGGTTTCCCTTCTCCAAATCAGTGTGTTTATTGGGCAGGGCATACACACTGAGGCCCGAATCACTTTGCCGGGAGAGGACACCTTTTTGGTGCCGGCAACAGTTTTGGCGTCCCTGGGTGGGCCTCCTCGTAAAATTGCCTTGCCCGTATTCCTGGAGGGGCCTTTGAGGGGGAGAACGACCAAAGTCCAGCGCGCACCGGCAACTTGACCGGAGGACCTTGGCGGATAGCCCTCAAAGACCCCAAAGGGACATGATGGTGCAACGCCAGCTGTAAGTGGAGAAGGGAGTTTGAGAGCAACGGTGAGGAACCGCAAGGAACGAAGGAAAGAGGTAGGCTTTTTGGTGAAAACCCCTCTTCATTTCTCCCATTGGTGCTCAGGGGACGCCCTGACAGGTAGGAACCAGGGAGATGGGACAGGAACAGAGTAAAGGAAAGGAGTGAGGTGCACTCCCTTGGAATATGAGTTAAAGAGTTGGAAATCTTTGGAAAGGATCCAAAGAGGGGGAAAAAAAAGAAAAAAAACAAGAAAAAGGAGAAAAGGGGAGTGGTTTTTGGTTTGGACACTGGTGATCCATTTGCCTCCTCCCAAGGTATGTTTCGCCTTTCTTTCCCATTTGGCCGTGATTCTTTGGGATCTCGGGTTTGGGTGAGTGTCAGTCTTGCATCTGCAAGTGTCTCACATTTGGAGGGAAGCAGGGGGGGCGAAACGACTGAAGGAGGAGAAGAGGGGTGACCCTTTGAGAAGCATGCTTTGGTATTTGGTATTTGGGAGCTGCAGCAAGAATGACAAGATCTGAATTAAGTTTTGCAATAAAGAGTGGCCACTGTTCAATGCCGGCTGGGGGAATCTTAGAATGTAAAAGTAATTGTTGTTGTTTATGACATAGGGAGGGGCACGGGGATTAGTTTAATTGCATTGATGTTTGTGATGTTTGACAGTTTGTGACACAAAGAAAAATCTTCTTTGGATTCAAAAAGTGTAAAATGAACTCTTGTAAGGTCATGATGATAAAAATCTAGGTCAGGTAATCCTTAACCCCTTGTTCTTCCAGATTCCGAGCCTCAGTGGGGAAGTGTGCCTTTTGATCCAGGGTATGATGCTCAAGGGATTCCAGATGCAATTTGGTTTGGGGTGCAGGGAGGTGGCTTGAAAACCCCATCCCCTCATCCAGGGGAGGCTGACTTAGAACTGGCTAGTAGGGGAGGTGAAGAGAGAGGCAAAAGAATGTGGGTACGTACTGTAAGGAAAGAAGACACTGAGAGAGGTTGCCCTGAATTGCAAGTCTCAGATTGACAAAGGTCATGAAGAAAGGCCCAGTTGTGTAAGCGTGAAGTTGTGTTTTTGGGGTACAGATTGGCAAAAGAAACTTTTAGGGAAGGAAGGGTGCAAGCTATCCAACAAATGCCATGCCCTAAAGACCCCAAGGCCTAAAGAACATTTTTTTGAATTTAATGGGTTCTGCAGATTGTGGATCTCAGATTATGGCCAAGCCCCTGTATGAGTCGCTTACTAAAGAAAAATATCAGCAGTTGGAGATGTACCAAAAAGATGGAAAAAGCTTTCCTTGAATTAAAGCAAGCTCTGTTGTCTGCCCCTGCATTAGCAATCCCTAACCCTTGTAAAGGCTGCATGTGCATGAGAAGAAGGGAATGGCATCAGGTGTGTTGTCTCAGAGAATGGGGAATACCTGGAGACCTGTGGGATAGCTTTGCTGGTAGAAGATGTGCAGAAGACTGCTATGGATGCAGATATGGAAGTGCACACACCACATGGGGTGACCCAAATACTTGGAATTACAGGAGATAAGTTTTTGAATCCAGCTAGGCAGTCCAAATATAAAGTTTTCCTGTTGCCAAATCAAGGTCTGTCATACAAGCTCAGCAAGGCTTTGAATTCAGCTACTTTGTTTCCTATGCCAGATGTTAATTGTCATGACTATCTTCAAGTTTTAGAGCAAACAACTCTGGTGAGACCTGATCTTACAGATGTGCCATTGGAAGAACCTAAACCTGAACTGTTTGTTGGTGGATCCAGCCAGGTTCTAGATGGTAAGAAGTGTACTGGATGTGCTGTTGTGACAGAGAAAATGCTTGTGAAAGAATGCTTACCAAGTCACTGGTCAGCCCAAGCTGCTGAATTAACTGCTCTCACTTGAGCCCTTGAATTAGCTGAAGGGAAGTAAGCTAACATTTACAGACTTTTGATATGCTTTTAGCACAGTATGTACATGCGAATGGAGTGCTGTGGAAAGAAAGTGTTCATCACTGCATTGGGACAGAAGATTGCAAATGAAAAACAGATACTGGACCTTTTAGAAGCTTTAATGAAACCAAGAGAAATTGCTGTGATGTATGTGCTGACATATGGAAAGGGAGTTACTCCTGAGACACATAGTGACCCCAGGCCTGTATGTAGGAACCCAGAGAGTTGCAGCCAACTGCCCCTCATGTGTGAAGGCTAACCCAAGACCAGCTGGACCTCCTCCACTGATGGGAGGTAGGCCATGGGCTTTCTACCCATTTCAAAGACTTCAGATAGACTTTGCTGAACTACCACGCTCACATGGATATAGTTATCTACTTGTTATTGTGGACCAATTGACTAGATGGGTGGAAGACTTCCCAACTTGCACAGCATCTGTGAGTTTTTGAAAACTATGTTAACAAAACTCTCTGCACAGGACTCCAAGTCCTTCCCATAGCTTTACCTAGGATCTGGTGTCAGCCAAGGGGAGGGTTGAAATTGTCACCTTTTTGAGTTACTTTATGGGAGACCCCCTAGAATTTTGCTCATGACCATTGCTCAGAATGTAAAATGTAAGTGTTGAAATGAGAAATAATGAAATTATTATTTCTATAATGAAGTTAAAGAATATGTTATTACTTTGCAGTTTGTTTTGTCTTCTCTTTCCAGACAACTGGGAGATTGGGTGCTGTTTAAGTCCCAGAAGGACAACCCCCTTGAGAAGTGGAATTACACCAGGCTGAAGAGGGTGCCAACCCCACCAACCACAGGGAGGACTGAGGAACTGGACTGGGCAAAAAGGAGACTCTGATCTGAAATTGTTGTATTGCACAAAATAAATCTGTAATGCCAGAGCTGGGATCCCTTTCGGCCCCCTCCCCTTCTCCGGCCCCTCCCGAGCTTGGTCCCTCATGTTCCCCTCACCCTGGGGAAGAGATAATGGAAAAGGTAGCAGGGCTCTACCCTCTCTTGGTTGAATTGCTAGAAGTGACCCAAAAGGCATATAGATCATGGGCAGAAGAAAAGGAAAAGAGGATAGCAATGGCAGTAAGAGAGACTCAGAATGATCCCCTTGGAGGGCAAGGGCAGAGACAGCAGGGGCAGCAAGGTAGACGTGGGAGAAGGCGCCCTGGGCCACGGCAGCGGAGGCTAAGACGAGACCAGTGTGCTCTGTGTCACAAGATTGGCCATTGGAAAAATACCTGCCCCGAAAGAAGGCAGACCCCCATGATGGCACAGCAAGAAGAAGAAAAATAGCAGGAGGAGGGGTTGCCCCAACCCTCCGAGCTACAGTGAGCCTGCTAAGTTTTGTTGGACTATGGAAGATTGCTTTGGGGATCCTCACCCAAACCCTGCCCCCCCCATACCTGTATGCACACCGCACATGGTAGAGGCTTCGCTAGGTGCAAAAGGAGGGTTGTGGTTGGCTCAAGCCTGAATGGCTCGCCACCAAGCCAAGCTAGTGGGGGGGGGGCTAGAGTAACTCTCCTTCCTTGCAACACACTGAACCCTGTCACCCTCTTTCCTTAGACAGGAGAAATTGAGCATGTTTACAGACTGTTGAAATCCCTTTTCCAGCCGAGTGAATTTAAAGGACATTCCTCTTGAGAATGCAGATGACTGTGGAGACCAAAACCCTGCCTCCAGAGACCTCAGCGCAAGTGGCAGAAGTGGCTGCCTGGACAAGGGCACTGGAACTGGCTGAAAAGAAAGGAGTCACCATCTGCACCGCCAGCTACGCGTCTGGAGTGGTGCATGCCCATGCTGGACTGTGAGAAAAGAAGGAGGCAAAGTGATGGAAGCAGCCCTCATTCCTTCCAGTGGAATTGCCCGGCGGCAGAGTACCTAGAAGAACGGAAAAAAGTTGGCCCTTTTGCCTGTCAGAACCCTGCCAAGGGGGAGGATGGGGTGTCCCTTTGAAACCATGTTTGGAAAGCCCTGGTCAATTGTATCCCAGCTCCGGTAGCTGAATGGGTGGAGGAAGGGCAACTCATTGCTTCCTATTTGTGTTCTGTGTCTGCTGTTTTGTTTTGATTTCTCTTCACAGGAATGTAAGAAATGCCCAGCCCATGCCCTTGGATGGCCGGGAGACTTTGTCTTAGTCCGGACGTGAGAAAAATGAGCCACCGAAAGAAAAAAATTGAGAAAAGCCTCTTCAAGTGTCGTTAATCAACTAGACTGCTGCAAAAGTGGGGAAAAGAAAGTTCCAGCCCTGAGTAGTGACTGTGTCTCCTGTAACATCAATGGATCCAGAGGACTTGGAACTCAAGCTTTTGTTCAAAAAGCAAAAATAATGGGCTGGTGGAAAATATTGGTGCTGTTGGTGCTCCCTGTAAAGGTCGGGACTGTACATCCTCCACACCTGAGAGCACTGAAGACTGGTAATGTAGACCATGACTGCTAAATATGTAGAAAAAGAAAAAAAAAATGCAAAAAGGGGGAAATTAGGTGAGAACACTCGGGCTGTGTATATGGGATTGAGTGTTCTCAAAAGGAGGGAGTTGTTGGGGACCATGTGAATTTGTACTCCTGTTCTAATGTTTAGCTAGGCCTGACTAGAGAATCTTGCATTCTTGTTTTCTGCTTTCTGTAAAATTGTTTCTTGCTTTCTTGCTGCTCTGTGAAACTGCTTGCTAAAGTTGCAAAGAAATCTGAATTGAAATGTAAGAAAGAGGTCAAGTAAAGTTGCAGGCAGCCTTGGTAGATGGGAGGGAGAAGAGGCCGGAGAATGGCAAAGTGTGTACAGAGGGCACTGATAAGGGAAAAGCAAAATAAAATGTGTGTGTGTATGCAGTAAGTAAAGAGACAGAGAAAGGCGGGAGGAAAGGGGGAAGGGGGGGGGTGCTAGCATCAGACTGATGCGTGTACTTTCCAAGGAACAGGACAAGATGAAATTGTGCTGATAAACAAGGAACAGGAGGAAATGTATGTACCAAAGAAGGGCAAAGGAAGTTGTTGAATGTATGTGAAAGAGGTCATGATAAGAATGTTTTTCTACGCAACTGTATGTAAAATGACTGTATGTGATGCAAACCTGTATCTGATTCCATGCTGTATAAAAGATCCAGAAAGAACTTTGCCGGGGGCTCTTGATTTGAGTCACAGACTCCTAGAGCCTATCTAAGGCCTTAAATAAAGTTGGTTTCCCTTCTCCAAATCAGTGTGTTTATTGGGCAGGGCATACACACTGAGGCCCGAATCACTTTGCCGGGAGAGGACACCTTTTTGGTGCCGGCAACATAAGAAGAAATTTTAGTTCCTGTTTCAGGCCTGATTGACACAGCAGTTGTTGTTGTTTAATTGATTCTTCACGCTCTGTTCTGCCACCTCACACTCCATGGAAATACATTCAAACGAGGCATCGAAGTGTTGGTATGTGCCATGGCAGCATAGCCAGATTATTCTTGTATTTTCTTAAAAGATTTCACCTAAATCTTTTATGTTTCACTTCATAAATAATGAAAAAATGGAGTTTCGTATAATTAAGCAGCTCTCTGCACATTTATAAGAGCATGCATTTCTACGCCCACTGGAAGTAGCATTCTGTAATTGAAGTTGACATGTGGCAGCCGTTACTCCTACATGTCTGTGAACACGGAAGCATCATTTAGTGTTCAACGGCAGCTGATTGCCAGTCGGGAGCTCTCAGTCCAGTACTTTGCTTGCCAGCATATCTCCAGCATACTAGAAACGATCAGGTATTTATAGCACACTAGAGCCAGGACCGGTGCAAGGCAGTTTGGTGCCCTAGGCAAGATCAGATATTTAGCGCCCCCCCTTCCCACTTGAGAGCGCTGTATTTTTTTCCAAGGTGTTTCTGGCGCCCCCTTTAGCCCTGCGCCCTAGGCAGCTGCCTAGTTGGCCTAATGGTAGCACCGGCCCTGACTAGAGCTGAGATTAGTAAAAAAGGAAAGCGAGGTGGAAAATAATTTCCAGTTATCCTTCTATTAACAGACAAGTTTGAGGAAAAGCTATAGCTGTATTGTGTAGGTATATAAACTGCTGAAAGGTAATAGGAGCGCAAATATTGTTTAATAAAACAGGGATCTGAGCTCATATTTGGTACTGATTGGGTAGTGGGGAGCTGGTGTCTAGAGTTGCCACTGAGTTCTGAACATACATAAGAGCTTTGGAGTATCATCCTGTCCTGCTCCCAGGCCAGCAAGTGCCCAGTCATGGCTTGGTTAGGTTCAGGAAATAGCATGGAGAGCAGCCAGGTCAGTCCAGAATCTTATACAAGAGTTCCAATTATTCTTCACAGGAGAGAGCAGAGGCGAGGTCAAAGCATTCCAGAGGTTGGTGCACAGGAGTCAGTTGTGTCAAGCGTCAAGGCCAGTCAGGGGGAGTCCAAAAGGATAGTCCAAAGGATCAGCCAAGTGTCTAGGAGTCTGTCCAGTCTGGTGTAATCAAGGTGAAGCACAAGGATGAATACTGTTGTCTGCAGTGACAGGCTGACCTCAGCTGGGCCAATTTATAGGTGGCCGTAAATCAGCACAGCTGGATAATTAGGTCAGCGTGTTGCTTTTAAGGGAGGCGCCATGCAGAAGGTTCCCTTTGCTCTTTTGCTGCTTGCATTTGAGCCTCCGCTGTTCAGAGGGATGAGTTATCTGCAGGCTCTGGCTCCTGTATTTGGGGGAGTCTAGGCACAGCACAGGTGGGGCCAGGTTGCTCTTCTGATGGCTCCAGGGGGAGGCTGTCAGCCAAAGCCTCTAGTTCAGTGGTTCCCAACCTTGGGTCCCCAGATGTTGCTGGACTACAGCTCCCAGCATCCCTTGCCATTAGCCATGCTAGCTGGGTATGTAGTGAGCTGTAGGCCAGCAATATCTGGGGACCCAAGGTTGGGAACCACTGCTCTAGTTCCTCGCCTGGCTCGGGCCTGTTATGCTGGCTCTCCCACTCCTGCTCTTCATTCGAAGACTCCTCCAGGCAGGGCATGACACATCCCACTAGTCCAGGAGAGATAGCAAAAAATACATGCAAACTTTAAAATAATTGCAACAGATTTGGGTGTGGTGTTTTTTTTTTTAGAGAATAATCATTCTCTCAATAGTCATTCTAGCATTAGACATAATGTACTAAAAGTTGTACTGTCCAGCTTGATGCGAAATAGGTTTTATTCATTTTTTCATCCCAACTTGTTAGGCTGGCCTTCTTACAGGATGACCATATTCCAGGCACCACAGGTCTCCATCCTGTGGGGTCTTCTAAGGCCCCATGTGGTTGCTGAGGTGAGGCCTCTTCCCAGGCTCTGAGAAGGGGAGTGGACATGCTCCAATGAAACAGGAAGTGACCTGTTTCCATCATGTCCAGCATCCTGTTTCCAACAGTAGCCAGCCAGATACCAGCAGAAAGTGCACAAGCATGAAATCCATCCCCAATCTGTTCGGAGAAAAGTTGTGCGGAAGTAATTAGTTACTGGAATTAGCTGTGTTGTACACAAGACAGTTCTCTTAAGTCTCCTCCCTGCCATGTTGGGCTTCACTAGACTTACACTAAGACAGGGGTGGGCAAAATGCAGTTCAGTGGCCACATGTAGCCCCTGCCAACCCCCCCTTGTTTCAGGAGGACACCCCCAAAATTAAAAAAAAAAACCTGTTTTCAAACAAAATGGCATCTGGAGCTACTATGGAATGCCAAAAGGGTCAAAATTATCTTGTTTGCAAGCTAATTTTGACACTTTGGGCATTCTGTAGCAACTCCAGCCACCATTTTGCTTCCCCCCCCCTGCCTTTGGCACCTTCAGAGGCTGATCCAAAATTAGTTCAGAATCTGGCTTAAGAAACTGGATGTTAAGTGGCTGTTGGATGTTGTAATAGTGCTACATCACAAACCACCAATGATCTTCAGTTTGACTAAATCATGTCAATTTAATGTTTTTATGGTTAGAGGCAGGTAACAAATTGAAAGCAAAAAGAATATCACCAGAGTAGACTGTTGAGGTAGAGTTGTTGCAAAAATACTCCGAGTCCTTTCTCCTTTTAACTCAATTGCTAAGAGAAAGGGAAGCAGCACACACCAGCAGTGAGTTTTTCAAAGTTTTATTTCTGCGCAAAAAGGACCAGCTGGGGCGCGTGCCCAAATCAAAGCTGGACAAGGATCAGTGGGGCATACAAGCCTTCTTATACATTTTTACAGCCATGGGTGGTTCTACTTTCAGCGAATCAAATACAACCATTAAACCGTGCCAACCAGTCAAATTCCATTCCTCCTTTAGGACGACAACCAACCAGATGTGTTTCTCTGAACATGGCAAATTTTAATCTCTAGTTAGATAGATGGCCACCTGGCCATCTTCTTGGCTAAAGATGTGGTTTCTCATGACCTCTTAGGTCACCTAAGATATCGGGCCTTGCTACTTTGAGCGGTACATCTTATCACTCAAAGGGACTCTTCTCTCGCTTGTATTCTGGGATTTGGCACCCAGGGATAGGCTTTTGGGATTAGATAACAACTAAGGCGAAAACATGGCGGCTAAACATACAATTCAACAAAGAATACAATACAATCAGAACAGACCTTCAAGGTTCTCTGTCTGGAACAACAAAGCAGATAAACAAAGCAGGTGCAGTGGCACATGGTATGTGGGCAGAATCTAGGTCAACTAACGGGGTGCAAAACAGTTCATGAGGCTTTTGGACCTTTTGTCTTAACAAATCCCTATTGACAGCAAAGTGGTCTTTCAGGGATCTTTGGCCTGTGTGAGGACTGTTCCCTAATGTCACTCTTGCTGGTCAGGGGATGCTGGGTCTTGCAGGACCTTTCTGTTTGTCTAAACATGCAGGGACTGGGTCTTCTGTGCAGCTTTCTAACTCAGACTTCTGTCATTGTAGGTTAGTCTGGTCCTTTGGCATTTCAGACATGATACTGGGACCTTTCTGCTGTGAGGCATGTGGCCTTTGTGTGTAAGGCAGGTGCCTTGTTGCTAAGCTTCTGTGTTACCTATGTGAATGGCCAATGCCTCTCTCACCTGGGGTCTTAGGTGTTTTGGGCCTGGCTGGATCTTAAGAGTCCATTCTGTGGCTTTCTCTTAATTTTGCCTGGAGACTGCTCTTCTGCATCTTGTTTACAGCTAGTGGCGAAGCAAGAAGGCCCCATTGTTCTCTTGTTCATCTTGAAAGTATCTTTTTAGGGTTACTTCGGACAGACCAGACTTCTGGGGGTTCAGCCAACTATACTGATAACATTCTGCAGGCGGCCGGCCAAAACTGTGTGTGTGCGTATGTGTCTGACTACCTGTTTTTAAAATGAGGTTTGTGTTTTCTTCTGATGCAAGCTATGTACTTGGACCTGTTTAATACACGTGAAAGCTAGGCAGGAACTTTCTGTACATGCTTTGGGTCTATTTTTATCTAACAGAGTGAACAGACAAAAGAAGAGAAGGGCATAGCGACTGAGGTCAGGCCTGAAGAGAGTAGACTGAAGCCCAGTGGAGATGGCAAGCTAAGAAAGCGTTGGAGTTCTCTGACTAAGGTCCTTCTTTGGCTCCCCTCTGCTTTTGAAAGCTTTGCTACAGGGGTCCCCAACAATTTGAGCTCACAGAAACTTGAGAAAGTGTCAGCACCACCACAAAAAGGCAGCAACAGTGTGTGCGGCTAGTAACAAAGGACCAATAAGTTCCAAGAAACTGAGTACAAGGAAGTTTAATAGATTTCATAGGATCATAGAGTTGGAAGGAGCCTACAAGGCCATTGAGTCCAACCCCCTGCTCAATGCAGGAAACTAGAGGAGGGGTCTCCCATCCCATACAAGTAATAACCAGGCCTGACCCTGCTTAGCTTTCCACGCTCAGACAAGCTGAGCCAGCGTAAGCCACAAGGGTTGAACCTGAGCCCCAAATGCCAAACCACATATTTTCTCATTTTCACATTTGGCGACAGAGCCTGTATGAGAATTTAAAAATTAATACTTTTTCCTCACTGTCCACAATGGAAAATGAATTTATAATTTTAAATTCTCATACAGGCTCTGTCGCCAAATGTGAAAATGAGGGAGAAGTTCTACAGATCCCCTTTATCACAGACAATCCTTGGATAATGTGCATTTGCCTGGACCCACCCACCCCCGCCCTCAACATCCCCGTACCCATCCTTACCTGTCAAGAAGGAGGACGCCAGAGCCATGGGGGGGTCCAAGGTGGTGCAGCAAGAGCCAGGCGGCGAAGGTTAGCCCGGGGAAGCGGAGCAGCTGAGCCACTGCTCGGAAGCTGCCGGAGAGCCAGAGCATCGTCCCCTGGAGACGAGCGCTCGGGTTGTTGCTGCTGCTGCTGCTGCTGCTGAGGGAGAGAGAGCAGGGCTGAGCGGCGCGTGGAGGAGGAGGAGACCGGGCAGGGAAGTTGCTGCTTGTTGCTGCTGGGGATGCAGAGGAAGGAGGGAGGGAGGGACGGAGGGCAGAGAAGGTGGGAGGGCTTCGCTGGCTGCTCTTGCTCGCAGTCCGGGCCGAGCTTTGAGGCGCTCTCCTGCCCACTGGCCCCTCCTGAGGGGGATATGGGTGAGGCGGTGGGAGGGTGGGGTGAGACGCTTCCCCCCCCCCGTTTCTGGCACCCCCTTTAGCCGCTGCCTAGTTCGCCTAATGGTAGCACTGGCCCTGACCAGAAGGAGGGCCTTTTCTGCTGTGGCACCCCGGTTGTGGAATGAGCTCTCCAAAGAGGCTCGCCTGGCGCCCACATTGTACTCTTTCCGGTGCCAGGGGAAGACCTTTTTATTCTCCTAGGCATTTAAATCATTTTAATCATCTTAATCATTTTTATCTGGTAGTTTTTAACTCTGTTACTGTAATTTGAACTGCTGCTAGTTTTGCTGCTTGTTTTTATCTGTGGTTTTAAATTTTATACTTATATTATATTGTATTTTATGGTTTTAACTGTTGTAAACTGCCCAGAGAGCTTCGGCTATTAGGTGGTATAAAAATGTATTAAATAAAAATAAATACATAAATATTTGACCCCTCAAATCACAACAAAATACTCATTTCACAGAAGGCAAACTGGTTGAGTGGCCAAATGCACACCCTTTCTTAGATGGGATCATGAACAAAACACTCGCGCACACTTTTCTCACCAACCAAACACACACATACACTAGGGATGGGTGAGAAAATCATTTGGTGACCTTACCAAATTTGCACTTCCCGAACTTATGCAAGAACCAGAACGTGGTTATACAGCAATATTCATGCTTCTCAGAATTTTACAATGCAGTTTGCAGATCAAAAAATGCTCCCAAACATGTGTACAATAGTGAAAAATTCATAGAACAATGAATATAATAGGGAGAGTGTGCACAAAAATGCATTATGTTAGAGAAAATTGCTTGCAAAAAATGCATACCGTACATTTGGATATTTAGGGACTTGCATACAAAAATATATATCTTAGAAGAGATGTACACAAACATGCATGCACTTTTTCATGTGGACTTTAAAAAAAAGCACACTGATGAGAAATGGGATGAAATTTGGCATGGCAAGCGACTCTAATGAGAAAAGGAGCCCAGGATGGGAGTTTTTAAAAAAGGAAATTTTAAAGGCACAATTGCAAACAATTCCCACAAGGAAAAAAGGCAGAGGGCAACAGAAGAAGCCAATGTGGCTTCACAATAAACTCAAAGATGACCTGAAAACAAAAAAGGACACGTATAGGAAGTGGAAGGAAGGCCAGGCTACAAGGGAAGAGTACAGGCAGGCAGCACAGAACTGCAGGAATAGTGTCAGGAAGGCTAAAGCTGAGAATGAGCTAAGGTTAGCAAGGAATGCTAAAAACAACAAGAAAGCTTTCTTCAGATACATGCACAGTAAAAGACAGAAGAAAGAAATGGTGGTTCAACTACGCGATGAGGATGGCAAATTGATAACAGAAGACAAAGAAAAGGCAGAAGTGTTCAATTCCTACTTCGGCTTGGTCTTCTCCCAAAAGAGGGTCTATGACCCCCCCTGGCAAACCTGAAGTGCAAACTGAAGGGGCAGGATTGCAGCTTGAGATTGATAGGCAAATGGTCAAGGAGCACCTGACTGCTCTGAACGAGTTTAAATCTCCAGGGCCTGATGAACTGCATCCTAGAGTAATAAAGGAACTGGCAGAAGAACTCTCAGAACCACTGTCTATTATCTTTGAGAAATCATGGAGGACAGGTGAAGTGACAGATGACTGGAGGAGGGCAAATGTTGTTCCCATCTTCAAAAAGGGCAAGAAGGAAGAACCTGGGAACTATAGGCCAGTCAGTCTGACATCAATCCCGGGGAAAATTTTGGAGCAGATTATAAAGAAGTCAGTCTGCAAGCACCATAAAAACAATGCAGGGATTACTAGAAGCCAGCATGGATTTGTCAAGAACAAATCCTGCCAGACTAATCTGATCTCATTTTTTGATCGGGTAACCTCCCTTGTGGACTGTGGGAATGCTGTGGACATCATATATCTGGACTTCAGCAAAGCTTTCGACAAAGTGCCTCATGATATCCTGATTAGCAACTTCAACATTTTTATTAATGACTTGGATGAGGAGGTACAGGGAATGCTTATCAAATTTGCAGATGACACAAAAGTTGGGTGGAACAGCTAATACTCTGGAAGACAGAAACAAAATTCAAAGTGACCTCGATAGGCTGGAGCGCTGAGCCGAAAACAACAGAATGAAATTTAATAGGGATAAATGCCAAGTGCTGCACCTAGGGAGAGGAAACCAAATGCAGAGTTACAGAATGGGGGACACTTGGCTCAACAATACTACAAGTGAGAAGGATCTTGGAATTGTGGTAGATCACAAACTGAATATGAGCCAGCAATGCGATGTGGCTGCAAAGAAGGCACATGCTATTTTGGGCTGCATTAATAGAAGTATAACTTCCAAATCGCGGGAAGTGATAATTCCCCTTTACTCGGCACTGATTAGGCCTCATCTTGAGTACTGCGTCCAGTTCTGAGCACCACACTTTAAGAAGGACGTAGACAAACTGGAGAGGATTCAGAGGAGGGCAACAAGGATGATAAAAGGACTGGAAACAAGCCCCTATGAGGAGAGACTAAAAGAACTGGGCATGTTTAGCCTTCAGAAGAGGAGACTGAGGGGAGAGATGATTGCACTCTTCCAGTACTTGAAGGGATGTCACACAGAGGAGGGCCAGGATCTCTTCTCGATCATCCCAGTTTGCAGGACACGGAATAATGGGCTCAAGTTACAGGAACCTAGATTCCACCTAAACATCAGGAAAAATTTCCTGACTGTTAGAGCAATAAGACAATGGAATCAACTACCTATGGAGGTGGTGGGCTCTCCCAGTCTGGAGGCATTCAAGGTGCAACTGGACAATCATCTGTCAGGGATGCTTTGACCTGGATTCCTGCACTTAGCAGGGGGTTGGACTCGATGGCCTTGTAGGCCCCTTCCAACTCTACTTTTCTATGATTCTATATGATTCTATGAAATGAAGTTAATGTTGGGAAAATGAGAAACTGGGCAGAATCAGATTTGACAGATTTGGCTATTCCCAACGCACGCACGCACGCACACACGCACTCACGCACGCACACAGACACACTTTCTCACAGGATCACCCACCCCAAACCCCTCTCCCTTTCAAGTGTAGTGGGGCACTACCACACTTGCCCTTTACCATGTTATCTCCTTTCCATGTCTTCATTGGGGTGGAGCTGGCATAGGAACTCCAGTAGGAAGCCTGCGGAGGGCAGAACCCTGAGGAAGGCAAGTTGAGAGTTTAAACTTCAAAAAAGGTCAACATGGCTGGCATTACCTCCCCTTTCTGCACTGGCCTGAAGTCCCCTAGAGAGGACCAAGCTCCTGGCTTCTCCCGCCCAGTAGCTGTTGCCTGTTCTCCCTGTCCAACCAGAGAATAGCTAACAGGTACTGGGAGGGAGAACCCAGGAGCTCAATCCTGCACAGGAGATTCCAAGCCAAGTCAAGCAGAAAGGGGGAAAGAATGCCAGTGTGAGGAAGGAACCCCATTCCAGTCCCAACCCTAAGAATTTCATTGGACCTGTCTTGAAAGAAAGAGAAGGAATTCAGATGTTCCCACAGCTTACTGAGGCAAAGAGAGCCCCAAACCCAAAACCTGAGCGTGAAGAAACTGAGGGTGCTCCAACTCCCCCCCCTTTTTTCCTGTCCAATCCTCATTAAAAACATTGAGAACAAAGGAAGCTGCCTTACACTTGGTCCATCCAGCCCAGTATTGTCCACACTAACTGGCAGCGGCTCTCCAGGGTTTCAGGCAGGAGCTTTTCCAGCCCTACCTGGAGAAGTGCAAGATTGAACCTGGGACCTTCTGCATGCAAAGCAGGTGCTCCACCGTTGAGCTACAGCCCTTCACCTAGTTAGGAGGACTGGCAGGCCACTGCCACTCCAGAACCTGAGTAGGGTCGCAAATTTAGCATCTGAAAAGCAGTACAGGAGTTCACCTTGAGACTTCTTGGTCTTGTGGGCTGAGTCATGGCTGCCCTGTAAAACAATACATTTTGCCTCTTTTCTCCCGTCTCCCCCTTAAAAATGGGTGTAAGAGTTGCTCTTGCATTCAAAGTTGAAACGCTGAACTGTATATTTCATTCTGACATTTCGGTGTTCAAGGAGATATTGTGTTTCAAAAGAAGAATGCTGAATAGGCAAGCTAAAGAAAAGACTTCATTCTGCCTGGCCAATTATTTTAGACAAATCTTAGGAATGTTGATTCTGCAACAAAAAGTTGGAAACCTTTCGCTGGTTGGCTGTTCGATAGTAGCTTCTGATGAATGGCAGCCAAGAATTCAACTATAGCACATTTTTGTTAACTCTTATTTGCATACATCACACAAGTGTGAAAGTGATCTATTTCCAACCATTCATGGCGGGGTGGGAGGAAACATGTGGCCCATGAGCTACATGCCACCCTTCTGATCATCAAGCCACCTAAAGAAAAGTACCCTTTCTCCACTCCACTTTGCTCTAGAAGAGATAATATCTGGGTTTCCTATTCCATTTCTTTTCCTTTCCACCTCTCTAGCTTTCCAAACAAGTTAGCCATGGTGCTGCTTGCCAGCATTGTTTATGCTCCATACTCCTTCTTTAACACAATTAGGATCTCCTCCTGTTTATCTGGTGTCTATTGCCCTCCCCTCTTCTTATTTGGCATTAGGTTCCTCCCACCTCTACCTCCTCGTAGATTTAACCAAAGATTTGCTAGTCCCATTTGAACACCATCCATATGTGTACCTCTTCTATCCCTTGTAATAAATGGCATATTTGATCATGCTAAGCTCTAATCTGTGTGTGTTTTCATGCTGGTTCCCCACTCAGTCATCCCAATTCCTGCTGCAGGGGACCAACTGAAGACCCTTAAGATGTGTATCTTGGATACTTGTTGTAACAAGTTGGTCCACCTCCTAGGCAGGGGAGGCCTCAGAGCCCAAATCTCTCTCCTCACCCTACTCAGGGGTTAGCAGATTGGATCCTTCTTACTCTGTCTCTGCAAAGTCAAGAAGCCCATCTAATCACTGGTGCTTCCCCATAGAGGGAACATATGGGCTTCAACTTATTTGTGGATTAGCAGTGGGGAACCTTTTCAAACCGACGGCTGGATTAAGTTTCAGAGAAGCTCTCAGGGGCCACATTCCAGTGGTGGGTGGGGCTGAAGGCAAAAGGGGTGAGGGCAAAAGCAAAGAGGGTGGAGCAAAAATTATCCCCCCCCCTACAAAAAATACCAGGATATTGTAGCTTAAAGCTGCCGGTAACTAAGCCAGCATTTCAACCTTTTAGAATGGCAAAAACTGCACAAATGCTGGGAAACCACCACACACAAGCTATGTTTGGGGAAAACAGGGAGGGGCCAGGGGAAGGAGGTATGACCATCTGGGAAACCCCTGAAGGCCAGATTGGTACCCCAGGAAGGCCAGATTTGGTGCTCAGGTCTGAGTTTCTTCACCCGTGCTTTAGATCCAGAGTTGCACATCACCTAGTAGTTTTAAGATCCTTTTCACTTGCCCCAACCCCAAAATACAGAACCTTCTCTGGCACTGCTCCATGCTTGCCATAGGAGAGGTATTATTTATTTTATTTATTTACAAAATTGAAAAACTGCTTTATATCTAAAATATTATTGAGTGGTGAACAGTAAAGAGAAAGCAATCAAACCAGAAAAGGATAAACAATATTTAAAATCAAGTTATAACAATAAAACCATGGGTTTTAATTAAATAAATAAAAACATCTTTGGCAGGTGCCAAAAACAGAGCAATGTTGGCACCAGCCTGACACCAACTGTAGGTATTCCAGAGAGAGGGAGCCAGTATACTGAAGAGTCAAGAGTCTAGAGTAGACTCTAAACAGACCTTAGATTCATGCAGAACCACCAGGAGTACTTCATCCAATGAGCTCAGTGACTGGGCAGGCTGGTTAGAGAGAAGGCTCTCAAATTGTTCATACTCATCAATTAGGTAATGCTCAGCAGAAGGGCGGAAGAGGCAGACCTGGTTCTGGTGCAAAAGGGAGCCCTGCCTGCCCTGATGCTCTGTTCCCCAGCCCACCTTCCTCTCTTAGCTCCCATCTCCCCTCTTTCCACCTTTCCCTTGGATACCTTGGGCCATATAGGGAAGCAAGGACAGTAGAAGAGCATCAGGCAACTGGGTGCCACTGTCAGTATCTCGTACCGACTGCAAACAATGTTTCATGTTGTTTACGAGCCTGTGACTCATCACAGTGTCTTGTGATTGCATGGGATGGCAAGGTGAGTAATTGTTCTATTTATAGGAGCTGTGTGCCCCATGTTCTGTCCACATGACCTGCAGGAGGTACCACTGTCCCCTGACTTTGAGAAGTGGACCTCAGACTCTGCTAGTGAATACGGAGACCATGAGGAGCAGTCCTCAAGAGACTCCTCCCTCCTCCAGCCTTCTCTCCCAGGAGAAGCCAATGCCTGCAAGAAAAGGCCGTTGGCTCTTTAACAGCCAGATACAACACCGGAGGGGGTGGGGCTTCCAAAAAGACTGTTGAGATCCAGGATTGCTGTCCATGGTCCTGAAAGAAACACTAGTCCCAGATGTGAACCAGTATGCCTCCTTGCCTGGGCCTAGCAGACGATGGATTCCCTGATGGAGCATGACAGATACTAAAGAACAGCCTTACCCAACCTGATGCCCTTAGGATGTTTTGTACTTTAACTCCCATCAGCCACAGCCAACATAGCCAATGTTCAGGGACTCTGGGAGGTGTAGTCCAAAATATTTGGAGTGCACCAAGCTGGGGAAGGTTGCTATCATCCCTTGTCATTTCAAGATTGGTCATCTGCAAAATCTTATGATTTCACTGAAACTCAGACTTCACCTGGTTTAGCCATGTCGGTATAATTCTATGTAAATTAGACATGCACTGTTTGTTTGTTTTAAAAAATTATAAACCAGGTTTCATCCACAGGATCCCAGGGTGGTGTACACAACATTAAAAACAACAAATCCAATGTATGTTTTTAAAAATTACACATTAGAAAACAAACAACTCTTCAACCAGCAAGCCAAACATAACGTAACAATCAATTCAGTTTTAAAATAACTTGAATTTAAAATATTAAAATTAAAATGTTAAAATGCCCAGGCAAAAAGAAACATTTTAACTTGCCATCGAAAAGAAAACTAAGTTGGCACCAATCATATTCCTTTGGAAGGGCATTCCAAAGTTAGGGTGCCACCACAGAGGAGGCCCTCTCCTTTGTAATGTTTGAGAGGCCTCACTTCAGATAGTGCATTACAATGTTTGAGCCATAACAGGGGTTTGTGCGCTAGGCTGAAGGGAGGTAAGAGGCAGACTACTTATTTCCCTTCAGCCACTAGAACCCCCAGCCCTTGACAGCTGAGGTTTAGAACTTGCACATGGCTTTCTGCTGCCAGAAATATTCCAATTGAAGGGAGGTGGTAGTGGGGTCATTCTGAGTTTACTATTTTTTGGAACAGTAGGTTCTTTACCATTAGTAGAGACCCTATTCTGCCCCCCTCGCTATTAACAATTAAGGGTGTCGGGATGCCCACATGTGGCATACCTATTTTACCCATACACAGTGGTTTTGCACTTCCCCTGGCTTCCTTTCGAATGGGTGCACGGATCAAGATGTGGTTCAAACATGAAATATGGAAACTGTACATTGGAAGTGCCCAACCCACCCGTCTTCAAGGCATATATCTCATAATGTACTTTGCATCTTTCTCCCTCCCCTTAAAAACAGATGCTGGAATTGAGCTATTGTTTGAACTTTAAAAGGATAACAATAATTCCAATTGTTATAGTGATACCTCACATGGAAAAATATCATTTTACAAGCTAGCAAACACAATGTCCAACAGGTGAGTTAAACCAAAAGCTGCACTTTGTTCAGCCAGTTGCATATATGTGACATTTTGATTATATGGTTGTGGATTACGGCCATGACATCTATTCCAGTGGTCAGAACAGACAAAGTCAAAGCTGGAGTTCCCACTGACTATGAATGACACTAGACTGGAGTAAGTCCACCAATGTCTATCAGCAGGGGAGGCTGGTGACTCCTATTTCAGTGGGGCTCCTTATCCATTGCAGGTTTTACAACTTTTATCTGGAGCTTTATAGGAGCTATCCATGGTGGTGAACCTATTTTGGAGATGGAGTTCAGCATCACAGACAGTTCCTATAAAATCTATGAAACCTGCAATGGATAAGGAGCCCCACCCAAGGAACTTTGGATATAATATAATGATGGAACAATGGGAACGTATGTGGACTAAAGGTATAAAATTTACATTGTGTTCTGATCTTAGAGAGAATTTTTACAAGATGATGTACCGTTGGTACCTAACCTCTGTGAAATTGACTAAGATGTATAAAAATTTGTCAAATGTTGGAAATGTCAAAATCATGAAGGAACATTTTATCATGTTTGGTAGACATGTAAAAAGTGAAAACATATTGGATACAAGTACACACATGGATACAAAGGATTTAAAAAGTAAATATTCAACTGAAACCAGAAATGTTCTTATATTGGGTACTAGCTTTTTTTTACCCAGCGTTGCTCGGGTCGTCATTTTCCTATAGGCACTCTTTGTTCGAAATTCCTTAAGGTAGCTGTCCGTTGTGAAATCCCTGTCCCTGTCCACCCCCCCCAGGACTGCACAATGAAATCCCTGCTTCCCCCCATGACTACACAATAAAATTCCAGCTTCCCCTCTCCCTGGGACTATGCAACAATGAATTCCCTGTTTCCCTCCCCACCAGTACTACACAATGAAATCCCTGCTTCCCCCCCCCCGGGACTATGCAACAATGAAATCCTTGCTTCCCCCCCCCCCGGGACCACACAATGAAATCCCTGTGCCCCCCCCGGACTACACAATCAAATCCCTGCTTCCCTCTCCCCCGGGACTATGCAACAATGAAATCCCTGTGTGCCCCCCCCCCCCGGAGCACACAATGAATTCTCTGTTTCCCTCCCCACCAGTACTACACAATGCTTTCCCCCCCCCCTGGGACTATGCAACAATGAAATCCTTGCTTCCCCCCCCCCCGGGACCACACAATGAAATCCCTGTGCCCCCCCTCTGGACTACACAATGAAATCCCTGCTTCCCTCTCCCCCGGGACTATGCAACAATGAAATCCCTGCTTCCCCCCCCCCCGGAGCACACAATGAAATCTCTGCTTCCCCTCCCCCCCGGGACTATGCAACAATGAAATCCCTGTGTCCCCCCCCAGGACCACACAATGAAATCCCTGCTTCCCCCCCCCCCCGGGACTATGCAACAATGAAATCCCTGTGTGTGTCCCCCAGGACCACACAATGAAATCCCTGTGCCCCCCCTGGGACTACACAATGAAATCCCTGCTTCCCCTCCCCCCTGGGACTATGCAACAATGAAATCCCTGTGTGTGTCCCCCCCCCCGGGATTACGCAATCAAATCCCTGCTGTCCCGGCTGTGGTTCATGTGAACATTCTGTTTGGACGTAGGAGAGATTTGCATATCTGCCTCTGATTGGGCCCCTGTGGAGGCAGTGCATACCAACATGCTAGGTGCCGTTGGAGCTATTTGCATAACGCCTCCTGAATGGCCCCTGCGAGCATTCCAAGCGACGCCATTGGCTCTCATCTATTTTGGGCCGTACAGGCGCGGCGAGGGTTTTTCGGAGATTTGAACCCACCAGTCTTTGTCCTTGGGTGATGGGGAGTATGCGTGCCAAGTGTGGGGCAGATCTGTCCAACCGGGTAGGAGCCTATGCGACGCGAACCCCCACGACGCGGACCCACGTACGTACAAACGGACAAACATTCACTTTTATATAGTAGATAATGGATTTACAACTTGAGAAAGACTATGAAACATTATTACAATATATGATGACAGCAGCAAGAATAATCTATGCTCAAAAATGGAAAGAAGCAGCAGTACCAATATAGAAGACTGGCTGTTGAAAATTTTGGACTTAGCAGAGATGGCAAAATTGATTGTTTAATTAGGGAGGAAAATTATCTTCATTTAAGAAAGACTGGAAACCTCTGGTGGACTTTTTGGGGAGGAGGGAAAGTGACTTAATAATTTTGGGTTTTGATTTTTAAATATTAGTAAAGGTGACAGAAATTCTTTCTGTGAAAATAGAGAAAACTTAGATTGGATATGGATTGGTAATGTTTGTCAGTCTGCAAGCACCTTGAAAACAATGCAGTGATTACTAGAAGCCAGCATGGATTTGTCAAGAACAAATCCTGTCAGACTAATCTGATCTCATTTTTTGATCGGGTAACCTCCCTTGTGGACTGTGGGAATGCTGTGGACATTATATACCTGGACTTCAGCAAAGCTTTCGACAAAGTGCCTCATGATATCCTGATTAGTAAGCTAGCTAAGAGTGGGCTAGATGGAACAACTATCAGGTGGATCCACAATTGGCTAAAGAATCGGACTCAAAGAGTGCTTATCAATGGTTCCTTCTCAAACTGGGGAGAGGTAACGAGCGGGGTACCACAGGGCTCGGTCCTGGGCCCGGTGCTCTTCAACATTTTTATTAATGACTTGGATGAGGAGGTACAGGGAATGCTTATCAAATTTGCAGATGACACAAAGTTGGGTGGAACAGCTAATACTCTGGAAGACAGAAACAAAATTCAAAGTGACCTCGATAGGCTGGAGCGCTGGGCCGAAAACAACAGAATGAAATTTAATAGGGATAAATGCCAAGTGCTGCACCTAGGGAGAGGAAACCAAATGCAGAGTTACAGAATGGGGGACACTTGGCTCAACAATACTACAAGTGAGAAGGATCTTGGAATTGTGGTAGATCACAAACTGAATATGAGCCAGCAATGCGATGTGGCTGCAAAGAAGGCAAATGCAATTTTGGGCTGTATTAATAGAAGTATAGCTTCCAAATCGCGGGAAGTGATAATTCCCCTTTACTCGGCACTGGTTAGGCCTCATCTTGAGTACTGCGTCCAGTTCTGGGCACCTCACTTTAAGAAGGACATAGACAAACTGGAGAGGGTTCAGAGGAGGGCAACAAGGATGATAAAGGGACTGGAAACAAGGCCCTATGAGGAGAGACTGAAAGAACTGGGCATGTTTAGCCTTCAGAAGAGGAGACTGAGGGGAGATATGATCGCACTCTTCCAGTATTTGAAGGGATGTCACACAGAGGAGGGCAAAGATCTCTTCTCGGTCATCCCAGTTTGCAGGACACAGAATAATGGGCTCAAGTTACAGGAACCTAGATTCCACCTAAACATCAGGAAAAATTTCCTGACTGTCAGAGCAATAAGACAATGGAATCAACTACGTAGGGAAGTCGTGGGCTCTCCCACTCTGGAGGCATTCAAGGTGCAGCTGGACAGACATCTGTCAGAGATGCTTTGACCTAGATTCCTGCATTGAGCAGGGGGTTGGACTCGATGGCCTTGTAGGCCCCTTCCAACTCTACTTTTCTATGATTCTATGATTCTATGAGGGAGAAGCCAAATACGATTTGTTTTTGTTTTGGAAAATTCAAATAAAAAAAAAAAGATAAGGAGCCCCACCAAAATTGGAGCCACCAGCCTCCCCTGTCTATCAGTTCAATATTGAAACAGATGTGGACATCCCGCTTAAGTTAGTTGGTACCAATCTGTGCTTTGGCACACGTTAAAAGGATGCTAGAGGGAAGTTCAGATAAAAATTTAATATGGGAGATAAAGAGATAAAATATTTAGGGATTAAAAACCTGAGTAGGAGGGCCAAGTTTAGTTTAGAGCTATGGTTAAATGTGATTTAAAAAAATAGGCGAAGACGGATGGAAAAAGCTGAAACATCTCTCCAAAGAAAGTTTAATATTGTTAAGATGAGTGAGTACACTACAGTAATACCTTGGATTGCAAGTAACTTGGTTTGAGAGTGTTTTGCAAAACAAGCAAATTTTTAAATATTTAAATTTTTTTGACTTGATATACAAGCGACGTCTTGCAATACAAGTACTGTAGTACGGCTTAAATTAAAAATCTCTGTACAAATTTTTTGGGGGGAATTTCGTTTTGATATACAAGTGTTTTGGATTACAAGCACGTTTCCGGAACGAATTATGCTCTCAATCCAAGGCATGACTGTATTCTGTTGCGCAGCTTT
Source organism: Shinisaurus crocodilurus (assembly GCA_021292165.1). Classification (NCBI taxonomy): domain Eukaryota; kingdom Metazoa; phylum Chordata; class Lepidosauria; order Squamata; family Shinisauridae; genus Shinisaurus; species Shinisaurus crocodilurus. Next base: position 90,414,891 of record CM037880.1, read on the forward strand.
GGCTCCGTGCTCATATGAAGCTTAGTCATTTCCACCAACAGTTCACCTGCTACGTAATTTGCTAACTTTTTTGTGGTGGCTGCTGCTGCTGCTGCTGCTGCTGCTGCTGCTGCTGCTGCTGCTGCTGCTGCTGCTGCTGCTGCAGAGCATTCACTGGTGCAGCTAGATAAATTTAGACCCTGGACTTAATGGTCTTATGGGTGGGGGAGAGAGTTGGGCAGCCCTATCCTATGCGGGTGCCCGTAACCCTCCGAACTCAGAGGAATACAGGTGGGATTGAAGGCGGGAGGAGCACGGCGGATAGGATTGCCCCCATGCTCCCCTTGCCCTCAAAAACATGTAAACATCCATTTTCGGCTTTCTAAATGTGTTTCCTCTCCTTGCGAGGAGGGCAGGCTGAGGCACCACCTGGATTCTTCATACAACAGTGGTGCCTTGCTCCTCCCCTTCCCCCCCGTGCCAGAACCGAAGTCGGTCCTTGGTTCCCGGCTGGTACAGAAAGAACCATGCTAGCTGCAAGGGGGGCCCAACAGCAACCATCATGAATACAGGACTAAAATGCATTTTGCTTCTGCTACCCTGTTGCCTTCCCCACCTGTTGTTCTTGGAGTGATCATTTGCTGGGCCCCAGACTTTGGCCCCAAGATCCAGCCCGAGCTGCACCACTGGGAGCATTCAGACATACGGAGTGCCTCTTTAATATATTTTTATTACTAAAACACATCCATGCAGTGTAAGGCACACCAATAGTTCATCATTAGGTAGGAGTATAAACTCCTTAAGTTGCAACTATCTCACTTTCAGCCTGTTAAATCTATCCTAGAGGACTAGACATGTACTGTAATTCTATAACAGGAGCTGAAACTCCCGTCCATCTTATGAAATTAAGGATCTAGAAAGCTTGATTGCAGGGTTACAGTTTAGGGCGGGTGGTGGCACCGACCGTCACTACTCAGGATTCAGACCACATATGATAATCTCCCCAAGAGAGTCACTATTTCTCACCCCAACTTGCTGGTTTTACATACTATTTCTTTTCTTTCTTTTTTTTTAAAATATTTTATTTATTTTTCAAAACAAATTATAACACAGAAAATATATTTATCAAAATACAAAATTATCACACAAATATAACATAATCAACATACAATAAATCATAAAGTGCTCCCCCCCACCCTCCAAGGGACCAATTAATATACTTCTATCCTCTTGATCAAATAAAGTCTAAATTCCAAAAATATAACATATCCTGACAAGGCATGTTACCCTTCCCCTTTATTAATACATAGTCTAGTAATTGATTCCATATCTCCATAAAATTATTCTTCTTTAGCAATCCTTTTTTGCATTTGATACTACTAGTTAGTTTATCATTTAGGGCTATGTCCCAAACTTCCTTATATTAGTCTGTTATTAGGAAAACATATTGTACTTTGCAATTTCTCGCTATCATTAGCCTGGCCGCAGTTAACAAATTTACAATTAACTCATATACTATTTCTATCAATAATGTAGATCTATGTACTAAGTATGCAGGTCAAATACATACATCTCTTAGTTTAAAATAGGGGTGTAGAACCTCAGGCCCAGGGGCCAAATCCAGCTAACCTGGGGTCCTTATCTGGCCCTCTGGGATTCCCCAGAAGACCCCACCCCCTCCCCTGGCCACACACCCTATTCTCCAACTACCAATTGTTTGGTGGTTTTCCAGCTTTTGTTCAGTTCCCCTCCCCCCATTCTAAAAGGTTCCTCTCCTAAGCCTTAGTTACTGGCAGTAAGAGCTTTAAGCTAAATTATGCTGGCATTTTTGGCCCTGCCTCTTTTGCCTTTGGCCCCACCCACCGCTGGAATGAGGCCCCAGAGAGTTTCTCCAAAATAGAATTCAACCCTTGGGATGGAAGAGATTCAACACCCCTGATTTAAAACAATAAGCAAAGCAATTGTGTACTCTATGTTGAAAAAAGTGCTATACAGGCATACCTTGGAGATATTGTGGATTCGGTTCCAGATTACCGCAATAAAGCAAATATCACAATAAAGCAAGTCACACGATGTTTTTGGTTTCTCAGCACATATAAACGTTATGTTTACACTATACCGTAGTCTATTAAGTGTGAAATAGCATTATGTCTAAAAACAACAACAATGTACATACCTTAATTAAAAAATACTTTATTGCTAAAAAATGCTAACCATCATTTGAGCCTTCAGCAAGTCATCATCTTTTTGCTGGTGGAGGGCCTTGCCTCAGTGTTGACGGCTGCTGACTTCAATGTGTAAAAACAGCAATATCTGCGAAGCGCAATAAAGCGAAGATCAATAAAACGAGGTATGCCTGTAGTTATTGTGAGCTACAAAAGGCAACTGAAGCAAAACCCCTTAAAATGCCTGGTTCTGGAGCAATTTAGCTTTTGAAAACCTCTAAGAACAGGCCTATAACCCTTGCTAAGAAATACCCACCTCTGCCCCATGAAATCTTAAATGGCACCTCTGTTGGAAGGAATCTAATTAGGCAGCATATTCCTACCCCCAAGTGGGATGACAGCCACGAGCAACCAGTTGCCATAAAACCTGAGACACAGGCACTGCAGCCAAACAGGCATGATTTGAACAGTGATTTACAGTGCAATCCCGAATGTGTTTACTCAAAAATAAGCCCCGTTGAGTTCAATGGAACTTACTCCTATGTAAGTGTGAATATGACTGCAGCCTTAACAGTGATTTACTGGGGCCATGAGTCCCTTTATGCTGTACATTGATCCAATGGATATCATAGAGCATCTCATTTCTTCTCTAATTATGGTTTGTCTTGATCATTTTATGATTTCTAGGGATGATTGTGTTCCTTGCAATTGATCCTAATGTTCCCTGACATATAGACTAATGTGTATTTAGTAAACAGAAAATGAAGTGACAGAACCAATTAAAAATCCATCTGTTCAGCTGAATAAGGGCTTTGCCAAATGGTTCAGATGAGACTTCAGTCAGCAGCAAAATCCCACCCGCACCAGTCCTGGCAAGAGAGAAGTCAGGGCCTAGGGTGTCCCACCTCATCTCAACCTTGGCTGCAATCTGTGAGGTTGCTTCGCAACCTACAGGTATTACACAAGTACAGTAATACCTTGGATTGCAAGCATAATTCGTTCCGGAACCGTGCTTGTAATCCAAAACACTCTTATATCAAAGCGAGTCTCTGGCAGGCGTGAGCAGGGCCGATTTTATATCAAGGCGAGCGGTTATATCCCTACCTTGTATTGCAAGACGTCACTTGTTTATCAAGTCAAAATTTATTTTAAAAAGTTGCTTGTCTTGCAAAACGCTCTCAGACCAAGTTACTTGCAATCCAAGGTATTACTTTAAATCTGCACAGCAAAATCACATCTAAACAGCTATATGGAAATGTGAACAATTAAATTAAATAGCTGTTTGTTCTATAAGCCCTATCAGTCGGTTTCACTCCCATGTCAGGGGGCAGAACAACTATGTCACTCCAACTGATTGTAATCAAAGCTCACTAAAATAAATTTTGTACCAGAAGCCTGCCATTTTTAGTTCAAATTAGTAGTTCAGCCTGCAACCCACCCCACCGGCCTCTGTTCCCCATTAAGGTTGCTCTATGATATGCATTGGATCAATGTACAGCATAAAGGGACTCATGGCCCCAGTAATCATTGTGTTTCAGCAATAGGAAAAAATCATACCTGGCAAAGATTCCCTTTCTATGAAACTCTTAACAGAGAACCTTCTCAGGCTCTAACCCAGTGCCATCTGAGCTCCCTGGTCCACAAACAGCTTGTAGCCCTCCAGATGTTTTGGCTGACAATTCCCATCAACTCTAGCCAGCATAGGCCATGGTGAGGGATGATGGAAGCTGAAGGCTTCCATCATCTGGAGGGCCACAAGTTGCCCACTCCTGCTTTAAGATAAGCCTTATGTAGAACGCATTGCAACATTGAGCCTTGAAGTTATCAGGAGGTGGATGACTGTGGCAACATCCATGTTTCACAAAACAGGTTTTCAGTTGGTCTATCTGACTAAGCTGATAAAAAGTATTCTTGCCCACAGCTACCACTTGGGAACCCAATAACAGAGCTAGGACCAGGAGAACATCCACCAGGCAAATGTCCTCTGCTAGGGACAATGTAACCCCTTATTGAACAGGCAACAATTGAGTGACCATCAGAGATTTCCTCTGTGCCAGGGGTGTAAGCTCTTGGGGGCTGCATTCCAGTAGTAGGCTGGTCTGAAGGCACAAGGCCCCAGGGCATGGTCTGAAGGCACACCATGCTGAAGCTAAGCAGGCCTGGGTCCGGTCAGTGCTTGGAGGGGAGGCCACCTGGGAACTGCATGTAGCCACCTTGAGTTCCATGATGGAAGAAAGGTGGGATATAAATGAAATGAAATAAAATAAATAAATAAAGGGATGGAGCCCAAAATACCAGCATGTTTTAGCATAAAGCTCTTACTGCCAGTAACTAAGCCTCAGGAGAGGCATTTCAACCTTTTAGAATGGGGGGGGGGGCGCTACATAAAAGCCAGGAAACCACCAAGTGGCTGGTGGTCGGGGAAAAGGGAAGGGGGCATGACCATATAGGAAACTCCAGAGGGCTGGATTGGGACCCCCAGTGGGCTGGATTGGCCACCAGGCCTGAGTTTCTGCACCCCTGCTCTATGCATAGAAAGTCCACCATACTGAATCACTAATCAGATCACATTTTTGGAAGCTTCCTGGCCTGTAAATGAATGGGGCCTAGTTCCCATTCGGCTTGTTACCTCTAATCTCTTAGGCATTCCCTATCCTGTGAAGTCTTCTTCCTCACGCCTCTGGTTTTTTGAGCCAAGCAGATCTTAATCTACCTTTCCTCTTGACATCTTTGGGTCTTCTAGCCATCCCATTCCTCTCTCCCCAAAGCTGGTAAGATCAGAGGAAGTGTCTTCAAAAGTGTTCAGCTTACTTTTAACAATAGCTAACAATAACACCTACTCTGAGATTTCAAGATAGGACAGAATATACAAAAAATAATTCCCTCACACTGCCGTAAATATTATAGTACATATCCTGTACTGGCACCGAGCTCTGAGGCCCACAGAGCTAGTTTGAACAATGCCTGGAGGAGACCAACCTGTGGTGTGAACCCCGCTGTGCAGGACCTGGGGCTGCTCCCAGTGCAAACTCCCTTCGAAGTTGGATGTTGCTTCAACAGGGGTTGAACAGAGGTTTAATCTAAGCACCTGAACAGCACTGAAAGCCGGCTAGAGTTCAAGCATTGCTGTGTAGCTTGGAGCTAGCAGGAATGTAAAGTGTGCTGTGGGGAGAGCCCTAGCTGGGAGCATCGCACTTAGGAGCTGCTGGGTTGCTTAGGGGTGTCCACCTTCTCGGGTGGGAGAAGACAGAGGGTTAGGGCACTTGGACATCTGGAAAAGTGACAGTTCCTCACTTGTGGGATATGAAGCTCCTTGTCTCAGGGGCTCCATGTGTGAGGTAGCACTTCCTCTTCATTGAGCTGGTTTTCAAGCTTGAGTGCAGTCTGTGGAATCCTTGGAGCACAGTCAACACAGGAATATATACAGGTCTGTGGCTCACGCTGGCTCAGCTTGTCTGAGCGTGGAAAGCTAAGCAAGGTCAGGCCTGGTTATTACTTGGATGGGAGACCCCTCCTCTAGTTTCCTGCATTGAGCAGGGGGTTGGACTCGATGGCCTTGTAGGCCCCTTCCAACTCTATGATCCTATGATATCCTATATAGGAAGGTGCCTTATACCGAATCAGACCATTGGTCCATCTAGCCCTGTATTGTCAATGGTAATCTTGGCCCTGGACAAAACGTGACTGCCGTCCTCTGCCCTACATGATAGACACATGCTGCAGATTATGTAAATGCACGCACAGCACACGCACACGCACACACCATCATCTTCACAGAGCAACAGTGGAGATTTGACGTGTTCAGAATAGCACCTGCAGAAGTTGCAGAACCTGATAAAAGCATCATACCTCTAGTCTCTCTGAAAACAAAAGGTATGGCACCTGATGATGTGACCAATAATTTGCTGGTGGCTAATGAATGAGGAATATAAACTGTAGTCCGTAATATAAAAGAATGATGAATCAGAGCAACTGTCCCATTTCATGATCCACTGGGGGGGAAACGTAACTTGAAATCTTTTGCTTCATTGCGCAGATCAAATTATCACACAGAAGAATGTAAAGAAAATGGTCAAGGCTGATGAGAGGCTCATGCAGAGCGGTTTACACTGCCAGTGCTGGCCAAATGAGCAAGATTTCCATGTGAGGTATCACCTGTGCTGCTGCCATCACTTGTGAAGGTTGAAGAACTAATGAACAGCATGCCAAAGGCAGACCATATCCACAATCTATGTTTTTCTCCCTCTCTCATCATACTAGAACACCAGGGTCATCCAACGAAGCTGAACAGTGGGAGATACAGGACAGACAAAAGGAAGTACCTTGGGATTTGCTACCCACAAGAGGTAGTGATGGCCACCAACTTGGACAGCTTTAAAAGTGGATTAGAGAGATTTACATAAGAGAAAGTAAGGGTAGGAAATGTCATGTCCATGGGCACCAGTGCACCCCTGGACACCTTTCTTGGTGCCCACCAAGGTGCCCTACTCCTCCCACTTTAAAAAAAACCCACAATACATTACCTTACCTGCAGCTGGGATTACTAGGTTTCTGTTGGTGCTGAAAACTGTGGGTTCAAATGAACTGTTTAGTGTGCTGGGTCTCAGACCTCACCGCTGCTGTTGAAAGAGATTTTGTAATCCGTGTGCCAACCTAGCCAGGTGTTCCACATACAGCAGCAGAGAATCTCCCACACGGCAGCAGACCCTGTAATGCCCCAGCCTCCAGCTTCTCCAATTGCAGATTAATGCAGGACTCAGGAAACACTCTGTAACAGCAACAGGTCTATTCTACCTGTTTATTTACTTATTCAAAGTAAGTATACAGAGTATACATTCCCTAGATACAGTCCATGTGCAGAGTATAAATGCATAGCAAGCATTAGTCCAGTGGAGAGAAGTAGAACTTCACCCCACCGATACAAAGCGTTACATTGTAGCAGTTGCAAAAACAAAAGAAGAACACAAGAGCAAAGCTAAAGTCCTTCCCCTTAAAATGGCTTCTGTCTGAAACAGTTCACTACGTCAGAGAAAAACAAACATGTGACAGTTGGTTTGTTAAGTTCCCAGAGATCTTTTTCCCAGGCTTGAGTCCGGGAATAGCTTCCTGGCTGCAGACATAACCAGAACTGCTTGAGACAACCAATGTACCCAAACAAGAAAACAAATGTGGCCAGCTTGCTGCTGATAACATTTCACAACACCTTGTACTCAGCCTTTTGGGCAGGTTACCTGTGCTTTGCCACACCTCCCATGGCAGCCATGTTGTGGTGGTGCCCATGAGAGTTTCTCAAGTTGCCAAATGTGCCCACGACCCAAAAAGGTTGCCTACCCCTGAAATAAAGCTATCAATGTCTACTAGTCATGACAGCTATACATTACCTCCAGTATCAGAGGCAGTATACCTACCGTATGTCCACCAGTTGCTAGGGAACATGAACGGCAGGGTGTTACTGCACCCACATCCTGTTGTGAGCTTCCAATTTGGGCATCTGATGGGACACTTGGGAACAGAATGCTGAACTAGATAGGCCTTTAGTATGATCTAGCCTGGCTCTTCTATTCATGAAATGGGAGAGTTGCGCTGATCATTCTCTGAAATTATGGACTGCAATTTGTATTTCTTGCTCATTAGCCATCAGCAAATCATTGGTCTGGTATGGGTGACTGCTTTCAACATTTTTTTAAAAATGACATTATGGCTGGCCTATGATTAAATTCGCAGCTCAGTGCAACCATGGACAGAACATAATATTAGGCATTGACTGTAACAGCAACATACCAGATAACAACAAAGCCTCTCTAGCTATGCCCTTAACATCCAGGGCACCAAGCAGTTCACTATGGTCTCCCTGGATTATTCCATCAGTTGAAATGGTTATATGGATATATTTGCTTTATATGGATAATAAAGAATTTGATGCTATCTCGTATAGCCCTTAAAACTCAGGTTTCAAAGCTCGCTTAAAGGAGAGTTTCAGAACATCCTTCTCATTCTATTCCTGCTCGAAGTAGCCTCAGGCAAGACAACTTACACTTAAAGCTCAATTAAGCATCTATAAATGGACTGTGTGTGATTCCACTTCCTCTTTCCCTCACCTCCCCACATCATAGTTCATTAAAACACCCTGCCATGTGCCACCTCTGCGTTCCTCATCTCACCCAATATACCGTTGGCCTTAAATAAGTGTTGAATAGTAGGATTTGTTGCTATAATGCTGTTACTGTGCTTGCTTGGAACGTGTGATTCTACAAATGTCTGAACATATTTCCAGGGAATAAGCCCTTCGGGAACAATGGATGATCGGGAAAATTTAGTCTGGTGCTAGGGGAACCCCTTCTCTCTGCAGTCCAGTAGAGCTGGCTCAGAAATGACCACATCTTGTCAAATTTAGCAGGAACATCCCACTATGGGTAACGTAGGCTCTTTGTCTAGACCAGGGGTGCAGAACCATTTTGGGGTGGCGGGCTAGATTGTCCCCCACCCTTTGGGTTGGATGATGTCAGGGGGCAGGGCCTCACCCCTGATGTCATGTCGTGGGTATGGCCCTGCCCCAGGCATCACCCCTTTTTTCCTTTGTTGGTGGTAGGGATTGGGACTCGCCCACATGCGGGGAAGAGTGGTGGCTCTTTGCCCTGTATGGGTGAGTCCCAACTCCCACTGCCTCTCACCCCACTGCTACCTTGGAGATGGCAACAGGGATGAGCAATGGGGAGTGGGTAGGCACCTGTTCTTCCCTGCATCCAGGTGAGTCCTAGCCCTTGCTGCTGGGCATCCCCACTACTATCTCCAGTCTGCACACCAGGGGAATCCCCACTGTTACCTTTGATCTCAAAGCAGAGATAGCAGTGGGGAAACCCTCCAAGGGGTTTCCTCTAGGGAGCAGGGCTGGAGCCTAAGCCCCACCTCAGGAGGAACCCCAAGAGGTGATGCAGGCCAGATGAGGGTGCTCTGCAGGCTGGATTAAGCCTGTGGGCCAGTGGGTCTGTATCCCTGATCTAGACAGTGAAGCATCCCTTTAAGGTTCCCAGGAAGGAAAAACAGAGCTGAGACTTCAGGACATAACCCAGAAAGGCGTTTTATGAAAAGATGTTAAGATACACAAGGATATCCCAGAAAGGGAGGGAGGGACAGCTATATTGAGTCAAGGACAGCTGTGTGGCTATGCTTAGAAGGAGAGAGACAGAGAGGGAGGAGAAGAAGAAGGGAGGAGAAGAGGGCAATGAGCCAAGAGATCAAGAAGGAAGAGAGGCAGGTGAGAGAAGGAGAGAGGACGGGATGGGGGGGATTTTACCTGTCCTTAGTATGCTGAGACGAACTGGGAAGGAGAGAGGGAATCATAGGACCTAGGATCATAGAGTTGGAAGGGGCCTACAAGGCCATCGAGTCCAATCATTAGCAGTAGATTAAATCCCAAAGGCATTCCCAGGCCACTGCAGGGTGCCCTCCGGACAGCAGCGCAAGAACTCTGTGGGGATCAGGCTGGCATTCCCAGGCCACCTTAGTTGTGCATGGGGGAAAGCTTAGGGAGAACTAGCCCACGAATGCTGACAAATACACTAATGTTATGTCTGACCAAACTACAGACTGAAGTTATCATGATTAGAGGAGGTACAGAACTAGTACACATTTTGCAGAGACAGAACCTACTAACGAAATAATCCTGCATCACATAATTAATAAACCAATTAAGCATTTATCTTAAGCACTCCCAGTCATGTTTAAGTATTCTAAGGATTGGCTGACTGTATCTGGTGTGCAAATGTCATTTGTCCTAAGTATAATCGATAATGCTTTGTTTGGCTTTGCTATTAATAATGATGCATCACATGCAGGGGTAGGGAACCTTTTTTTGGCTTGAGGGTTGAATTGGCTCTGGACAAGCACATTGGTCACTGCATGCCAGCAGTGGGTGGGGCCATAGCCAAAAGTGAAAAATGGGTGGGACCATCCCCACTGATGGTATGCGGTCCCAGCTGCTTGCCCAAACACACAAGTACATACAGACACACCCATGCATACATCTACCATTCACCTCATGGGCATGCGCATGTGCACACACACACACCACATGGAAAGGCAGTTGACCCTGCTTAGAGGGAGAGATCACTCTCTTCCTCCATGGACAGTTCACAAACACATCCTTTCCATGCTGCAGGCTGAGAAAGCACCACACAGCATGGAAAGGCAGTGTGATTTTCACACGTACATTATGGAAAGGCAGCTAACTGACCATGGAGGGGGAGAGCATTCTATTCCCCCATGGGCAGTGCACAATGGCTGCTTTTCCATGCTGCAAGCAGATAGAGCAGCATGCATAGTGCAGCATGCATAGTGCTGAAAAGCTGCTCCTGCTGATCAGCAGAGCTAATTGGAGATAACAGCCTTTCTATGCTGCAGGGTGACAAAGGAACTCAGCACTGTATCAAAAGCAGTGGGAAAAGGGACAGGGCCTGGAGAAACACTGGCTAGCCTGATGAACCATATCTGGCCCAGGAGCTAGAGGTTCCCCATACCTAATACCTGTATACCATATAAAGCTTCTAGAGTACTCAAGGGGCTTCACATACACAATCCTATAATTATCATGCTCCATCAGGAATCCATCATCTGTCCTGGGTGACAGCTCAGGCTCAGAATGGTCAAGATAGCTGGGTCACATCTGGAACTAAGAGTAGGCTTCAAGACCTTGGCCATTGGCCAGCAATCCTTGAACTACAGAACTAACAGCAGAGTCTGGGAGCAACTGACAGGCTTTTATAGTCAGGCCAGGAAAGGCTCTTTGGAAACTCCAGCCCTTCAGGTGCTGCATCTGGCTGTTAAAGGGCCAGCAGCCTTTTCTAGCAGGTGTTGGCTTCTCCTAGAGAATGAAAGTTGGAGAATGGGGGTGTCAGGATCTGCTCCGCCAGCACAGTGCCACAGCACCATCTAGTGGCCACTGCCTGGATAGCAGTCCAGCCTCCTGCTGGCTTCGCAGGATCTTGTCCCAGGCCTCCAGCTGTCCCAGGTCTGCTAATGCAGCCCAGCTGGGAGCTGCTGGAAGCCCTATATAAAGATGGCCTCTGCACTGCAGTCTTTGCTACAGCAACATGGTCCTTTGTGCTGCAGCCTGTTCTTGAGCTCTTGCTATAACCAAGCCCTACCTTGCTGTGCTTAACCTCCTGCTTGTCCCTGACCAATGTTCCTGCCTCAGGCCCTGCTGAGCCTGGTATGTCTTGGTTCCTGAATCCTGTCCTCTTCCTGGACCCTGTGCCTGTTGCCTGGATCTGCCTTCTGCCTCTGGTCCCTGGCCCCTGTTTGGACTCTGTTGCCTTGAACCTGTGCAAATGAAGCCTGTCTGCTATAACTTCTCTTCTCATTGAGGAAAAGCTTGTGTTGAGTAGAACTGGCAAGGATCAAGCAAGTCTTTCAAACACAACAGTATTGCTACAGAAAATGTCTAGGATAAGACAGCAAGAACTACAGGAGCCTATAGGTCCAAAAAGAACTACTGACTGATGTGGCTTTATCCAACACTTGTCCCCCATTAGTTAATGTAGGGTGCTTCCAGATGGACAGCTCTTAGCACTGTTAAATAAAATACATTATACAGCTATTCTGTCTCTTCCTCCTTGGTGGATTTTATTGTGGAAAGAAAAAAAGGTTGGAAAAAGTGGTGGGAAAACATGTGAAGGTTACAAGCATAACTGCCTTGAGCTCTATTTTTAGTGGAATTGTGGGATATCAATTAATTTTTTTAAAAAACCAACCAAATAATTAAGATGTGTATGTAGTCTCGATGCCTGTAATATTCCTTGAAAGAGGCAGGGCGATATAGGCCTGTGGCTTATGCTGGCTCAGCTTGTACTGAGCGTGGAAAGCTAAGCAGGGTCAAGCCTGGTTATTACTTGGATGGGAGACCCCTCCTCTAGTTTCCTGCATTGAGCAGGGGGTTGGACTCGATGGTCTTGTAGGCTCCTTCCAGCTCTATGATATATGAAGTCTATGAAATGATAAAAGCTTTATCTGGGAGCACCCTTGTTCCTTCAACCAAGTAGGAAGTACCTTATCATGGGCTGTCTCTATATTTAGCTGGTAGATGTCGAAATCCTGGCTGACTAGAGTTTGGCAGCTGCTGCGGGCATAGAATTATTATTGCCCCCATCAGTTAGTAGCTCTGGCTAATTAGCAGCAGGATCCTCAGGAGGTGGAGCAGGAATTATGATGGTTCTGTTGATGTCAAGTTGCTCTGTGTGGAACAACCTTCACCCTCGTTAGAATATTCTGTATTCTATACAGTATATTCTAAGGACACTGTAGCCCTCTTCAGGCTTTATTAGACACATGTAGCTTCTACACGTGATGTGCATGCTAACTCCACCCCCTCCATTGCAGTCCTTGTCCTCATCACCCTGATGTGTGTAGAGGGTGACTGTCCAGACTGGGCAGTTGTAGGCCAAAAAACATATGGGGACCCAAGGTTGGAGAACACTGTGATAAACTGTGCAGAGAGAGACCCTCCAGGGATAGGAGGAGGCTCCCCCTGCAGACAGTCACCATTTCCACATGGAGGGTGACAAGGACGGTGATGGGGAGGGGGTGAAGCATGGTCATCCCCCTCTCCCTCCTCACATGTCAAAACACTACATGCTTCAGTAATGCCTGAAGAGGGCTTAAGTAGGAATGGGAAGTGCAAACGGCCCCTAGACTGCCCAGACTAGACTGCTATCTGCTTGTCCTTAATTGATAAATGTTTGTTTATAGAAAAACACTGCAGAGTGGGGTCTTCTCTGTTGTGACACCCCCATGGTCTTCTTCGAGAGACTTAGTTGGCACTCTGCAGTTTGTGCTGTCAGCTGAAAATCTCTTTTTGTTCCACAAGGCACTGAGGACTAATGATGCTAGCTGATTAAGGGGGCAATCTTATGCATGTTTAGACAGAAACAAGTGCTACAACTGGCTGGGGAATGCTGGGAGTTCCCGTGCTGGCTGGGGAATGCTGGGAGTTGTATGAATTTTTTCTGTCTAAACATGCATAGGATTGCACCCTTAGTCGATTTAAAAAAAATTGGTTTGTTTTTGCTGCTTCTATGTCATGCTGTATATGCTACTGTACTGTGTTTTATCTTTCAAACTTTGTTATATCACATGGTGCACTTAAATTTTGCCTAAGTACAAGTAAGGCAAATTCAAACATGTATTTTGAATCTCTGTACTGCTGCTAGGTTTTATATCAACTTTTACTCCTCTTTTATACTGTAGTTTTAAATTTTTATACTATATTTAATGTTGTATTTTGTGGTTTTAATTGTTGTCAACCGCCCAGAAAGCTTCAGCCATTGGGTGGTATAGCAATATAATAAACAAACAAACATTCGGTTACTAATAATCATGATCATCATCTTGCCTTGGCAGTTCACTGTTCGTATGGAAAGGCAACTTTAAGTTTTAATTGTAAGTAATCTAAAGACAAAAACCCAACATCAAATATGTGTTACATATGCAAACATAGTATTACATCCAAATATTAACAGAACTACATAGCAACCTAATTACACATCTATTACCTTCCCATTCAGACAGCAACCAACACATCTGTAAGTGTGACCTATTCCCCAACCCCTTTCTTCCCTACAGAAGAGCACAATCCAAAACACTCAAAAGTAAGTCTCATTGAGTTCAATGGGGCTTACTCCCAGGGAAGAGGGTATAGGATTGCAGCATTCATCTCTTTTAAAGTATTACCTCGATTCCTAATAAATCAACCATAAATACACAGATGAATGGTAATAAGTATAAATATAATCATAAAAAATCATTCATAGATTGACATTTTAAAAAGTCATAAATGGTCCTGTTACTAGTTACTAACGGCGCAATCCTATGCATGTTTAGGCAGAAAAATGCTGGCTGGGGCATGCTGGGAGTTGTAGGGCTTTTTCCTGTCCAAACATGCAGAGGATTGCGCTCTAAGAATCATAAATGCAAAAAAACCCCCACCACAACCCCTTTTTAGTGCTGCTGTTATGACGATTATCAGTACATTTCTTCTTCTCCTTCTCCCTCGGGGATATTTCTCTTTAAGGGCACGGTGATCCCCGCCAGAGATAATAGTTGCGCTGACTTCGCAGGGAAGGGCGGCCGGTGAGTCGGCTCCGATCTCCGTGGGAAGCGGTGGGCGGGGCCAGAGCCAGCGCCGGCCTCTCTCCTATAAGCCGCGCTCCCTTCCTGCTTGGGACGACAGGCTGCGCTCCGCTCCGCTCGCGTTACTTTCAAGCCAGCCCGGTCGCCTCGCGATGGCCCTGGAGCCGTGGTGGGGAGAGCGGCTGTCTTTCCAGTCGTTCCTAAGCAGGCTTCCCCCGGGGGCTGCGTATGGCTACGGTGGGGAGAGCCCGCGGGGGGTGCGCCAGAGGGAGTTCGCCAGGCTAGGAGGTAACCCGAACTTCGGGGAAGGTGGTGGCTGTCGGGAGAGAGGCGACCAAAGCCCAGAAGCCCTCGTGACTCTTCTGTCTGCTCTGGGGCGCCTGGAGCCGAGCTCTCTTGTTTGCATAACTACACAGGACGGGGAAAGCGCGCTCAGTAGCGCTGGTGCCGCTAGGGCTGACCTTGGGGCCAAAGGCCCAGCCGCCCCCAGACCACTCAGAGAGCGGCACGTGAGGGGGGCAGTGCAAGCAAACATCGTTTTATTCCTGGTGCTATGATTTGAGTTTAAAATGCAAACCTGCACATGCTTCGAGTATTAAAAAAAAAAAAGCGCGCGGGGGGGGGAGGAGGTTTTTAGCAGTTTTGCTGTTGTTCTAACGCATCAGGAGCGAAGAAAAACGTGTGTGTCACAACAGAAGTAATATGCATAGCTGCCTAAAGTTCCCTAAGTACAGGGTCTAAAATTACCTAGCTGGACTATTGCTTAACGCTACCACTTTTCTTCTGAAGGAAAAGCAGCCACTTTGTGATCAAGCCTGCACCTTCTGCTTTCAGCTTTTCCACTTCAGGATGGTGGGCAGGAAAGTGGCTGCCCCAGCCTCCTCTCTCTCGCTCAACAGGCCTGTAGCTCACACTGGCTCAGCTTGTCTGAGCGTGGAAAGCTAAGCAGGGTCAGGCCTGGTTATTACTTGGACCCCTCCTCTAGTTTCCTGCATTGAGCAGGGGGTTGGACTTGATGGCCTTGTAGGCTCCCTTCCAACTCTATGATCTGTGAATCTATGAAACCCTCTCAGGGTACCACCGCAGGAAGGATGCTTCTTCGAAAGTGAGCATGTCAGTCTCTCTGTGGGCAGTGCAATATAGAGGGTTGGTCTCTGAAGGAGCAGCAGCTGCCGCTCGCTCAATCCTCTCATTCTCTCACTCATTCACCCGTATGATCTCTCTAAGTGGCATAGTGGTGGTGGAGACTGGACCCAAGTAGCCCAATCCTCCACACTACCCAGGGAGGTTGGGAGAGTGAGCAGGCAGAGGTGGGGTCTTCTCCTAGTGAGAGAGGACAAGTGAGCTGGCCACCTTTTGCTCCCTCCCTCTGGATAGCCCTGCTAAGCTCAATCCTTCCTGCTGCATTGCCCAGAGAGACAGGATGCAGGAGCAGGTCTAGCATTGCAGAGGGAGAGGGCAGGTGAGCAACTGGAGAAGATAGTTCCTCAACCCTTGCTTCTGATGATGTGGAGGCTGCAGCTGCTCCTGTGCAAGGAGAAGCTGCTGCCTCTTCCTGCTCACTCCCCCCTCCCCCCCCGCACGCACAGAATGGAGAATTTGGTTCACTGGGCAGAATCCCTGCCACTGTGCTGCCCAGGGGGAGAAATCAGATGAGCAAGGGTGCGGATGGGGTCCGGCTGGTAGCCAGCCTAAAAGTTGGGGGGTGCCAGAAAGGGGGGGCAGTTCATGTGGTTTGCATGCCTTTGAAAGACAAAATTGTAAACTGTTTTTAAATTGTTTGCAAAAAAAATAGGGGGCAGAGAAAATTTAGTGGGGCCACCCCCCCCCTAGTGCCCCTCGCGGTTACAGGCCCAGATTGGGTGGCTTTTTCTTTCTTATTTTATTTATTTATTTAATACATTTTTATACCGTCAATAGCCGAAGCTGTCTGGGCGGTTTACAACAGTTAAAACCATAAAATACAATATAAAATAAATATAAAATTTAAAACCACAGATTAAAAACAAACAGCAGAGCTAGCAGCAGCAGTTACAATAACGGAATTAAAAACAACTACAAGAGGAGCATGATTAAGATGATTAAAATGATTAAAATGCCTGGGAGAATAAAAAGGTCTTCACCTGGCGCCAGAAAGAATACAAAGTAGGCACCAGGCGAACCTCTTTGGGGAGCTCATTCCATAACCGGGGTGCCACAGCAGAAAAGGCCCTCCTCCTAGTAGCCACCTGCCTCACTTCCTTTGGCAGGGGCTCTCGGAGAAGGACTGCTGATGCAGATCTTAGTATCCGGGCAGGTACATATGGGAGGAGATGATCCTTTAGATACCCTGGCCCCAAGCTGTTTAGGGTATCTTATGCATGCTGCACTGCCCAGAGACAGTGAGTGTGTGAGCCGGCAGAGGCAGCAGCTCCCGCCACCCTCTTTCTCTCTCTTGGGCCCAGTCTTCCATGCTGTGGTGCTCAGAGATGGGGAGCAAGAGAAAGGAGGTAGGAACAGTCTTTGCCTTCTCTTGCTTGCCTGCCTGCCTGCCTCTAGAAGTATGCCACCCAGAAAGAGAGAGGGAGGGTGGGAGCAAGGGGATGCAGTGTCTGTCAACCCCCTCTCCACACAATCACTCAGCTTTTCTTTTTCTTGGCAGGAAGGGTTGGGCAAGTGATGGTTGCTGCTTTCTCTGGTTCTTCACCTTGCCGTTCCTGGAATCCTCTACCTGCTTGCGCATCCTTGGGCCAGGCAAAAGGAGCGGGCAAGCAAAAGGCGGCCTGCTCACTCACCCTCTTGCACTGGGTGGTGTGGAGGTTTGGGCTGTTTGGGCCCAATCCCCACCGCCATGCCACCTGGAGAGAGAGTGCAAGTGGCGGAGTGAGGGAGCTGCTCCTTCAGTGACCAACCCGCTCTGCTGCACTACCCAGAGAGAGGAGCTGAGTGAGTGGGCAGAGGTGTCTGCTAATGCTGTGCCTCTATGTGGGCCCAATCCACCCTGCCATGATGTCTAGGGAGGGTGAACAGGAAAGAGGAGGTAGGAGCAGCTGCTGCCTTTTCTTGCATGCATTCTTTTCTGTCCCCCTCTCCCCAGAAGTGGGAAAACCCAGGAGAAGGCAGGGGAGGGGGGAGGTGCTAGGGGGTCCCTCTCTCTTGCTCTTTTCCAGCCCATGCTGGAGGGCAAGGGAAAGGTGGAGAGACTGGTATTTATTGTTTGATTGTCTCCCCTCACTAATGGGCTGCTTTTCCTTCCAGATAAAAGTGGCAGAGTTAAGGAGCCTTTTTTTTTTTAAAGGTACATGTTTAATGTCATGCATAATTTGGCCATCATTAGAGCCCATAAATTTTCTAGTTGCCGGTGGGGTTGGGCCCTGACAAGTTGGAACCTTGCCTACTTGTCAGTCCAAATCTAAACTAGATTTGCAAAACTGTCAGCCTTTCTCAAATGGCCCTTTCTTCCTTTTTGACTTTCCCCTGCCTGCTCCCCACCTGCTCTCTGATAGGCAGAGATTCAACAGGTGAAATTTCCCTTATAGGGAGATGTAGTTCAGTACCTGTTGAAATTTTGTCTGTTAAAGGAACAAGAGCCCCCATAGTGTGGAGAGGAGAGTCTGCTTCCAGATAGGTTGGGGGTGGGGGTGAGATGTAAGGTGCTTTAGTATTTTAAAGGGTATAGTTTGTTTTAGATGAATCATCTGTCAGGTCCTGAAAGTTCAAAGCAGGTAACAAGCACCCGCCCCAATTTCCCCAATATTTCCTGACAGATATAGTAATTAAGCAAACCGCAAGCCTTATGGGCTTTCATAGATGCATGAAGGGTGACTGAAATGGTGGTAGGTTGTCAACTTAGAGTACAATCCAATGTAGGTCTTTTTTCTTCTCTAAACATACAAGTCCCAGCATTCCCTAGCCTGCATGGCTAGCTGGGAAATGCTGGGAATTGTAGGACTTCTTTCTCTCTAAACATGCATAGGATTGCACCCTTAAACATGTTAGGTGCTGTGTACAGTACAGAGATTACATGGCCCTGCCTGTTTTCAATATATATATATTTACACTGTTTTATTTATTCTCTCCCTCCCTCCCTCCCTCCCTCTAATCTTTGTGTTCCAAAGATAAAACCTTCAACTTGGATTCTGCCATATATTGTATTAGGGAATGAAAGGAAGCATTGATGACAGCCTTTATAATAATTAGTGGCAATATGTGTGTATCAAGTTACCCATGCTGGCTGAGGAATGCCGGGAGTTGTAGGCCCTTTTTTCTGTCTAAACATACATAGGATTTTACCCTTAGAGTCTTCAGAACAGAACTGATGGTTCATATGTAAGTTCATACTTGAAGTCTTTGGCAATATCTCTGTTTTTCCCATAAATTTTCAGTTGTGAAAGTTTCATATATATATATATATATATATATATGATAAAATAAAACCCCAACATTTTTGGTCAATATTTGATTCTAATGTATTTTTGCTGTTGCAAACTAAGTTCATTTTTGGTGGCTTTTGTACATCTCTTCCCCTTTCATGAAAGCTTTTGTTGTACCATTTCCCTCCCAGGTCTTGCTACCACTCATTTAGGATCTGGTCTGGTATCTTGGTTTGTTGACCAGCTACATAGCTTCTCATATTTGGATGAAATGGGAAGCTGCAGCTTGTTTCAAATTGCTACTGGAAACTTAACTTTTTTTCCTGCTTGTGCGCAAAGGAGAGCAAAGAGGGGAGTGTGTGAGCCTGAGACTCGCTGCAGCCCAGTCACATAATGGTAAACTATGATTTACTGTTGCATCTGAATTTGGTCTAAGGCTGTCATTCTGTGCCCACTGTTTTTAGACGCAAGGAGGTCTTGTTGAACACAGTGGGACTTATTTCTGAATAAACATGCATGGGCTTGGGCAGTAAATCTGTTGCTGACAATGAAGCAAATTCTGTAGGACAGATCGGTCTCCCTCAGCCCTGGAGGTCATCAAGCATTTGTCTGCTTGAGTTGGTCAAGGATTAGACTTTCAGCACAGTGATGGAACTATCGGTATATAGCATGGATCATATGGGTGGCTAGTCTAAAAGATTTCAGGTTTGGCCCAATCTTGCCCCTGTTTCAGAGAAACTGTATTTCAAGCAAGGGTGCAAAACTGCTATTTTTTAAAGTTACTTTGGGCTAAACTACATGCTATGTTAAATATGAAGTATGCAGCTGATACTCATGTTATTCTTATCTCAGTGTATGGGCATGGGGCTCCAATTCGGATCACGGCATGCAGGTAGGGGAGGTTTAAACCTTTCTAGCTAGCTGCTTTCCCCCATTAAATTTGCCCTCCCACTGTATGGGGAGTAAAAAAAGAAGAAAATCCCATTGTTGCCAGTGGGGTGGGGGTAGCAGCTGGGCGTGATGTTTTAAATATTCCCTACTTGTGCACAGTGGCCCCAATCTAGATCCGGGCCCGTGTATGTACACTGAGCTAAAAAAAGAAGTGAGGATTAGTTGCATGCCACTTATTTACCATAGTATGTCACTTAGCCCTTACTGGCAAATGGTACCTCAGTCACTAAAGAGGGCAGGCAGCCTAATTTCCAGGAAGGGTTGAGCCTTGGGGCCTCTCAGCACCATCTGGAAGGATAGCGTCGAAGCTGGGCAAACAGACCAGAATGCAACAAAAAGGACAGGATCCCTTCTCTCACTGGTATGATCACAGCTCCATCTTTGGCTTCCTCTGGTCAGACTCTGAAAATATCTCTGAGTCAAATTAACTTTTGCATTCTGATTCCAAGTTAAGGTGATTAATGGTTCAATCCTGTGCATGTTTAGAAAGAAAAAAAGTCTGTGCTGGCTGGGGGATGCTGGGAATTGTAGGACTTTTTTTCTGTCTAAACATGCATAGGATTGGGCCTAAACATGTTGAGGAGGTAGGGTGCATAATACCCTTTTCATTTTTTAGTGACAATACAAACCTAGCATCTTTCCCTTAATAATTCCACCCCCTTTCTTTCTTAATGGGCTAGTCACTGACAGATTGAGCAGTAATGTTTAAAAATAGGCAATGCATGCATGTCACAAAATGAATACCTTGGGGGATGCAGAAACAGTAATAGTAAATAAGTATCCGTTAGACTTTAAGAGTGGGACCGGCACACTTTAACTCAGGGGTGGGCAACTTGTTAGCCCAAAACATCTGGAGGGCCACAACTCCCATGATCTTTCACCATTGGCTGTGGCTGATGGGAGTTGCAGGCCAAAACACCTGGAGAGCCACAAATTTTCCACCCCTGCTTTAACACCACAAAGTTCCACTCCTTGGCAACCGTAATGTGTCACAGGCGCAGTCTAGTTCCATCACACTCGAGCATGACTAAAAAACAGAATCCAGGGAAGGGCTCTATAGGTAGAAGCAGGCTTGATTATCTCCCTTTTTAATTTTTTTTTGCAAATAGGCTGCCAGGTGGGATATGGTGAAGAGGGTGGTACAAAACCTGCCATTTACCCCCCCCCCCCGAGGGGTTTCCAGGGAGCAGATGTAGCCCCATCTCAGTGGTCATCTTATATAATTAATCTGGTCTGGTCTGCAGTACATCTCTGTGCACAGAGCACACCCATCTCTAGGGGTCCTGCAGTGTTCAGCCCCCCCCTCCAGGAATGACCCATCATAAGGGTGGACACTTCACTAGTATTTAATAACGACAGCTTTACTAAAGCCAAGGAAGAAAAAACTCCAAGCTATAATACAGGGGTCCTCAAACTTTTTAAACGGGGCCAGTTCATTGTCCCTCAGACTGTTGGGGGGTCGGACTATAGTTTGAAAAAAATATGAATGAATGGATCAAGTAAAAAAAAAAGGATCCGGGTCCTTTTTTTTACTTGATGGTGAATTTTTTCCCCCCTTAAATGGAAAGTTAATTAATTTATTTATTTCATTTTTATACCGAAGCTCTCTGGGAGGTTTACAGCAATTAACAAGACAGTCCCTGCCCGCAGGCTTACAATCTAAAAAGACACGACACACAAGGAAAAAGGAATGGGGAGGGAAGAAGAGGGAATATTCATGAATACTCCTGGCAGGGCTGGTGGTATTTATATATATATAGTTGCACAATTGTTTCATGCCTAACACGAATATTCTTTTGTTTTTGCCATCACACAAATGAGCATACTCTGCTTCAATCCAAAGTAGCATTTTTGAAACATTAGAAATCTGACTTAGCTACATCAGCTCATACATAAGAGGTAAAACACCACCACTAATGTTCCCATATTATGGAAAAGAATTAAAAGAATCGGCGCTTGAAGCGAAAGAGTTAAAAAAAAGTCTGCTTCCGCCAATCGGCCGGCGGGCCGGATAAAAAGGCAAGGCGGGCTGGATGTGGCCTGCGGGCCTTAGTTTGAAGACCCCTGCTATAATATCTTTCAAAGAATGCTGTATTATCTGTTAAAATAAAATGGTGTTTATGTGCTTTAAGCATATTCTGAATTGACAAGTCTCTGCAATATCACCATTGTAAAGACTCTGCTTGATGTCACTAATTTATTAGATATGCTGAGAAACAAGATTTAACGCCTCGAGGTAGCATTTATCCATAATGTACTTCCTTAAAAAAATCTGATCTCATTTTTTGATCGGGTAACCTCCCTTGTGGACTGTGGGAATGCTGTGGACATTATATACCTGGACTTCAGCAAAGCTTTCGACAAAGTGCCTCATGATATCCTGATTAGTAAGCTAGCTAAGAGTGGGCTAGATGGAACAACTATCAGGTGGATCCACAATTGGCTAAAGAATCGGACTCAAAGAGTGCTTATCAATGGTTCCTTCTCAAACTGGGGAGAGGTAACGAGCGGGGTACCACAGGGCTCGGTCCTGGGCCCGGTGCTCTTCAACATTTTTATTAATGACTTGGATGAGGAGGTACAGGGAATGCTTATCAAATTTGCAGATGACACAAAGTTGGGTGGAACAGCTAATACTCTGGAAGACAGAAACAAAATTCAAAGCGATCTCGATAGGCTGGAGCGCTGGGCCGAAAACAACAGAATGAAATTTAATAGGGATAAATGCCAAGTGCTGCACCTAGGGAGAGGAAACCAAATGCAGAGTTACAGAATGGGGGACACTTGGCTCAACAATACTACAAGTGAGAAGGATCTTGGAATTGTGGTAGATCACAAACTGAATATGAGCCAGCAATGCGATGTGGCTGCAAAGAAGGCAAATGCAATTTTGGGCTGTATTAATAGAAGTATAGCTTCCAAATCGCGGGAAGTGATAATTCCCCTTTACTCGGCACTGGTTAGGCCTCATCTTGAGTACTGCGTCCAGTTCTGGGCACCTCACTTTAAGAAGGACATAGACAAACTGGAGAGGGTTCAGAGGAGGGCAACAAGGATGATAAAGGGACTGGAAACAAGGCCCTATGAGGAGAGACTGAAAGAACTGGGCATGTTTAGCCTTCAGAAGAGGAGACTGAGGGGAGATATGATCGCACTCTTCCAGTATTTGAAGGGATGTCACACAGAGGAGGGCAAAGATCTCTTCTCGGTCATCCCAGTTTGCAGGACACGGAATAATGGGCTCAAGTTACAGGAACCTAGATTCCACCTAAACATCAGGAAAAATTTCCTGACTGTTAGAGCAATAAGACAATGGAATCAACTACCTATGGAGGTGGTGGGCTCTCCCAGTCTGGAGGCATTCAAGGTGCAACTGGACAATCATCTGTCAGGGATGCTTTGACCTAGATTCCTGCATTGAGCAGGGGGTTGGACTCGATGGCCTTGTAGGCCCCTTCCAACTCTACTTTTCTATGATTCTATGATTCTATGATTAAAGGGAATGCATTCCAGTGTATTTTACACTCTATATTTAGTTGAGGTACTTAATTCCATTTGTGAAATAGGTAAAATATGATGATGATGTAAAATATGATGATGATGTACATGCCTATTTTGTGCAAATAATAAACCAAACTATGAGCCTATACTTCTAGATCTGAAACAGCTGTCCTTGATTTCCTTAAAATGTAAGCTGTTCTTGCAAAATGGGTACATTTCAGTTGTTGTGGTTTATCTATCCCCTGTGGGGACGAGGGGTAACGGACTGTCTCCGCTTACCTGCCCTCCTCAAGTTCCTCACAGCTTGGCCTAGGCCAGCTCTGTCCAACAATTATGTTGCCTGGGTGCACCGACTGGCCGAGGGCCAACCCACAAGAGGCCAGAGAAGCCAGAAGGCTAGAACTTGTGGGGAGAGGCTGAATGGGCCCGGCAGGAAGCTGGCTGTGGTGCTTTTAATGGGTACACCTGCCCATAAGGCAGGGGTGTTGAACCTGTTTCAGCCCAAGGGCCAAATTCCATTTTCAGAAACTCTTGGAAGGGGGGGGGACATTCCAAAGGTGGGTGGAGCTGAAGGCAAAAGAGGTGGGGCCAAAATATGAACAATACCAGCATACTTTAGATTAAAGTTCTCATTGCCAGTAATTAAGTCTTCAGAGAGGCATTTAAACCTCTTAGAATTGGGGGGGGGGATCATGCAAAAGCCTGGAAACCACCAAATGATTGGTGGCCAAGGAAGGGGGCGTGACCATCTGGGGAAGCCTGGAGGGCTGGATTTGTCTCCAGGGTGTGAGGTTCTGCACCCCTGCCATAAAGTAAGAGAGAGGCCAGGCTGGAGACAGAACAGCTAGGAGGAATGCCATTTCTTTTCTGGAGAAGGCTTTGACAAAAGAGGGGCCAAGAATTTGCTGGGACCAGAGAGAATCACCCTGCTCTGGCAGGTGAAAGGGCCTCAGGAGGGTCGTGATCAAGGGCAGACTAGGGCGCTGGATTGAACTATGAGTAAGGGAAGCTTCCCCCCATGAGGGTAGAGCTGCCAGGTAACCAGGAACTTCAAGTGTGCCTGGCAGAAAGGGTTACTTTTAGAGTAAAAATTCAGAGGACCTTACATCCTGTGTGAGTGTGCATTCATAAAATGCTGACCTGGTTGGGACTCAGAGACAAATCCATATCAGCAATTCATGCAGAGACATGAAAGACAACCTCTTTGGGGGGCAGGTGATGTGTTGCATTGGGAGTGGCTGAAGAATCCAACCACACACAGCAGAATTACTGTGACTGAGAGGTGGATTGAAGGGAGGTGAAGCTAGAGCACAAAATTGTTCAGAGCCCCAGTGGGGTGCATATTCTGGGCTCGCAGGAAACTTTAATTATTTCGCTTCATTTCTCGTGGCACTCTAATGGAGCTCTTGTGGCATGTACTCCGGACTGATTGCAGAGGGTGCATATTTTTTAAGTGCTGTGACTCAGTTCCATACTGTGCTTCTAGGTCACATGGAGGCATTTCCCATACATCTGCTTACAGACAAGCCTGTGTTGAGAAATGCCTGGAAGTCACAAATGCAGTCTGAGAATAGTCTGATTGAAAGGGCTTTTCTGTCTGGCTGCATGGAACAGACCTCTGTAATCCGCAACATCTAATTTGATTAGTGTGGATGGGCTCCACTTCAGAGAACTTTACACCAGCAAAGCCCTTTGGCAATAAAACAGCAAAGACTTTTAAAAGGGGAATAGAGTTTTGTAGGAAATTCAAGTAGGACACCAGATCTAATTAAAACCTATTGGAACTTTTAAATGTATGACCTCTCGCTCTCAGTGTTGAGGAAGTGGGTGGGAAAGAATGTGCATGATACTGAATACCTTAAGAATAGCCATTCAGACTGTTCTCTAAGTGGAGAATATGAGAGGAGTCCTGCTGAATCAGACAAAAGGCCTGTCCAGTCCAGTATCCTGTTTCCCAGCAAGCAGATGCTGATGGGAAGTCCACAAGCGAGACACAGGGTCAATAACCCTCTCCTGCTGCTGTTACCCACCGCCAGCCATTCAGAGACATGTTGAGCCTCTGATCCTGAAATTACTAAGGCCCACTGGAAGTACCTGGCATGGCAGGAATAGTTTTAAACATGTGTTTGTATTGGAACAAGATATCAGTAATGACCTCATGGTGAATGGTGATGAATGACTCTGTTCAGAGATAAGGGCAGGGGCTGCATGGGGACCTGGGGATCTCCATCTCTGGCTTAGAGCATTAGGGTTTACTTTGGCTGGAGTACCCTAGCCAACTGCTAGGGTTGGTGTACAAATAGTTACTCTGTTCTTTGCAGGGTTGCAAAAAAATCATGATTTTTTGCAAAAAAGCAATTTTTAAAATTTAAATCAATGATTTTTTTTTATTTAATCAATCCCCCCATATTTTTTTTAGTAAAATTAATTTCAAAGTTTCAGTCAACCACATGTACAAATAGCTTACACTTAATAATTAAGAACACCAAATTATAGAGAAAACAATCAGAACTAGGCTACCTACACGACAGGGTTGCAAAAAATCATGATTTTTTTTGCAAAAAATTAAAAAAATCATGATTTTAAAAAAAATGATTTTTATTGATTTAATCAATGATTTAATCATTGATTTAAATCATTCTGATTAATATCATTGCAACCCTGGTTCTTTGCAGCAGATACAGTGGTTATATGGAGAAACAGCATGCACTCATGTGGCTAATGACCAAGGCAACACGGAGAAAAGGAAACCAATAAATCTAGCATTTCTGAACATGGGTCATAAGAGGTTGCTGCAGTTTTTAACTTTGAGTTTAATTTGCATAATCCCAACAAACCTGTCCCTGTAGCTTTATTTGATGTTGGATTTCTGCATGTGGAATGAGACACAGGTTTGTCTCAGTAACTGGTTCATCTGGTGTACTGTACTCTAGAAATGAATATTTATTTTTTTTACCAAACTTTTCTGCGTTGTGGTGGGGCTAGAGTGGGTGTGCGTGGGAAGAAATGATGTTGGGACTTCTGCATAATTTATTTCCATGCATAATCTCATAAACTGACTTTTAAACCTAAGGACAGTTGCCAGGCTGCTTTTCAGTATGCAAGTATTCACATGCCGTTGGAAATGAAACAGCTGCCTAAGCAAGCAGAACTTTGCAATGCAAGCATTGTCAGGCTAACCTCTAGCCAGGTTTACGTGGCAGCAGCTCCATTAATGGAATCAGGTTTGCACATCAGGACTAAATATATGTGAGAATCAAATTTATGAGCATAGTTCAGGATACGAGACAATTATGATAATACGAGACGAGCGAACAGGGAGAGCAAACAGGAGTTTGGCAGCGGAGTAGTACAACAATAAGAGCTGCAGTACAACTTGCTGGAGTGCAACAACAGATGCTGCAGTACAACTTGCTGGAGTGCAACAACAGGTGCTGCAAGGGAAGGGTGTGGCCTGAGAGCTTAAAGGGAAGGGCGAGGCCTGGGAGCTCATTCTGTTCCTGACTCCCAGCTGAGCAGAAGCACAGAAGAGAGGCTCCAGCTGTTTTGGGGGCTGTGATAGGCGGGCAGGCTCCCAGAGAGCGAGTGAACAGAGTGAGCAAACAGGAGTTTGGCAGGGGAGGTCAAGGGGGAGGTCCCTAAGAAATTTTCTGGATTGTTTGTTTGTTTTGTTCTAGTAACACACACCTATAGGCCAGGGGGACTCTGTTGTTGACATTCAGGGAAGGCAGGACAAGGCACCAGCCATTCTAGTACAAAAAGAAAGGCAAAAACAAAAAGGGAATAGAGAACTATGGATGGAAAAGACTCTCCAGTGGTAGTGACCTGCAATGTGTGTGCAATGTTTGTTTTCCTGCCTGAGATCAACATGGCCTATACATGCAACAAGTGCAAGCTGGTCACACTGTTGGAAGAAAAGGTCAGAGGACTGGAGCAGCAAGTGTCAACCCTCAGGAGTATAAGAGAAAGTGAAGAGTTCTTAGACAGAATGGTGGATCTACAGCAGCAAAGCGTAGTACAGGAGCCAGAAGGGCAACGGCAGGATGAGGCAGAGTCGGAGAATGCTGAGGCAAGGGAAAATAACATAGGAGGAACTCCCTGGAAAAGGGTGACTGTTAGGAGCAGAAGAACTAGAAGACATTCTGCGCCTGTGGAAGCAGTGGAGCTATGGAACCGCTTCCAGGTACTTGAGGACGAGAGCAGAGGACAGCCTGCAGAGGATGAATTACCGGGCACCCAACGTGACAGCGAGCAAGAGGCTGAAGGTCAGTCAAGTGGAGGCAATCAAACCAAGGCCTACAGCAAGAGAAAGAGAAGAGTACTAGTAGTGGGAGACTCCCTCCTGCGGGGGATCGAAGCCAAAGTACGTAGCGAAGACTCATGGACTCACCAGGTGTGCTGTCTCCCCGGGGCACGGATTAAAGATGTGACAGAGCAGCTGCCGAGGCTCATACAGCCCACCGACACATACCCCTTTCTTCTCATCCACGTGGGTAGAAATGATACTGCCAAGCGGAGTTACAAAGAAATCACAGCAGACTTTGAAGAGTTGGGAAGGAAACTCAAGAACTTTGGGGCACAGATAGTTTTCTCATCCATCCTTCCAGTACTTGGAAGAGGAATAGAAAGGGAAAGAAAAATACTCCGATTGAATGACTGGCTACGAAGGTGGTGCCGACGCGAGAGATTTGGATTCTGGGACCACGGGCTACACTTCCTTGAAGATGGACTGCTGGCAAAGGGTGGGTTGCACCTCACAAGGACTGGGAAGTATGTGTTTGGCCACAGCATGAGGAACTTAATCAAGAGGGCTTTAAACTGAATCCAACAGGGGAGGGAGACATAAACTCGGGGGTAACAATGGAAGAAGGCCTCTGTGCCACAATGGAGAGAACAGCTCCAGCGGTTCCCATTGATAGTCTACCATAAAATGTAGGAAGAAAGCACATAGTCTTCGATAGGGATGTAACTGTTCGCCCCGTGCGGGCGTAGCAGGCCAAAATTGGCCCCGCTCATGTCCGTGCGGGGCTTGTGTGGGCCTACCTTGTCCAGTGGCGGCTCACCTCTCCGCGGCGAGCCACCCGTGCCGGTCCCGTCGTGTCACATCCGGCCCTGGAAGTGTCACGACGGGACCCTGTGCAGTCATGCTGGAGCCCCGCGTGCCATATTGCACCTGCGCAGGGTCCCCGTTGCGTCACTTCCGGGGCCGGATGTGACGTGACGAGACCAGCGCCAGCGGCTCGAGCCATCCCTAGCAATGTCTCTATACTAATGCCCAGAGTATGGGCAACAAACAGAACGAACTTGAACTCTTGATAAATGAGGGCAAATATGACTTGATAGGGATAACTGAAACCTGGTGGGATGACTCCCATGGCTGGAATACAGCAATTGAAGGGTATAACTTGTTCAAAAGGAACAGAAGCAACAGAAAGGGAGTTGGAGTTGCGCTGTATGTTAAAAATACGTATCTCTGCACAGAGATACAGGAAGATGAGCTTGGCAGCCCCATTGAGAGCATCTGGGTTAAAATAAAGGGGGCAAAGAATAAAACGAACATGGCGGTTGGAGTCTACTACCGACCACCCAATCAAGGAGAAGACGAGGATGAAACTTTTTGAAAAGCAAATTGCCAATGTTTCAAGGAGGCATGATGTAGTAGTAATGGGTGACTTCAATTTCCCCAATATCTGTTGGGAGACACATTCTGCCGAACATGGCCCCTCCAAGAAATTCCTGACCTGTGTTGCTGATAACTTCCTCCTACAGAAAGTGGAGGAAGGAACTAGAGGATCGGCTTTTCTTGACCTGATTCTAACCAACAGAGACGAATTAGTGGATAAAGTGGCAGTTTCGGGAACTTTGGGGGAAAGTGACCATGTTATACTTGAGTTCTTGATTCTAAAGGAAGCAAAAACTGAGTGTAGCCAAACGCGTACCCTGGATTTAAGGAAAGCCAATTTTAATAAACTCAGAACAATGATAAGTAAGGTCCCATGACAAGCAACTCTAATGAGAAAAGGAGCCCAGGAAGGGTGGGAGTTTAAAAAAAAGGAAATTCTAGAGGCACAATGGCAAACAATTCCCACAAGGAAAAAAGGCAGAGGACAACAGAAGAAGCCAATGTGGCTTCACAAAAAAACTCAGAGATGACCTGAAAACAAAAAAGGACACACACAGGATGTAGAAGGAAGGCCAGGGCTGCCAGGCTACAAGGGAAGAGTACAGGCAGGTAGCACAGAACTGCAGGAGTAGTGTCAGGAAGGCTAAAGCTGAGAATGAGCTGAGGCTAGTGAGGGATGCTAAAAACAACAAGAAAACTTTCTTCAGATACATGCATAGTAAAAGACAGAGGAAAGAGATGGTGGTTCAACTACGCAGTGAGGATGGCAAATTGATAACAGAAGACAAAGAAAAGGCAGAAGTGTTCAATTCCTACTTCAGCTCGGTCTTCTCCCAAAAGAGTTAATGTCCCTGGCAAACCTGAAGTGCAGACTGAAGGGGCAGGATTGCAGCTTGAGATTGATAGGCAAATGGTCAAGGAGCACCTGATTACTCTGAACGAGTTTAAATCTCCAGGGCCTGACGAGCTGCATCCTAGAGTAATAAAGGAACTGGCAGAAGAACTCTCAGAACCACTGTCTATTATCTTTGAGAAATCATGGAGGACAGGTGAAGTGCCAGATGACTGGAGGAGGGCAAATGTTGTTCCCATCTTCAGAAGGAGGAACCTGGGAACTATAGGCCAGTCAGTCTGACATCAATCCCTGGGAAAGTTCTGGAGCAGATTATAAAGAAGTCAGTCTGCAAGCACCTTGAAAACAATGCAGTGATTACTAGAAGCCAGCATGGATTTGT
The DNA here is from genome assembly GCA_021292165.1 of Shinisaurus crocodilurus. Classification (NCBI taxonomy): domain Eukaryota; kingdom Metazoa; phylum Chordata; class Lepidosauria; order Squamata; family Shinisauridae; genus Shinisaurus; species Shinisaurus crocodilurus. The sequence goes on from CM037880.1 coordinate 90,444,820, forward strand.
CAAGAACAAATCCTGCCAGACTAATCTGATACCATTTTTTGATCGGGTAACCTCCCTTGTGGACTGTGGGAATGCGGTGGACATAATATATCTGGACTTCAGCAAAGCTTTCGACAAAGTGCCTCATGATATCCTGATTAGCAAGCTAGCTAAAAGTGGGCTGGATGGAACAACTATCAGGTGGATCCACAATTGGCTACAGAATCGGACTCAAAGAGTGCTTGTCAATGGTACCTTCTCAAACTGGGGCGAGGTAACGAGTGGGGTACCACAGGGCTCGGTCCTGGGCCCAGTGCTCTTCAACATTTTTATTAATGACTTAGATGAGGAGGTGTAGGGAATGCTTATGAAATTTGCAGATGACACAAAGTTGGGTGGAACAGCTAATACTCTGGAAGACAGAAACAAAATTCAAAGCGATCTCGATAGGCTGGAGCGCTGGGCTGAAAACAACAGAATGAAATTTAATAGGGATAAATGCCAAGTGCACCTAGGGAGAGGAAACCAAATGCAGAGTTACAGAATGGCTCAACAATACTACAAGTGAGAAGGATCTTGGAATTGTGGTAGATCACAAACTGAATATGAGCCAGCAATGCGATGTGGCTGCAAAGAAGGTAAATGCTATTTTGGGCTGCATTAATAGAAGTATAGCTTCCAAATCGCGGGAAGTGATAATTCCCCTTTACTCAGCACTGGTTAGGCCTCATGAGTACTGTGTCCAGTTTTGGGCACCACACTTTAAGAAGGATGTAGATAAACTGGAGGGGGTTCAGAGGAGGGCAACAAGGATGATAAAGGGACTGGAAACAAGGCCCTATGAGGAGAGACTGAAAGAACTGGGCATGTTTAGCCTTCAGAAGAGGAGACTGAGGGGAGATATGATCGCACTCTTCCAGTACTTGAAGGGTTGTCACACAGAGGAGGGCCAGGATCTCTTCTCGATCATCCCACTTTGCAGGACACGGAATAATGGGCTCAAGTTACAGGGACCCTGATTCCACCTAAACATCAGGAAAAATTTCCTGACTGTCAGAGCAATAAGACAATGGAACCAATTACCTAGGGAGGTGGTGAGCTCTCCCACTCTGGAGGCATTCAAGGTGCGGCTGGACAGCCATTTGTTGGGGATGCTTTGACCTGGATTCCTGCATTGAGCGGGGGGTTGGACTTGATGGCCTGGTAGGCCCCTTCCAACTCTACTTTTCTATGATTCTATGATTCTAAGCCTTTTAATTTGCTTGCTACCAATTCCATAATTTATCTGTGCGTAGTGTGAAGTGGTTCCTTTTCTCTGCCCTGAACCTCTCACCATTCAGCTTCATTGGGTGACCCCACGTATTATAAGAGAGCAAGAAAAACTTTTCCCTATGTCAATTAGGATAAAGGAAAATTTTTATAAACTAATTTGGAGATGGTATTTAACTCCAGTAAGATTAACTAGAATAGATAATAATTGTTCTGCATTTTGTTGGAGAGGATGTCAGGAAAAAGGGACATATGCTCATATGTGGTGGAGTTGTAAAAATGTATTGGTGTTTTGGCGAGAGGTTTTTACAGAAAAATCGAAAATTAATGGTATTAATTTAGAGGTCTGTCCAAAATTAGCATTGTTATCAATAACGGAGAAGCTTATTTGCAACGAAAATACGAAGGAGTTAATTGTAAACTTGTTAACTGCGGCCAGGCTAATGATAGCGAGAAATTGGAAAGTACAACATGTTTTCCTAATAACAGACTGGTATAAGGATGTTTGGGACATAGCCCTAAACGATCAACTAACTAACTAGTAGTATCAAATGCAAAAAAGGATTGCTAAAGAATAATAATTTTATGGATATATGGAATCAATTAATAGATTATGTATTAATAAAGGGGAACATGCCTTGTCAGGATATGTTATATTTTTGGAATTTAGACTTCATTTGATCAAGAGGATGGAAGTATATTAATTGGTCCCTTGGAGGGTGTGTGGGGGGGTGCACTTTATGATTTATTGTATGTTGTTTAGGTTATATTTTTGTGATATTCTTGTATTCTGTTATATATTTTTGTTATAATTTGTTTTGAAAAGTAAATAATATATATATATATATATATATATTTAAATGAAAGAACTGGGCATGTTTAGCCTTCAGAAGAGGAGAGTGAGGGGAGATATGATTGCACTCTTCCTGTACTTGAAGGGTTGTCACACAGAGGAGGGCCAAGATCTCTTCTCGATCATCCCAGTTTGCAGGACACAGAATAATGGGCTCAAGTTACAGGAACCCTGCATTGAGCAGGGGGTTGGACTCGATGGCCTGATAGGCCCCTTCCAACTCTATTTTTCTATGATTCTATGTTTTGACCAGCTCATTGAAGCAAGGCCCCTTGAACCATAAGCAAAATGGAAAAGCATCAAATAAGCCCTTCTGGCTTGAATTAAGAAGTGGAATATTGTGTGTGCTGTTCTCTCTGTCCCATCAGCCAGAGAAACCAGGCTGGTGGGGACTAGGAGGAGGGCCTTTTCTGTGGCAGCCCCCAATTTATGGAACTCTCTCCCCAGTGACCTCCGCCATGCCCCTTCCTTGATTAGCTTCCGCCAGACATTAAAAACGTGGTTTTTCAGGCGGGAATATGGGGTGGGTTAGGATTTTAAGTTTTGTACTGTTTTTAATTGTGTTTTATACTGTGTGTGTGTGTGTGTGTGTGTGTGTCCCTTGTATTTTATTGCATTGTACATCGCTCAGAGTGGCCGGATGTCTGGCCAGATGGGCGATTCATAAATATAATAAATAAAATTTGCAAAGCCTGAATCCATGGCCTCCAGATTCTCAAAGGGTGACGTTTTGTAGATTACCTTGTGAATTGTGGCAACTTAACTTTTGATGTATGATTCTGAGGGATAGGAATGTTGGCTTTCAGTTGAAGGAAGATCAGGTTTCCAGGCACTGTGGATGTAGTGATGTTTTAATCCCCCCCCCATTATTGCTTAATATCGAGATGATCCGGAGGGGGTGGGGGTTGTTGGGAGATTCAAACTGAGCATTCAGCATAGCACACTTCCTTGTTCTCTCACCAGGGGACCCTGCATGTCTTACCATCTACACATATATAATGTGTACCAATATGGCTGCAGTGTTTCTAGTCTTCTAAACACTGCAGTGAAACCTACAAACCACTATTTAGTGCAGTGGTAGGCAACATAGATTCATAGATCATAGAGTAGGAAGGGTTAGATGAAGTTTCGGTTCACATATTGGTTCAGAAGTGTGAACTCAGGTAAGATTGCATTAAAATGCAAACTGAACCAATCCCCCCCATCCCTTGGGTACAATAATTTCTTCTGTAGTGCTTGTCCCAGGGGCTAAAATGGAGACATAAAGGGAGTAATTGGAGTTAAGCAGAGTCACATACTACAACAGTACTCCAGTCCCTGCCTGTGGATTTCAGTTGCCTTCTGGGCACAGCTGAAGGTGCTGGATTTCACTTCCTAAAGTTCAACTCCTTGGGTCCTACGTGCCTTAGAGTTCAAAGTACAGTATATTCGTGTGTCAGTGTGTCTCTCAGTTTTTATATTTGACTAATAAGGCCAATTGGGCAATCCCAGTTAATAATAAACCTTACTTTTACTATGAAAGCAAGAATCATGGTACAGGTGACTTGAAGGTGGCTTCCACACCGGGGCCTTTTAAGGCTGCCAGGTAGTCACCGTTCTGCTGTCAGCAGGAAGTGGAATTAAAATGTGGGTTTCACATGGCATTGAATACTCTTTACCCCATTAGAATAGATTTCATAGATAGAGTTGGAAGGGGCCTACAAGGCCATTGAATCCAACCCCCTGCTCAATGCAGGAAACTAGAGGAGGGGTTTCCCATCCAAGTAATAACCAGCTGAGCCAGCATGAACCATTTTTGCAGGGGCCACAGTGGCGGTGGCAAAAAGCCATGATTCTGCAAGCGAACCAGGCATGTGGGGAGTCCTGATTTAGTGAATTAATGCTAGCTTCTTTAATCTGCATAATTTAATTTCAGTTGCAGAATTGAGGGACATCTAGTGACAGCCCTAGTTAATATCAGAAGGCTTAGAAATTGATTCAATAATTTTTAGTTGACTAAAGTGCTATGAGTGCCATCACAAAATGGCTTCCTTGGGAGGGGGTGCCCATTCACAAAATGGCTGTTGTGTTGGACCAAAATACCAATTTCACAGAAAGGCAAACTGGTGAGGCTAAAAGATAAGTTACTTGTCCAAGAACCTGAATACCGTCCTATCCCCCCACCTTCCTGCCAGGACAGCCCTGGAACTTGAGGAGACCTTAGAAGAGGAGAAGGATCCTGTTGCTGGTCCTAGTGCTTGCAAGGGTCAGGGGAAGTCTAAGGATGCCAAAGCCTTTCTGAGACCACCACAGGAAGCAATGCCTTACTTGAGGAGGCTGTGGCTTTGTAGCAACCTAAACACCTGGACTGCTCCCATTCCCCTGCTTCAGGCCCACCAGGTTGACCCCCAGGAACCCATGAACAAAGGTGGCAGTGTATCTGGACAGAAGCTCAGAGCCAGAGATACAGTGCTTTCTGGCAGCACATCAGATATCTTTGAGCCTTACTTGTGAGGAGGAAGCATGCATGAGATCTGGGCCCCACTGACAAGCCAGGAAAGGGTGGCTTGTCTGTATAAAGCTGCTCAGTTGGAGCCTATTCCTTGCTGAAGCAACACCTTTCTCTGTGTGTTTTCTCCTGGACAGCTCCCTTGCTAGACTGATCTTCTTGGCCTTTGAATGACAGAATGGTTCCTGGCAAGGTTGAGAATTGGCTTTCATAGCAGGTTTGGCAGGAATGGGACAAATACCAGGCAAAGATGGGCTCTGAGCCCCAGAGCACAGACCCCGTCCTGCTTCCTTCCCCCCCTGCACGTTAGGTCACCCCACAGTCCTCCCTAACCCCTCCTGTTGCTCTCTGTAGCCCACCACAGCCCCAGTTTTCCCACTTCCTTCTCCCTCACATTAGGTCATGCCTCCCAGTCCTTGTCACTCCAGGCAGCCCTTTCTGCTTCCATGCTGTTGGGTCAGGGTCACCTCCAGCCAAGCCTTGGTCACCCAGCTTCTTCATCCCAGCCTTCCCACTTACCATGCAGTGGCAAAGGGGCCAGATCCCTTCCTCCTATATGTGTGGGGCCAGGTGTGCCTTAAAGCAAAGCAGTGACCTCCAGCTGCTCGCTGTTTTTTACTTCTATGGGTCGACATGCCCCTCTCCATGTTCAATATATATATATACAATAATACCTTGGATTGAGAGCATAATTCGTTCCAGAACCGTGCTTGTAATCCAAAACACTCTTATACAAAGCGAGTTTCAGCCTGCTACGCCCACTCGAGGCGAGCGGTTACATCCCTACACTACTTGTCTTGCAAGACGTCGCTTGTTTATCAAGTCAAAATTTATTAATTTTTTTTGCTTGTCTTGCAAAATGCTCTCAAACCAAGTTACTTGCAATCCAAGGTATTACTGTATATATTTAAAAATTCAGGCAGTAAAGCGATTTGGGGGCACAGAAGGAGTGTCCACAGGCACAGTGGCACCTGCAGGCACCGCACTGTCTACCCCAGCTTATCTCAGCTGTTTAATTTGGAAGTGACTAAACATGAGGGTGTTTAGTCTTCAAAAGAACTTGATGGAGAAGAATCAAGGCACCACTTTTGCTGCATACAGTATGCACTCTTAGCTATTTCAATTTAGTTCTGAGGTTTTTCTAGTTTTGCTTTCATGAAAGGCTTTCAGAGATATTTCCCCCTCATGCACTTTTTAGAAGTCCTTTTGCAGAAATAAGTCAGTTTGCATATTTGATTAGCCCTTGTATTGCTGTGTTCATGATAACAAGATGTGCTTTCCCCAAAGTTTCTTCTGCTGATTTTTATTCACATTAGTTATTCCAAGGCATAACTAGAATCTGAAGTTCTAGGCCCGTATATACTTGAAACAATGCACTGAGATGGCTGTTTGGTTGAGGCTGAAAATGAAGTGAAGAGGATAATTCTCCCCGTTTTTAAACACTGGAACAACATTGTGAAATCAGTGTCTTAAAAGCAGGGGTTTCGGGTCCAGGGCGTGGGTGGCTGGTGTCTAGGACGGGAACGCCGGGGATGGTGGAAGTGGATGGAGACCCAGGGCTGAGCTGGGCAAACGTTGGAGCAGCTACAAAGCGTAGGCGGAGCCAGAAGCGAGGCAGTGCTGAGCACAAGCGAGTAGTCAAATACCGGCGGCAAGGCATGGAGGAGCCAACGGTGGGGGTGACGGGCAAGGGTGGGCAAGAGTCAGAGACTGGCAAGGCCTAGACAGGGTGAAGGCGGGAGCCCAAGCATGATCACAAAGCAGCCGCTGCAAGGACTCGTATTGCTGTGGCAAAAGTGCGCGGGAGCAGGAAGCCTCTTATAGGGCTTCCTGTGGCCCCCAGCTGGTCTGCATGTGTGGTTGGCTCTGACCCTGCGAACACCTGCAAGTTTGGTCCTAACCCTCCGAGTATTTGCAGGTGGACTTGCCTGCATTTTCCATCGGGCCACCAGCATGAGCTGTGGTGCTGTGCAGGCTGAGCAGATCCTGACAAGAGGTGTGGAAACTCTTTCAGCCCGAGGGCCGAGTTCAATTTCAGAGATTCTTTTGGGGGCTGCATTCCAGTGGTAGGTGTGGCTGAAGACAGAAGGGGCAGGGCCAAAATACCAGCATATTTTAGTTTAAAGCTCTTACTGCTGTTTACTAAGCCTTAGGAGAGGCATTTTGACCTTTTAGAATGAGAAAAAGTATGCAAAAACCAGGAAACCACCAAACGGTGGGGCCAGGGGAAGGCGTGGGGCCATCTGGGGAACCCCCAGTGGGCCAGATTTGGCCCTTAGGCCGAAGGTTTGGCACCCCTGCTTCAAGTGATGGCCAATCTTGAACTGAACAGGGTTTAAGATGAGGAATATGTAGATTAGGAATAGCCTACGGCAGCAGCTCCTAACCTTCTGATAGCCAAGGGTCACTTTTTTTCTGAATTAAAATTGGAGATGTGCTTTACCTTTACAGCTGAAAAACTTTACTTTCAGTGTGCAGTGTGTAGAAATAAGACTATCTGCCCTCAGAGGGGCACATCCCGCAAGTTTCCACGTGAATGACTGTTTTGAGCATATCTCCTGAGAGCACGTGGTCCTGCTCTCTCACTGCAGTGGGAATGACTGAATGATTAAGATAGTATTCCCAAACAATGTGCCAAATGCTTCATGTGCCATGAGATTAACAGCTTCTATGAGTCCAAAGTACCTACCAAAGCCAGGCAGCCTCCTGTGGGTGGGTACTTGGAATGCACAGGAGCCTGTACTTAGGTATTTATTACTTACTAGCTGTTGCCCGCGTGGATTTTAGGATTTGGTACAATTGTTTTTAAAAGAAACATGAGTTTTTTGTCCAAACTACAAAATATAATTTACAGGTTGATGTCTTAACGTAATAAACATTGCTTATTACAGACGTTAGTCGTGGCGTATTGGCAACAAAACTGATTAGCTTTTCGAAAACTAATTCGAAAAGCTGTCCACCCGCTGTCAACTCACACAAACCACCATAAGTATGGGGTCGGGACATGTTGTGAAAGTATGCATCGGCACCTGCATAGTTGTTTCCATCATTGTTGTGGGACATTATAGAGAATTCATCCCAGTTTTCAACAACATGATCAACTATTTGTTCATGAACCTCCCTACGGTTTGACCGCCATAACGAAAGATAGTGCCCGGAATAGGTACGCTCCATCGCCTACAATTGGTACGATTGTGTGTGGTATCATCACACCATTTACATTTAAATCTTCAATTTGCATTTTGAATTTTTTTTTTTTATGGAGAAGAAGAAAAATAAAAAAACAGGTTTAAAAATGAAAAGGTCCCCCCCCCCCCTTTGAAGGCCTGCAAGAGCTGTATGGAAAAGATACAGTGTCTCTGACTGAAAGTGTAACGTGTAGGCTGGGTGCTGGCAGCAGAAATCTTTTCTGACAGAAATATCTGATCTTAAAGAAAAATCAGGTTAATCCTGAGATTAACAGGTGATGAAGAGTGACTGTGCCAAGTTTGGAGTAGATCCGTCAAAACGTGATGGAGCCTATGCGATGACGCCCCACACACAACAGTCAGTCATTTAAAAAGTTTCGTACAGTTTTTTGTCCAAACTGTACGAAATATAATTTACAGGTTGATGTCTATCTGATCTTAAAGAAAAATCAGGTTAATCCTGAGAATCTACAAGTGATGAAGAGTGACCGTGCCAGGTTTGGAGTAGATCCGTCAAAACATGATGGAGCCTATGCGACGATGCCCCCCACACAACAGTCAGTCAGTCATTTAAAAAGTTTCCCTCCCTTTTCACCCCCTCAGAGAACATTCTAAATGGCTTAGGGGAGATTTGCATACATACTCCTATTGCCCCCTGCAGGAATTCATATGAACATTCTAAGTGTTGTATGGGCTATTTGCAGAACTGCTCCTATTGGCTCCTGCAGCAATTATGAGGTGAGGCCGATTTGCATAACTGCTCCCCTGTTGTTTTGCCCATAGGAGATATGAGAGTGGGGCTATTTCCCTCTTTTTTTCACCCCCTTAGGGACGGAATTTCCAAAAATCCTTCCTTAGTGGGTGTCTACATCATAAAAACAATGTTCCTCAAAAATTTCACGTTCCTAGATTAAACAGTTTGAGCTGGGCGTTGATGAGTCAGTCAGTCAGGACTTCTTCTTTTATATATATATATATATATATATATAGATTTAAAGCAGGGTTGTGGAATCTCTGGCCTGCAGAAGTTCTGCATTCAGTCCGCGGAGCCTCCTTGGGTTCATCCAGATTTTAAAATATTTTTAGCCACTTTGCAGGGCTACACAGCAGTGTTCACAAAAGAGCAAGGTCAGATACAAGCCGTAACAGCCACAGTAGCAAGCTTGCAGAATACTGCTGTCCCTGTGTACCCTACTTCCAAATGGTGAGAAGTTTTAGGGGTGCAAAGCACACCCAGAGTTTATGGTATACTGTAATATTTGCATTTATTTACAAATATACAAATTGAGCATAACATGGAAGTTCACAGCATTAATACTCCAGCAGATCCAGCTTCCCCATTAGGTTTCCTGCTGTTTCTTCACAGGGGCAGGTTGGATGACCTCATTTCCTGGGGTGGGGGAGAACCAAGCCCTGATTCCTAACTGGCCCTCTCCTTCGAAGAGTCCATCCATTGAGAGACATCTCCTTAACAAAAGTAGGGCAGTTGGCCACTCTGCCACAGCCATCATGATAATATCTAGTCGTCTTTCTGCTTCTATTAAACCTCTCCTAACCAAACCCCAGTCTTACAACTAAGAATCACTGGACTCTAAGGGACCTCTCAAAAGTCCTTGAGGCTAATGCCCTAGGCTTATAGCAATGCTCTGAGAAGCTGCTCTGAGCACACAAGCTAATTATGAATTCAATTTAAGGGAGCTTTAAACGGAAAGGTCTTTACAGCTCACTGAAGGGCCTGCACAGAAGAGGCTAGGCTCATGTCAGTAGGATGGGAGTTCTTCCACAGTGTTGAGTCTATGACCAAGAAGGTCGTATCTCCTGGGCATGCCAACCTAACAGATCTTAACAATGAGTACTCAGGAAAGACCCCTGACATCGAGTGTGGGCAGGATTACATGGACATCTTAGAAAAGGAGAGGTTTAAAGCTTCCCACTTGAGCCACTTTCTCCCCTAAATTTACCCCTACGTGGGGGCTTTAAAAAAGGGGGTAAAAACCTCCACTGGCTCCAATGGAGTTTCTTCGTCTTCCTCTTTTAGCCCCTGCTTGGCTGGGGTGAATTTAGGAGGGAGTGACTGGGTTGGAAAGTTTAAACATCCCTTACCTGCGTATGGCGGTCCTGATCTGGATTGGGGCCCTGCACACTTACTGTGAGGTAAAAGAAAACTAGGATCAGCTTCATACTACATATTTAGCATAGCCTGTAATTTTGGCCTAAGTTTCTGCTTGTCCTCTCTCATCCATCCCAGTACTGCATCCAGACTTTTGTTCAAGAGTTGCACTTTCTCTCTTAGATGTATAGGTGGAGAAGGGCTAGGAGCTGCATGGATTTATTTATTTTTCATGGTAGATGAAGCAGTTCTCTTCTGGCACATGGTATGGCGATTGTTGCCTAATTAGAAGGGGTGGGAAGCCATGTAGATACCAAGACTGAATTAAAAAATCCTTTGCAATTTCTTTGATGCTACTGCGGCAACAGCCATGGGGGAGATAATTAAATAGATGTACAATAGAAAAGCCAAACATGCTTCAGCCTTGGGGCAGGGAGGAGAGATTATATCGCCCTCAGGCTAAGGAACTGGAAGGCTCTCAGAGTATGACTGGGTTTGTACAACACGCTAAGCCACCGTGGCTTAGTGTGTTGTGCGAACCCAGTGCACTTTCTGCGGGGTGGCTACGAAATCACCCCAACAAGCCATGGCTTGTTGTAGTGGTTTGTAGCCACCCCTGGGCTTGCCATGTTGTCCGTACCCAGATGACACAACAAGCCCAGGTGTAACCCCACACCCTACAGAGCAAAATCCTGTTGCTGCTCTTGCCAAGTGGCTCTGGGCAAGCAGCACTTAGGGTGGCAGTCTTCAGCTTCCCTGCTGCTGTGGGCCTGCCCCCTGCGGACACCAGGCAGCAGGCAGGGAAAGGGCATGCTCTGATTGGTCTCCTCTAGAGGAGACCAATCAAGGTGCGACTTGTGTGTCCGCCCCCCCCCCCCCGCAGCCTGATCTGGGAAGAGGCTTCTGCTGTTCGCCACCGGGGCCAGCCCTTTTTGCTGGGCGTGGTGGCAGACATTGCTTCAGCCTACTTGTGTGAGTAGGCTGATGTGATGGCTGCTCCCCCATTCCTCCCCTCCTCACTGCTGCTGACAAGTGGTGGTGGTGGTGGTGGTGGTGGTGGGAACTAGGTGCTCCTGTGGGGTCCCCTGGGATACCTACTGGAGGTCCGAGGGGGGAAGAGGATCATCTGTTGGGCGTGTTGGGGGTAGGGTGGCTTAGAGTGTCATGTGAACCCTCCCTATATGAATATTGTATTCCTGGCTTGATATTTATATGGAGACATAACCATGATCTTGCTCATCAACACAAACTTGTTGCCTACTAAAAATGTTATCTAGATTCTCAAGTTTGCTGATGATGGTGGAATCTATTACGGACGTGATTTCTACTACAGTAAATCATAAACTGACAGAAGAAAAGCACAGGTCTGTAGATAGGTCGACGGGTAGAGCAGAGTGCTCTGTACTTTGAGTTAAAATTGAAATGGGTAGAAATTCTTCCCACATCACTATGAACTGTACGACCCAATGTGCCAGTTAAAGTCCACCTTATGCTTTGCAAACTGTTGCTCTTCTGTTAAGGTTCAGTAGTTTTCTAACGCTTTCAGAGTGCCAGCGAGTGATGGGGATGACAGCATTGCATTCAACTGTTCTGGCATCATCACTGAGTGGTTGAAGTGTATTACAGCTTTGGAGATTGAGGTGTAGATGTCCGTATAAGAAGTTACAGGACTTCAATCCGAAGTCTGTGGAAACCAGCAGTGTGTTGAACACAGGCTCAATTCAGACGCCATGCCAAACCATTGTTTAGAGCAGGGCTCTCCAACCTTGGGTCCCCAGATGTTGCTGGACTACAGCTCCCAGAATCCCTTGCCATTAGCCATGCTGGTTGGGTATGCTGGTAGCTGTAGGCCAGCAACATCTGGGGACCCAAGGTTGGAGAGCCCTGGTTTAGATGTTTAGCTTCGTTTTGGATTCCAAACATAAAAGCAACCCATGGTTTTGGGTTGCTTGTCTGCATTTGTTATTCTACACTTGAGTAGTATTGTAACTTGTGTTTGGATTTTGTGCATAACATGTTTGTTTGATTATATTAAAAAACCTGCTGCTTTAAGACCAAAGTTAAGACTATCTCATCTTGGCTCCAGCTCCACATAGCCAGGAAACTGGAAGCCAAGGCTGATGCCTTAACTGACGTGCCCCGTGATCAGTGACAATGTTGTGCAGTGTCACCACTTGTGTTTGTTTACACCCTCCCTCCCTGCACCCACACTTTGCCTTGGTCTTTCAGGCCCAAATCCACATGGGGAGGATGGAGTGCCTGGGACCAGCGAAGATGCCCCATGTTGTTCTGGCCCTCTATTGCCTTATGAAGCATCTGAGCTGTACTGTAACTGCTAGAGGACTCTCTTGAGTTGACCCAGGCCAGTTTGTTGCTTACCTCAGTAGCTGGCAGGATGGGTTGAACAGTGAGAGGGAGCCCTCTTCTATCAACTGTTACTATTCTTATGCTGGTTTAATGATGGTGAGACCGTTCTGGGATGGTAACTTGTGAATTCTACAGACTGATGTGTTGCTGCTTAGATCAGAGCAGCCCTCCGCAACCTGGTACCCTCCAGGGGCTGGATCATCCAGATCCCATCATGCTTAGAGTAGAGCCATTGAAATCAATGGGACAAGTATGTCATGATTATCTTAAGTCACACTGATTTAGACTCTTAAGTATGACTAGATCTGGATCCACCTCCAGATGTTTTGAATTACAACTCACATCATCCTGGACAATTGGGTACACTGGCTGGGGCTAATGGGAGTTGTAGTCAAAAACATCTGGAGGACACCAGGTTGGAGAAGGTTGTGTTAGGCCATAAGTGTCCTCTAATCAGCAACTCACCCATCCACTCACAAACAAATGTGAGAGAGATGGTTTCCCTCCCTGCCACTCTGTTGCCATTGAATGCCCCTAAGCATAGTTAGAAGAGCCAGTGTGGTGTAATGGCAAGAGTGTTGGACTGGGACTTGGGAGATCCGGGTTCTAGTCCCTGCTCGGCCATGAAACTCACTGGGTGACTTTGGGCCAGTCACTGACTCTCAGCCTAACCTACCTCACAGGGTTGTTGTGAGGATAAAATGGAGGGGATGATGATGATTATGTAAGCTGCCTTGGGTTCCTTGCAGGAAAAAAGGCGGGGTATAAATATAATTAATTAATTAATTAATTAATACAGTGGAGGTTTTTGTGTGGCACTACAGTTGTATGCAACTCAAGTTTCTTATTTTGAATTTGGAACTGCAACATGATGAATGAGGGAAAAATATTCATTCACAACCATGTAGAGATTTTCACTAGGAAGCATGCTGCAAGGCAGGCACTATTTTGCCCAATCATTTTGTGAGAAATGAGCCCATTGCTTCCTTTCGGTGCTTTTAGCCAATGAGTGAATTATCTTAATTTGTATTAACCTCTGAGGATTCAAATATATTCAGAATTATCCAAGAAGACCCAACCAACCACTTCTTTCCTATAAAGCAAGTTTGAAAGGGGGTAATTTGGAGTGGGAAATAAATGTGTATGGGTTCTGTAAACCTTTCCCAGCCCATATGATTTGCATAATTAGTAAATAATGTGCATAATAGGCAGATTTGGGGAATTTGGGGAATGGGAATATGACAACCCTAATAGTCCAGTATGTAATACATCACCATCTATTCTGTTGCAGGAATTACTTACCTTGACCATGGAGGCACTGCACTCTTCCCACAGAGTTTACTAAAATCCTTCACTGATGACCTCACTGAAAATGTTTATGGTAAGGAAAAATCATGCAATGTAGTCCTTCTCTCCCTCTCATGTTACAGTGATGCAGGTTATAATATTCTGGTTTGGACAGTCTCTTTAAGGACTCAGTTGACAACTTAATTTTTTAACAGTGGCCATATTTATCCTTTAGTAGGGGCTGATGATGGGCCAATTTAGGCTTCACCCACCAACTCACTGTTCTGTTCGCTGAAACAAAGGCAAAGAGCCTTTTAACCTTACCTCCCCACTGGCAACTACAGAAGAGGATTTGACAGAGTTCTTCGCTCAAGTCAGGAGTGGGGAACTTGTTTGTGTCTGTGGGTTGGATTGCCCCTTGGAGCCCCCCCCCCCCATGTCAGTGGGTGGGGCCCTGTCTATGAAGTTGGGGTAGCCCTGCTCACTGATGTAACTGGGTCCCCAGCCGAAGAGCCAGGTGGGGAAACTCCCTCAGTTGGGGAGCCTGCTTTGCTCCATCCAGGTTTTCCCAGCTGGGGAAAGCCTGGGTGGAACAAAGCCCACCAAGGCTCTGGCTTTGCTCCTTCCCTCTGCTGGGGCCATCAGAGGGAGAGGATGCAGCAGCCCTTCCATTATGTCCATGACCTGCTGAACTTTGCAACTAAGAATCTAGTGCCAGAGTTGCCTTTTTTCCTCCCTGCTCCCCATTCTTTCCTCTGTGCATGCCATGTCCCTTTGATTGTAAGGTTGCCGCCGGTAAGGATTATCTTATTTCTGATCTTTGTAAGCCACTCTGGGAGACTTGACTGAAAAGCGAGATGAAAGTGCTTTGAATAAGTAAATAAAATAACACTATTATGACTTAAGATCTATATACGTTAATAATTAAAATACCTCCTGTTGTAATTGCAAAGCAAGGATAGTGAAAATTATAGCAAGATTATGTTTTTAATATTCTACTGTGCATAATTTAATTTTATCAACATATGGAATCATAGAATAGTAGAGTTGGGAGGGGCCTATAAGGCCATTGAGTCTAACCCCCTGCTCAATGCAGGAATCCAAGTTAAAGCATTCCTGACAGATGGCAGTCCAGCTGCATCTTGAATGCCTCCAGTGTGGGAGAGCCCACGACCTCCCTAGGTAATTGGTTCTATTGTCCTATTGCTCTAACTGTCAGGAAGTTTTTCCTGATGTCCAGGCGGAATCTGACTTCCTGTAACTTGAGCCCATTATTCTATGTCCTGCACTCTGGGATGGTCGAGAAGAGATCTTGGCCCTCCTCAGAAAAAACATACTGATTTTTAAAATTAAAACCTGAAGTTCCTGGCTTGAGTTGAATCATATTTGCATTAAAGGAGAGCCTGCTTTAAAGAAAACAAAGGTAATTTGTATACTACTCTTACAATTATCACGGCGTATTTTATTTCTTTTTTAAATTTCTTTTTTATAAATTTTATTTAATTTTTTATCAAACAATACAACAAATAAAATACATACAACTAATACAGTACTCCCATCACCATGGGACCAAGAAATACTTATTATCTCTATAATCTATTTTTATCCTAAATTCCAAAAATACATCAAATCTTGACATGGGGCACTCCCCTTTCTCTCTACTAGAACATAATCTAAAAATAATCCCAGTATAAATAAAAAAATAATTTATTTCTGGTAGACAGCACTAATCTTTGATAATCTTTCTGCTGATTAAAATATAACCAAAATTTACAGGCAAGCACTGCAAACAAGCCAAAATAAAAATCTTTAGTTACGAAGAATCCAAATTCCAAATACTCAGATATCAATGCAGTGTACTGCCATAATTCACTGACAGTCGCTTGATTGGCATATTGCACTTGTATTCAACATTGGTGCCTTCCATTGTAACTGAACTTTTTGTTTTTTGTAATCTTACTTGATTCCACCAAATCTTTTTATGGGAGTTTCACTGTTATTGCTTGCTTTGTTAATTAGTTCCTCTGAAAACCTGCTAATAGCTTCAGAGCACTGCAGTGAAGTGTAAAGTGAATGCTATGTTTAATCACATCTATAAGTGTTTTTTGGGGTTAGTGCTTTACTAAAAGGATGAAATGTCTGTTTATGAATCACTAATATCTCCTTTACCTCCTAGGGAACCCTCACGCTCAGAACATCAGCAGCAAATTGACATATAACACAATCGAACATGTTCGATACAGGTAGAGTGACATTCAGTTTACATGCTAGATGCTGCATTTGTCATTTGCATTGGGTCTTCTTTGTGCCATAGACCTCTAGTTTTAATTGTATTGCATTTTATCTGTAACTAACTGCTAGAAAAGCCAAGTTTCAAAGTATCAATAGGTGCAAGAAGCGATCAAAATGTAAAGGACATGGATGCATATAACAAATACCTGCCTAGGTAATGAAGTCATATTCGGAGCCCCCCTCTCCAGGTGCCCCCACTATCTGAGGTAAGGTGGGGGTGACCAGAAAAAGTCTTCTCAGCAGTGGCACCCCATGTGTAGAATTCCCTCCCCAGGGTGGCCTGCACTGCACTCACATTTTTATCTTTCAGCTCCAGGCAAAGACATTCTATTCTTAGTCTTTTTTACA
Source organism: Shinisaurus crocodilurus (assembly GCA_021292165.1). Taxonomy (NCBI): domain Eukaryota; kingdom Metazoa; phylum Chordata; class Lepidosauria; order Squamata; family Shinisauridae; genus Shinisaurus; species Shinisaurus crocodilurus. The sequence goes on from CM037880.1 coordinate 90,461,001, forward strand.
ATGCATTCCTATATATGTCTACTCAATGGGTTCAAAGGGGCTTACTCCCTAGGTATAGGGAGTAAGCATAGGATTTCAGCCTGAACGTATTATTTTAAGATGTTGTAATCTAATGCATTTTTCTTTTTTTTCTTTTTGTATTTTGCCATGTTTTATAAATCACCATGGAAGCTCTGCTGAAGGACAGTATATAAACAAAATATTACAAAAGTGATAAATGAATGATACATGAAGTTGATCTCTTAGTTTTTTTTTTATCAGGCCCTGGTAGTTTTATTGTTAATTGTGTTTAACTGTTCAAACTTTTAATTTTTTGCATGTTAACAGAGGAATCTTATGTTCCCTGCAAGAGTATCCCAGGGAACAAAGGATATCTTGGATTCCCCATCCTAAGGCCGTAGACAGTCCTACGACCTTGGGAGGGGGAATCTGACATCGGCCATGCCCCCTCACAGCTACTGTGGAAAGCACCATGGTGGCTGCTCTTCCGAGGTTGCAACAGCGACCTTAGAGGAGCTCATAGAGGGAGGAAGGGTGGCATTTTGGTGGGTAGGGGTGGAGACAAGAGGATCCTGAAGCCTCTCCATTGCCTTCCCTACCCACCACTGGTAAGTGAGCTGGACAGGCTCAGAGGCCCGTCTAGCTGAATTTTTCTTTTTTTTGAGGAGGTGGAATTGGAGGTGAAATCGCCTCTGTCGTTCCTCCCACCCTGCCTGGCTCTTGCCAGCAGGGCATAAGATAGATGGAGGGCTCTGATCTCAGAGCCCTCCGTGTATCAGGAGCACAATCAGTAGGATTGTGCTTTAAAGGTTTTATATTGTTTTCTCATGTTATGAACTGCCCAGGGAGCTTTGAATATTGGGTGGTATAGAAGTGGTATGAATTAATGATGGCAAAGAGTGGGCATGCTGTTTATTTCAAGTAGCTCAATATCATATATGTTTGAGATAATCTGGGATGCCACTTAGGCCCTGCTTCCACTCTGGGTTTCAGTCAGACCAGTTGTGATTTTGTGTCAGGATCCCCTATATTTCCTGTTAGCTTGCTGGTTCTTTATAGTGCTAAGGCTGGCGGAAGTTGTAGGCGCAAACATCTGGAGGGCCACAAGATGCCCACCCGTGTTCTATACACCGAAGGCCAAACTACACATGCCCTGTTCTCCTAGAAATCATTGCTGGTTTTGAGATTATTCAGACTACATTGAAACTTTTCTGGTTTTGCTCTCAAATGTTAGTAAGGTCTGTCTCAAAACAACAGTGTTGCAACCGTTAACATACATGACAATCTCCTTTGACCTTTAATGCACGGTAAGAAAAATCTGATACGGTCTCTGCTTAGTATTGGTTTGTCCTTTTGAAAGGTCACTAACTGGGGACAATACAAAGGAATAAAATGAGAGTACTTCGCTGTGCTCTGTGCATCTGCCTAAAAGGCCTGTTTCAAAGTTTGGATGACTCATTTACTTATGCTTGTTTAAAAATCTCCTGCAGTTTTTCTAATTCATTCTCTATTTTTAATTAAATTTTTCTTTATTTAATCCCATGCTTTTTTTAAATGAGGGTTTTAGTCTGAAAAGCAGACTGTAAATCTATTAAATAATAAATAAATGCAGAATTTTTGTGGAAGCAAATGAGATGCTGGTGTTAGGTTTTGCATAGTGGGCAGAACGAGGATTGTCACCTGACATCAGGATTGTCACCTGACATGGAGGATGTCTCTTGAGGTGAAGTACACAAAGTCTATTGTCACCAGACATAATGTCAAGGTCTATGACTCAGACTCATGGGGCAAGTTGGAATCAACATGTTGTGATGTTACTCACCAGTTATATAACTGGTGAGTAATATCCTATTTATATGTACAGGGTCTAGGGGTATAAAGACAGACGCTTATTGACACAGTGACCACTCTCCTCTCTTGTTCTGGACTTCTACTTGAAGTCAGTCACTTCACTTCATCTCAGCCTTACCACTGGGGTCTTGGACTTGTATCTGAAATGATGTAGCGAGATGGGAGCATCTCTTCTGCGTAAGAGAAGCCTGCATTGCTTGCCTTAATCCCATGTAATTGGGTCTTACAAATAAACTCTTTAATCTTTATTAACTGCTGTTATCTCTTCCTTCCGTCTGCGTGACTGGGACTGAGGGTCACTGGCTAGGTAAGCTTTTGAACCCGGGTCAGTCCAGCTCTCACAGCTGGTGGGTATAAGCCAGATGACTGCCAATACATTGCAGTCTCTTTCATTATTTCATTCTGCAATAATGACAGAATATGGATTAGTGAGGTGTGTACCAGAGCTAGTGTAGCAGTTATGGGAATGAGCTGCGAGCTGAGAAGTTCTGGCTCCAAACTCGCCACAGCCGTTAACTCCCAAGTAGTGCAGCAACCCTACCGAGTACAGACCCTACCTGCATGTTTGACCAGAATCTAAAGGGGGAGTGCTCTCGCTTGGCGCCTGGTGCCCCAGTGTTGCTGAGAGGCCTTCAGCGGCACCCTTTCTCTTCTGGGCCATGAAGTGTGGCCAGGTGTCCTATTTTACAGAAGACTGCCCTATATTTTGGAGAGCTGGCGGAAGGCAGTCTTCTATTTGAAGGTATCCTCTATTTCAGTGTTCCCCAACCTGGGGTCCTCCAGCTCTGTTGGACCACAACTCCCAGAGCTGGCTGGGGAATTCTGAAAGTTGTGGTCCAACAGAGCTGGAGGACCCCAGGTTGGGGAACACTGCTCTATTTGATGGGTTGTCCAGTCTGAGTGTGGTTTAATGTCAAAGAACCTTAAGAAGGGGAGAGGGCAGGGGGGCCTTGATGTTGCCCTTCAATAGTTAGCACCTGGACAGCAGGCTCACAAGTCACCTGACCTAGTCAGATTCACCACTATTGTGAGATGTCTTGTATTTCTATTTAAATGTTATTTTTAAATTTGCACCTGAACATATAAGTTTGAATATGCAAATGCTATACAAACTGTTGTCTTTTTTTTTTTTTTTTTTTTGGCTATGTGTAAGTGGCCACCCTATGTGCCAGGAGCCTCCAGGGAAGTGAGGGGCCTTAGGAATTGGAGTTATGATGGAACTGTGGGTTCCTTTTCCTTATTGAAGGATTCTGCACCCTTGGTCTCAGAGGAGCAGTTGGGTGTCAAATTAATATAACATGGCTCTACTCAGATATTTCAGTCAGAATTCTACTGTTGAATTGTGCGCTAGTTGAAGTTTCCAAACCATCTTCAAAAGGAGACCCATGTATAATGCATTAGAGTAATCCAGCTGGGAGGTTACCAGACCGCAGACCATAGATCCCCATAGCTAGGAGGTCCCTATTTTATAAGTGATGAGAGACAGGACCTATGTTCAACACGTCATGCATGCCAAGCCTGTTCTTGGCTTGCAACTGGTCCTCAGCTGTGTGCCTTTTCCTGACTTGATAGTCCATTGCTTAGCCCCAATAGACAATTTTAAATATTGTGGTGATTGTTGTTGCGTTGATATGAAAGAACAGAAGATCTAAAAATAGGCAAGATTTTATTGGGCTAACTCCTTTGGTGCCAGAGTATAAAAGTTTTTATATTATACACAACATTAAACAGAAGTAAAGAGAGCTAATTTTCATTAATGTAGACCACAAGGTTAATTACAAAAACACATAATCTTGGCCACTTTGGGTAGTTAGTAGTCTAATAACAATGTTTACTACTTCAAATGCAATACAATAACCAGCAAGGGGTTGAAAACACTTACAACACAGTACCTGTTTTTCACCTCTTGGGTACAAAAGAAAACCGTGTACTTGTTAATAGTCTGGGTGACAGCTCTTGATTTGGATGGAACATCTCGAATAATACAACCAGGGGTTCTTGGCTCATTAAGAACTTTCTTTTGAGCTGTACTCCTGCCTCCAAACTTCATCTTGTTATATCATTCTAAAAATAGCCCCTAGTCCAGAGCAGTGAACTAAGAGTGGATCTGTGAGGGGAAAGAGAGAGAGAGAGATGGTGCCTTTCTTTCCCAGAATCCTTACTGTGCTGGACTTGCAGTGTGTGTGCTCCCCTTATCAGAGAGGATGGCACAATCCACCAGGAAATCCATGTGAGCAAGAGTGTAACATAAAGGTTGTGCATGCGCTCACATAGAGACACTCGCTCATGCACAAACATAAACCCAGCTTGCATTTTGCAAGCACAACTAGTGGCTTCCACTGCAGAACTCCGCCCCCCCCACTTTGAGCTGGTTCAGGCAGGGGAAGGAGGAATTCCCGCACCCTTCCATTCCATCCTGTGTGGCATCGGGAAAAGTGCTTTTTAGGGAAACATTGAGATCTGGGTTTTGAGGGAGAGAGGTAAAAATATGCCCACTTGGGTGACATTTCTTGAAATTGAGTATCTTTTATATCGGGGGGTGGGCAACTTGTGGCCCTCCAGGTGTCTTGGCCTACAACTCCCATCATCCTTCACCATTGGCTATGCTGGCTAAGGCTGATGGGAGTTAAAGGTCAAAATATCTGGAGGGTCACAAGTTTCCCTGCCCTTGTTTTATATTGTGTGTGTACCAAATTTCAGACTTCTATCTGTAATGGAAGTGTCCTTACAATTGGTGCTAGCCCAAGATATTTGCATCCTGACACAGAGCTCGATGGGCATCCCACCCCCACCCTCCTAGGGCCAAAAACTTTAAAAAGTCTTGTTTTGTCATTCTGACATCATTCCTTCCTTCATCTATTCCTCCCACCCTTTCTCTGTGCCACCTGAAGCAAGTCACTTCACCCTGTTGTGTGAAAGGGCTGGCCCTGAGTTATAACTGTGATACACTGTAAGTCAGTGAGTGAGGCCCAAGCTTCTTTTTATTTATTTTATTTATTTGTTATATTTATATCCCTCCTTTTCCTCCAAGGAGCCAAAGGCAGTGTGTATGAGCATCCTCCTGTGAGGTAGGTTAGACTGGGAGTCAGTGACTCAGTGAGCTTCATGGCCGAGTGGGGACTTAAACCCAGGTCTTCCCAGTCCAACACTCTAACGCCTACATCACACTGTCTCCCACTTCCCAAAATGGTGAGACATATTCTGGGACAGCACTGCCCAGGTTAAGTTTCTTGTGGATGAGAGAGCACTGGAGACTTGTGCTCCTTGTTATATTTAGTTTATTTATAAATATCCAAGTAGTGCATAAGTGCAGGCAAACAGCATGCACTTCTACCAGCATGCGCTTCTACCTTATATCAACCTTCCGTTAGTGGGGCAAGGGTGAAGTGCCATCTTTTCCTAACTCTGGTGGGTATCCCATTCAAACACACATTGGAATTGCCAAGTATCTCCCTATTCTCCATCATTGAGGAAACATCAAAGAGCCCTTCTAGGCAATTAACCAGCAGTCTACTTAACAAAAGAATCCTCTTGGCCATCAGATATAACACTATGTCAGGAGTATTGCGGTTAGCACATTAAACGTAATTAAGTCAAAACATATCTAAGGATGTGCATCCCTAATTTTATTCCCTTGCAGATTTCACTGAAATGTATTCCTGTTTCTTTGCTCATGTACTAAATGTATGCGACTGGACTAGAAGTTGTTTGTTCTTCACTGTCAGTGAGGCATTGGTTTTATGCTCTATGATTTCTCAGAAGTGTTGGACTGGCACAATCCTTGTTCGTTTAACTACACAAATCCATTAAGAAGTAGGTGTCAGTACATAGGTACATTGATTTTTGTTGAAGAACATTCTGCCGTCTGACAGCAGGAAATGCACAAAATGCAGTATAAGTTAAACAATAGTAGCAACAAGTGGGATCTGTAACAAAATGTTGCAGTGTGGACAGCCCCTTCCTGTTCAGGGTTCCAGCCAACCAGCCATGTCCTCTTCCCAAATATTCCATTCCTTCCCACTCAACCCTTAAGTTTTCTGCCCCCCCAACAGTCAGCATTCTGTGCCCCATTGAGCCTGGTCAGTTCTCACTAGGCTGTTTGCTGTCCCCCACCACCTTAAAATCCCCTCTAAAGTATACCTGTAAACTTTGGGGATCCCCCAAGCATGCTGATAGTTCCCTCTTGTGTATAGGTGGTACTGTTCTGGCTATATGATCCATACTTGGAGAATCAGTTCACTATTATTAGTACAGTCATGCCTTGGATTGAGAGCATAATTCATTCCGGAAACGTGCTTGTAATCCAAAACACTCTTATATCAAAACGAAATCACCCCCCAAAAATTTGTATAGAGATTTTTAATTTAAGCCGTACTATAGTACTTGTATTGCAAGACATCGCTTGTATATCAAGTCAAAAAAATTAAATATTTAAAAATTTGCTTGTCTTGCAAAACGCTCTCAAACCAAGTTACTTGCAATCCAAGGTATTACTGTATACTAGCTGTTGCCCGCGGCTTCGCTCGCGTGGATTTTAGGATTTGGTACAATTGTTTTTAAAAGAAACATGAGTTTTTTGTCCAAACTGTACGAAATATAATTTACAGGTTGATGTCTATCTGATCTTAAAGAAAAATCAGGTTAATCCTGAGAATCTGCAAGTGATGAAGAGTGACCGTGCCAGGTTTGGAGTAGATCCGTCAAAACGTGATGGAGCCTATGCGACGATGCCCCCCACACAACAGTCAGTCATTTAAAAAGTTTCCCTCCCTTTTCACCCCCTCAGAGAACATTCTAAATGGCTTAGGGGAGATTTGCATACATACTCGTATTGCCCCCTGCAGGAATTCATATGAACGTTCTAAGTGTTGTATAGGCTATTTGCAGAACTGCTCCTATTGGCTCCTGCAGCAATTATGAGGTGAGGCCGATTTGCATAACTGCTCCCCTGTTGTTTTGCCCATAGGAGATATGAGAGTGGGGCAATTCTCCCCCTTTTTCACCCCCTTAGGGACGGAATTTCCAAAAATCCTTCCTTAGTGGGTGTCTACGTCCTAAAAACAATGTTCCTTCAAAATTTCACGTTCCTAGATTAAACGGTTTGAGCTGGGCGTTGATGAGTCAGTCAGTCAGGACTTCTTCTTTTATATATATATATATATATATATATGATTCTGAATAAGGGTCTAGAGTTAGGGTCTTCAATACCGCACTTGTGTAACAAGGCATTTAGGATGGCAAAAAAAAAAAAAAATCCTATATACATATAGCACTTCGTAGTAAGGCATCTAAAAATTGTATTGCTTATGATATTTCCAGGAGATTCTTTATAATGCTATCCATATGCATGCTACCAGAGAAACAAAAAGTCAAGTTCCTACCCTACGGTGTATACAATCTAAAAAATTCAGCACACGAGGAAGAGAATGTGGGCAAGGATAACAGATAAAAATATAGCATCACTTGTAACCACTCTGGTAAAGGGAACTTGTTATGTCTGTGACCAATGATCCCATACTGTGAATTGTAATATTGTGTGGTTTGCAGATCTCAGATTTTCTTTAGCACTTAGATGGTTTTGGAATCAGTGTCCAAAACCATATCCAGGCTATTTGAATCAATTTTGAGCTGTTCATTTCTGTAAGAGTAAATGCTAAAATAAACTTGTCCCAGCTCTTGGAGGAAACTTTCTCCTAAGGAGATTAGACAAATTTTGATTTTTGTATACAAGGATTATGCAAAAACAGCATTGAAAAATGTGCTCGTTAGCAAATCCCAGTTGCAAACTAGTTTTGTACTAAGAAAGCAAGAAAGAAAAAATGAGGTTTGCAAGGAATTGATTTGAGCCTGAATTGACTTCATTATTTTTTTAAAAAAAAGAATGTGGGGGAAAATCAAGCTTGTTTAAAAATGAAATTCCTTTCACTTCAGAGAGATAATTGCAAGATTTTATATGTCTTGGTAAAAAAAATGGCAGCTCTAAATTTTTGCAGCGTAAGCTGGAACACTGTTAAGTGCCAGTCTGCAAAGTGAAACTCATCATTATTGCATGTACAGCTGTGCCCATTAGGAGGATGGCATGGCTAGGAGAGAGATGTATGTTTCTACTCTGTCAATTTAATAGTACAAGGTTTGTTTTGAAAAGACAATGATCTAATTGGTGGATAATTTGGATGCAAATGGAATAAATTGGAATAGTAAAATATACATTTGTGGGAGACATAAAAAGGACTGGTCTGCAATTTGATGCTGGTGGAAGAGGAAAATGTTCTTCAGTGTATGTCCTATTAAAGAATGAAGATGGGCAGTATAGTAGGCACATACTGAGTTCAGTTGTGGCAGCAGGAAGAATGCAGATCAAATGTTGCAATCTTTGTGAAGTTATAAAGAAATCTGGGATTAGATACCCACTGGTCATATGCCTTTCAAGGGCATGAACTTAAAGCAGCCATTCTTACTCTTTCTGTACTCTAAACAGTTATGGGTTTTTTCTTCGGGATTCTCTTACATTGTACCCTCCATGTGGTTGGCCATTTTAAAATCTTCTGAATTAAAATTCAATGTCTTCTACGGTGGTACAGCTGTACTGAATCCTGAGGGTAAATAGAAAATTGGAAGCACCGCTAGAAAAGGAGCTCCTGGGTATTTCATTGTTACTTGAGGTCCAGGAGCGCCTTTTATCAGCTTGGATTGATATACCTACTAGCTGTGACCCTATCTGGGCAGAGATAGCATGGCAACAGTTATCCACGCCCTGGTAACTTCCTAGTTGGATTACTACAATGTGTTGTACTTGGGGCTATCTTTGAAGATGGTTCAGAAACTTTAGTTAGTTCAAAACAGAGCTGCTAGAATACTAACTGGGAGTGGCCAAAATTATCATGTGACTGCAATGTTTTGTCAGCTGCACTGGCTTCCAGTCCGTTTCCAAGCCCAATTCAAAGTGTTGGTGTTGACTTATAAAGCCCTTTTAAATGGCTTGCGACCAGAGTACCTAATGGTATGTCTCCTCCTGTATGTACCTGCCCTTAGGTCCTCTTTGGAGGCCCTCCTCTGGGTGCCCTGCTGAAGGAAGCTAGGCAGGTGCCTACAAGAGAAAAGGCCTTCTCAGTTGTTGTGGCATCCTGTTTATGGAATGCCCTCCTCAAAGAGGTTTGCCTGGTTAGAGACCAAGTTCTAGATTTTTATGGCTGTTTTATCTATTCCTGTGCTGTTTGTTTTGTTTTGTATTATATTTTATTCTTTTAAATTTTTGTATTGTATTTTATATCTTTAACTGTATGGCATTTTACTCATTTAGCTGTTTGTAATCTGCCCTGAGAATGTTGGTTATTGGGTGGATTACAAATAATAATACTGTAATAATAATAATAATAATAATAATAATAATAATGAATTATAATTTATTTTAAAATATTTTTACTCTGCTTTTTCATCCATGATTTCATCAACTAATAATAAATACATCACAAGTACATCAAATTAAATATTGTGACAAATAAAATACCAATAATCAAAATTAAAAAATAGTAGCAACAAAACCAGAAACAAAGACTCATCAGCTCCTTTCCGCCCAGGCCAAAATCACACTGAAATAACTGTGTCTGAAGGAAGATAGGAAGAGAGCCAACCAGATATTCTGGGGCAAAGAATTCCACATTGTGGGTGCCACCACCAAGAAGGTCCTGTCCCTTGTAGCCACCTGCCATACCTCAACTTGTCATATGGGATAAAGTGCAAGTCCTCCAATGGAGATTTAAATGTGTAAATGGGTTTGTATGGAAGGAGTAAGTCCTTAATATCCCAGGTCCCAATCAGTTTAAGGATTTAAAGGTCCAAATTAGCATTTTGAGTTGGGCTTGGAAATAGATTGGCAACAAATGAAGATGAACAAAACAGTCAGTCCCTGAATTTCTGAACATTCTGCACTAACTGAAGTTTCCAAATGCTTCAGGCTTCAGCCCTGAGTCTCCAGGCACAACCACTCTCAGCTCCCCTGACATCACCTAGTGCAGGGGAGGGTAGCCTCTGGCCTGTAGGCCTAATCTGGCCCACAGAAATTGCTCATCTAGCCCACAGAGGCTTGGGCTCCCTCCAGGGGCCCCAACCTTTCCCTTCCCCTTCCCCCAATGGGTTTAGGAGAGCGGTGTCTGTGCACTCATCTAGTGCTTGCACGGGGAAGTTAAAAGACAAGCGAAGGCGAGTTTTGCCTGCCCTGTGACCTCTGCCCAACGGGAGAAGGCATGGTGGCTTTGCTGAACACAGGCCTTCTTCATTGGGAGAACGAGTCGCATACAGCGAAGCTGGTTTCCAGCGGACATGCCTGGAGGGGCACCTTCCCAATGTACCTGCCAGGGACTAAATGACATCAGGGTGTGTGGCCATGCCCCCTGGCATCATTGGGCCTGTAGAGGGCTGGGGGGGCGTCATCCAGCCTCCCACCCCATCCACCACCGCCTCTGCTGGGAGAGGACCAAGCCAGGCAAGTAGCCCAGCCTTCCTGCTTGCTGCTGCTGCCTGCGTGTGACCAGCACCGCCTGTGGGACTGCTGGCTGCCCCCTTGCAGGACCGGGCCCAGCCAGGAGCCACCCTGCCCCACCTGCAACTGTGGGGCCATAAAGATCCGGCCCCAGCAGGGGCGGGTCCACCGCTGGCGGGGTCACCACCAAAGGGGGCCGCCCCTTGGGGGGAGCCACTTTGGGGGTGGCACGAGGGCGAGGGCCTGCCCCCCTGATGATGGGGATATAGGTGTGGTTGGGGTTTTTAAGAGGCCCTTCTTTTTGAAGGGCTGGGGGTTTTAGTGGTTGATTTTAGGGGTGGGTCTCCCGCCTGATTGGTGGAAGCGAGGGGGCATGTGCCTCTCCGAGGGAGATGATGGAGGGAGTTCTGGGGGGCAAAGTATACCACTGTTGAGCGGCAGACGCTGGTAGAACGCTAGGGGCAGGCCACGCCGATTAAGGGGGACAAGGGATCGATGCGTAATACCTATCCCTTGTTCCAGACCTGCCCAGAGCCAAGGGATAACTGGGGGATGTGTGGCTCCTCCCCACACCTTGCGCTTGCTGTTGTGCAATGCCAGGTCCGTTACCCAAAAAACATCTCTCATCCATGACTTGATCCTGGATGAGGGTGCGGACCTGGCATGTATTACGGAAACCTGGCTGGACTGAGGCCGCTGCTCCAACTCTGGCGGCCTTGTGTCCGGCCGGTTTCTCGTATGCCCAGCAGCCAAGGGTTGGGGGACGGGGAGGGGGAGTGGCTGTTATCTACCTTGGTCCTTACCAGACTCCCTCTCTGGGAGACCAAGTTTATTGAGTGCATGTACTGGAGGTTGGGTCCAAAGGGTAGTCTAGGGATTCTGCTCGTGTACTGTCCACCCCGCTGCACGACAGACTCCCTGGCCGAGGTGCTGGAGGTGGTCTCTGATGTGCGTGTGTTGTCCCCCAGGCTATTAGTGCTGGGGGACTTCAACGTGCATTCGGGGGCTGCCCTCACGGGGGCACCTCGGGACTTCATAGCTTCCTGGGAGCTGCACCCTGTATTAACTGGACCTACCCATGTAGCCGGTCGTGCACTAGACTTGGTTTTTGTTTCTGGAGAGGGGGGAAATGATCTGGAAATCGGGGGTATATCCACCACCCCCTTGTCATGGTCAGATCACTATCTGGTGGGGTTGGATTTCTCGATACCACAACCCCTCTGCAGGGGCGAGGAACCTATTAGGATGGTCCGCCCCAGGCGTCTTATGGATCCGGATGGATTCCTGAACGCGCTTGAGGAATTGGAGCATACAAACGGTAACTTGGTCGAGACCCTGGTGGACGACTGGAATGCGGCAATCACCAGGGCATTAGACCGAGTTGCCCCGAAGTGCCCTCTTCGCCTAAACAGAGTTCGCGCGGCACCATGGTTCACTCCGTCGCTGCGAGCTCTGAAACAAGAGGTGAGAAGGCTAGAGTGCCGATGGCGTAATTCCCGCTCCAAAGACAATCGAACACGAGTTAGAGCTGCATCTTCAGCCTACCGGGTGGTGGTGGAGGCAGCAAAAAAGAATTTCTATGCTGCCTCCATTGCGTCTGCGGAGTGCTGCCCCAGGAGGCTGTTCCAAGTGGTCCGGAGTCTGGTCGGTCCAGCCGCTCCGGACCCAATGGAACAGTCTAAAGCCTCCTGTGAGGCTTTAACGAAGCACTTCGCAGATAAAATCGATCGGATTAGGAGTGGGATATCGTGCATCGTGGACACAGGGAGTGAGCAGGAGGAGGCCAATGGCAGACTGGTTTTGTGGGATCGGTTCCGGCTTCTTCCTTCTGATGAAGTGGACAAGGTGCTTTCATCTGTGAGGCCGACCACCTGCTTGCTTGATCCTTGCCCGTCCTGGCTCATCATGAGCTGTAGGGAGAGACTGGGTGAGGGGATCAAGGCGGTGGTGAATGCCTCCCTCGAGGAGGGAGTGATGCCATCAGCCCTCAAGGAGGCAGTAAAGAAGCCCTCCTTGGATCCCCAGGATCTAAACAACTTTCGCCCAGTCTCCAATTTACCATTTCTGGGCAAGGTGATCGAGCGGGTGGTGGGTGCGCAGTTCAAGGCACACTTGGATGAAGCTGATTATTTAGATCCATGCCAGTCGGGCTTCAGGCCTGGACATGGGATGGAGACGGCCTTGGTCGCCTTGGTGGATGATATGAGGAGGGCTTTGGATAGGGGCGAATGCTCCTTTCTAGTCCTCCTCGATCTCTCAGCGACTTTTGATACCGTTGACCATGGTATCCTCCTGGACCGCCTGGAGGGCTTGGGCTTGGGAGGCACTGTATTGCAGTGGTTCCGGTCCTTCCTCTCTGGAAGGTACCAGAGGGTAGTTCTTGGGGAGGAGGCTTCGGACCGTCGGCCTGCTCACTTGTGGGGTGCCGCAGGGTTCCATCCCCTCCCCAATGTTATTCAACATCTACCTAAAGCCGCTAGGAGCTATCATCAGGAGGTTTGGGGTGCGATGTCATCAGTATGCGGATGACATGCAGCTCTATCTCTGTTTCAAGTCCTCACCGAGGTTGGCTGTTGAGACCCTGTCCAAGTGCCTGGAGTCAGTGGGTGGATGGATGGGAAGGAACATGCTGAAGCTGAACCCCGACAAGACCGAGTTACTTCTGGTGGGGGACAAGGGGAGGTTAGGGGATGTTAACCTGGTGCTGAATGGGGTACATCTGCCCCTGAAGGACCAGGTCCGCAGCTTGGGAGTCATTCTAGACTCCCAGCTGTCCATGGAGGTTCAAGTGTCAGCTGTGACCCGGGCGGCGCTGTATCAACTCCATCTGATACGGCAGCTGCGCCCCTACCTTCCTAATCATCTGCTCCCATCAGTGGTTCATGCCTTGGTCTCCTCTCGCCTAGACTACTGTAATGCGCTCTACGTGGGGTTACCCTTGCATGACGGTTCGGAAGCTACAGCTGGTACAGAACGCGGCGGGTCGTCTGGTTAAAGGCAGCTGCCGGCGGGACCACATCACTCTAGTGCTCAAGGAGCTGCACTGGCTACCAGTTGCTTGCCGAAGCTGAATTCAAGGTGTTGGTTTTGACCTTTAAAACCCTATACGGCTCCGGTCCAGTCTATCTCAAGGAGCGTCTCCAGCAGCACCAAGTGGGTCGCTCAACAAGATCTGCCACAGACGGCCTTCTCCTTGTCCCTTCAGCCAGAGCAGCTAGAGTGGTGGGGACGAGGAAGAGGGCCTTTTTTGTGGCAGCCCCCGTACTGTTGAACTCTCTCCCGAGTGACCTCCGCCATTCCCCTCTCTGCTGAGCTTCCGCCGCTCATTAAAAACCTGGCTGTTCAGGCGGGAATATGGGGTGGGTTAAGATTTTTTAAAAAAATTTATACTGTTTTAAATGTATTTTATCTTGTTTTTATCCTATGTACATCACCCAGGGTGGCCGGTTGCCGGCCAGATGGGCGATAAATGTAAATAAATAAATAAAAATAAATAAATAAATTCTGGAAGCCCACCCCTGACCTAGTGGGTCATTTGCTTTATTCATCTATTGCAGGGCTCTCCAACCTTGGGTCCCCAGATGTTGCTGGCCTATAGCTCCCAGCATACTCAGCCAGCAGGGCTAATGGCAAGGGATTCTGGGAGCTGTAGTCCAGCAACATCTGGGGACCCAAGGTTGGAGAGCCCTGATCTATTGTATTTATATCCTACTTTTCATCCAAGGAGCTCAGGATGGTTTACCTGGTTCTCCTCCTTTCATATTATCCTCACAGCAACCCTGTGAGGTAGATTAGGTTGTATGAGGGTGACTGGCCAAAGGTCACCCAGTTACTTCATGGCCGAGTGTGGATTTGACCCTAGGTTCTAGTCCAACACTCTTAACTACTCTCTATCCCAAGATTCTGCTGCTGAATCTCTGGATCTGATTCTCAGAAGACCTGAAATTCTATGAACTAGGATCTAGCTCATGTAATGAAAACTTAGGTTGCAGTATGTTTGTTTAGGTGTCAGAGAATGCTTGGTTGTATTTCTGCAAGAGACCAACATGTCCTTCTGGATTCTTTTCCTGCAGTTTGAAGCTGTTGCCGGTTTCATTTATTTTTTGTTCGGGGTAAATGGCACTTCACATACACACGCACATGGGTGATGCAAGTTTCAGTGTTTTCTTTTGTTTTTTTAAATGGAAAGTAGCCTCAGGAAGCTGCAAACTGAGTGGAGGAGGTAGTGGTGGTATCCTGTGTGTTGTGTAGCTTGGCCCGTAATTTAACAAACTGAGCAGAACAATTTTGGCAGCACATAACATTCCGCTCTAGTCATGGAAAATACAATGTGGCTGGCTACACATCTTGTGTGCTTAGATTTTAGTTTGGGCCAGGGGGCCAAAATACCAGCACATTTTAGCTTTAAGGTCCTACTGCCCATAACTCAGCCTTAGGAGAGCCCTTTCAACCTTTTAGAATGAGGGAAAATGCGCAAAAGCTGAGAAATACTAAAATGATCAATGGTCAGGGGAAATGGGGTGGCGCCAAAAAAGGGGGCATGACGATCTGGGGAACCACGGTGGGCCAGATTTGGCCCATCAGCCTGAGGTTTGACACACCTGGTTTAGGTGCTGGAATAAGAGACGGTAGCCAAGAAAAATGTCTTGGTAGTATAAAATAAGGAGTGGGGGAAATACCTCATCAGTGTTGCTGTTTTCCTTCTTTTGCAGGATATTGCAACATTTCAATACAACAGTAGAAGAGTACTCTGTCATTTTCACTTCAGGAAGTACAGCTGCACTCAAACTCCTTGCAGAGGCTTTCCCTTGGATGCCTGAAACCTTGGAGGATCCTGGCAGCCGGTTTTGCTACCTCACTGACAGCCACACGTCTGTGGTGGGCATGAGAGGGATCACTGCTACGATGAATGTCTCATTTGTTCCCATGAAAGCGAGAGATCTGTTGTCAGGAACCAATAAGATGGCGGCTGAAGAGAAGAGTTGCAGAACACCTCACCTCTTCTGTTATCCTGCTCAGAGCAATTTTTCAGGCACTAAATATCCCCTTGCATGGATAGAACAGATACAATCTGGAAAGCTCTGTCCCATCAAGGCCCAGGGGAAATGGTTCGTACTTTTGGATGCAGCCTCTTATGTCAGCACCTCTCCGTTAGACTTGAGCGTTCATCAAGCAGATTTCGTGCCCCTGTCATTCTATAAGTTGTTTGGATTCCCCACTGGTTTGGGTGCTCTGCTGGTAAAGAATGAAGTGGCTTCTTGCTTGAGGAAAACCTATTTTGGAGGGGGAACTGCAGCAGCCTATTTGGCAGAAGAGGATTTCTATTCACCAAGATCATCAGTGGCTGAAAGGTAAAAACATAAAGCACAATCTTTTTTAATTATCCTCAATTATTATTCTGTTATAGAAGTTCCCAGTCCCAGTGACTGGCTCAGTTAGGTATCATGTACCTTATCCTTCAAAGCATAGTTTAGAGGATGAGGAATTTGCTGCAGGCTTGTACAGTACACACCCTCCTCTCCTTTTCTCCCTGTGTACTAATTCCTCCCTCCCTTTCCTGGTTTGCATAACCACAGTTTACCATGATATCGGAATCAGGCAAACTACAGTTAGTGCTAACCGTGGTTTGATGTGGACTTGTAAACTATGTTTTGAAGGCAATCCTGGTAGGTTTGTTCAGTTTGGACATCCTGACAAACTATGGCTATTCAAATCAGGAATGGAGGAAGAATAATGTGAAAACTGGATTGTCCCCGTGTCTTGATATTCGGAATTGCTGTATGTGAAATTCAGTTCGAAAAATGTTAAGGAACTGTTAAAAGATGGTGATGAGCAAGGGAGCTATGATGAGAGTTGAGGTAGAGGTCAATGCATTGAAAATTGCATTGAGAGAATATTAAAAATCCCAAATCCACACCAGATAAATCAGAAACTTGTGTGACAAGTTCCATTTAGACTTCCAAATTCTAGTTTATGTAACTCGGCTAGTAGCAAAAAGTCAAGTTAAGATGTACAACATCAAGTGTACATCACCTGAGAGCCATTTCCTCCCATCGGTTTCCTAGCACTTAAATTGTTCAACCATTCTTACTGTGTTTTCCTAATTTGCTATGGCTGTAACTGCAGTGTTACAGTTACTCCTTCTGTGAGTTCACATTTAATAATGATCTCTAAAAGAGCAGTTAGTCAATATGAAAATTGTTCTGTGCTCTTCACTCCCAAGGATAATTATCTGTCATAATCTATGCTCTGGTTCAATTTTGTAGGTTACATAATCTGGATTCATACTAGAATTACTCCTGAAATTTAAGGGGGGAAATGGATTTCACTTAGGAATATTGTGGCCCAGGATACTGATGACCAGTCTGATTTTTTCCTCATACTTCAAATAAATGTGCTTATAGCATGTTTATGTACCGTATTCACAGTATCTGCATCTCCATGATAGTTCAATCCTTTTGTGCTATACTGTCTCTTTTCTTGTAGTATTTTAATCCTTGCATGCACAACCATCTTCTTTCTCATGACTAAACATATGTATGCCAGAATACATGTTTGTTCATGCAGATTTAAAAATACAAACCCATGGGCCCCTTTCCAGTGCAAGGAAAACTACAAGGGACTTTTAGTTGAAGTGAACAATTAACCAAGTTGAAGTAATGGCAGTATAAGTTGACCCAATCAGTATTTAAATAGGCAGATGGATTTTCCACAGAAACCCCCTCCTCAGACTTAGGAAAATGGACCTTCTGGCGAGTTTCACGCTTACTCTGCCAGTATTCCTTGGTAAAGTACTGTAATGTGTTCTAGGGATGCATGAGTATTCCTGTGCTTCCCCCCAAAGGGACTGATGCCGCGTGGTGTGTTGCGATGACACAGTCCTTACACTTTAGGACCTGACGCATAAACCCTTCTCAGGCTAAGCACTAACACTTAAAAACCTGAGGGGAGGGTCAAATGAAACCTTTCCCCTACCAATGAGGGAAAAGATTAATACAGGATATTAAGGATCTAATTTAAATCTATGATACTGTGGGTACAAAGGTGTGTGTGTGTAGATTTAACAGTAATGCAGGTTAATAACGCCAAGTTGACACGTAGGATTTGGGTAGCAAACAAAATAAAAATAAGTTTATTTAATTCTCAAAATCTTAGTTCCAGAAAATAACTTTAAACCTGCCTACCCCAAACACTTTGTAATTAACCTAAGTCCCTATAACTCCTAATACCTTCACTCTTCAGACAAGCACTGATTTCTCTCTAAACTCCTGACAGACAAGACGCGAATAACTCAACTAACCTAACTCCCCAACTCCCAACACTCTCTCAACACTCCAACACACCAACTCCCAACACCAACCTCAACACTCAATTGACTCTGACATCACTCACACACTCCTTTTATACTCCTCCCCCCACCCTTTCCAAGGCATCACAAAACACACCCACTCATTTCAACATTCTATACTCACTAAATATACTAAAGCAGACATACACCAGGGAACTGAATTGTGGGGTTATGCCACCATGTGTATTCAGAGCAAATGCTCACGGAGCCTTGAGGGCAGTCGAGAGCAGCTTTTCTGCTGCTGCCACTCCCCCTTCCACTGCAGTGAAACTTACCTTGGGGCAGGTGAAGGGATTGGCAGGGGAGATGGCCTTTTAATGTCCACAGATCAACCTGCTGTAAAAGGAACAGGGGCATGGACTGTTTAAATAAATGTTAGTGGCTCTATTTCCAAAGTACGTGCCTGGGCTCTGTAGTGTACCGTGAGAGAACTGCGAGGTTGCTGCAAGAAATAAATGAAAGAGAGGCTCCTGTGAGGACTGATGAAGGAGTTGCTGCTGTGTCTCTGCTTTGAGTACCTCCCTCCAATTGTTCTTCCCGTTGTGTCTTTGCGATGGGAGTGATTGGCTCATTCAGTCACACGGTAGAACAGTGTTCTCCAACCTTGGGTCCCCATATGTTTTTGGCTACGCTGGCTGGGGCATGCTGGTAGTTGTAGGCCAAAAACATCTGGGGACCCAAGGTTGGAGAACACTGCAGTAGAATTACCATGTCCTTAGAAGAGGCTGCCTGTTGATATTTGCACAAGTCTGTTCTGGGCTTGACTCCAGCTAATCAGGAGGCAATCCTACATCAGTGGCTCAGGCAGAAGTACAAGGGCTGAGCTCGGAGGGTGGGCGGTTCTTATGACAATGTTATTGGGAATAAGAATGACGTGTGCCTTCAATTTTAATTGAGAAAAAACAGGTGCCTGATGGTCAAACTGCACATTCCCTTAATTGCATAGCATTAGCTGAAGGTTATTACTTTTTTTCCTTCGGTAAGTGTGCCGATTCGGATAAGGACCACTGCACACTGTGAGGGGAGGTTTAAACATCTTCACACTGCTTTCTTCCTCCAATCCCATGCATGGGTTAAAAGGAAAAAGGGAAAAAAGCCTCCATTGATGCCAATGGAAACTGTTTTTCTTAACCCTCCCCCCTGCAGGAAGGGAAATTTCAGGAAGCAAAAGGTGGGGAGAAGGTTTACTTCTCCCCCCTTGGTGTGTGGTAGTCCTGATCCGAATTGGGGCTGTGTGCACTGACTCTAGAATAAACAAAAAGATAATCCTCAGCTGAACCCTATGCAATTAAAGTAATGTGCATTGTGACCAACCATGTACCTTCTTGATCCTTACCCTTCCTGGATAATAAAAGTTAGCCGAAGGGGTATTACTGGGTGGGTCCAGGGAGTGGTAAATGCATCTCTGTATGAAGGGGTGGTTCCTGCTGTTCTTGAGGAGGCAGTAGTGCAACCACTCCTGAAGAAACCCACTCTGGACCCAATGGTACTTGACAACTACTGCCCAGTTGTAAATACCCCTTTCTTAGGGAAGGTACTTCGGAGGGTTGTGGCCGAGCAACTGCAGGCACTTTTGGAGGATACTGATTATGTAGACCCATGCCAGTCTGGGTTTCAACCTGGTTACGGGACTGAATCAGCCTTGGTCACCTTAATGCAGGGGTCTTCAAACTTTTTAAACAGGGGGCTGGTTCATTGTCCCTCAGACTGTTGGGGGGGCCGGACTATAGCCCCCCTGCCGCCAAAGCCCCCTGCCCCCCCAGGATCCTCCCCGTCGCTGCCAGACCCACCCCGCCACCACCACCACCCGCCGCCGTACCTGCACCACCCGCCGCCAAAGCCCCGCCGCGCCGTCGCCCCCCTGCCGCCAAAGCCCCCCCAGGACCCCCGCTGCCACTGCCAGACCCACCCCGCCACCCCCTGCCGTACCTGCACCCGCCGCCGCCAAAGCCCTGCCGCGCCGTCGCCCCCTGCCTCCAAAGCCCCCCAGGACCCCCGCTGCCACCACCAGACCCGCCACCCCCTGCCGTACCTGCACCCGCCGCCGCCAAAGCCGCGCCGTCTCCCCCCTGCCGCCAAAGCCCCCCAGGACCCCCTGCTGCCACCGCCAGACCCCCCCGCCACCCCCTGCCGTACCTGCACCCGCCGCCACCGCCAAAGCCGCGCCGTCACCCCCCTGCCGCCAAAGCCCCCCCAGGACCCCCACTGCCACTGCCAGACCCCCCCGCTGCCGCCACCCCCGCCGTACCTGCACCCGCCGCCGCCAAAGCCGCGCCGTCGCCCCCCTGCCACCAAAGCCCCCCCAGGACTCCCGCTGCCACCGCCAGACCCACCCCGCCCCCCGCCATACCTGCACCCGCCGCTGCTGCTGAAGCCCCACCGCTGCCGCCCCCACTGAAGCCCCGCCGCTGCCATTGCTGCCGCCGAAGCCCCGCCGCCAAAGTCCCGCCACCGTCGTCGCTGCCGCCGCCGCTGCCCCCGCCCCGCTGCCACCACCACCGCCGGAGCCGCGTCATTCTGCTGCGCTCCGCTGCGCTGGACTCCCGCGCTCTGTTCAAAAACAGAGCGCGGGGGTCCAGCGCGATGGAGCAGGGTCCCGTGTGTCACTTCCGCCCCGCCGGAAGTGACGCGACGGGACCAGCGCGGGCAGTGCAGTCCACGCAGCTGGCTGTCCGGGGAGAGCGAAGAAAATGGCAAGCCCGTTCGGGCGGCTGAGAGCCCGGGCGGGCCCAGTTCGGGCCTACGGAGCCGGGCCGGATGGAAGGGCACGCTGGGCCGGATCCGGCCCGCGGGCCATAGTTTGAAGACCCCTGCCTTAATGGATGACCTTTATTGAGGAAGGGACAGGGAGCATGACCCAGTTAATTCTGCTCAATCTCTCATTGGCTTTTGATACCATTGACCATGGTATTCTCCTAGATTGACTCCATGGGCTGGGCGTTGGAGGCACTGTGTTACAGTGGTTCTGGTTTTACCTGCCAGGTTGATTTCAGAAAGTAACATTGGGTGACTATTCCTCAGCCCCTTGGCAACTGAGCTATGGGGTTCTGCAGGGTACCATCTTGTCCCCAGTGGTGTTTAATGTTTATATCAGGGCTCTCTAACCTTGGGTCCCCAGATGTTGCTGGTCTACAGCTCCCAGCATACTAAGGCAGCATTGCTAATGGCAAGGGATTCTGGGAGCTATAGTCCAGCAACATCTGGGGACCCAAGGTTGGAGAGCCCTGGTCTATATGAAGGCCCTGGGAGCAGTCATTAGAGGATTTGGAGCCAAGTGCCATCAGTATGCTGATGACACACAGCTTTGTCTCCCTATGACATCTGAATCAGGTGAGGCTGTGCAAGTCCTGGATCAGTGTCTAGTCTCAGTGATGGGCTGGATGAGGGCCAATAAACTGAAGCTGAATCCTGGCAAGATGGAAGCCCTGTGGGTGAGTGGTTCCTGAGTCTGGGAGATAGGCTCATTGCCTATTCTGGACAGGGTTGCCCTCCCTTTGAAAGATCAGGCTCATAGTCTGGGGGTACTTCTAGATCCATCATTGTCGCTGGAGTCCCAAGGCAGGTGCCAACATTGTATTGTTTCCAGCATCTCCTGAAAATACTTTTATTTCAGGAAGCCTTCCTGATCTAACCAGCCATAGTTTTATTGATATGATTTTATTGATCTTGTTTTTAACATATCGTTTTATTCTTTTACGTGTTTTATCTTTTATTGTTCATTGCTCTGAAATCTCCATACTGGAATATGTAGTGGCATATAAAGCTTGTAAATAAATTTTAGAAAGTGTAGTTCAACCCTCAGCTGTCAGAATTCTGGGAAACACTGTATTAAGGTAGGTGTTTATTTTGAAGTTTGCAGCTAAGCCCAGCCATATGTTAGTTCTTTGCTTAAACAGTTGTCTTCCCTGCTTTAAAAAAAAATAGTATTGCATTTCTCCATAAGAGGAAAAGGTCAGTATAGTACCTATATGTGTATAGGCATATACAGGCATGTGGCTTACGCTGGCTCAGCTTGTCTGAGCATGGAAAGCTAAGCAGGGTCAAGCCTGTTTGTTACTTGGATGGGAGACCCCTCCTCTAGTTTCCTGCATTGAGCAGGGGGTTGGACTCGATAGCCTTGTAGGCTCCTTCCAACTCTATGATCTATGATAGTAGCTATGTAGCTGATGAACGCTATTGTTGGTTGATGCCTTCTTGATGGTTAGTTAGCAGAAGCATCTACAGTGGAAGCTTTGGTTACAGACTGAAAAGTCATAAGGAGCACTGGCATCTGATATTACCAGCCACACATGTTCTGTAGAACTTCTCTGGTTGTATAAAGTCATATGAAGCGAAAGTTTATCTGCTAGATGGCTTCGAGTCTTTAGCCTCCTTAGATGCATTCCTTAGAACTGTGGTGAAGAAAGTGTAGTGATACGAGTCTGTCTGATTTTAGGAGGCAGCTGAAAACATACATCTTTATGTAGGCAGCTTTGGCTCTGTGAACACTTTATATTCTAGATTTCATCCATCTGGTTTTACAGTGTTTGATTCCTTTTCATGAACATCCTCTTAGGTAGGTTTTTGATGATGATGATGATGATGATGATGATGATGATGATGATGATATGATGAAAGGCAGCTGATAAGTGTTTAAAATATATGTAGGAACCTGTGTGCTTTCAAAATCCCCCATCTCCAACAATCGGCTTCATGTCTCTCTCACAGGCATTTGATGAAAGGGCTCAGAGAACTAGGTATGCATCGAACAGCAATCAATCAGTGCTACAGCTCTCCTCTCCAATTTCCCCCCAAAGTAACTAATCTAATCCAGTGCTAGAGTTGCCAGCTGAAGGCCGCCTGTTCTTGTACCTTTTACAGTGGCTTGATTTGCAGAAATATGCCAGCGAAGCTTTGCAGTGCATGGAGATAAACCTGCTAATGTCTGCATATTAAAGTATTGTTAAAGTCAGAATTACAGGAGTGATTTGAAATGTTGGCAACCCTAAATGGCACAGTTTTAATCATGGCATCTGAAACTTAAATAGGATGCATTAACATTTTGGTGAGTTGGGGTGCTTACTATGAGGCAAATTGGCTGGTGGCTGGTCTTTTCAACCCTTTCCCCCTCTGAGAGAGACCTGCTGTTGCCTGCCAGGACACCTTCAGCCCCTCCCCCTGCCGAACCCAGGGCTCTCCCTGTCTGAGTAAGCATGCAGAGAATTGGGTCAGAGCTACTCCACACCCAGGGAGGGGCATACAAGCTGGGGGGGGATGCCTGTGGAGCTCACCTGCTGGCTGCCTCTGCCTCTGGAGCCAGCAGGCAAGGCCCAGTGCTCAGCCACTTGATTCATTAACATCTAGTTGGCTATCCATGGCAGCACAATACAGTATCCAAAACAAAAGTATCATTAGGGTCATCCAGATGGTATCTGAACCTGTTGACCTGTCTAGGAGGTGGGAATGCTTCATGACTGGGCCTGATTTCCTGCCAAGGCTCTGGATTGGCCAGTTCAAAGGTACCCTTGTGGGTTCATCAGCTGGATGGTGGCATGGAATCAGGCAGCCATTTGTACACTTCCATAGTGACAGGGAGCACCTTCCTTTAATTTAATCAATGGAGGAAGCATACACAAAGGCTCCAGCCCCTCTGTGGCCATCCAGAGCCTAATTGACATTCCTGGCAGCTCTCCATGCTGCTGCTTTTGAAACCAAAATGGATTATGGAGCCAAGGTAATGCCAGTGAGCCACATAGCACCAGGTTATCAAGTACCGTACCAAGCTTGGCTTGTGGGGCAGGCAGTTGGGGTCAGACTGGCCTCAGTTGATAAGGATTCCATCTCCATGATTAGGTACTCAACTCAGAAGCCTGCCTGTTTCAAGTCCCTATACCTGGTGTACCTTGAGACTGGATTAAATGTTCTTGGCCACCTTAGCACAACGTTAATAATGGTTTAAAATGCATGTCAGAGAGCATCCCAGAAAACATTGAGCCTAGTTTTCTGCAAGCTGAAAGCATTCCGATGCCCAGACCCTCCTTGTATACTATGGAGAACCATGCAGGAAGAATGTAGAGAAGAAATGGGGTTGGAATTAGATTTGCTGAAGCATTTCCCATTCAAGAAAAGTTATTCCTATCCAGGGATGGATGAATCTGTTATTTCCTGTTTCTCTCCATTTTTCTCTTTTCTAACCTTAAATTCAGCTTATCCTGAGCGTTGAGATTTTTCCAGTCTTAAGTTTGGTTCATCCTGAAATTTGAGAATCTTTTTTTAAAGTTTGTTTGAAAATTCATATGCATTTTGTTGCATATTTCTCTCAATATATGTACTTTTGTATACAATTTTGCCTAATATATATATATTTTTAAGCAATTGTCAAAATGTGGTGTATTTTAAATTTTTTCACTGATATATGCATTTGTGTATGCCTTTTTTAATGGGAGAACTCCATTGCAAAATTCAGAGAAATGCGAATTTTGATGGATAATTTTGATGGAGTTTCGGTTCACATATTGGTTCAGAAGTGTGAACTCAGGTAAGATTGCATTAAAATGCAAACTGAACCGATCCCCCCCCCCCATCCCACTACTTGGGTACAATAATTTCTTCTGTAGTGCTTGTCCCAGGGGCTAAAATGGAGACATAAAGGCAGTAATTGGAGTTAAGCAGAGTCACATACTACAACAGTACTCCAGTCCCTGCCTGTGGATTTCAGTTGCCTTCTGGGCACAGCTGAAGGTGCTGGATTTGACTTCCTAAAGTTCAACTCTTTGGGTCTTATGTGCCTTAGAGTTCAAAGTACAGTATATTCGTGTGTTAATGTGTCTCTCAGTTTTTATATTTGACTAATAAGGTCAATTGGGCAATCCCAGTTAATAATAAACCTTACTTTTACTGTGAAAGCAAGAATCATGTGACTTGAAGGCGGCTTCCACACCGGGGCCTTTTAAGGCTGCCAGGAAGTCACCATTCTGCTGTCAGCAGGAAGTGGAATTAAAATGTGGGTTTCACATGGCATTGAATACTTTTTACCCCATTAGAATAGATTTCATAGATCATAGAGTTGGAAGGGGCCTACAAGGCCATCGAGTCCAACCCCCTGCTCAATGCAGGAAACTAGAGGAGGGGTCTCCCATCCAAGTAATAACCAGGCCTGACCCTGCTTAGCTTTCCACGCTCAGACAAGCTGAGCCAGCTTATGCTGTATGCCTGTCCACACAGCAAAGGGGGGAAATGTCTGCATTTTAAAAGTAATGAGGGGAAGGGACCACTTCCTGAGTTGTATATTTCTCAGAGAATTGGTGAATGATCTCAGAGAATGAACTTTGATCTCAAAATATCCAGTTGTTCACTGGATTGAAAAATGCCTTAATTTCCAGACTTTGTGGGCAACACACAGTGTCTGCATCTGTAATGTCCTATGATGTTCTAAGGATGAGAAACTCTATGGACCAGGACTGTATGAACCAGTCTGTCTGCTAAATTAAATGTTCTATGGAATCCCACGAGCGGAAGTCTCCTGCACCCTGGAATGTCCTGAACCAAGTGCCAGTGTTTATGAATGATACGTCTGATACTCTGTGATAAATGGTTAAATTCCAGAGACCAAAACAATCTGTTGGTCCTGGAATCAGTCCGAGAATCAAAAAGGGATTGTCTATTGGTCATGTCGGCTCTAGATTTAGACAAAGAAATAACCTGCTTATCCCTGTGTATCAATTCTCTAGAAAACTGATCTTTTTAAACATAAAAATTGGCCATAGGGAAGATTGGTTTTAAGTTGCCTAGAATGATTTCTTAGAATATGTAAAATTGAATTTGTCAGTAGGCTTGACAAAACCCTGCACACAAATGCTGCCTTCACTGACATAGACCATGATGACATCCAAAAAGGGAATCCGCAGACAGTCCATGTGATACGTAAATTTTATGTCCACATTGATGGAATTTATCCAAGTAAAAAAATTCTGAATGTCAAAAATCTGAGTGGACACAATAAAAATGTAATCAATATAATGACCATAGAATTTAAAATACTTCTTATACGGATTGATCGAAGATTCAAAATGATGGAGTGTTCCAGTTCCATCATGAAAAGATTGGCAATACTAGGAGTGGCCAGGCTGCCCATAGCCACACCTTTAATCTGTAAAATGAAGTGAGTATCAGACTGAAAATAATTCTTTTCTAAGACGATATCCAGTAGATCCAATAAAAAATGGGTAGGAGGATTGGCTATAGGATGAGACTTCAAGACACCTTCCATTGTAGATCTTGCTCTCTCAGGGGCTATTGCTGGAGATGGGGGATTTTGGAAGCACACAGGTTCCTAACAAATGTCAATGTAAAACTGATCTACATATAGGGAATTGACATCCAAAGTAATCAGACATGTGGCTTTATCCATATTGAGACCCTCTATTTGTTGGATGAAATGTCCAGTGCCCCTAATGTATGAATTAGCCAAGACTGACAAGAAAAAAAAATCTAAATACTGGGCTAATGGTTCCAGCAAGAAGCCAACTCCTGGAACAATTGGCCTGCCCAGGGGCGGAAAACCCTCTTTATGAATTTTAGGTAGAATATAACACACTGGCATTCTGGGAGAACTGAATGTCATTAGTGGGATCTTTAATAAGAAGCTTACAGTTAGTAGAATCACTCAACTGACATTGCATTTCCTGACAATGTGTTTTGCCCAAAACAATGATGGCTCCATTCTTGTCAACTGGTCATATATTGGGGTTCCTCTCACAATGGGACAAATTGTGCCATTAATAATTTGGCTCAAACCCCCAGTGTTATAGTATAATATAGTGATATTTAAACCAGCTAATAAGGGTGGAGCTGAAGGAGAATATTTAGCTAATTAGAAATACATTGACCTGGTTCACCCGGCATGACAGCCCACCGTGGCTAATCAGCTATGGTGGCTTGTCATGTCATCTGAACCTGGCACGGTTTCTGCAGGATAGCTTATTTTTCACAAACAAGCCTCCCTGAAAATCCATGGCTTATTTTAGGGTGGTTCTTGTCCATGATGGCTTGTTGTGTCATCCAAACCCAGCAGGGCAATTTTATCATGGGTTGTTGGGAATGGCTACAGAACTTCTTAAGAAGTGCAGCAAAGCCCCCTGCCATTCGCTTTCGTGATCTTGCCAGTGACTGCCCTTCCACCGATACTGAAACGGCACTTTGGAAAGATCGTCACTCGTTCCTCATTTTAAAATATTTTTTATTTTTTGGTGCCTCAAAAATGCACGATTGGGGGAGACTTCCAGTGGGGAAGTGGTGACCTGACACCGTCAATTTCCATGTCAGTTTCAGCTGTCAAAAGGAGGACAAGAGGAGACTGCATATTAATTTGTGCACAGTTGCCAGGGACCAAGTGCCTAACTTTCAATTGAATAGCACCAGTAAAGGGGAGGGGGGAAGCGACAACAGAAAGTGCACCAAAATGGGGTTGGGACAATATCTCCTCCTTAGCAATATAATCATTTGATTTTTTAGTGTTGAACTGACACTGCCCTCCACCTTTTCAACATTTCCCTGACTCTCCAGCTTCTCGAGAAAGGCAAGACATTAACTCCCCCCACCCCTTTTACTGCTGCTGTTACTGCGGTTCCCTGACAGTTCCACCCCCCCCCCCACAGAAATATATGCAAACTTTATGGCTTGGAAGCAAATGGAGGGGAAATTTGCGCCAATTTAAGTGCTGTCAAGTAAATGGAAGGGAAATTTTCACACCTGCATTAATAGAGCAGTTAATGCAGGTGAGCAAATTTCCCCCCCTTTACATAACTTTGTTAGTTAAATGAAAATCCTGCAATTTATATCCAGGTTTATATCAATACTCTAGGCTTTTATCAATAAACTTAATTTGAAGATTTCTCACACATGAATGGGGCCACTTGATTCAAATGTTGAATTGTACTTGTGGATATGTTTACTAAAGTTTTATGTGTGATCACATTATTTTCTGGAAAAGTATCCGGCTTCATTATGGAAGAGGACATCAAACAAAGGTTGCACTTTAGACATGAGTATTGATTGTCCTTGTTTTTTTAGCTAATTAAAGGATTGTGAAGTTGCTAAGGAAAAAAAAAATCAGTGAAGTATTTCTTGACATGCCCATGACAAGGGAGCACTGTACATTGACTTCACTGGCAGAAAAAAGAACAGGTTGACAGATTATCCTGCGCTGGTGCTTTACAAAAATGAGCCAATTAATTGTCAGCATTGTTTCTTGTGGCACGATTGTCACCAGTGTTTTACTCTGTTGAAGTTGGTGGTGTTATCTGACCTATTGCCTCCCTGTCTTCAGCTTGATATTGTAGCCTACAAATACACTGTATACAGGGGGTTTGGGGTTAGTGTCAGAGCGACCTAGAGAAGCAGCCCTGGTAAATAACCAATATGTGCATTCCTCAGCATTAGATAAGAAAGTACGTGTCAAATGAGAATGCAACACTATTTTGGTTCATGACATGGGCAATGTTTGGGTTCAGAGTACAGTGACATCTGTAGATCTTAGTTTTCCACTGAAAACGTCCTGTCCTCTGCCTCTCTGGCTCATGTATTTTTTTTTTAAATGTGCACATACCTCTGCTTAAGAATTGGTACATGCATATGATGCTTATGTAACTCCTCTAGGAATGGAGGTAATGTTAGAGTTTAGAAATGCTTCCTAATGTCAAGCCACAGACTTTTTGATGCCAGTCACCCACTGGCCATGGGTCCATATGGAGTCCAGTCTTTTGCAAGGTCACCTGATAGAACTCACTCAGCCTAAATGACAGGGCACCCTTTCCCAATAGAGGTGGGGTGCAGATCCCATGGCCTTAATTGCAGCCCCCATGGGTGCCCTGACTCCTCCACCCAATTTAACACAGACTGCTGTTTCCCTGCTGAGGAAAGTGATCTGTATCATGATTGCAAGGGGAGAGGGAGTAGAGACGGCTCTCTTCTCCTTCCCAGTGAGGAAAGTGTGTGTGCGTGCAGGCGCAACCCCTGAGCCAGCATCACATATGGCCCGTGGGACCAAAAAGGTTGTGTACCCCCTCAGTAGATTCTGGGCTGGGGGAACGAACTCCAAGAGTTCTGGTGGTGCAGGAAGTTAGGTGCCAAAGGCTGGCTGCTGGAGGCCCCAGTTCAAGATCCCCTTGGTGCCTTACACAGCTTTTCCACTGTACTCTAAATTGAACAATTGGTCTCTTTGTTCCATCCTTTATATGCAGACTTCTTTGATGCAGAATCACCCCCAGAGGGTGAGGACACCATAGAAGAATATAAATAAAACAAGAAGGCTAAATTTAAGGTGCTGTGTTTTAATCTTCCAGGTCCAGTGATTTCTTAACCTTTACAAGCACCAATGCAGACATTCAGCTACCCAGGATTTCTCCATTCAGTTCAATCGAGGAAATGGCATAGGTCCCATTTTATGGTGCCAATAAGGTTGAGGCTCTCTGTTTCTGGACATATGTGATTATTCTTCAGGATCACTTTTTAAGAACGTAAGAGCATAAGAAGAGCCATGCTGGATCAGACCAAAGGCCTATCTAGGCCAGCATTCTGTTCCCAGAGTGGCCAACCAGATGCCCAGATGGGAAGCCCACAAGCAGGACATGAGTGTCATAGCACCCTCCTGCTCATGTTCCCCAGCAACTGGTGTTGAGAGGCTTACTGCCTCTGCTGCTGGAGGTTATATATAGCCATCATGAGTAGTAGCCATTGATAGCTGATGAAATTCAACAACTTGCAGAATCTCATGATGCACCGGGCTTTTTTAAGGCCACAAGGGCCATTTATGGACCAAAAACTTATGGTACAAACCCTTTACAATCAAAAGATGGCACCAAATTCTTAAAAGACAAAGAGTCTATTGCACTGTGTTGGAAAGAGCATTATTATGATCTTTTAAATCGTAAATCTAAGGTGGATAATGAGATTTTTTCGCAAATCCCGCAAAAACAAATTAGAGAGGAACTTGCAATACTCCCCACTTTGGATGAAGTTATAAAAGCCATTAATCAAATGAAGAATAATAAAGCTAGTGGACCAGATGGGATTCCTGCTGAAATCTTTAAAGAAGGGCCCCCCGAACTTGTACAACATCATCATAAACTCATCGAAAAAATCTGGATAAGAGAAGAGATCCCAGAAGACTTCAGGGATGCCATAATTATCACCCTCTTTAAGAAGGGTGATAGAACAGACTGTGGAAACTATCGGGGCATTTCTCTCTTAGCTACCGCAGGTAAAATATTTGCTAGAATTCTCGCAAACTGTCTTCTATCTATTTCAGAAGAGATCCTTCCTGAAACTCAATATGGTTTCCGCCCCTCTAGAGGGACAGTAGACATGATTTTTACTGCACGTCAGCTCCAAGAAAAATGCTGGGAGCAAAATCAACCCCTTTATATGGCATTTATCGATTTGGCTAAGGCCTTTGATACTGTAGACCGTACAACTCTCTGGACTATGCTTATGAAAATTGGATGCCCCAATAAATTTGTGAATATCTTGCGACTTCTCCATGACAACATGACGGCTACGGTTTTGGACAACAACAGCTCTCATGGTGCTCCATTTAAAGTGGGATCAGGTGTTAAACAGGGATGTGTTATCGCCCCAACATTATTTGCTATTTTCATCGCCATGATTTTACATCTTGTCGAGGGGAAACTTCCCACTGGTGTGGGAATTATATATCGAACAGATGGAAAGCTTTTTAATCTCAGCAGGCTGAAAGCAAAAACTAAGGTAATTATAACCTCCATTGTGGAACTTCCTAAATGCTATCCTAAATGCTTTTGCAGAAGCATACGAAAAATTTGGTCTCTCACTTAACATCAAAAAAACCAAAGTGCTTCATCAGCAAGTGCAAGCTAACCCTTCGGTGATGCCATCTATCCAGCTTGGCAGGACAATACTGGAAAATGTCGATCATTTTCTCTATCTTGGCAGCTATCTTTCTGTAACAGCTAACATCGACAGTGAAATCCAGCATCGTTTGAGCTCCGCAAGTGCCGCGTTTTCTCGAATGAAACATAGAGTGTTCGAGGATCGGGATATTTGTAAGAAGACCAAAACACTGGTTTATGAAGCCATTGTATTACCAACTTTATTGTATGCCTGCGAAACATGGACTATCTATAAACGTCACTTCCACCTCCTTGAAAGATTTCACCAACATTGCCTCCGGAAAATCCTGCGAATTACTTGGGAAGATAGGCGAACAAATGTCAGTGTACTGGAAGAAGCAAAGACTACTAGCGTTGAAAAAAATGATCCTTCAACGCCAACTTCAGTGGACCGGTAATGTTGTTCGAATGCCTGACTGCTGTCTCCCAAAGCAGTTTCTTTATTCCCAACTCAAGGATTGAAAGCGGAATATCAGTGGTCAATATAAGAGGTTTAAAGATGTTCTTAAGGCTAATCTAAAAAAATGCAATCTAAACATCGAAAACTGGGAAGCTCTGACCCATGAACGATCTAACTGGAGGTTGGCCTTTCACAAAGGTTCTATGGACTTTGAAGAAGCCCGAGTACAAGGTGCAAGGGAGAAATGTGCTAAGCGAAAAGCACGTCAAACGAATCCTTTACAGGACCATCTTCCATCTGGTAACCTGTGTCCTCACTGTGGGAAGCTGTGTGGATCTAGAATTGGCCTCCACAGTCACTTACGGACCCATTGCTAGAGTTTACACAATCTTCTTTAGAATTTCCTCCTTTTATCCTGGAAGACAATCTTACTTGGTCACGAGTGATTGCCTGATGATGATAGCCTTATCCTCAATGAATTTGTCTGATCCCCTTTTAAATCTGTCCAAGTTGGTAACAAATTCTATAGTGTAAGTATGCACAGTGTGTAATTAAAGAAAGTTATTCCATTTATCTGTCCAGAATCTTCCACCATTCAATTCACTGGATGACCCCAGGTATTAATATAACGAGAGCTTTCTCTACACCATCTATAATTTTATATACCTCTATCATGTTCTCCCCTACATTGCTGCTTTTCCTCATAGGGGAGTTGCTCCAGCCCCTTCATCTTTTTGGTTACTCTTTTCTCTACCTTTTCCAGCTCTATAATATACTATTGTAGATCCATGTCGATTCTTCAGCAAAAATTGTCCTTCAAAATGCATCAAAATTTGTATCTTTAATAATGCTATCTACCAATTTACCTGGAACAGATGTTAAGCCAACCAGCCTGTAATTTCCTGGATCCTGACTGGTTCCCTTTTTAAAAATGGGTGTTATTTTGGCCACTTTCCAGTCCTCTGGTACACAGGCCAGTCTTAAGGAAATGTTACATATTTTTTCTGTTAGAAAATCAGCAGTTTCATGTTTGAGTTCTTTAAGAACCTTTGAATGGAGACCCTCTGGACCCAGTGGTTTGTCTGCACTGCCCTGAGCTCTGCAGCCCCTTAAGGGTTTTTTTCTCCCCCCCCCCCCCGTGCTCAATGGAATGCCAGGAAAGAGAGAAAAAAGATTAAAGGTGCTATGGGGCCCAGAGCTGCACAGGTGGTGTTGCTACTCTGTTGCCACCCACCCACCTGCAGTAGAACAGGTAACATCTCCTGCATCACCCATCAGTGCCTGGTAAGCCCATGGACATAGTGGGGCCATAGAGGGCATGCTGCTCAAGGCCCCCCTCAAACCTGGAGCCAGCCCTTGTTGCCCTGCCCCCTGAAATAGGACCCTAGGAAATGGATCTTCCACTGCTCTTTCCATTTAAATGGATGCTGTATTCTACACACCAGAGTGTCTCCTTTGTATGTAAGCACTTGTGGGGCTCTGAATCAGGGTGATAGATCTTAAATTTTATTTGCGGCCTATAAGTTTATTAAGTAACTGCATACTGAGCAACATTTTCTTGTGTACCCCAAGGGGAATTATTGCTAGTGAATTCATCATGCGGATTGCTCTTCTTACCAACAGCAGTGAAGTTTCCATCAAAGCAAAAACAAAATTAAATCCACATTGTATGACATAAATCATGTTCCTTTCCATCAAATGAATCTTCCCCAGATGCTGTCATGGGCCCAGTCCCTCAGGCACACACTCTGGCATTCTGACACAGGAGACCCCAAATCAGTGAGACTGTTTTATTGTAGCAAATCTCACGGTGAAAGCTTAATGGCTCTTCAGAAATCTGAATTAGCTGATGGTAATTAGCTACACGCTCCATGTAATTCCAGAACAGTCAAAAGCTAATAACTATAACCGTGTCAGAGATCCATACAACTTGGTTTCCCCCTGGCAATCTCTACAGCAGTGGTTCTTAACCTTTTTGGTGTCACACCTCCCTTGTGAAAAATCTTATGACCCATGCCTCCCATGTGTTAACGGCCCCAAATTTAGGCTTAGGCAGGACGAGTTTGCATTTTTTTAGTTTATGCTCTGTCTCTGGACTAAAAAAATGCATATTCAATTAAATGAATGGCGTAGCTCCCAAGATTAGTAGAAAGAAATAAGGTTGGGCCAACCGCCAAGCTGCGCTGCTATGTACTTGTAAAATAAACAATTTATAGTTGAGGGGCTACTCACACCTCCCCTGGGGAGGCGTACCCCACAGGTTAAGAACCCCTGCATCTTAGAATAAAGGACAAGGGGCTCAGAAGATTCCTGGCATAATCCATTCCAGGCAATCCAAGTAGTGGTGTTCACGAACCTGGGGGGGGTCCCGGCTCTCCGCTGCCTCGACTTTCCGCGGCGACAGGCCCCCCGCCTCGATCTTCTGAGCGGCGCGGAGCAGTTCTCTGCACTGCTTGAGCCAGCCGCACTGGTCCCGTTGCGTCACTTCAGGCTGTTCTAAGCCCTTTTGCCCTGGTTTCTCTGCAAAATATGCAGCGCGGGGGTCCAGCACGCCATCGCAGGGCCCTGTCGCGTCACTTCCGGCCAGCCGGAAGTGATGCAACGGGACCAGCGCAGCCGGCGCAGCGGGCTTGAGGCAGCCCCGGACCTGGTAAGGCCCCGCGAGCCTCTGGCGGGCGTGAGCGGGGCCGATTTTGGCCCGCTACGCCTGCCAAAAGGCGAGCGGGTACACCCCTAAATCCAAGACAAAGGTTTCTCAGTACAGGGCAGGGGCTTGAATGATTCCTGGTGCAAGCCATCCAAGGCAATCAAAGACAAAGGTTCTAGAAAAAGACCTAAACAAATCCACACATGCAGAAATTTAGTCTTTGTTGGAACCTCAGCACTACATGGGTCAAGGCCTATCAAATCCAAGAGTCCAGACAGGTTCAGGAGCAAGTCCAGAGTAATCCCACACATGCAGAGATTTTGACGACTATAGTTTCCATTTTGGTATCTCCACACTACATGGGTCCAAATCCATAGCTAGGGGTATGTGAGAATTCCATTTGGGGGGTGAAAATCTGACTGATTTTTCTGGTTCAGCCCTTGGATTTCATTCCATTTCCCCCCTGCTGGCCTTGACTTGATTGGTATTGAGTTGACCAGTGTATGGATTTCCTTTTTTTTTTTTTTTTAATGTTAGCAACTTGAGCATTAAAAGAAATTGGTCTTGAAATTTGTAGCATTTTTTTTAAAAAATGTTCTTTCTCAAGTGCGCACCTGTGTACTTACCGGGGTCTGAAATGAAAAGCCTTGTATCATCAATGTCCTGGAAAGTGTCTCCTGTCAAAGTGCAGGAGGCACCATCCAGGAACTTTGAGAAAACAAGACTACAAATAGGTTAAATTGTTGCTTTGCTTTCCCTGACAGCTGTCAAAAGGCAAGCTGTCAAGTGAAAGCAAAGCCATGAATGGATCTCTGCTTGTGAAAAGGGGTGGCCAGTAGATCACCCCCTTTGTGGTGAGATCCTGTAGTTTTTATATGTGAACCTGACAGATCTCAGTGTCCTGCACCTTTCCCACCCTTTCCTGAGCCTCTAGGTGCTCAGGAAAGTGGAAAAGTGCAAGCCACTCCATTTATAGGAGCTGTCAGTTTTGACAGGAGCTGTCAAAGCTCAGGCTTCCTTTTAAAATGGGGTTTTTGACAGGGCTACCCAGGTTTTTTTTGACAGGGACATATACATATGTATACGCATAT
Source organism: Shinisaurus crocodilurus (assembly GCA_021292165.1). Taxonomy (NCBI): domain Eukaryota; kingdom Metazoa; phylum Chordata; class Lepidosauria; order Squamata; family Shinisauridae; genus Shinisaurus; species Shinisaurus crocodilurus. The sequence goes on from CM037880.1 coordinate 90,495,722, forward strand.
GTCCCTGTCAAAAAACACACACCTTGATTAACCTTCCGGACAGGGTTGCAATGATTTAAATCAGAATGATTTAAATCAGTGATTAAATCAGTGATTAAATCATCAGTAGAAATCGATTTTTTCTATTTTTTGCAAACAATCATGATTTTTTTGAAACCCTGTTGTGTAGGTAGCCTAGAAGCCAATAATACTGGTAATGTTAAAAAAAATGAGGAAAGTGTTTTCTCTATAATTTGGTGTTCTTAACTATTAAGTGTAGGTTATTTGTACATGTGGTTGCCCAAAACTTTGAAATTAATTTTACTAATTTGGGGGGGGGATTGATTAAATAAAAAAAATCATTGATTTAAATTTTAAAAAATCGATTCTGCTTCCGGACCACTTCTGATCAGATTCTGGCTATAAACTATATGGCCCACTGCAGCGCTGGAACTGGGCCACAACAGATGCAAGAAAACTAGGTTTCAAACAACAAGGAATTGCAAATATTCTCTGTTTGATCAGGAAGCAGAAACAAATGTAATTTGCCCCTTCTAATTGGTATGAAAAGCCTGTTTGGAGAGTGCCTTGTTCAGTGCTGGACCAATATTTGCAGCTGGATTGTTTTTTTGACAATCCACAGAGCGGGGGGGAGATGTCTGGCACTTACGTTGAGAAGTAATGTTGCAATGAGTCTGAGGGCTGCTACACTTGACTTTAAAAAGCACTCCTTGCCTTGCTCTCCAGTGTCTCTTCAGCTGCTGTGATTCCTGGAAGGCCCATGGGAGAAAGTGACACCATGACATCTTCCCAAGGGGCTTTCCAGGAAGTGCAGCCAGCCTTGGAGGCTACCTGCAGATACGCCAGAGAGCCTCACAAAGCCTTTGTTTTTAAAGTTAAAAATCCTTTTAACTTAAAACAAAACAGAAAATCCTCACACCTCACTCCAACGTCTCTGCACCTAGGGAGAGGAAACCAAATGCAGAGTTACAGAATGGGGGACACTTGGCTCAACAATACTACAAGTGAGAAGGATCTTGGAATTGTGGTAGATCACAAACTGAATATGAGCCAGCAATGCAATGTGGCTGCAAAGAAGGCAAATGCTATTTTGGGCTGCATTAATAGAAGTATAACTTCCAAATCGCGGGAAGTGATAATTCCCCTTTACTCGGCACTGGTTAGGCCTCATCTTGAGTACTGCGTCCAGTTCTGGGCACCACACTTTAAGAAGGATGTAGACAAACTGGAGAGGGTTCAGAGGAGGGCGACAAGGATGATAAAAGGACTGGAAACAAGGCCCTATGAGGAGAGACTGAAAGAACTGGGCATGTTTAGCCTTCAGAAGAGGAGACTGAGGGGAGATAGGATAGCACTCTTCCAGTACTTGAAGGGATGTCACACAGAGGAAGGCCAGGATCTCTTCTCGATCATCCCAGTTTGCAGGACACGGAATAATGGGCTCAAGTTACAGGAACCCAGATTCCACCTAAACATCAGGAAAAATTTCCTGACTGTCAGAGCAATAAGACAATGGAATCAACTACCTAGGGAGGTGGTGGGCTCTCCCAATCTGGAGGCATTCAAGGTGCAGCTGGACAGCCATCTGTCAGCGATGCTTTGACCTGGATTCCTGCATTGAGCAGGGGGTTGGACTCGAAGGCCTTGTGGGCCCCTTCCAACTCTACTTTTCTATGATTCTATGATCACTCAGTTTCCGAACTGCTGTCGCTCATAGGATGGGGAGGGGACATCCCTTTCCTTGCCCCAGGAGGGGATGCAGAGCGCACTGAAAGCTGGCATGGTCAGACAGTGAGGCCTGTGAAGACACCAGAGAGCAGTGCGAGGGTGTTTTTTTTTTTTTTTTTAAGTTAAAAGGAAGAACCCACCTGAGCAGGGAGAGTGCTTGAATGACCACATCATCCCAACTACCAGCCAGTGCAATCCGCACTTTCACAGCACTTTTCTTATTGGTTTAAGAATGCCCCTGGAAACCACGATATAGTATGCCATCATGTGGTTCCTCTGGGTTTTCTGACCAAGAAACCCATCTTGTGTTGCTACAAGCAGTTGCAATGGTTTTGGGTTTTTTTTAAAGTTAAAGAAGCAAAGGGGAGGAAAACCTTTAGTCCCCTCATAAATGTAAGCATGGTAAGTGCCGCCAAAGGCACCACCACCACCTTGAAAAATTTCAGGAAAATGTTTCTTTCTCTCCCCCCCCCCCCGCACCCCGCCATGAAAGCAACAGAAAAGTGCCTTCCATTTTTGCTATTCCAAATATTTCTGAGTATTTGTGTTTCCCCCCACCCCCAGCTTTCATTGACTTTGGATATGAGTGTACTGAATAGGAAGTGATTTTATTAAAATGGTGAGGGGGATATTTTTTTGATACTAATACTATGCTAATAGCTGCCCTCTTGCATTTGGAGTAAGGTGAATAGGACTGTTCCCCAGGTTTATGGCATGCAATGAGCAATGCATTATGTGTGCTCATTAGGTGACTTTTCACTAAAATACTTGGCTTTATGATTGTCATGGTGGGGTGTGTGTGTCAAAGAACCGGTGTCCAACTCCCTACTTAGGCATGAAGCTTTCTGAGTGGCCATGGTTAAGTCACTATTTTTCAGCCTAATCTACTTTATAAAATGTTTGTTTGTTTGTTTATTTGTTTATTTATTGCATTTATAGACCACCTTTCTGCTCACCAGCCTGGGCTTCTTCACTTCTGCCTAAATTAGTGCTGGGCTGAAGTATTCAGCTCAGCTTAATTTCATTTGTTTCAGGGGTGGGGCAAACGTGCCCCCTGAAGCTTGTATTAATTGTCAGAGGGCAGGCAAATGTTGACAGAGGGAGATAAGGTGGAAAGCAGTGCCATTTCACCAGCCCTGCTGGAAGGCCACAGCCATGAAGGCTCCTCTTCCCTCCTTTTTCCTTTTCCTTCGCCATCCTGTTTTAGATTGTAAGCCTGTGGGCAAGGACTGTCTTGTTTTACTGATTGCATGTAAGCTACTCTGGGAGCCTTTTTGGCTGACAAGTGGCATAAAAATACTTCCAATAAATATAATAAACATTAAGCAATGTTGACTTATGTTATATATATGAGGTGGCTGAGGATAGCTGCTTTCTTTTTTTTTAACCACAAGGAAAGCCTTGCCACCACTTCAAGTGATAGCCACTAAGCCGCTGCTTGAAGTGGTGGACAGTTGGGGTTTTTTTTTAAAAAAAATTGTGGTTGAAAGAAGTTCTCTGCCAAAACCTTTAAGTCAACTTTTTAACCTTCGCCGCCATCCCCCCCCCCCTTTTGCAGGGGATGAATAGTCTGGTGAAAGTGGGTGGGAGGGATATGTGGCCCAACACTAGCCTAAATTGACTCTGTGAGAATGATTGTGGTGGAAAGAGGAAAGGAGGAAATGTTCACATGAATTAATATTGTACTGGAAAGTGCCTCCCCCCCCCTTCTCCACATCTAGTTTAAACTAGTCGATAACTCATTTTTGCATTTCATCCTTTAGCTTTCTCTGCATATCTAAATTAGTTAATTACCATATTTCACTAAACAATGACATAGATTTAAGAGCATTCTACCAAGTTTGGGGAATTTGTCTCTGTGTTTTTTTTGCCTGAAGCTGCTTTTCTGTGAAATAATCTGCATATAGTTAGCTTTCAAGATGTTCAGCAAGACATTTTAAGAAGACTTAGTTGCTGAGAAACTGTCACACAGATGTGGGTCTTAGTATTATAGCTCCAAATTATATTTCAGGCAGTATGATAAACAGCATCATAATAACTTTACTCAGTTGTCATTAATTATAACTATAATCTAATCGCAGCTGGGGGGTTTTTCCTAGTAATTATAACTTATAAAGGCAAACATTAATATATACAGGGGAAAACAGACTTTCATAAATGTCAGCAATGTATCAAGGATCTGTCTGGCCTGACAAATCCTAATACACTAGTATTCTACTTACAGCTACCTGAGGTTAAGACAGCAAAATATCTGGAATGGTTTCATAATTTTGTTTTACGAATCTGACTGCACTGAATGCAAGATGTTCTTTACTGACATCCAGCTGGTAGTTCCCAGTTGTGAAAGTATTGCAGAATGGACAGGTAGGGAGTACTGCTAAAATATTTAATCCATGATGGTTGCTGCATCCTATGATGTGAGTGTGTTAAGAGAACTTCATTGGCTGGCAATTTGTTTCCAAACTGTAAGGTGCTGCTGTGAATCTTTAAAGCCCTGCATGGCCTGAATCCGGGGTACATTAGAGAGAGTGCTATTGCGCTCTGAATCTGTGCTGCATGCATACATTAAGATCATAGAATCATAGAATCATAGAAAAGTAGAGTTGGAAGGGGCCTACAAGGCCATCGAGTCCAACCCCCTGCTCAAAACCCTAGTGGTCTTCCCCATCATAGGTGAGGTTGATGATGTTTTTAAATACACGCTTTTTGGTGTCGGTGATTTGATTCTTACGTTTTTGCTGGACCACAGGAATGTCTAACTAAGTAGCTTGGCATAGATGCAGTTCACTATTATGTGTCACCTCACCAGTTAATTCCTGTAAGTTAGAACCTTTGGTCCAGGGGCCAAATGCAGCCCACCTGTTGTTCCCCAGATGGCCATGCCCCCTTCTCCTGGCCCCATCCCCTTTCCCTTCAGTACCCGTTGTTTAGTGGCTTCCCAGCTTTTGTACAGTTGTTCCCCCCAGTTCTAAAAGGTTGAAATGTCTCCCGTTAGTTACTGGCTTGTAAGAGCTTTAAGCTACAATATGCTGGCATTTTTTGGTATTTTTGGCCCCATTCACCAATGGATTGTGGCCCCTAAGGGCTTCTCTGAAAGGGAATTCAGGCCTCTGGTTGAAAGAGGTTCAGCACCCCTGCTGTAACATAAAACTGTCATCTACGTACATGTTGATGTCATGAGATAAATCCTTTACTTTTGATAGCTATGCTAAGACTGTATAAAGTTTGTAAGGCAATTGTCCCAAATCAGGGAGATCATACTCATTTTCAACTCAGTGTGCTCAGGATTTATTTTACAAGGGTAGGGAATGCAACACACACACTAATCATGTCTACTGTTTCAGAAGTAAAACAGAAGCACATGGACTGGGACTCGGGAGATCCGGGTTCTAGTCCCCACTCGGCCATGAAACTCACTGGGTGACTTTGGGCCAGTCACTGATTCTCAGCCTAACCTACCTCACAGGGTTGTTGTGAGGATAAAATGGAGAGGAGGAGGAGGATTATGTAAGCCGCCTTGGGTTCCTTGCAGGAAAAAAGGCGGGGTATAAATATAATAAATAAATAAATAAATAAGGTTTATGATGGTCTTGACAGTTTGTAAAACTGTATGTATTAAAAACGTATAAAGTGTATGTGTTCTCAACCCAATGTGCACAATTGCAGCTTAGCCTATTTCTTTTTGACATATAAGTAAGCACGTAGGTTCCTGAACTGGATCAGGACCACCACACATGAGTTGGAAGTAAACCTTCTCCTCTGAGCCACTTGCTCTCCTGAATTCCCCTCCCTGCACCCCAACCCAGGAGGCGGAAGAAAGGAAGAAAGAAGCCTCCATTGGCACATGTGTGTGTACGTGTGTGTGTGTACACAAATAATAATGATGATGATGATGATGATGATGATGATGATGATTATTATTTACGGTCTACCGACCACACAAATATATATATATATATATATATATATTACAAACAAGATATACCAGCTCTCAGTTGTACACTCAGAATCAAAACATACAATAAAACAGAATCAGACAAACATAGAAGGCCTAGTCAGAATAGCAACATTCAAGAATTTTGCAACTTAGTGATTAAACTATTTGAGCCATCAAGCAAAATGGTCAAAAGAGACTCTAAAGATCGTCCAGGGAAAGTTTGTGTGATTGGATGTATTCATTAGAGTCTCTTTAGCCCCTCGATAGAAACTGCAGTTAAAAAGAACATGCACAACAGATTCCACCTCCTCATTGTTGCAGGGGCAGCATCTATTTTTCACTGGGATTTTACTGTATCTGCCATCCAAAAGTTTGGAGGGTAGAACATTAAATCGGGCTAAGGAGAATGCTCTCCTGTATTTAGGGATAGATAACCACTCTAAGTGTGTGTGTGTGTGTGTGTGTGTGTGTGTGAAGTGATGGTGTTGTGAGAACAGGAGTACCTGGGTGCAGCAAACGTTGCTTATGCATCTGCCTCCCACTCTGATGGGAGGCTGATGAAGGGGTGAGGGGGAGAACACAATGAGTGGGATCTGACCTGTCCAACAGTCCTCTTGGTTTTTGCAGTGAGTCTATGTGGCTCGGAATGGTGTGTGTGGTGGGGAGCATCCTAGCTCTGACCCGGCAAAACAGAAGGGGACACGGGTGTGTGGCCAGCCTCCAGAAATGGTTGGAGTGCAGTGCCCAGTCATAGTCCCTCTCAGTTTCTCGTTTTTGCAATCTTTAGTTTGGACCTTCCCATTTCTGCACCCATTTGTGATTTTTTTAAACATCTGCATGCATGTTTGCATGCCTTTTTGTGTGCATTTCTCCTAATACATGCATTTATGGATGCGGTTTTGCCCAATAATATACACATTTTTGTGTGCACTTTTCCCTAAGCGTTATAACAAGCATTATTTGTATGCATGTTTAAATTGGAGAACTGCATTGCAAAATTTGGAGAAGTGTGAATAGTGAAGAATTAACTGCTTTTCAGTTTGTGTGTTTGTTTGGGAAGTGTGAAGTAGGTGGGTAGGTTCACAGTCAAATGAGAACCAATTTAATTTCTCACCCATCCCTACGAGTGAGTACATCCCTACGTCTTGTGTGATGAGGAGGGATGTTTTGTTTTGTTGTGGGGGTCTATATACTGGCAGTGCTTTTCTGTGATTGGCTGCTATCTTACATTGTATCCAGAGCTCCATGGTGGATGGTGAGGGAACAGCCTGTCAGAAATTGTGTTTTCCCCCTCCTGTTGGATACAATGGTGGGAAATTTATTTAAAGCTACTCTTGGCCAGAAGTAACTTGGTGTGTTTGGTGTGGCTGTGTCCATGGAGGGGGTTTGGATGCTGCAGATTTAGGGCAGTATCCAATGCTGCCACTCTGCTTACCCAGTGACATAGTGCTAGCATAAGTGACCTCTAGCTCAAAGCCAATAGCATTGTGCTGGAGCAACAGGTTTCCCCGGAAAACCCATTGCTCCAGCGTAAGCTATTGCCGTTGCACTAGAGGTTGCTTATACCAGCACTATGTCAATGGTGTAAGCAGAGCAGTGGCATTGGATACTGCCCGTTATCTTCAACCTGTACATTTTAGTATTCTTCTGGTAGTTCAGCTATATGATCTAAAATTAAGACAGAGAGAGAGAGAGAGAGAGAGAGAGAGAGAGAGTTGTATGCATAGCACAGGAGTGGAACTTGCTATCTTTTATTTTTAAAAATTACACATCTATCAAAATCAGCTTTCACATGCAAGACAATTTTTCTACATGAAATCTCCTTGTTTCTTCTTATACAAGAGATAATCGTATATGAAGTTTTGGGGAAGATAAATCTTTCCACAATGACAAAGCACATGCAAACTGATATCGGACCTAGCAGAGGATTTCTTTGCTTTTTCTTTTTTTCCTGTTAACATCCTTGCAGTTGCTTTTAGTACAGTTGTCTCACACGTAGAGAAGCCAGACAGTAACACATTTTAATTTTCTAAAAAGACAAAAAATTACACCAGATGCAAATGTGACAACAGGGGGTGGGGGGGATGACGTGGTAGTGGGTCTGTGTGGCAGCAGTGGCAGTGAGTGGGACTGGGACACGATACGGGTGGCGGTGATGCAGCAATGGGGTCAGCGCGCATGTGCACTCTTGCCTCAGGTGGCAGGAGAGCTTGTGCTGGCGCTGCTTGGCATCACAACCTATTAATGTTATATGCCGGCCGGGGCGGGGTATGTTTAATGTCAGAGCTATAGTGCTGGGTAAATGTCCAATATATGCACTCCTCAGCATTAAGAAGTACATGCCAAGTAAAGAAGCAAAGAGGTTTTGGTTCAGGATCTGGGCAGTGCTCGGTTCAGGGTGCAGTTAGATCTGTTGATCTTAGTTCCTCTCTATGAACCTTCTATATTCTTTCACTCTTGCATATGTGTGGTTTTGGAAATAAGGAAAAATGCAGAATTGGTACATACATATAATGCTTATGTACTTTCTTTAGAAAGTTGAGGCAACCATCGAGAATTTAAAAATGCTTAAAATTTAGGGATGCTTAGCTAATTTTTCTGGGACATAAGTCAGATTTTTATTTATATGCTATTTTTCTATGAGAAAATTGCACTCAAAGTGGCGTACAATACACCAAAAAAACCTTAACCATTAATTCCAAAGAAATAACATCAGTACACAATTTGGGTCTATAAACATATCGGGTTGGATCCAGGATCTGCCTTCCACAAAAAGAAGGGCTCTGCTCACAGAAGGTCCCTCCACCCGATTTTTGGGGACCCTCCCCCATACACCACAGTTCATCCCATTCAGCAAGGTCTCTTAACTCTCTGTGTAGCAATTTCAGGGGTCTGGAGGGGCTGCTGTGAGAAGGAGTTGATCCAGCATAAATCTGGATCCAACCCAACAATTATATTTCAATAAACAAACTCCCTAGCAGTCATTTCTATTAATCTAAAATAAACACACATACACATATATCAGGGATATAATACACACACACACACACACACACACATCTATCTATCTATCATCTATCTTGGGCGTATCCAAGATAGATGGATATATATATATATACGCCAGAGACACTGGCTCTTCAATTTCCAGTTATCCGGCTCTTCACTTTCCAGTTATCCACTAGCCACAGGTAGTGCTGAGTCCAATCTTTTACTTCCCTATGGGCTGGTGCAGAAGTCTGCACCACTTCCAATCCTTTACAAAACAGGCCAGGAGGAACCACACTGATCGATTTAGGGCGGTTCCTGCAAGTGGTTGCAGCATCTCCTCTGGGTCAGACCCTGGTGACAGGGAAAGACCCTCTGACTCTGGACTGTTCTCTGTCGATCCTGACAGCAAGAAAACTGGCCAAAAAGGCCCGATCCAGCTCAGAGCAGCAGCAGCTAAAACGCTCCTTGACTCCGAGGGAGAAGACTTTGCCTCCCCGAAAACCTCGGGTGCCGACCGCCTCCCCCTCAGAAGCGAGGCTGCCCCCAATCCCGATCGTATCAGTACCGAGAGGGAGAAATCCCGGACTCTCCTTCTCCCAAACAGCATTGGGGCCGATCTCCATCACCTCAACATCGATCTCCCCAACAGCAAGGAGAACTCCAACCGTCTCCACAGGTCCACCGGCTGGAGGCTCAACGGAGGGAGAGGAGCTCCGATTGGGAGGGCAGATCGGAATGATCGCTTCCATTCTGACCATGAAACTACTGAGAGGGCTGGCAACTTCACAGGCCCCAGGGTCCCTATTATGATCCTCATCTCTACCTTCCACCACGCTTCCATCAGGAGCTGTCAGCCTCTCTTGCCAGGGCACCTAGCCCACAACAACAGCCAGCGCCTCTTCTTCCTCCGAGAGACAATAGACCAACACGACACCAGCCAACTCCCTCGGTACTGGACCTGGAACCACCATCGGTACTGAAGCACAACGTGCCATCAGCGATCGCTCCTGCTCCAGCGAAAGATCCTCTATGAGTCGATCGGTCCTCCAGGGCTTCCTCTCCTGAAGACTACTACTCAGAGTAATCTTCCATATCCTCCCTTGCACCCTCCATCTCCTCTCTAGACATGATGGTCGGCTTTAAGGACCCCAACTCACCATCGGAGGATATGGGACACTTCTCTCAGCAAGTCCATAGGATGGCACCGTCACTAGGGATTACTATCCAGCAGCAGGAAGAGAGGATAAGGGACCTGGTGTTCGACGCCGTATACACAGAGGAAGCAGCGCCAATCACGTTCCCTTTCCTCCCAACTCTACTTCACACTGTGGAGGCTGCATGGAAGAATCCCTTGTCCATGCCTCCAACATCCAAGCGTCTCGAGCGGATGTATAGGGTGCAAGATCAGGACACTCTATTCTTGTTTTCTCACCCGAAGCCTAACTCCATCATCGTGGAGTCCACTCAAGGCTGCTCCCGACGCCAACACTCTGCTCTGTTGGATAAAGAGGGCCGCCGCTTGGACCTCATGGGCCGCAGGGCGTATTCCTCTGCCACCCTCAGGTTGAAGGTAGCCAACTGTCAAGCAAACATGTCCCGCTACCAACTTTTCCTCTTGGAGAAAATTGGGGCCATGTGCGACTACTTCCTCAAGGACCGGAGGGAACTAGACCACATCTTCCTGATGGAAGCCACAAGACTGGCCAGGCAGCAGATTAATACTGCCCATCACCAGGCTGACTGCCACGCTAAAGCCATGGTCGGTTCGGTGGCACTGAGATGACATGCCTGGCTTCGCTCTGCTGGCCTTAATCAAGAGGCTTGTGCCTTGTTTCGAGAATAGAAGACATTCCCGTTGATGGTGAGGGATTGTTTAACGCCAGGACCAACAGAGCCATGGACTCTGTACAGAAGGCTTGGACCATGGCCAGGAAAATGTTTGGGGTGTGTGGGTGGGGGGAATTGGACCAAAACAACGACACAGAACCAATGAGGCTTTCCAGTCTTTTCCCTCTCCCTGAAACCGCTTCTCCCCGCAAAGAGCTACAGACGGCTCTGTCCTGCAACCAGGGGAGGCTGCTGATGACTCCCATTTCGGTGGGGCTCCTTTTCCATTGCAGGTTTTTCAGCTTTTCTTTGGAGCTTCATAGGAGCTGTCCATGGTGGGCGACCCCCCCGCCCGGTCCATGGAAAAATTTATTCCACGGAACCCAGTCCCTGGTAACAGAAAGGTTGGGGACCACTGATCTAGAAGACAATCTGGTGCCATTGAGGTGACTGAAATGACAATCATTTCAGTTGTACTTACTGTTTGTTTGTTTGTTTGTTATATTTATATCCTGCCTTTTTTCCTGCAAGGAACCCTAGGTGGCTTACATAATCTTCCTCCTCTCCATTTTATCTTCACAATAACCCTGTGAGGTAGGTTAAACTGAGAGTCAGTGACTGGCCCAAAGTCACCCAGTGAGCTTCATGGCTGAGTAGGGACTAGAACCCAGATCTCCTGAGTCCCAGTCAAACACTCTAACTAACCATTATACTGGTTAGTATACAGGGTACCAGGGTACCAGGTCTTCCTGACCTACCCCAAGGAATGGGTTTGTACTTTTAAGGCTGTGATCCTTTGTAAACTTACCTGGGGGAAAAGTCTCCTTGAATTCAGTGAAACTTACTTCCAAGTAGACATGCATAAGATGAGGCTGTAAGGCTGCAATCTTATGCACATTTATGTGGAGCAAAGTTGCAGGATGTGGACCACAGCTCTGTGGCTGGTAAATACTGCTCATTACTCATACTTAATACTGCTCATTACTCATACTAAATACTGCTCATCAATGGCAACCATCTTTGGCAGCACCTATGTCTGTGAACAGACTTTTTCCCGAATGAAACATCTGAAATCTCCAAGCAGATCCAGACTAACTGATGCACACTTGCATCACTTGTTACGACTAGCAGTGACAAATATGGAACCGGACATTGACCATCTCATTAGCCAAAAGCAGGCCCATACTTCCCATTGAAATACTAATAAGCTTATGTTGATTAAAATTGTTCTTCATTTTAAATATTGTATTGTTTTTTCCTGTTTTTTTGCACTACAAATATGCAAATAAGATATGTGCAGTGTGCAAATCAAGCCTTTCTATACCTTTTTAAAATGTAATGTATTTCAATTTTAGACAGCAAATTAATTTATAATTAATTTATTATTACCGGTAATTTATAATAACTTTCCATTTAATCAAGTAAAAAAAAAGGACCCTGGTCCTTTTTTTTACTTGATCCATTCGTTCATATTTTTTTCAAACTATAGTCCGCCCCCCCCAACAGTCTGAGGGACAATGAACTGGCCCCCTGTTTAAAAAGTTTAAGGACCCCTGGACTACTCTCTCGACGCAGTCCAGAAGGCAAGGGCCAACGCCAAAAAGATGGGCTTGGCCCCGCCTTCCCAATCCAAATCTTACCGCCCACGTCGCTGGTACCGTTTTCCGTCTCCAGGGCCCCAATTCCAGCTGTATTCACAGTCGAGCGATCGTCGTCCTCGTGAGCAGCAGCCTTCGGCACCGAGACGTTCCAATACCCAGTCTCGGTTCCGAGGCTCCCGTAAAGGAGGAGACTTTGCCAGACGGCGGGTTTGATGCTACCCGCCCCTGCGCCAGCCCTTCGGCATCATGGATTCTCTACACAGATCACCTGTCCCTGGTTCTTCCAGTCCTGGACCTCCATCACCACGGACCGTTGGGTGCTCCAAATAGTGCAACAAGGTTACCGTATAGAGTTCGATCTCCTCCCTCCTTTTCTAGGCACCCGTGCCACGAGGCCAACAGTACCACTCCTCCGGGAGGTCGAATCCCTACTAGCCAAGGGAGCGATCCGACGAGTCCCTACGGCAGAGCAGAATACCGGCCTATACTCTCGGTACTTCACCGTACAGAAGAAGGATGGCGGACTTCGTCCCATACTAGACCTCAGAGACGTGAACTTCTTCATCACTCCTCAGAAGTTCAGGATGGCTGCACTCCAGACGATCTTGCCCCTCCTCCGCAAGACCGACTGGTTCGTGTCTATCGACCTCAAAGACGCCTATTTTCACATTGCAATCCACCAGGACAGCAGACGGTACCTCAGATTCATGATGGACACAGTCGCCTACGAATTCGTCGTCCTCCTGTTCGGCCTCTGTACAGCACCGAGGGTCTTCACAAAATGTATGGCCCCGGTGTGCGAAAGGGATACATATATACCTCTACCTGGACAACTGGCTCGTAGTGGGCCAGTCGGAAACCCGTCTCCGAGCGGCACTCCAAACCACACTGGCGCTCCTCGATGATCTGGGCCTTTGCCTCAACATAGAGAAATCCATTCTAAAACCCACGAAGCGCATCGAGTTCATCGGCGCAATCCTCGACGCCGACGCTGGCCGAGAATTCCTACTGACATGGCAATTACTGACATACTCACCTTAGTGTCAAAACTCATCCGCAACAATTCGTCCACGGCGAGGTCCATTCAAAGACTCCTCGGGCTCATGGCCTTGACGATCTCTATCGTCCCGTTCGCCCACCTGCGCAAGAGGACCCTGCAAGCCTGGTTCCTAGCCACATTCGATCCCGAGACCCACAGTCCCAAGGAACGGCTGTGCCTTCCGTATCACGTCAAGCATGCTCTCTGTTGGTGGCTACAGCCACCTCACCTCTCACAAGGCCTTCCTTTTCGGCGACTGGAACCGTTGACCTTCCTCACCACCGACGCTTCCCTTTTGGGCTGGGGTGCCCATTACGGCAGCTATGCAGTACAGGGCACATGGACTGCCAGAGAAAGGAAGCAGCACATCAACTTACTCGAACTGTCCATCGTCTGGAAAGCACTCCAATCTCTGGAAACACACCTACATGGACACCGCATACAAGTAATCTCAGACAACACGATGGTAGTCTCGTATATCAACAGAGAAGGCGGCTCCCACTCGATGCTCGCTCTTACGCTCCGACTGCTCCTCTGGGCACTGGACAGGGACATGTCACTAACGGTGATCCACATAGCAGGCAGACTCAACACCTTAGCCGACTCACTCAGCCGTCGCCCCTTTCAGCAACACGAGTGGCAACTAGACAGCCAGGTCCGCTCCGACCTCTTCGCCGTTTGGGGTACGCCGAGGATTTACTTGTTCGCAACAATTCACAACACTGCTTGCACGGTGTTCTGCAGCCACGGGGGCCGGGACCCACGATCCCTCACAGACGCATTCCTCCTATGGTGGCACGGGGGCCTGCACTACCTCTTCCCCCCCATACCCCTCCTCACCAGGGTCGTGTCGAAAATCGGAACCGACTGCATCTTGATTGCCCCGTGGTGGCCAAGGCAGCCCTGGTTTCTGAACCTACTCAAGCTATCCAGGGGGCAGTATCTCACACTGCCGACAAAACCGACACTGCTCACGCAGGAGTCCGGAACAATTGTGCACCTGTCCCCACGGACGCTCCGTCTTACTGCATGGCGCATCCACTAACGACCTCAGCACTACTGGAGGCGGTCGAGGCGGTCATACCATCTACTTGCAAACCATCTACTTGCCGTTCCTATTCTTCTAAATGGGCGACCTTTCAAGCCTATGCGACGCTACACCACATCGACCCACTATCCTGCTCCATGCCGTCTGTGCTCCAGTACCTCCACCACCTCATGTTGCGTGGACTGTCCTTCTCGTCCATTAAAGTGTACCTCGCCGCTATAGCAGCATTCCGACCGCTTCCCCCACTGGGGACCCTGTTCACAGACCCCCTAGTCTGACTTTTTCTCAAGGGCCTTCGTAACCTACGGCCCCCAATTCGTTCCATTGTACTGGGCTGGGACCTCCCTCTAGTCCTCCGTGCCCTAACGGGCCCGCTCTTTGAACCACTGGCCACTATCGACCTCCGACTCCTGTCATGGAAGACCACCTTCCTTATTTATTTATTTATTATATTTATACCCCGCCTTTTTTCCTGAAAGGAACCCAAGGCGGCTTACACAATCCTCCTCCTCCTCCATTTTATCCTCACAACAACCCTGTGAGGTAGGTTAGGCTGAGAGTCAGTGAGTGGCCCAAAGTCACCCAGTGAGTTTCAAGGCCGAGCAGGGACTAGAACCTGGATCTCCCGAGTCCCAATCCAACACTCTCACCACTACGCTACACTGGCTCCTTGTTGCCATTACCTCTGCGCACAGGTCAGGAGAACTGTGCGCTCTCCGGGTGGATCAGCCGTTCATGGTGTTCCACAATGTCCTCAGACCGGACGTCTCATTTCTGCCCAAAGTGGTTTCGGACTTCCACCTCGGGCAGGACATCGTCTTGCCAGCCTTCTTTCTGAATCCATCCTCACCGGTTGAGCTCCCTATGCTCGATGTCCGACGGGCACTGGCATTCTACAAGGACAGGACCCAGTCCTTCCGCACTTCCCAACGCCTTTTTCTCTGCTACGGCGGCCGCTCAAAGGGCACCCCGGTTTCCAGCCAGCGTTTCGCTACATGGATTGTAGAAACCATCAAGCTGGCATACGCTACATCGCACCTAAGCCTACCGGGCCCGATCAGGTCACACTCCATTCGAGCCCAGTCAACCTCCACAGCTTTCACCAGAGGTGTCCCAATCCCGGACCTCTGCCGAACAGCCACGTGGTCCTCGCCGTCCATGTTCATCCAGCACTACCAGCTGGACGTCTGAGCCAGAGCTCCCACAACATTTGGCAGAGCCGTGCTATCCTCCGTACTGTCCTGAGGAACTCCACCCCCACCTCCGGTAAGTCAGCTTGTTACTCTGCCCATATATGTGTGATGCACAGAGACCACAAAGAAGAAGGACAGATTGCCTACCTGTAACTATGAAATCTATGAAACTGTGGTTCTTCGAGTGGTCATCTGTGCATTCACACAAACCCACCCACCAGCCCCTCTGGTGTCACTCTCCAGTCTGTCACTATTGCGGTACACGAGTGCCATCTTCCTTCCTCGCTGGCCATGATCCCGAGGTGGGACCGACAGACAACCACACTCGGTCCCGAGGCCGCTCTTCGGTCTTGAGGAACTGAGGGATCGGGCGGGAGCCACGCCTTACGGCATGCGTGAAGGGGAGGAGCTCCCACCCGATTTTCTATTACTCAGCTATAGAATCTCCGAACAGACTCCGCGCAGGCGCAGAGAGCCCATATATGTGTGAATGCACAGATGACCACACGAAGAACCACAGTTACAGGTAAGCAACCTGTTCTTATCAATTCCTGCGCTGTTCAGTATTCTGCGTTACATCGTATTTTATTCTTTTACAATATTTATATTGTATTTTGTATTTTTAAGTGTGTTTTTAAATGGCATTTTAGTTTTTTAACTGATTGTAAGCCTCCTAGAGAACATTAGTTATTGGGTGGGTTAAAATGTACTAAATAAATAAATAAAAATCCTGGCTTATAGAAGCAGCTGGGAGGGACTGGCTGAGTGGGTAAAGGTAGTTGTGAATACCTTTTTATAACAGGGTGTGATTCCATCATGCCTAAAAGAGGCAGTGGTGAGATCTTGATTTAAAAATGAAATGAAACCCTGAATCCTATGGTATTGGCTTATTTCAAGCCAGTCATCAATATTCCATTATTGGACATGGTACTGGATGATGTGGTGGCATCTCAACTCCAGGTGTTTGTGGATGAGGCATATTATCTAGATCCATTTCAATCTGGCTTCAGGCCTGGTTATGGGACAGAAACTGCATTGGTTGCCATGGTAGATGATCTATGTTGGGAGCTGGACATGGGGAGTGAGTCCCTGTCAGTTCTGCTGGACCCCTCAGTGGCTTTCTATACTGTTGATCATGGTGTCCTTCTGGACTGCATGGCTGGGATGGCACTTAGAGGCACCATTTTATGGTGGCTCCAGTCCTTTCTGGAGTGGTGATTTCAGAAAGTGGAGCTGCTGGAGGACTCCTGTTCAACACCATGGCCATTGGACTATGGTGTCACTCAGGGTTCCATCTTATCCCCAGTGCTATTTAACGTATACAGTGACTTGCAGAAGTATTCACCCCTCTTTGACTTTTCCACATTTTGTTGCGTTACAGCCTGGAATTGAAATGGATTTAATTGGCATTGTTACCACTTGATGATACTCAACACTGTGAAGGTGCAAAACATTTTTATTGTGGCACAAAAGTTAAGTAAACAAAAACGAACAGGCACGTGTTGGTTGCATAAGTATTCTCCTCCCTGGCTGCCAGTCCCTTTGAGTGCTGCATGTGACCCTGCGTTACCCCTCCCTTTTAATCTGATGCCTAACTCTTGGGTCTCATATTCCCTCCTTTTCTTCCTCCTCCACCACCTCTTCATTAGGAGCCTGCGTTCCAACAGGTTTAGAGGGCCCAGCTTGGCTGTCCTCTGAGAGATTAGATGTCAGCTGGGTTTCCTCCACTCTGTCTCTGCTGTTCTCACAGATCTCCTGCTCCCACACCCTTGGCACCTCGACAACACCTTCTACTTCCCCGTCTGACTCAGAATCGGTTCCCATGTCTTCTTGGGGTGCATCTGCAGAGATGTTGGGCCCAATCCCTATAGCAGCTTGGATGTTCTCCTCAATTCAGCCCCAGATGCTTAGGTTTCAGTGGTGGCCAGGAGTGTGTTTGGACAGCTAATGCGAGTGCGCCAACTGTGCCCATTTCTGGGGATGTCAGTTCTGGCCACAGTGACAGATGGCTTAGTTACATTCTGTTTGCACTACCATAATGTGCTCTACGTGGGGCTGCCTTTGGAAATTCCAGCCGCTCTGGAATTCTATGGCCAGACTATTGACCAGGGCTGATTAGTCGGGAGAACATGACTCCCTTGTTACAACACCTTCACTGGCTACCAGTCCATTTCTGGGCACAATTCAAAGTGCTAGTCAAGACCTATAAAGCCCTATACAACTTCAAAGACCAAGTTATCCCATATGAGACTTCCCAGGTTTTAAGGTCCTCAGGAGAAGCCCTTCCCTCTGTCCTGCCTACATGAAAGGCACTCTTGCAGGAACATGGGAGATGGCCGTTTTGGTGGCTGCTCACAAGCTCTGGAATTCCCTGGCAGTGGAGGCCAAGCTAGCCTTTTCAGTATCTGCGTCCAGAGTAGCATGAGGTGGGTTACAAGTTGCTATGAAGTATGCTGCTTCAGTGTAGCTTACATGACTGCTCTTTCATAAGTTTGTATCAAGGGCCAGACCGTGACAGATAAACATTGTAAAACTGGAAATAGCATGTATAGCTAGTACCTTTTGTTTCTGGCATCACTGGCTATTTCCCTCCCCCACCCCTTCCCAGCAATTGGGCTCATGCTAGCTAGAGCACTTCAGGGATTGGTCTGGCTAATAATTACTGTAGAAGGCTTAATTGAAGCATTATGACAATCTATTCTTATTATCTTCCTTGAAACCTGCCAACGTATTTGTGTGTGTGTGTGTGTGTGTGTGTGTTTTACCTGAGGTTTCTCTGTCTAGAGAGATTAGAAAGTTTTAATCAATTTACTTAATCCCTTCTAAGACTTTATTCAAAGACTACAGAAAGGATTAAGGTAACCATTTCAAATTAAGACCCTCTGAGGAATGGACATTTGTGCCCTGGTGGGGCTCTCCCTTGTGGGGATGTGAGGGAGGGGAGAGATTTATCAGATAGTTCTTGAGGAAGAAAAACGGTACAGTGTATGATATCCAGGCTTGCTGATTCTGTGCTTGAACTCCTGTCCCCCACATGTGAAGTGCTGAAAGAGGAATGTCAAATGATCTTTTTCCATTCTCAAGTGTCTGGGCTCAGTGTTGGGGTGATGCCTACATGCATACATGGGGCCGTTTTGGAATGGCTGGATTTGTTTTCTTCTCCTAACTATTATTTAAGAAAGAGAGCACCCATACTGTGTTCAGCATTCTACAGAACATGCGGATACATTCCCAACCCAGATGACATAATCAGACAGGAAGTGGTCAGAAATTGGTAGGTACTTGGGAAGTGCCTAAAGATGTGAAGGCCTGGGAGTGGGGGGGGAGGCAGAAAAAGGGGGGAATGGTTTTTCCACCAGGGATTTTTGGAAAAATTTGGGAAACCCCCAAATAAATTTCTGTAGTCCCCACCCAGTTTTTCTGGTTTCCCCCCCAGATCTTCACGTGTCCAGAAGTATTGACTCTTCATCTCTTCTCCCTTGTCTCCCACTCTGGTGTAATTTTCACTGAGATGCAAAACCTGTACTTGGATGGTACAACTTCAGACTGCAGATCGAGTCTCACATGACTTGAATGCTCTTACTTACAAAAAATCCCTCCAGATAACAAATGAGCATGTTGTAGCAAATGCTAGACTAGAACCCTTCTCCCTGGCATTTAGGTTTTGATGCGCAAGGAATTTTTGTGTGTGTATTGTACCCAGATGCAGGTTTACCATCTCAGCTTTCCTATTGTCTCCTCTTAGTTAGGCTCCTTCACCTCTTCAAAAGGTGAGCTTTTAGCAGGAGCTGAATTGACTGGGGAGGCAAGAAATTTCAAGAGGAAAGGAGAGCAAAGAGATAGGTGGAGGGTAAGAGATGAAGAGAGCCTGACTGTAGTATCTCAAAGGAGAGGTTGAGTCCGTGGAGTGGTTTTCCCCCTTTTAAGTTTTGGGGTGGCAGGTTGAGTAGGTCTGAAAGCTGAGAGGGCAAATGTGTGTGCTCAAGTTTAGCTGTGATGTTAAACATTGACTTCTAAAAGATTTATATACAGCAAAAACCTGTTGGTTTGGTTTGTCCTATTATATTGGGGATGGAGCACCTCCCAACTAATTGGACCACGACCAGTCACACTGCGCAGGGCATATTTGTGGAGATTGCAGCTGGGGCTGGCCTGGAAGGGGTATCCCTCACTTCTCATCCTTGCCCACTGCAACCCTCCAAATCAGCCCTCCCCACATGTCAATTAGGTTTGGAGGGGGGCGATATTCATGGAGATTGCAGCTAGGAAGGGAAGGATTATCTCCCACCTCTCCATATGCTGCAATCTCCATCATTATCATATCCCCCCCCCACACACACACACACACCCTGTCCAGAAATTAGGCTTGAAAAAAGCCTCCCATTGGAGAAATGGGAGGGTTTTTTCAAGCCTAATTGCTGGATGTGTGTTTGTTTGTGTATGTGTGTGTGTGGGCACTGTGTTGGAGACCCCTGTTAGAGAGGTTCCCTTTAATTCTTATTTGTGATGCATTCTATATGGTTTGATTTTATTTTGCTAAAAATAAATGATTTTATATTGCTGTCTGTCAAACAAATGGTTAAATGATTGGTTCCATCTTAGAGATAGCTCTTTGGAAGAAAAACCATTCAACTCAATGGACTGGGTACCTTACCTGCTGATATATATGATGATAAAGTTAAGAGTTTTTCATTGTGTGTAAATAGAATTTTCCCCGTTGTATACAATAGATATATTCCTGTTGTCCGTTCCAGTTCTTCCTTTGAGGTATTCCACAACTCTTAGACTAAAATCTTTTAAGAATCTTCCACTTTGGTTATGGACACCATTTCCTAATTGGCTCTAGTAGCATCCTGTTTGGTTGCCATAAATGTTTGACTACATCTCCCAAATGGTTAAAAAATGTTTTTAAAATCAGGTGCTGAGTTATGACTGCTCTACTACCTCAATACATGTTGAGGCCTATTTATTTTATTATTAAAGTGCTTTTATGCCAGCTCTTGGTACAATGCTCTCCCAAGGAAGCTTACAAATTATCATTAGCTTCATATATTCAGCAGGGTTATTATGCTTCCAAATGATTTAATGCACCCAGTCTAGGCCTTAATGGGCTTCCTTTTACCCATCCACCTCTAATCCATTCTGCCATGCCCATCCTCCAAGGCTCCTATCCTCCTGGCTCCACCTCTTTCCATGGTTGTGTGTGCCTGGGCAAAATGCCCTTTGGAGGGGCACCCTCATGGCACTCTTGTCTCCTGGCTTCTCTCCCCGCCCTTTGCTCTTTTCACACACACACACACACACACACACACACCCTCCGGGTGTTCTCTCGCTCACTCCTCGCTCTTTCGAACACTGCCTCATGTGCTCATTCTGCTTCTCTCCCCGTTCCCCCTTCAGTGCACTTTCTCTCTCTCATCTCTCGCTCACTCCAGCCCCCTAGCTTGCTTGCTCTTCTCCCTCTTTCCACGCCCCAGTGTTCCCTTTCCCCCACCCATGCTCACTCTCCCCAGCTAGTCTCCGCCCTTTACCATGCAGCAGCAGAGCCAGCAGCAGCACCTGCCCCCGCCCCGACTGAAGAAGAGTTCAGGTGCACTGCAGAGCAAAGCTGCCGTTGTGCCCAGCATCTTGATTCCCCAGAGTGCCTCCAGGCCCACATGGGGAGGCCTTCTGGAGAAATGAAGATGCCCCCAAGCACTGCTGTGGTCTCACTGCACAGCGCGCTCAGCCTCTTCTGTTCTAAGTTTTTTAAAGACGACATTGTGGGTGGCTGTTATGGTGACGACTATTTGGGGGCTCAGATCTGTGCCTGGTCATCCAGCCCTCATGTCGCCTCTTTGAAACTGAATCTTTGAAACTGTGTTCTAATGATGGAAAGATTTTAGAATTTGCATAGCACTCTCTTTCAGTTATGGTTAGACTCTCCTGACTCTCTGTTCTCCAAAGCCCTTCACATCTGCATGACAGGCAGTAATTCAGCAGGTCATGGAGCTGGATCTAAGTATGATGGGAGGGGCTGCTGAGCCCTGTGAACCAGAGTTCTGAACCAGGTGTTTTCAGGGATAACCATGGAATGGTGGAGTGTGGCAGTTGGCTTTAGAAGCTGGAGAGAAAGCATCCACTGAGCAGCACTGCTGGGGTGGGTGGCCACATTTCAGACCCCATGTGAGTATTCCTCAGGAGGTCCTATATTTATTTATTTGTTTATTTAATATATTTATTCACCGCCCATCAGCCAAAAGGCTCCCTGGGCGGTTTACAAAACAAAGCAACACAAAAATATCAACAAAAATAATATAAAAACACAAGCATATAAAATATAATATGATAAAAACAAGCAGCCAAAATAAATTTAATCCAGAGGTACAGCGGCGATAATAAAAGGAATAAAACCAACCGTTAAAATATTGGGCAAATAAAAAGGTCTTCACCTGGTGCCTGAAAGAATAGAGGATAGGCGCCAGGCGCACCTCCTTGGAAAACTGATTCCATAGATGGGGTGGCACAACTGAGAAGGCCCTTCCCCTAGTAGCCACCCTTCTAGCCTATATATCTCCTGTTGTCAATGAGGTATAATAGTAACCACAACAAATGTTCCTAAAATGCGCTACTTTTTTCTTACTCCCCCCCCCCCACCCTTCTTTTCTTCTTCTGCCGTGAGGAGCTGCTCCATATGTTGTTTCTGCTAGGTATTTCTGAAACAGTTAATCATTTTTGCTAATTAATTTCCAAATTTTATTAGCTTGTTATGAATAGTCGCAAAAAGCCGATTGCAATGTGATTTCTTCCTTTTCTCACTTCATGTAGGTTTGAAGATGGGACAATCTCTTTCCTTGACATTATTGCCCTGAAGCATGGATTTGATGCCTTGGAAAGACTTACAGGTCAGTCTCTCATACAAGACTCCTGACATTAAGTACTAGCAACAGTATTGTTGAGGTTCTGGACAATTTTTCCATGGACCGGGTGTGTGTGTCGCCCACCGCTCACCTCCTGCTGTGTGGCCGTGGAGATGTATCCGAGAGTCTCGAGGGGGCTGAAGCGAGTCGAACTCGCCCCGCTCGCCCGCCCCCCGAGACTTTCGGTGACTTACCTGCTGCTGCTCGACCCAAACGCACCAGGGAAAGGACCTACGAAGTCCCTGGTGCATCACTTCCTGGTTCTCCGGTGCTGCTCTTTTTACGTAAATACCATGGTAAAGTACCTTAAAACGGCCGCGATTTGCTATTCGCGGCCGTTTTAAGGTACTTTACCATGGTATTTACGTAAAAAGAGCAGCGCCGGAGAACCAGGAAGTGATATGACGGGTCCTGAAAATGCTCGCCAGGAGGGGTGCTCACGGTGCATCCCGGCCGGTGCAGTGGCCAGGCGTCTCCCGGTTCCTAACAGGCCACGGACCGGTACCGGTCTGTGGACCGGGGGTTGGGAACCCCTGCCTTAAAACATTTCTATTTTACCAGGCTTAGAGCTGCTGAAAAAGGAAGTGGTGATTGTTTCAGCTGAAATCTTTTTTGATGATGATTTTGTTGGATTTTAATTGGTGGTTTTTTTAATGATATATGTATAACTGTATGGTTTTAAGTATTGTTGTGAGTAGGTTTCAATTAGGAGGAAGGGTGTGATATAAGAACAACAAATAAATATATCAGAACATATCCTAAACCAGAATAGCTAAACTAATCTCATTACTGAGATTTTTTTTTTTATGGTATTGATTATCCTGTAAAAGAGCTCTGCGTTGCTGCCCTCAAGTGGACAAAACATTTTGACTTAGGCTATAAATGAACTGATAGCTTTCACAAGGCCATAATATTGCTTTAGCTTTTGTGGTATGAAGGGCCACACATTCTGCTGCACAACAGTGAGTGCTTGGGCTTTGTGGTAGGACATTAAAAAAGAACCCTGCTGGATCAAACCAAGCATCCATCTAGTCTGGAATCTTCCTTCCAGCAGTGGCCTTCCTGGTGCTTCAAGCAGGGCATGAAGACAAGAGCCCTCGAGTTGTTTATTCCCTGCCAGCAAATGGTATTCAAAGGTACACTAGCCCTGATCATGGAGATTTCATCGATTTCATAGATCATAGAGTTGGAAAGAGCCTACAAGGCCATCGAGTCCAACCCCCTGCTCAATGCAGGAAACTAGAGGAGGGGTCTCCCATCCAAGTAATAACCAGGCTTGACCCTGCTTAGCTTTCCACACTCAGACAAGCTGAGCCAGCGTAAGCCACAGGCCAGATCCCATTGATCTATTATGACTTCAATTTCCCTGATATCTGTTGGGAGACTTTTTCAGCCAAACATGGCTCCTCCAAGAAATTCCTGAGCTGTGCTGCTGATAACTTTCTCCTACAGAAAGTGGAGGAAGGAACTAGAGGATCAGCTATCCTTGACCTGATTCTAACCAACAGAGACGAGTTAGTGGATAAAGTGGCAGTTTCGGGAACTCTGGGGGAAAGTGACCATGTTATACTTGAGTTCTTGATTCTAACAGAAGCAAAAGCTGAGTGTAGCCAAACACGTACCCTGGATTTTAGGAAAGCCAATTTTAACAAACTCAGAACAATGATTAGTAAGATCCCATGGCAAGTGACTCTCACGAGAAAGGGAGCCCAGGAGGGGTGGGAGTTTTTAAAAAAGGAAATTTTAAAGGCACAATTGCAAACAATTCCCACAAGGAAAAAAGGCAGAGGGCAACAGAAGAAGCCAATGTGGCTTCACAATAAACTCAAAGATGACCTGAAAACAAAAAAGGACACGTATAGGAAGTGGAAGGAAGGACAGGCTACAGGGGAAGAGTACAGGCAGGTAGCACAGAACTGCAGGAATAGTGTCAGGAAGGCTAAAGCTGAGAATGAGCTAAGGTTAGCGAGGAATGCTAAAAGCAACAAAAAAGCTTTCTTCAGATACATGCACAGTAAAAGACAGAAGAAAGAACTGGTGGTTCAACTACGCAATGAGGATGGCAAATTGATAACAGAAGACAAAGAAAAGGCAGAAGTGTTCAATTCCTACTTCGGCTCGGTCTTCTCCCAAAAGAGGGTCTATGACCCCCCTGGCAAACCTGAAGTGCAGACTGAAGGGGCAGGATTGCAGCTTGAGATTGATAGGCAAATGGTCAAGGAGCACCTGATTACTCTGAACGAGTTTAAATCTCCAGGGCCTGATGAGCTGCATCCTAGAGTAATAAAGGAACTGGCAGAAGAACTCTCAGAACCACTGTCTATTATCTTTGAGAAATCATGGAGGACAGGTGAAGTGCCAGACGACTGGAGGAGGGCAAATGTTGTTCCCATCTTCAAAAAGGGCAAGAAGGAGGAACCTGGGAACTATAGGCCAGTCAGTCTGACATCAATCCCCGGGAAGATTTTTGAGCAGATTATAAAGAAGTCAGTCTGCAAGCACCTTGAAAACAATGCAGTGATTACTAGAAGCCAGCATGGATTTGTCAAGAACAAATCCTGTCAGACTAATCTGATCTCATTTTTTGATCGGGTAACCTCCCTTGTGGACTGTGGGAATGCTGTGGACATTATATACCTGGACTTCAGCAAAGCTTTCGACAAAGTGCCTCATGATATCCTGATTAGTAAGCTAGCTAAGAGTGGGCTAGATGGAACAACTATCAGGTGGATCCACAATTGGCTAAAGAATCGGAATCAAAGAGTGCTTATCAATGGTTCCTTCTCAAACTGGGGAGAGGTAACGAGCGGGGTACCACAGGGCTCGGTCCTGGGCCCGGTGCTCTTCAACATTTTTATTAATGACTTGGATGAGGAGGTACAGGGAATGCTTATCAAATTTGCAGATGACACAAAGTTGGGTGGAACAGCTAATACTCTGGAAGACAGAAACAAAATTCAAAGTGACCTCGATAGGCTGGAGCGCTGGGCCGAAAACAACAGAATGAAATTTAACAGGGATAAATGCCAAGTGCTGCACCTAGGGAGAGGAAACCAAATGCAGAGTTACAGAATGGGGGACACTTGGCTCAACAATACTACAAGTGAGAAGGATCTTGGAATTGTGGTAGATCACAAACTGAATATGAGCCAGCAATGCGACGTGGCTGCAAAGAAGGTAAATGCAATTTTGGGCTGTATTAATAGAAGTATAGCTTCCAAATCGCGGGAAGTGATAATTCCCCTTTACTCGGCACTGGTTAGGCCTCATCTTGAGTACTGCGTCCAGTTCTGGGCACCTCACTTTAAGAAGGACATAGACAAACTGGAGAGGGTTCAGAGGAGGGCAACAAGGATGATAAAGGGACTGGAAACAAGGCCCTATGAGGAGAGACTGAAAGAACTGGGCATGTTTAGCCTTCAGAAGAGGAGACTGAGGGGAGATATGATCGCAC
The DNA here is from genome assembly GCA_021292165.1 of Shinisaurus crocodilurus. Lineage (NCBI taxonomy): Eukaryota > Metazoa > Chordata > Lepidosauria > Squamata > Shinisauridae > Shinisaurus > Shinisaurus crocodilurus. The sequence goes on from CM037880.1 coordinate 90,521,436, forward strand.
TCTTCCAGTATTTGAAGGGATGTCACACAGAGGAGGGCAAAGATCTCTTCTCGTTCATCCCAGTTTGCAGGACACGGAATAATGGGCTCAAGTTACAGGAACCTAGATTCCACCTAAACATCAGGAAAAATTTCCTGACTGTCAGAGCAATAAGACAATGGAATCAACTACCTAGGGAGGTGGTGGGCTCTCCCAGTCTGGAGGCATTCAAGGTGCAGCTGGACAGACATCTGTCAGAGATGCTTTGACCTGGATTCCTGCATTGAGCAGGGGGTTGGACTCGATGGCCTTGTAGGCCCCTTCCAACTCTACTTTTCTATGATTCTATTCTATGCATTGCTAGATCTATCCCTCATGCAGTGGTGTAGTGGAAAAAATTGGTGCAGGTACTCATCATGACAGACCCATAGCCACTCCACCATGGAGAGTCCAAAAATGCAGTCAGCTGGGTTGATCCATATCAATAAACCAGTTGTAAAACTTTGATTGATTGATTGATTGATTGATAGTTGTAGCAGTTTTCATCCCCACCAGGAACAAGTCTTTTGTAAAGCTAATGGGTCTTAATTGTCCATTCAGGACCAAGACACCCCAAAATACTTTACATTACAACAAGGAACAAAGTATTGTTGCTGGGAAAATTCATTCCTCCCCCCCCCCCCAACTACTGAAAGGATTGCAGCTATAAGCTCAAAGGGAACAGGTAAGTCGGAGAGGGGTGGCAGATGTCATCAGCATCCCTGTTAGTAATTAAAAGTGCCAACACTGCATCCCTGCAAGCCCTAGCTCTACTCTACCACTGTGCCCATGGAATGATAAGACTGAGAATGACTAGCATCAGCTGAAAGTGGGAGGGGTAAAGTGTGTCCAAGCAGGGAAGTGAACCCAAACAAGAGATGTGACATATTCCTTTGGTCTACCATAATTACAAATCCCGGTTCAGAGGATATAAAAGAACAAATATTTATTCCCCACCCCTCTTTGCTGTTGATATTTCTTATACTCATCCATATATTTTCATTTGAGGCCTAATTTAAGACAGAAACTATTGTGTGCCTGTATCGTGGATAAATTCATTGTTTATTTTATTTTTAAAGCTAGTGGAGAAATGAGACTGCAGAAAACATCATTCTGGAACTGAATGTAGAACTTGATCTGTTTATAAAGATTAATCCCCAAAAAGCAGAGTTAACTAAATTTGCTTTTTTACCATTACATTTGGGATCGGGTGGCCGGCCAGATGGGTGATTAACAAATGTAATAAAATAAATAAATAAATAAATAAATTGTGAGCACTAGAGCAAATTCCAGAGGGGTAGCCATGTTGGTCCATTGCAGCGGAGACAACAAAGAGTATTGTGGCCCTTTAAAGATTAACACATTTATTATGGCATAAGCTTTCATTGTTTCACAAATTAGCATGCTGTTTGGAGAGACTGAAGAAAGGAGGGTTCTCCAATGGTTGATATAGAAAGGGTTGTGCATTGGAGGTAGAACCTGCAGCTTGAACATAGAATAGTTCTTCTTTGGACTTTTCGGGCCCAATTCAAGGTGCTAGTTACTAATTTTAAAGCCCTGAATGGTTTGGCCATGCATGCACGAAAGAGTGCCTTCTCCCACACATTCTGCCCTAGGTGGACTCTCAGGAGCATTTTCCCACATGAATAAATGGGTTGGGTATAGACTACATGCCTTGCCATTGGCAATCGTCACACTATTGTACTTGGTTGAACTGTAATGGCTGTAAGCAGCCATGTGGCTTTCATTAGACTTCAGTTGAATTTCTGCAATACATAATTCAACATGTTTCATTTGGTCCCCAAATCCTTTCGCCCTGACTATCCAACATTATAGGTAGGCCCTATACCTTCATTGCTTCCTGATGTGTAGCTAAGGGCTAATTTGCATGGCCAATGAAACTGGGTCTGAAATATTCCATCCTGTAAAAAGTGGAACTAACAAAATACTTGATAATGATTTTAAGATATCAAGCAAAATTAATGAACTATAGACAAAGGATGCAGGTGTTAGGTATATTTAAAAACCAGAAAATATGGGTATCTAATTTTAGGCACCCAGGTGTAATGCCCTGGATTTTTAGCAGTTTCTTTGGAATAAAAATTGAAAACATATTGAAGAAATTCTTCTGTTCTAGCTGGCCTATCTGATGTCTGTTGATCCAGTAGCTTGGAACATGGTTGTAAGCCTGTGAAACTCATTGGTTTGGCTCAATTTAGAACAGCCAGTCTGAATATGAGCCATGGGAAGATCAGTGCTATTATTTACTCCAGTTGTTTTCAGGTGATCTTGTCTGCAGTTCCAGAAGGCGTGCCTAGCAATATGAAGGTGACCGCTTAGGTGAGGCTGGCTAGAAATCTTCATTCTGCAGAGAGTGCAAGTTGTTGTATGTGGTTCAAGTCTGTGGTCATTAGGCCTCTACTGAAAATAAAATCTAGCTTGGACGTGGGTTCTCTGCCATGTACAGACATAACTTCAGTCTTCACTTTTGGGGGTGAGGGCTATTCAGCAAGTGATTGTCCAGCAGCTTCAGGAACGCAAGGCATACTATCTGTTTCCTGAGTGGTAGCCATGTTAGCCAGTTACGGCCAAAACATCAAAGAGTTTTGTGTTCCCTTAAGGACTAACACATTTACTATGGCTAGGGATGTATATATTGTGTTAAATCCATTCCATCTGTGTTTTGCAGATAGTCAGGCATCTTTCATTCTGTCATCTGCTCATTGATGAAATTGGATTTTTTTAGGGATGTATGAAACTTTCATTCCATTTGTGCAAGTGCACATTAATGCAAATTCCCCCCAAAGTAAGACACCTGTCTGCACATTTGCGGAATCCACATGACCCAGAAAAAGCTGGTCTGCTGTGGAATCTGCAGATCGGATTCATAGAAATCCGAACTCATCTGAACCCATTGCAGATTTCTCCAGCATCTCTAATTATGGCATAACTTTTTTGGCTGGTACACATTTGGAATTTTGAGCAAGTTTCACAGGTGTTCTCACAAAATGGCTGCCATGAGGGTGCTTGCCCATTCACAAAGTGGCTGACATGGTGGGCATGACAGGTCACAAAACACTTATTTTCCAGAAGACAAACTGGTGAGACTTAAAGAAAATTAACTTGCCCAAGAAACTAAGTACAAGGCCAAGGTAGAATCTCAGCTCCAAAACACAAAACCACTGTTTTAAACCCAACTAGAGAAGGCACTGGAGGGCAGAATTTCACTTTGCCATATGCTATTTTCCCAGTTAAGATTTTTTAAAAAATAAAAAAAGTATTAGGAAATAAAATAAAAATCAGGATGGCCTGGGAGCCTGGCAGGTACCAAGAGAGGTACCATGTTGGGGATCCGAGGTTAAGCTTACATGGACTGCAGTCCACTTCATCATATGCATGAAGCACTGACCTAAATCACAGTTATATACACACAGGGTTGTGGGTGGGATTGTAAATGGTATTGTAAATGGTATTGTACTTACGCAGAATTATTTCAGCTTTGGGGAGTACATGTACCGTATCTTCAGATCAGTATGCCAGCATCATCGTAGCTGTCTTAGAACAACGTTTCTCAGCTCCTGTCCCCAAAAGCCTCTCGTCATATCCCAGTATATCCCAGGCAGACATCTTTATCATCTGGACTCAGGGCACTTGAGAAGTTCTACCATGATGTCAGTGACTTTCACCCCACCAGCAACCTGAGCCTAGATGAGCCCATGCAACGGATTCACTTTCTGGACACTACTGTGCAACTACGTAATGGATTATAAGCACTGCCTTATATTGAAAACCTACTGAGCACTACGCATACTGGTTTGAATCCAGACTTAGTAGTACTTAGGGCAGAGCTATTGAAATCAATGAGAGAAATAAGTCATAACTAACTTACTACTAGCTTCCACCCAGAACTCACTACCAAATCTATTATTTACACCCAAGGGCCAGGCCCTGCAGCAGACCCAGATGCCAACTCTGCCCCTGCATCTACTCTGGCAACACTGTTATAGGATCTAATAATGTCATCCCCATCTGGGCATAGCTCCCTGTTTTGCCATGCTGCAAATAATATAAAACACAGAAATATTAGAAAGGCATACCCTGTGGTAAACTGAGGTATTCACACTCAGGGTGAATGGGCCGCATGACAGTGCTGATGCACCATCATAGATCATTTTTTGTCTTGAGTTAAAAAAAGAAGAGCTTTTCACTTTCTGATTTAAAGGCACATAACTATAGCTCTGTTCTAACCCATATAAAGTGTAAAGTACATGTATGTAGAGCTAGTGGCATGTGATCTTCTGACTTTCAAATTCTGTGACATTTTTAAACAGCTAAAATATGAAGCATATAGCAATTCTGTTTATAAATGACATACTCCAATATTTTATATAGCAGCCTTTCCCAACCTCAAGATGTATGCCCCTGAAATATGTTGTACTACAGCTCCCATCATCCCCAGCCAACATCCATTCTAGCTAGGGTTGTGGGAGTTGTAGTCCGACAAACCTGGAGGGCACCAGATTGGGGAAGGCTGTTATATAGCATGTTGCTTACAATTGCTATGGTTTTTGAAGAATCATACTGAAAATTTACTGCTGATAATTATGAAACACAAGAGGTAAGATACAACATTTCAACAACATAATGTCACCTTGCATTATTTGGTAAAAGTCATTTTGTAGTGCATGCCCATTTAAACAACATTTTCTTACTGGAACATTTTTATTTTTACATGTGATGGGTACAGTACCATAGCAAGGATTATTTTGTTTGCAAAATTTATCATTTCTCAGCTGGCTTGATCCAATCCTTCTGCAGTGCAGAAATGATATGTTAATTCTAGAGGGACCATATTAAAGCAAGAGGAAATCTGCATATTTTGTGAAACACTACTTATTCAGCAGCTCCAGATTAAATGGTGCTAATCACAAACACTAGATATAGTAAATCCTTTTGAAGTCACCATGGGGTTAAGTCAGCCGCTGCTTTACTCTGCCACAAACCCACAAAATATGTCATGAAGTCTGTTTGACACCTTCTCCTAATTACTGCATATATTGGAGTAAGTTGCTTTGCAAGATGACGTATGCTGTTTGAGATCTTAGACCTGCAAAAGGGGAAATAATTTCTACTGAAGTCATATGTCAATTAGAAGCTAACGTTAGCTTACTGGTTAGTAGCAAGCCAGACACAAATAAATTGGAGAAAATGTAGGTATCGTGGCAGGTTTACAGGGGCAGGATAGGGCCTGTTGGTGCTGCCCCTTCATGCTGCTGCTGCTGCTGCTGCTGATCAAGGTGCCTGCAGAACACAGGTATTCCGATGCAGTGGACAACTCTGGAGACTCAGGTCAAATCTCTGCTCAGGGTCAAGCTACCCATGACAGTGGAATGCCCATATAAAGTGGGGCATGTGGGGCTCTCCTTTTAGAACAGCGGTAGGGAACCTGTGGCCCTCCAGATGTTTTTGGATGACAACATCCATCAGCCTTGACCATTGGCCATGCTGGCTGGGGCTGATGGGAGCCCAACCTGTTTTAGTGCAAGAGAGGTATGTGGGATAGGAGAACTGTTACCTTCCCACACATGCCAGTCACCTCCTTAGTCTTTTCCCTAGGCACCCCTCTTCCAGCCAGGCTCACTCCCAGTATTGGAGCCCTGCTGGAGGAAAAGTGATGTTGAGAGAGATGCAGTGGTGAAATAAGGCATGGGCAGGGAGAAGGCCTAGCATCTCTAGTTTCCTGCATTGAGCAGGGGGTTGGACTCAATGGCCTTGTAGGCCCCTCCCAACTCTTATGAAATCTCCCCCCCCCCCATGCTACCTTTGCTCTAAAACAAACAAATACCTGGCTCTACACCCCCACTTTATGCATGGTTCGGACAGATCTTGCTTTAAACAGTTAGGTTGGGCACCATTTTATGTACTTTGAGCCTCAGCCATGAAGCCTACTGAGCCAGTTACTGTCTCTCAACCTCACCCAGCTCAATAGAGTGGTGGGAATAAAATGTGGTGAGGAAAACGTGTGTGCCTTTCCTTTAGCTCTTTGGAAGAAGGATTTATAAAAAAATAAAGTGGGCTGGTGATGCCTCATCACTCGTGCAGTGGGGTCTGAGCTAGGTCCTCCTATGGGCAAGACACCAGGCAAAAGATGGTGACAAGGCCTGGTGGCCACAAATATAGCAAGCAGCACATCCAGAAAACCTGTCAGCCATCCGGACAGGGTGGAGCAGCATCTGAGCCACTTCTGTTGGGAGCAGGGCTTAGCATAGCCAGAGGAAGGCTTAAAACTACGGGCAGTGCTTACAGAGGAGGCAGACATCGGATATGGCAGAGAGGAGCAGTGGAAGCTGAGAGAAGAGGACCGGGTGTGTGTGTGTGAGCAGAAAGCTATAGCAAGCCGTGAAGTCACAGACAGTACAAAGAAGCAGGAGGAACAAGCCAGCGGGTTGAGATGGATAGGATAGAGAAGGAGAAGGGGAGTAAGGGAAGCAAAACTGACAAGGGGAGAGAGCCAGAGTGGAGGGAAGGCTCCACCAGGAAGGAGAGTGACATGACAAGAAGTGCTGCTGCCTCCTGCCATCTTGCTGAACATCCCAGACCTTTTCCTCCACATCTGCCAGCTAGGTGAGGGGGAACGGTAGAGGGTTCTGGCACCCCCCTTGGATTCCTGCTGTCTTGGAATGCCTCAGGGGACCCATAAGCTGATTCTGTTTACCTGATAAGATCTACAGAATGTCCAAACAATCCAAGGTCATGGAATCCACCAGAAAGAGTTGAGATGCCTCTATCTTCACCTTGTAGAAAAGTGGGTGGAAATACTGGAGTGACCTCAGTTCTTTTTATTTTTCAAAGCAAATCTTCTGAGTGGGTGTAGTTTGTGATGGAGTTAATAGAAGAAGTGGGGGTTGATGTCCCAGCCCCTGCTGAAAACATTGCATATGATAACAGAGTGCAGTTGAGTGCAATGACATTTGTAACAAATTCCTCTATTAAATAGTTTGTAAAAGGCATAAAGCAAAATGCTAAGAATGTTTTAAATGTCTAGCAAAGTACATCCTTCTGTTTTCCAGTGCACTACCTACATAAACTTCCTTTCAGTGTTAAATATTGTATCCCACACCTTCAGCATATTGGTGCTCTCAGGGCAGCTCACAGTTTAAAAATAAAAACAAAACAAACATATGCTAAAAATTATAAAAAGGAAGTTGCTGTTACAGGTTAATGTACCATATGTGCAAAGATCTATATGGTGGGCACAAGCTCATGAACATGTATGGTTGGTTGGTGTGATACTTCTATACCACTTAATATAATAAAGTCCCTAGGTGGTCCACAAAGATTAAAATCACAATCAAATACAATGTTAAAAACAATTCTAAGTACAGTAACAGTTCAGAGCAATACAAGGAGCAGTAGGATGGAGCAGCATGATTCATTTAATTATAAGCCAGTGAAAGCCTAGATGAACAAGTGCATTTTCAGGAGGTGTTTGAAACATACCACATTTTCTGCCTCCTGAACTACACAGGAGATGGTTTTCCAAAGGGTGGGCACTGCTATAAAGAAGGCCTGCCACTGGGGTATTACATGGTGATAGTCTGTTATTTTTGGAATGATCATCAAGGTTTCCTGTGATGATCTTAAAAGTCAGCTGGGTATATACAGTACTAGCTGTTGCCCGCGGCTTCGCTCGCATGGATTTTAGCATTTGGTATAATTGTTTTTAAAAGAAACATGTATAGAAAAGATGCAGTGTCTCTGACTGAAAGTATAATGTTTAGGCTGGGTGCTGGCAGCAGAATTTTTTTGTGACAGAAATATCTGTTCTTAAAGAAAAATCAGGTTAATTCTGAGAGTCTACAGGTGATGAAGAGTGACCATGCCAAGTTTGGGGTAGATCCGTCTAAACGTGATGGAGCCTATGCGACGATACCCCATACACAACAGTCAGTCAGTCATATAAAAAGTTTCCCTCCCTTTTCACCCCGTCATTTAAAAAGTTTCCCTCCCTTTTCACCCCCTCAGAGAACATTCTAAATGGCCTAGGGGAGATTAGCATACCCAGCCCTATTGGCCCCTGCAGGAATGCATACAAACATTCTAAGTGTTGTATGGGCTATTTGCATAACTGCTGCTATTGGCTCCTGCAGCAAGTTGGCTCCTGCAGCAATTATGAGGTGAGGCCTATTTGCAGAACTGCAGATATGAGAGTGGGGCAATTTTGCCCCCTTTTTTCACCCCCTTAGGGATGGAATTTCCCAAAATCCTTCCTTAGTGGGGGTCTACGTCATAAAAGCAATGTCCCTTCAAAATTTCACGTTCCTAGATTAAACGGTTTGAGCTGGGTGTTGATGAGTCAGTCAGTCAGGGCACCTTCTTATATATATATAGATAAGGGAAGGCGATCAGTTTGGTATCCTGGTTTCCAAGTTGTTTAGGGCTTTGTATGACATAGCATAACCTTGAACGTGGATCAGTAGCTAATAGGCAGGCAGTACAGTTCTTTTAACACAGATGTTGTGTGAGCAGAAAATAAGTGAACCTGATCTAGGAAGAAGGAGGTAAGGGACAGCATATACAGGGAGCAGAAGAGATTGTTGGGGCAGAAAGACAGGAAGGAAAGAGAGAGAAACCAGATAAAAAGCAGGTACGATTGAACGGGGGAGAGGGGAGAAAGGTGGGGGAGTGGGAATTTTCTATCCTCATTCTAAGTCAGGAAGAATTTTGGAGCGGGACAAGAGAAACAGGCACTATTACTAGTGGGTGGCAGGCCAGAGATTTGTTCCCAACTGGACATCAGTAGCTGAGGTGAGCAGTGAAGCATGTCAGACTGAACTGCCAGTCCGATGCCCTTCAGCCCTCTTCAGAGGGTGGACTATTGGCCAGGTAGTCTATCTACAGTACAGTGAAGAGTTGAGAGATCTGAGAAGCACGAAAGGGTGGCCAAGAAGGAGCTGGCTCTAGTTTCTCCCAAAAGACAACTGGGATCTCCATATTCATCACGAATGTGACTTTTCTTGTTAGCAGGATGATGTCACTCAGAACCCCGTTCTGATGTAGTGTGGATTGATAAATACTTGGTCCCCAACTTTTTTTGATGGTGGGCACATTTGGAATTTTGAGAGGGTGTCATGGATGCTTTCACAAAATAGCTGCTGGGAGGGCGGGGGCTTGCCCATTCACAAAATGGCTTCCATGCTGGGTTTAGCCAGTCAGAAAACACCTATTTCCTAGAAGGCAATTTTCGGGGAACATGTGCTCCTGCTCATATTTGGGGTTGCAAACGGCATCTTTGAGTGAATTGAGAACTGAAATGAAATTCTCGTATGTTCCTACATAAAAAGAACTTTTTAAAACCAGTCATACTCCTAGTGAACAGCCTAGAGCACTATATGTCAGTGTTGGTAAGTGTTTATTTTTGCTACCTCATGTGAAATCTCTGATGGGATAAGTGGTGGTTTGTGGAGAACATGATTATGGGAAGCACTGTGTTAAAGAGCAAGTGAAGCCTGTCTCTTGCTGGGCCCTGGAAGAGAGCTCTGTAATAGTTATATTTCAGCTTAATTTTATACACAGTATGTATGATTTAAGGTCCTCTGTTCTCAATTCAGGTAATAATACACTCATTCATCACTCACAAATTATAAGGGTTAAGATAAACCCACTTTGCAGAAAATAGGTGAAATTAAGGCTGAGTTGTATGCCAAAGGACAGTGTACTCAACCTGGAAGGACCAAACCAAGGACCCCATGCAACAGCCAGAGGGCATCAAGCCAGATAGGGGCATTGGCAATGGTGAGGGTGGTGGCAATATGCCCAGCAGAGGGAGCAGGCCTAACAGGGAAGAGGGGGCAGCCATCCATGGCCATACACTTGGTCCATGGCCGGCCGAGCCACTCCCTCAATTTGTGCTTGCACTTTGGGTTATGGTGGGGAGAATACATGTGGAAGGGGCCCCGTTATGGGATGAAGTAGCAGCAGATGCTGATCTGAGTCTCGTGACTTTCCAGGGGGTGGGGTGCCCTGACAGAATGGTTGGAGGGGGGTGGCACCACTCCAGGAGGGGGTGCATGGTCCACAGAAGATGGTTTTGAGATCGCACATGGCCACTGCAGCACTGAAGTCAGGAGGACTATGGGGCTGTTGAGGGTTGATCTCGAGGTTCTGTGGGCAAAGATGGTGCAGCTTGCTGTACTGCTGCTCGAGCTGGTATGCATGGGATGGGGGAGATACCTGGGCTGGAACCATACTGCCAGCTCCTGATCCTGCCATACATGCCTATGACTTTAGGGGGGATCGTCCTGGCCAGGGCAGGTGAAGGGATGGTAGGCTGGTGCCCCCTGGCTACTGCCCTAGCCAGTCCTCTACACTTGTCCTCTACCTTCGGTACTACAGGAGTTCTGTGTGCAAACCCTGCATGGAGGTTCCTAACTTTGACACTTGTTAATGGCTACTTATGTGTTTACCAGTAGTGGTAACGCTTCAGGCATAGAGTTTTTCCCGTGTCAGAGATCTAGCTTAGCCAATTCGGAATGTTCCATATAAATAACTGTAATAAACAAATAAATAAATTCCTTGGGTAGCTTGATTAGGCTGGTGACTAGGTAATCAAAGAGGCATTTGCATTTTCTAGGGCACTGTTCTCCAACCTTGGGTCCCCAGATGTTTTTGGCCTACAACTCCCAGCATAGCTGGCTGGGACATGCTGGGAGTTGTAGCCCAAAAATAATTGGGGACCCAAGGTTGGAGAACACTGTTCTAGGGTTTCCATACTTTTGCATACCAGTAAGGGTCAATCCTAGTGATTTAATTAGATTAGTGATCAGAAAGAACTAATTGCAGCTTCTTTGTTTTGGCTGATCCTAAACCCTTGGTTGGTCAGTCTTCCAGGCAACATGGAGATTTTAGAGTCAAAGTCTGTGAGGAATACTTAAAAGGCAGTGAGGCTGAGCTCCTCGATATCAGAGAACCTAGAGATTAATCCATGAACATCTATATCTGTGGCTAAACCCCCCAAAGATGATGTTGTCATTCTTGTTTGGCCATCCCAGAACAATAAATACAGTACATTTTTTCTTCTTAAAAGGTCCATGTTAATTCCAGTTCAAAGGTGCTTTCAAAGAGTGGGGTTATTTAATGAACTGAGGATGAATGCAGAACTACATATTCTTGTCAGCTTTTCAATTTAATATCCCATTTTCTGAAGGGAGGCAAGGAAAAAGGAAGTGTGCCCTTGGGAAGCAGGGAAAAGCACATTACGGTTTCATTTCTTAGTAGAGGTTTATAATGTGATTACCAAAATGTGAATAGCAACCAAAATAATGTAGCAGTTTATTCCCCATAGGTAGATTTTTTTCAGTCAAATGTTTTCCAGCAGGAATCTCCAATTATTCATGCCAAGTACTTTCCTACATTCAAACATAATGTATTTATGGGACTCAAACATCAAACACTGAGTGATAAATAACAGGATTAAATCCTGTTTTAGGAAATGATTGCAATGGAAGCACAATTGAAATGAAACTGGCTGATTAGTTGAAACTAATATTAAAGCTTGGGAAAATGTATAGAAAAATATTGCGTTGAGGACAAAATGTTAAGTCAAAAAGCAGTGGAATGTAGAACTGAATTGTTTCTGCCCATAATAAGCATCAGGGGCATCAACTTTGTGAAACAATCCACACTCCAGAGTAGGGATGGACGAATCTGTTGGTTTCAGTTTCCGGAGGACAGTGGGGGGGTGGAGAAGAGGAAATCCCATGGGTGTCTGGCGGGCACATTTGGGGTTCCTGGCAGGTGTTGCCAACCAGGCCATGTTGCCAACCCCTGTGCTAGATGTTTCAGAGACCTTGGAAAACCGTTCACACTAACAGCACATTAAAACAAATACTGAAGTTCAGAAAAGGAGAGCAACATTTTTTTCCCCACCCTGTTAGTAGTTTCTTTAAATGGAAACATCTCTCATGAGCTTAAATGGTTCAGTTCATTTTGTATGCAAAGCTTCTTTCAGGGCATTAAACGCATCTTCATTTCGAAGATTAGAAACATTAAAGAAGAATGATAGTTGGAATGGAAAGTGGGGAGGGGAGAGTGGTTCTTTCACCATTTCTTTCCTGCATTATCAGTATTCACAAGTGTACATAACCAGCGTAGGAGATTCAAAAGGTGCTTTTGGTGTCATATGTGAAAACACTCTTTAAAAAAACAACAAGCATTGTAGACCTCCTAGATATTTAAAATCCATATGACACACAAAGATCCATCATGTAGATCAGTGTTCTCCAACCTTGGGTCCCCAGATGTTTTTGGCCTACAACTCCCAGCATGCCCCAGCCATGCCCCATAGCATAGCTGGCTGGGGCATGCTGGGAGTTGTAGGCCAAAAACATCTGGGGACCCAAGGTTGGAGAACACTGATGTATTTATTTATTTATTAATTTATTATATTTATACCCCGCCTTTTTTCCTGCAAGGAACCCAAGGCGGCTTACATAATCCTCCTCCTCTCCATTTTATCCTCACAACAACCCTGTGAGGTAGGTTAGGCTGAGAGTCAGTGACTGGCCCAAAGTCACCCAGTGAGTTTCACGGCCGAGCGGGACTAGAACCCGGATCTCCCGGGTCCCAGTCCAACACTCTCACCACTACTGCCACACTACGCCCATTTTTTCCTTACTAAAAGCAGCTGCTGACGCTTGAGTAGCAGGACTGTTGGGAGAAAAGGGAAGAGCTGATTAAGCCTTTTATCACCAGCCATTTTTGGCGCAATACAACCACCACCCCTAGCTGTGTTTCCACCCATAGAAAAAGATGCAGGTATGCAGAGAAACTCAGTATGTTTCTGCTGCTGAGGGTTAGGTTATGGCAGGAAAGGTGCCTTCTCATCTCCTCAAGAGTAGTCTCACCAAGAACTGTTCTATCTCCTCTGTTTTTATGTGCTGTGTGAGGGGATTGTTGTCTTGCTCTCTGTGTTTAATTTGATCAGTGTCTTTTTCTGGCAGTGGGGTGAGAGAGAGTGGACATAGTGGTGCCAATTTTGGGGCATCCTATTGTCAACCAGTAAACAGTTAGCAACTATTAGCGATCAATAATTCATTCATCCTGATACAGATCCTAGACTCCCCCAAAGGTGCTTCTATGCCCCATAAATAACTCTAAAAGATGTATAAATATATGGAAAATCCTTCTGATCATGGGTCATTGCCCTTATATCAACACTGCTCAGCTCTCCTTGGGTAGTTAGTCTTTGAAGAGGTCAGCAGCATCAATATTTCTTTTTACAATCCAAGAGCAATTCATCCACTGGGGGGGGGGGAGATAAAAATAGAGATGGTCTTGCTTTCTGTCAAAAATGGGTAAAAATGAATCTTATATCTTCCTACTTCTACTTCCAACTAGGATTGCTAGTCAGTAGTTTTTAGAAAGCATCTTTCATTTTTCAGGTTAGCCTAATCAACCATTTTGTGCCAAAATCTCAATGACTCTTTGAAGTGAATTGCATAAGAGGCTTAATATAACTGAGCTGAAATCCTGAACCATTTGCTTTTCATCTAGCGTTGCTCTGTGAATAACAAGTTGGATTTTGAAGTCTTGCTGTGAATCTTTGGTTATCACCCTTCTTGTCAAGTGGCTATGCTGGAACTTTTAGGTGGAAAGCAATTCTGAATCAGATAGTAGCCAATGAACGTTGTGTGTGTGTGTGTGTGTGTGTGTGTGTGTATGCAGAAGCATATGAACAACTTGGTCTCTCACTTAACATCAAAAAAACCAAAGTGCTTCATCAGCAAGTGCAAGCTAACCCTTTGATGATGCCATCTATCCAGCTTGGCGGGACAATACTGGAAAATCTCGATCATTTTCTCTATCTTGGCAGCTATCTTTCTGTTACAGCTAACATCGACAGTGAAATCCAGCATCGTTTGAGCTGCGCAAGTGCCGCGTTTTCTCGAAGGAAACAGAGAGTGTTCGAGGATCGGGGTATTTGTAGGAAGACCAAAACACTGGTTTATGAAGCCATTGTATTACCAACTTTATTGTATGCCTGCGAAACATGGACTATCTATAAACGTCACTTCCACCTCCTTGAAAGATTTCACCAACATTGCCTCCAGAAAATCCTGCGAATTACTTGGGAAGATAGGCGAACAAATGTCAGTGTACTGGAAGAAGCAAAGACTACTAGCGTTGAAAAAAATGATCCTTCGATGCCAACTTCAGTGGACCGGTCATGTTGTTCGAATGTCTGACTGCCGTCTCCCAAAGCAGTTACTGGTACTTTATTCCGAACTCAAGGATGGAAAGCGGAATACCAGTGGTCAATATAAGAGGTTTAAAGATGTTCTTAAGGCTAATCTAAAAAAATGCAATATAAACATCGAAAACTGGGAAGCTCTGACCCATGAACGATCTAACTGGAGGTTGGCCTTTCACAAAGGTTCTATGGACTTTGAAGAAGCCCGAGTGCAAGGTGAAAGGGAGAAATGTGCTAAGCGAAGAGCACGTGAAATGAATCCTTTACAGGACCATCTTCCATCTGGTAACCTGTGTCCTCACTGTGGGAAGCTGTGTGGATCTAGAATTGGCCTCCACAGTCACTTACAGACCCATCGCTAGAGTCTACACAATTTTTCTTTAGAATTTCCTCCTTTTAAAATTTCCTTTTTGTAAATTTTTATCCTGGAAGACAATCTTACTCAGTCACGAGTGATTGCCTGATGATGATGATGATGATGATGTGTGTGTGTGTGTGTGTGTGTGTGTGTGTATGAATAACAAGGTGCTGACTTTTTCATATCTTTTGGAGGTGGTGTGTTCATAACATAAATTTTGAAGTTCAACATGTCTTTTCAATTACTGAGTGGTATAAAGAGGTATGGGATATCGCGCTAAATGATAAATTAACTTGCAATATTAAGTGCCAAAAAGGACAATCGGAGAAAAACACTTTTGTGAACATCTGGGGTAAATTTCTGGATTATGTGTTGGTGAAGGGGAAGGGGAACGAACCTTGTCAAGATTTGTTACATTTTTGGAATATAGAATAATATCCTATATATATATTTTGGGGTGGGAAATATAACTTGGTCCCAAGAGGTGGGGGGTGCACAATTTTTATGTTGCATTTCTTTTTTATTTGTTATTAGTTGTATGATTGGGGGGGGGGGACACTTATATTTAAAAAAAATAACACAAATTTTGGAATATTTTGCAAATATTCCAAAATACCTTATCTCTTATATGTGTTACTTGGGCATTTTGAAAAATAACTTTTCATTGGTTTTGGTAACAGCAGCTAAATGGCAATCAATGTTCTCCAACCTTGGGTCCCCAGATGTTTTTGGCCTACAACTCCCAGCATGCCCCAGCCAGCGTAGTCAGTTGTAGCAGTGTTGCAGCTTGTTAAATCAGTCTGACACAGTTAACGGTTGATGCATGTGAACATCAGGGTCAATAGCTTCTGTATGATTAGTGCACTAGCAAAATACTCATCATTATGATGGGTTGTGTGTGGAGGGAAGGGCTGCATATTGAGAAGGTCCCTGGGCGGGATGTAGCAGGTTGCTGTGTGCAGAGACACACTGCAGCCCCTACTAAAATTCTGTCGGTGAGGGCCACCCACCCACTGGGGTGCCACTGGTGGAGGGTGGCTTTTGGCCTCACTACAATAGCATGCAGTGCCTTTTCCCGTTAGAGCAGTGTTCTCCAACCTTGGGTCCCCAGATGTTTTTGGCCTACAACTCCCCAACTACGGCTGGGGCATGCTGGGAGTTGTAGGCCAAAAACATCTGGGGATCCAAGGTTGGAGAACACCGAGTTACAGGAAGAAATATATTGTCTCTCCCCCCCCCCCCACACACACACCCCTTTACTAATTCAGGACATCATTATCCTGATGGAACTTACAAACCTTATACAAATGTGAAAAGTAAGAAACCTTGAAAATAGATTTATGGAAAACTGGTTTCTTTTTGTGATACACTGGGATACATTTTGAGATAATGTAAATCCTTATGCTGTGTTCAACATGCTGAAATTTTATCTCCTCTAATTATTGTTCAAAAAAGAAATCATATGGACCAGTTTTTATTTTTTTTTAAAAGGGAAAAAAAGAATAAGGACTAATGTGGTCAAAGCTAGGAATATAGTAACACTTTTTGGGGCATACAGCTTTTAAGAGGTAAGATTTTATGAATGATTAGAATATAGTTGGTCTTACATTGTTACAATGATAGATGTGATTATTCTATACATCAAATTACAATTTACTTGTTGAGCATGGAGGGAACAGGCAGGTGGCTCCTTTTGATCTGGAGGTCAGAATGTGGTAGTGGAACATAGGAAGAAACATGATTGAGTTTGTGGGCTTTCTTAGAATAACTAACTATTGAAAGAAGGAGAGATGGATTTTGTGCATCTGTGAAGTTGCTGAACTCCATGGTTTTAAAGTTCTATTTCCCCACCTTTTCTGGAGCTGCTACTGGTAGTGAAACTTTGTTTCTTTTAATAGGTACAGAGTTGTGTGTATCTATGTATGCAGGGAGATGATTATTCCTTGCAGATAAACAATCCAGTCACTTTGATTCATCACTGGTTCTGTGTGCTGATTGCCTTTTAAATCAGACGATAGCTTGAACCAAACAAAATGGCTTCACTTAGGTTAAATTATACTCCTTCTTTGTGCATCTCTCAAAAATCTTTGTGGAAATACTAGTGATTGAGCAAGGACCACAGTTCCTTAGATGCTTCTTTACAGTTGACTCAGAATAAAGATTGCTAACATCCTTGACCAGAAGGAAAGGAGTGCAAATTAGCTATTCAACAAAATAAGATGGGGAATTTCTCGAAGCCTTCTGTTCATTAAGATAAAAACTGAAAACATTTTATATGTGGTCTAGGCATACCATCCTGAATGGGAGGATTAAGCCTTTGCTTTCCATAATACAGGGCTGAAGAGGTGGAGAGAGAGAAGAGACCAGAAAGGAATTACATAGTCAATTAGAGCTGGGTGAATATGAAGTGTGTCTTTCTACCATACACATGAAATTAGAGTAGATATGTGCTTTCATTACACAATTGACCCATTTTTAATTTACCTATGATAGATGCTAAGTCAAAAATGAGGAAAATGTGTGGCAGATGAGGGGGGGAAACCCATTGCGTTACAGAAAAGCTTTAATATGGGCTTGTAGCATGCTTCATTTCAAACCTGGGGTGTGTGTGGAGGTGGGAACAGCTGTATATTAATACAGCCAGAAAGATATTACAATCCTAGGACAATGCCTTTGAAACATAAATGCAGTACTGTGAAAAGCTGCTGAAAAGCAGTATCTATTAAGGGTGCAATCCTGTGCAGATTTAGACAGAAAAAAGTCCTATAACTACCAGCATGCCCCAGCCAGCATGGCTAGCTGCAGAATGCTGGGGGGGCTGTATGACTTTTTTCTGTCTAAACATGCATAGGATTGCACCCTTAGCTATCTTAATCAGGGGTGGATGAATTTGTCAGTTTCACATTTTCCAATTCTCGTTTTCTATTTTTTTTAAAGTTTGCTTTTCTATTTATTTATTTATTTATTTATTATATTTATACCCCGCCTTTTTTCCTGCGAGGAACCCAAGGTGGCTTACATAATCCTCCTCCTCTTCCTCTCCATTTTATCTTCACAACAACCCTGTGAGGTAGGTTAGGCTGAGAGTCAGTGACTGGCCCAAAGTCACCCAGTGAGTTTCATGGCTGAGCGGGGACTAGAACCCGGATCTCCCGAGTCCCAGTCCAACACTCTCACCACTACGCCACACTGGCTCTAATGCACACAGTGTTGCCTAATATAACATTTTTGCAAGCAATTTTCTTCATGCAATGCATTTTAAAACTTTATTTTCACTAATATGCACATTTTTGTATGCATCTTTTGATTCAAGAACTTCATTGTAAAATTTGGAGAAGTGTGAATTTTGAAAGATAACTGAGTTTCTGTTCACGTATTGGTTCTAAAGTGCAAAATTACTGTAGCCAAGAGGGCTGTCACAAATGTTAAGGGAACTGGGGGCCCTATAATTTCATTCTTAGCTTTTAGTTATATGTGAAGATACTACAATACATATGTATTACAATAGCAGTTGTAGAAGTATTTTTGTTTGTTTCTTCATTAGAGTTATGCCAGAGTTAACAAACAACACAAAAAGCTTACACAACACAAAATCCAGACTTATATAAACCAAGAAATTCTCAAATCAGATTGTACCTGAATATGTGAACTGGCTAGTGAAAAGAATTGCTTTTGAGATTATGTAACACAATGTGAAAATTCTCTGTCTGGTGCTGGATCTGTGATGGTTCCTTCTCATACGCATCTTACCAAGTGACCTGGAGATTCCAGTTGTGCCGAGAGAAAAGATTGGGCAGCTGTGGCTTTTTCTGAAAAATACTACTACTACTGTTGTTGTTGTTGTTGTTGTTCTTCTTCTTCTTCTTCTTCTTCTTCTTCTTCTTCTTCTTCTTCTTCTTCTTCTTCTTCTTCTTCTTCTTCTTCTTCTTATTTTAAAGTAGTGGTTTGATTATAGGAAATTCTTTTTATGTTCCAGCAAAAATGGTTCAAACCAAAATAAGTTGTGTCTGATTCTTCCCCCCCCCCCCATTTTAGGTGGAATGGAGAACATAAGACAACATACATTTGCTTTAGCTCACTACACCTATACAGTCCTCTCTACATTAAAGTATGTTAATGGAGCACCTGTTGCGCGCATTTACAGCGATACAGATTTCAGCAGCCCAGATGTCCAGGGTCCAATAATTAATTTTAATGTATTGGATGAAAATGGAGAGATAATTGGCTACTCACAGGTACATTTTAATAATTCACCTTTCTTGTTGTCATACATCTTTGTGATAGTTTGTAAATATCTCTGCATAATACCATTCTTGTTTTTTCTAATTCTTTTCTTCTATTTGAAGGAAACATATGGTTTTGGGACTTCCCACTTCTGTTGGTTTATAACAAATTTTTCTGGTGTGTGTGTGTGTGTGTGTGTGTTTGTTCTCTTCGCCACAATTTCCCAAGAATTGGCAGCAATTCAGCAAAATACTATGATAGTGAAAGGCACATAAGCTAGAGACAGACAATAGTTTTTTTCCCTAGAGTTGAAAGTGGCATGATAGAGCATTGCTGCTCATGATATGCACATACTTTTTTCTGACTTGCTCCCTGTTATACCCTTAAATGTACCCATTTTTGTCATTGCACTGTTGGCATCAGGCCTCTTTAGGGAAATGATGGTGAAAGGATAGGCATGGGAGAAAACAAAGATGAAGGAGAAAGGAAAGAATTGTCCTGTCCTAGCTCAAGGCTCAGGGAAAGCTGACTGCAGCAGAGGCATTCATTGGCAGAGCTGAGTCATGTCAGGCAAGGCAGACCAAACAGGAAATATATCTCAACTCAAAACCAAGAAGTAACTAATCAATTGGGATAAGTAAGCTGGTGAAAAATAAACAATATCCAAAAACTTGATAATATAACTTTATCTCTGCAAACTAAAAACAGAGTCATCATACAATGCAAGGAAGCATAACCAAAGTGTACAATGATGCAATTTAGTACCAAAAGTAGCCAAACACGTTTCAACCATAGGCCATCTTCAGTGGTCCAGTATGTAAAAAGGTATATAAAAAGATGTGTGTGTTTGTGTTTGTATATTCACACACACACACACACACACACACCTATACAAGCTTCTCACACATATTCACAATGTAAAATACTACAGTGTCTCCACCTGCAATTATAAAAAACTAATTTATTTTTTAAAACCATAGTTATTTATTTATTTAACTTGCTAGGTATATATATATATATATATAATAAATCATAGATTACCGTTATATATAATAAAAACTCACCTATTCAGGCTCATACTCACAGACGTTGCCAAACCAAAAGTAAGATATAGACATGGAAGTGCATATGCATATATAAATGATATCAAATTGAAAGGAACCTTAGGCGCCACTACGGATATGCAATTCTAAGGTGAGGAACTATGAAGTTCTGAAAATAAATTCACAAAGAGAAAACTATCATTTTGAAATTAACCTTGCACAAATTTCCTCTATACAAAAATTTACATACTCACATATACCAAAGCTTAACTTAGATACTAATGAGATCACTCAAGAGGCTTCCTTTCGAGGAACCTTCAACCTGTGAACAGAAGCTTGGATCCCTCTTTGTATGCTAGACTACAACTGCTGGCGTGTTAATGGAGTCTTTAGAGCTACAGTTGGCTTTTTTTCTAGTAAAAAAAGCCATACTAGAAAATTATTACAAAAACTTCACCAGTTTTCAAAAACACTACATGATACATAATGACTTAATATCTATAACTTTTTCAAACGATATACATAGCACTGTTGTTAATAGTTTGTTTCAGTACATAACCATCCAGTCTATCTCCTCATTTAAGCCAACTGGAGATTTAGTCTTCCAGATATAGATCCAATACAGTTCCTTTTGTAAAAGTTTATGGAGCTGCTGTCCTCGAGCTTCAGCCTTTTCCAAACAGGAGAACTTCAGTTCTTTCAGATTATGTCCACATTCGAGGAAATGCGGAACAAGAGGGTCTTGCATTCTCTGGTTTCTTATGCAGCTTTTATGTTCACAAATCCTGACTTTCATAGCTCTTGTCATCATTACCACATATGCTTTTTTACAAGGGCATATGATAGCATATACAACTCCTTTGGTATTACAGTTAAAGAAACCTTGATAGAAATATTGTGTATTATCTATAGGGTTAATTTTTCCCTGTATAGTACATACGGTACACTGAATTACCATAGGAAAAGTTGCCTTTCTCTTCCTCACTTAAAAGAGTTCTGTCAACCAATAAGGGTTTAGGTCAGCAAGCACTGTGAACCAATATATCTCTAAGGTTCTGTTTTCATTTATATGCAAACATGAGACCACACTGACATCCAAGTAGATCTTTTAAAAGGGACCACTATTTATTGATAAACAAAATGATGGAGGCATCCAAACAAGGAAGTGTTGTAATGATGGGTGACTTCACTTACCCCCATATTGACTAAATGCATGTTCCAGTCATGACAAAGAGGTTAAATTTCTTGATACCCTAAATGACTGTGACTTAGAACAGTTGGTCATGGAACCGACCAGTGAGGAGGCAACCTTGGATTTAATCCTAAGTGGTGCTGCCCAGGATCTAGTGCAAGATGTGAGTGTTGTCAAACCAGCTGGAAACAGTGACCACAGTGCTATCAGATTTAATATATACTTAACTGGAAATTTGTCAAGGAAGTCCAACACAGTCACATTTGACTTCAAAAATGCAAACTTCTCTAAAATGAGGGAACTGATAAATAGGAAATTGAAAGGGGGCATCAAGAAGATTAAATCGCTGCAAGATGCTTGGAGGTTACTCAAAACCACAATAGTAGAAGTTCAGCTAGAATGTATACCACAGGTCAGGGAAGAGAGATGGCTTCTGTCATTCCCCTGCTGGAGGACTCCTCTGAGAAGAAGGAACGAGAGCTCCCAGGGATGGATGCCATTGAGCCATCCAGGTCAGAAGAACAGGAGGAGCCTGGACCCTCAGGGGAGATAACTTCAGATTCATCCCTGTCAGGAGGAGGGGACTCTGCTGCTGAGGCTGAGCAACCCCCTTACCCCCAGGAGTGTTGTCGCCTCAAGTAACAGGCCAGTAGGACTCACGTGAGGAGTGCTCACTTGCAGAAAATGACTCCTCAGGAGAAAGTGACTCCTCATAAGTAGAGCTCTAATATACTGCAGCTGAGCCCTGGGTGGGGTTCAGCAGGCTCTGCTGTTAAAAGTCTTCAGTGTCTGCCTAGCCAGTACTGGAAACAACACTGTTCTTCAGCTCAAGTGCTTTCTGTCTTGATGATTGATGCTCTGTGCTACTGATCCTTGGACTCCTGTTTGACTCTGCTTTTGGATTGTGTAAAGTATCTGACTGCTTAACTGTGCTTTAATCTCTGCTTGTACTTTGACCTTGCCTGCCTGCTCCCTTACTGGACTGAAACCTTGGTCCTTGACTGTTTGCCTGTGTTGTGACCTTGCTATTTGGATTGCACCATCACTCAGAGTCTGTTTTGGTCAAAGTAAGACAGCTTCCTTCAAAAAATGGAAGTCTTGCCTAAGTGAGTAGAACAACAGCAAGCATAAACTTGCACAAAGGAGATGCAAGCAGACAATAAGTGATGCAAAAAACACACAACCATTTTGAGGAGCGTATCACTAACAACATAAAGCCAACAATAAAGAACTCTTTAAATATATCAGAAGCAGGAAACCAGCTCGGGTGGCAGTTGGACTGTTGGATGACAAGGGAATTAAAGGAGTACTGAAGGAGGATAAAGTGATTGCAGAGAAGCTGAATGAATTATTTTCATCTGTCTTCACTGCAGAAGATGTAGGATAGATACCTGTGCCTGAACTGATGTTTTCAGGAATTGAATCTGAGGAATTGAGGCAAATAGTGGTGACAAAAGATGAAGTTCTCAATCTTATTCACAAATTGAAAGTTAACAAATCACCAGACCCCGATGATATCCATCCTAGAGTTCTTAAGGAATTCAAATGTGAAATTGCAGATCTTCTAATGAAAATATGTAACATGTCCCTAAGATCAGCCTCTGTACCAGAGGACTGGAGAATGGCCAATGTAATACCAATATTTTTTTTAAGGGATCGGGGGGGGGGGGGAGAGTCCAGGAAATTACAGGCCAGTTAGATTAATGTTTGCTCTGGGTAAATTGCTTGAAAGCATTATAAAAGATACAATTAGTGGGTATATAGGAAGGACAAGCACTGTTGAAAAAAGAATCAACATGGCTTCCACAAAGGTAAATCATGTCTCACTAACCTTTTAGAGGTTAGGAAGCGTCATTAAACATACATTGTTTACTTGGCATTTCAAAAGGCCTTTGACAAAGTCCCTCACCAAAGACCCCTTAGCAAGCTTAGCAGTCATGGAATAAGAGGAGAGGTCCTCTGATGGATCAGTAACTGGTTAAAGAACAGAAAGTAGGAATAAATGGTAAGTTCTCCCAATGAAGGGATGTAAACAGTGGGGTCCCACAGGGATCTGTATTGGGAACAACACTTTTATACTTGTTCATAAATGATCTGGAATTAGGAGTGAGCAGTGAGGTGGTCAAGTTTGCTGCTTATTTAGGGTGGTTCAAACAAAAAGGGACTGCAAAGAGCTCCAGAAGGATCTCTCCAAAATGGGCATCAAAATGGCCAATGCAGTTCAATATAAGCAAGTGTAAAGTGCTGCACATTGGGGCGAAAAAAATCCCAACTTCATGTATAATCTGATTGGATCTGAGCAAGTGGTGACTATCCAAGAAAGACGTCAACCCATTGTGTGACTGCTGTGAAAAAGGAAAACTCCATGTTAGGCATAATTAGGAAAGGAATTGAAAATAAAACTTCCAGTATCATACTCCCCTTATACAAATCTATGGTGCAACCACACTTGGAATACTGTGTACATTTCTGGTCACCACACCTAAAGGATATTGTAGAGTCGGAAAAAGTGCAGAAAAGGGCAACTAAAATTATCAAGCAACTTCCCTACGACAGCAGGTTACAACATCTGGGACTGTTAGCTTAGAAAAGAAGCGAGTAAGGGGAGACATGATAGAGGTGTACAAAAGTATGCAGGGTGTGGAGAAAGTGGATAGGGAGACATTTTTTCTCATGAGAGGGACTAGAACCTGGGGTCATCCCATGAAGCTGATTGGTGGGAGATTCAGGACATATAAAAGGAGGTACTTCTTCACTCAGTGCATAGTTAAACTATGGAATTCACTTCCACAAGATGTAGTGATGGCCACCAATTTGGATGGCTTTAAAAGGGGATTGGACAAATTCATGGAGGAGAAGGCTATCAATGGCTACTAGACTTGATGGCTATATGCTACCTCCAGTATCAGAGGCAGTAAGCCTGTGTACAGTTGCTGGGGAACATGGGTGGGAGGGTGCTATTGCACTCATGTCCTGCTTGTGGGTTTCCTGCAGGCAGCTGGTTGGTCACAGTGTCAACAGAATGCTGGACTAGATAGAACTTGGTCTGGTCCAGCATGTCTGCTCTTATCTTAATATATAAATGTGAAAGTGTGTCTCCAGCTGGCCAGCTGGGTACGGGCGTCGCATAGGCTCCTACACGGTTGGATGGATCCGCCCCAAACTTGGCACGCGTACTCTCCATCACCCAGGGACAAAGACTGGCAGGTTTAAATCTCCCAAAAAACCTCGCTGTGCCTGTACGGCCAAAAATAGATGAGAGCCAATGGCGTCACTAGGAATGTTCGCAGGGGCCATTCAGGAGCGGTTATGCAAATCGCTCCATAGGCATATAGAATGTTCGTGTGAACTGCTGCCACAGGGGCCCAATCAGGAGCGGATATGCAAATCTCTCCTACGTCCAAACAGAATGTTCATATGAACTGCAGCCAGGGCCTACATGGGGGGGGGGGGCAGAGCTGGGGTTTCATTGTGGGGTAGTCCCGGGGGGGCAAGCAGGGATTTCATTGCTGTGTACTCCCAAGGGGGAGGGGGAACAGGGATTTCATTGTTGTGTGGTCCCGGGGGGGAGCAGGGATTTCATTGCTGTGTAGTCCCGGGGGCAGGGGAGCTGGGATTTCACTGTTGTGTGGTCCTGGGGGGGGGGGGAGAGCAGGGATTTCATTGTGAAGTCCCGGGGGGGGGGGAAGGAAGCAGGGATTTCATTGTGTAGTACCGGGGTTGGGGAAACAGGGATTTCATTGCGTGGTCCCGGGGGGAGCAGGAAATTCAATGTTGTGTGGTCGCAGGGGGTGGGGAATGGGAATTTCATTGTTGTGTAAGTCCCGGGGGGGGAGAAGCTGGGATTTCATTGTGTGGTCCGGGGGGGGGGACCACACACACAGGGATTTCATTGTGAAGCGGAGGGGACACAGGGAATACATTGTTGTGTAGTCCCGGGGGGGGGGGGAGGGAAGCAGGGATTTGATTGTGTAGCCCTGGGGCAGGGAAGCAGGGATTTCATTGTACAGTACCGGAGGGAGGAGCAGGGATTTCATTGTGTAGTCCCGGGGGAGGGGAGCTGGGATTTCATTGTGCAGTCCTGGGGGGCGGACAGAGATTTGATCAAACAAATAGTGCCTATAGGAAAATGACGACCCGTGCAACGCCGGGTAAAAAAAGCTAGTGTTCTTATAATATCATGATTTTTACTTGTATGCCCATCATATGTTAAAGGGGCGACCATCCGTTCTATCCTCTGTTGAGTCTTGGGTAGCAATAAGTCCCTTCTGTTACTATTCAGGGCCCTGTACATGGCCCCTCTCAACAGTTGCAATGGGTATCCTTTCCTACTTAGCTGGGTTGTAAGTATTTTCACCTGCTTACAGGAATCTTGCGTGCTACTGCAATTTCTTTGCAGTCTCAGCTTCTGTGAATAAAGCAGATTGTGTTTAATATGCACAGGATGGTAACTGTCATATTTCAAGAAAGTGTTTGCATCTGTATTTTTACGATATAAATCTGTTCTGTAGTGAAAGACCCTTTCTTAACCTTGCCTATCAGGACCCTGGACAGAGCCATGCTGGCTGGAACTCTCTCACACACTTAATGGGAGGTATTAACTGGGTTCAGACAACACAATAACCCCACACTCAAGGGTTGAGTATGGGTTGAGTGTGGGTTATCATTGAACTGTGGGTTGTTGTTGAAACGTGGGTTATTGTTAGGGGTTTGCATCCTACCTTGGGGGGTGCTCGCCTTTTCTCAGCGAGCACCCCCCCAAAGGCCCGAATCCCCGTGGCACTGGATCCACCGCACCAGCAGCGCAGGGTCCCGTCGCGTCACTTCTGGCTGCCAGGAAGTGATGCGATGGGACCGCGCGCTATGTTTTTAGCGCAAAAACCAGGGCAACCCAGTTTAAAACAGCTGCGAATAGCAAATTGGTGCAGCGTGGAGTGGTGGGACGAGTGGCGGGCAGGTAAGGCGTGCGAGTCTCGGGGGGCGAGCAGGGCCAATTTCGGCCTCAGCCCCTCGAGACTTGCAAATATTCGCAGATACATCCCTAGATTGTGTTGTCTGAACCCAGCCAAGATAACAAACCATTGTGAACAACACACAGTTCACAAACCAACAACAAGCCATGGGTTCTCTTCATGGGTTGTTCGTGGTTAACAAGCCATGGCTTGTTAGCACAGCTAGCTTCAGACAACACGATAACCCACTCTCAACTATCATCTCAGCAAGGTGCAGAGTCCATCTGAGGTTTTATGAAGGCTGGCTGGTTTGATCCTGTATTAGCCCTGCCCTATTTTAAGGTGCTGCCTGAGCCCTTAAAGGGCAGCTGCCTTATTTTGTAGCCGCTGGTTCTTATGGTGACAGGGACTGCTTTGGAATAGCTCTTCTGAAACCGATAAGACTGGCAGGGTAATGTCCTTTGTCCTGGAACATCCCAGAGTGGAGGATGATGACTCCTCAAACAACAGCTCCTCCCCCCTGTGTTGTCTTTTGAGCTTGAGGGGGATTGAGACCAGAGAACATGAGAGGAATTGGGGGAAATGCAATGTGTGCTCATGAATGGCAACACTTTTAAAAGGTTCTGTTAGGGATTTTGTCACAAGATTGACCAGTGTGGGATACAGGTAGAAGTAATGAGGAATTTGGGAACTGGCAGAAGGAAATGCTTCATGTATATCTATTATCCTCTGCTATGAAGAAATTCAAAATGGTGAACATTTGTGATATGTCTCCCCCCAGTCCTGTGTTAAGTTGTCTCCTTTCTCCCATAAGGTTTAGTCAGATTTGTTTCTGGGAGATGTCCTTAAACATTACAGGGAGAGGTGGGGAGAACTCTTCACGGGGCTACCATTTTCAATGGCTGCCCAATGTTCAGTGCAATTCTGTCCCCAGAAGATTCCCCTAGAATTTGAACAAGGCCACTGGAAATACTGTTTAACATGGCTGGCATGTTCTCTACAAAAGTATGATGAAAAATTATCCGTTTGTCCTTTTTATGAGGTACATCTCCAGAGCCTTTTGAGTGATATTGGAAACAGCTAAGGCCAACTCCCTTCCTCCTTATTATTTCTGATAAAGAATAAACTGTTCAGTGATGCTCAAAGAATATGAATTAGCCATTCTAATGCTTTTAAGGGCATATCCAATCATTACATGAAATGTGATGACTCTGGCTAAGAGAAATATTCATAGCTGGCCTAATGGCTTTTTTGGCCCTGTTCCCAACAGCTGTCTCAAAACTACTTGGGTGATTGTTCACTATTGATTTTTTTTTTTTAAATTGATTTAACCATTAAGACTTCAGGCAACTGGAAGAAGTTGATGGACTGGAGGTACAAAATACAAACCAGATTATGAGGCAAGAGATTTTGCTGATGCCTTCTGTTCAAACTCTAGTAATTCTTTGGTTTGAATTGTCCACTCCACAATAGTAAAAACATCTTAGCACAAGTGCCCAGGGCAAAAGCACTAGCTTGTGTTGCTTTGCACTACTAAATGAGAGTGGTTATTGGAATGATGCTTTGTTATCACCAGCTGGCAAAGTGCATTTTTATAATAGCTTGTAGCAGGTCTATTTAAAATGTGTAACCAGACACAAAATGTGCAGTTGCAGGGGGGAAATGTGCAGTTCCAAAAGAACATTTGTGCAGTTCAGAAAGTCAAGTCATGCAAAAGCTGAATTGTGTTAACTGATCTAAACAGTGACTGATAACAATACAAAAAGTAAAGTGAATACTGAGCACACCTTGATCTTTTTCCCACCAAAGGCATTCCTTGCAGACACCACAGCTACTATCCACAGGGTATCCTCCAGTGTTTCAAAGGTGAAGGCAATCATTCTAGAGTAGGGGTTGGAAACATCATCATCAATATTTATACCCCGCCTTTTTTCCTGCAAGGAACCCAAGGCGGCTTACATAATCCTCCTCCTCCTCCTCCTCTCCATTTTATCCTCACAACAACCCTGTGAGGTAGGTTAGCACCTAGGGCCAGGTTGCCACCCATGAAACCTCTTGAGGACTGCATTACAACAATGGGCACGGCCACCTCACTTTCACAAACGTTTCTCACATACCCACCCAACCACAGCATTCATTCTCTCTCTCTCACACGTGCGCATCCTTCTAAGTCTCTTCCTCAGTTGATCCATACAGATTAGCTGAGGAGGGCATATTCATCAGCTTCCTTTTCGGCACTGAAAAGGGAAATGCTTTTTTCAAAAAAATAATAATAAATTGATAAAAAGCATAGACAACCCTTTTTTAAAAAAATTGTTAGTGATTTGAGGTACTATGATGAGCATATTTATACCAGGGATATCTCCATTAACTCCGGTGGTGGCTCTAAACGATTTTCCCAAAAATTTAAGATCAGAGCTGGAGGGTAAACTAAGAGAAGTAAAGGTTATTAGATTATCCGATTGGGTGGAAAAGATGGGGACTAGAGACCATTATTTGGAAATTGTTGGGAGAAGAAGATTGTCGTGGTTAAATTTATTACAGTTAGAACAGTGGTCGAAGAAATGGAAAAGGAAAACTGAGTATGAGAGAGATTTAACTAAATTTGAAAAGATGGTTATGTCTAGAGATGGCCTACCAGGTAATGCATCAACAAGAGGTATAACAAGGGATTTATATAGATTGATTCAAAAAGCAGAAGAACAAGAGGGTCAGCTAAAGGCAGTATGGGATAATGAATTTGAAGAGGTGACCTCGAAGATGGGGTGGAACAATATATGGGATAGACGGATTGTGAAAATGATGTCAACTAGGATAAAGGAAAATTTTTATAAACTAATTTGGAGATGGTATTTAACTCCAGTAAGATTAAATAGAATAGATAATAATTGTTCTGCATTTTGTTGGAGAGAATGTCAGGAAAAAGGGACATATGCTCATATGTGGTGGAGTTGTAAAAATGTATTGGCTTTTTGGCGAGAAGTTTTTACAGAAATATCGAAAAATTATTGGTATTAATTTAGAGGTCTGTCCAAAATTAGCATTGTTATCAATAACAGAGAAGCTTATTTGCGACCAAAATACGAAGGAGTTAATTGTAAACTTGTTAACTGCGGCCAGGCTAATGATAGAGAGAAATTGGAAAGTACAACATGTTTTCCTAATAACAGACTGGTATAAGAAAGTTTGGGACATAGCCCTAAACGATAAACTAACTAGTAGTATCAAATGCAAAAAAGGATTGCTAAAGAAGAATAATTTAATGGATATATGGAATCAATTACTAGACTATGTATTAATAAAGGGGAAGGGGAGCATGCCTTGTCAGGATATGTTGTATTTTTGGAATTTGGAATTCATTTGATCAAGGAGATGGAAGTATATTAATTGTTCCTTGGAGGGTGTGGGGGGGTGCACTTTAGGATTTATTGTATGTTGTTTAGGTTATATTTTTGTGATATTCTTGTATTTTGTTATATTTTGTTATAATTTGTTTCAAAAAGTAAATAAAATATTTTTTAAAAAAAATGAAAAGGGAAATGCTCATATCTTCGATCAGTCGCTGATTGGAGATAAGAGCTTTCCCCACCCTGTAGAGTGGAGGTGGAAACTGGGGGAGAAACTGGCTGTCCAGATGGGAGATCCCTGGAGGCTGGTGGTTCCCTATGCCTATTTTAGAACATAGGGATCCCTTTCCTGATGTGTCATGAAGTTCGTAATGTTATAAGCGTGGTGATGCCAGTGAGATAAGAGGCAAGTTAAAACAGCAGTGAGCAAAAATCTCCATATGCTTAAGGTACTATAACTTTATCTTTTCTTTGTGGTGTATGGAATATGTGGTAAAAGATTACTATTCCTTTGAGAGTTGACTTCTTGGTTGTTTTTAGGGATGTGTGAGAAATTCACCAGTTTGAATCTCCCAGACCCGAATGTGGAACTGAACACAATTTGCTCTCAGAAATCCATACATTTCTGAGTGTGCAATGTGTTCTACATACAAAATGTGTTTGATGACATGCACACATTCAAAAACTGTGCAAAGAAAAATGCATACATTTCCAAGATGTGCACAAACCTGTTTAATCAATGGGGGAGGGGTAAAGGACAAGGGGGGGGGAGAAGTATTTTGTTAGTCTTTACTAAAAAATCTGACTTCCTTGTTAAAAAAAAATCAGAATCAAAGGCAGGTTTCTTTTGTGACCTATTTTTGCACATTAACTATTTACACTGAGAAACAATATCTCAAAATGCATGGATGAATGATTTTAAAAGAGCTAGATTAATTACAGCTCAATCCTCTACACAAAATATGCTACGAGGGGTGAGATACGCCAGCCTGCAGTTCTGCCCAAACAGGCCAGCCCTACCAGGTAACATCACCGCAGGACTCGGTACCCCACCTCATCTCCAAATGACTGCCTCATGCACCCTGACAGCACACCTATCCCATCTGTGAACCCCAACAGACAGACCTGCCCCCCTCACAGTCCAGCCGAGTAAGCCAAGAGAGGAGGGGCCACTGCCCATCCCCCTCAGAGTCCCATCCCGAGGCCAGTTGAAGCCCGATCATACTGGGATGGGGGAAAGGGATCCCTATCTATAACTTCCCAGCAACAAAGACACAGCACATGTGGAAATGTCAAAGCCTTTATTGATCAGCATCCAAGATGGAGGAGATCCTGAAAGGAAAACACATGTCATAGGTTGCCAACCAGTCATTCCAGCTGGGCACCTGTGCCTTGATCAGTGGCTTGAGAGACAGCAGGGTAAAAAGTGTAATGTTTCTTATAGCACTGGCTACATGCTAGAAACACCTTCATCTATTGCATAACTGTCTGTCATAGAGCATGCAAAGCTGCAGAAGTCTGCGTGGAACACATAGGTCAACCTTTCCCAACCTGGTGGATGTGTTGAAAGAACTTCAGCTCACATCAGCCCCAATCAGCATTGCCAATAGTAAGGAGTGCTGGGAATGGTAGTCCAACACATCTGATGTGCACCAGTTTGGGGAAGGCTGAAGTAGGTTATGCCCATGGAGAAACATCTGGGAGCATCCTAGTCACAGTTCAGACAAGCCACAGTAATCACATGTAGCAAGGGTTGGGGGAGAGACATAGGAGACTTTTGCAGCAGATATACTTTGTAGCTTGCACTTTTCCCTTGCACCCCATGGGGCGCTCTGTGCTGGTGCCTCCAGTTTTTAAAGTGGAATTTAGCGTTGGGTGTTTGTGTCTGGAGTCCCAAGGCAAGGTACCGCACCTGTGAGATGAGCACCCATGAGGGCTTTAGGCAGAGAAATGTTAGCAACACGCTAAAGCAGTATTCTCCAACCTTGGGTCCCCAGATGTTTTTTGTCTACAACTCCCAGCATGCCCCAGCCAACATAGCTGGCTGAGGCAAGCTGGGAGTTGTAGGCCAAAAACATCTGGGGACCCAAGGTTGGAGAACACTGTGCTAAAGTACCTATGAGTATTCTGGGGACAGGCTGTTTTTTCTTCCTCATGAGCTCTAAGTGTGTGCAACATGAGGCCAGGGATATATAACCTGTGTTGTGTACTCTATCTGAGTTATGGTGTCCCTTTGCAGTGTTTATATATTGATGGTGGTGTGCTATGAGAAGTGC
Source organism: Shinisaurus crocodilurus (assembly GCA_021292165.1). Lineage (NCBI taxonomy): Eukaryota > Metazoa > Chordata > Lepidosauria > Squamata > Shinisauridae > Shinisaurus > Shinisaurus crocodilurus. The sequence goes on from CM037880.1 coordinate 90,553,097, forward strand.
TGAGTTAAACCATATCCTATGCTTTGTCATGGTGATGTGGCTAGGGTTGTCGTCATTGCAGGAGTGGAAGTGAATGGGAGGGAAATTCTTTGCGCCGGGTCTGGGGCTGCTGTAAAGTTCTGCCATCAGCAGTGGCATGGCTATGATCTGTAAGACTAAAGGATCTGGTGTATGCGTGCTCACATGCTGCCCACATCCCCCCACAACTTTATCCAATTTTAGCTATTCCATCATTGTATCTGGGATTTTTCACTGGTATATTTGTCATGGTGGCATAACTGGTGTTCTGCCAACATAGCAGGGCTTCAGCCAAATCCCACAGTCCCTCAGCCGGTGGATCTCAAGTGTAGGATTGCTCTGTTAGTTTCCATTTCACGTGACTTAACACTGCAGTCCTATGCATGTTTACTCAGTCCCAGCGTGTTCAGTGGGGCTTACACCCTAGTAAGGGTGTTTATGATTGTAGCCTAAGAAAGGATTAATTTAATAACTGGAGAAGTTGCCCAAAGTGGCCTTAGTCATCAGTTCCCGTTAGAGCAGTTCTGTGCAGCAAATATCTTGCTGTAATCAAAGCTGCCTGACAGATATCTTGAGGATGCAAAAAGAAAAGAAGTCTTCAGGTTGCCCCGGGTGACTGAACATTTTAAATGGGAAGCTGGGGAATATATATTATTATGCTGTGTAGGAAGAGCTTCATTGTTGTTTACAGGCTACAGACCCAGTCAGTTGTAGCAGTGTTGCAGCTTGTTAAATCAGTCCGACACAGTTAACGGTTGATGCATGTGAACATCAGGGTCAATAACTTGTTATTCAGCCAGCACTCTGTATGATTAGTGCACTAGCAAAATACTCATCATTATGATGGGTTGTGTGTGGAGGGAAGGGCTGCATATTGAGAAGGTCCCTGGGAGGGATGTAGCGGGTTGCTGTGTGCAGAGACAACACTGCAGCCCCTACTAAAATTCTGTCGGTGAGGGCCACCCACCCACTGGGGTGCCACTGGTGGAGGGTGGCTTTTGGCCTCACTACAATAGCATGCAGTGCCTTTTCCCGTTAGAGCAGTGTTCTCCAACCTTGGGTCCCTAGATGTTTTTGGCCTACAATGTTGTAGGCCAAAAACATCTGGGGACCCAAGGTTGGAGAACACTGCATTAGAGTGAATGACAACCATTCACTCATGTGCATGAAAGTTAAGAAGTTTTACCTGTGGGCATCACTGGGGTAGGGGCTAAACCTGCTTTCCTACCTGTAGACCCCTGTCATTGAGAATAAGGAGTTGCCTCACTTGCTTGGGCCATGCGTCTGGGGGGAATTTAGTCAAATGTGCTAGAGAAATTGCTTCCCACTGAGACCCTAACTCTATTCTGCCTGAGGAAAGGCTACTGTCTGTCCAGTAGAGCTGGCCCAAAAACTAGCTCTCTAACCAAGACACAAGGGAGCCAAGCATGTTTAGTCAAGGTACTGGAGTGCTTAATAGTTTAGTCAAGGTACTGGAGTGCTTAAGTAAGATACTCAGGAGACAACAGAAAGTAGATCAGAGCTCTTCCAGAAAATGTTTTATTGAGAAAGTATAACAAAATAGGAGTTGCACAGTGAACTATTGAAGGCTTTCCAGGAATGGAGAGAGGAAGAGAAGGTGAAGTTGTGAGTGGAGTAGTGCAGCGGTGCATTGTGACCTTGTCTTCAGAGGAGGTGAAGGCAATAGGGGGATTGCAGTTTTAAAAGCAGTTAGAGAGAAAAAAATGTTAAAGAGGGAGAGAAATTTCCCTGCCTTTCCTTTAGGTTCTGTCCAAAAACCAGAGAAAAGAGGCAATGATCCAAGGATGCAAGGACGCACTCCCAGCCTGGAGCTCAGGGTACAGGACAGATAAACTTCAGGGAAGCAGAGGCTTAGGAACAAGACTTGAAGGAGGCCTACAAGACAAGGGAACTTAATGGAAGGCCAGCACAAACTCAAAAGAACTTTGACATTCCAGGGCAGTTATGCTGACAAAAAGACTTAACTGAGTTCGCACGACATGGTAAACTTCAGTAGGTTTAGCACCCGAGAAAACATGCTAACCCTCTCGCAAGCAAAGAAGGCACAGAACCCCTTGTCCAGAGTGACTAAAAACGGCTGCCACTCTGGCCAAGGGGCTCCGGCCAATGACAGCTGGCCAAGTTCCCAAGCAGCACTTGGCTGGCTGCCATTGGCTTCCCCTCACACTTCGGCCAATGTTGGGGGGGCGGGATTGCTTGTGAGCAACCCCGCTCTCCTGGCATCGGCCGGAGCGTGGGGGAAAGCTCCAAAGGAGCAGCGGCAGGGGATCCAGGCGTCCGGCCTCACTTGCTCTCTATTTAATTATTTATTTTATTTTATTTTATTATTTATTTATATTTATACCCCGCCTTTTTTCCTGCAAGGAACCCAAGGCGGCATACATAATCCTCCTCTCCATTTTATCCTCACAAGAACCCTGTGAGGTAGGTTAGGCTGAGAGTCAGTGACTGGCCCAAAGTCACCCAGTGAGTTTCATGGCCGAACGGGGACTAGAACCTTGATCTCCAGTGTCCCAGCCCAACACTCTAACCACTACGCGACACTGGCTCTCTAGCAGATCTTCTAAAAAGATATCATTACCTGTGCTAGATAGGTGAATACCATCACCCCTGTGAAGACACTGCAATGAATAGGCAATTCCCAGGTGAGACAAATAACTGCCCAACCCCCTGAGCAATGCCACCCTCATTTCTCTGTTGACCCAAACTTTTTGGGTCACCCTCCCCACCTCCAAACTCTCTTGGGCAACGGTTCTGGCCAAATGAGCTGGATCTTGGGTCATCTTGTCTGTATACCTTTGAAGTCGATGTTCCCCTGCATGATTAGTACCTTCCCATTCAGAAGGCCCAAATCGTTGCCCCCAAGGTCCATGAGTAACACTTGCTGCAGCAGCAGCAAACCACTTCCACTTTCTCCAAAAGCATGGGTAGCAGGCAACTCTAGTTCATCCCTCACTTGCCCTGCCATTCCACGTTGGGATCTGAAGTTGGATCCTCTGGCTTCCAATTGACCTAGGATAGGATATCATACTGTGGCCACACAACAGTACCCTGATGTGCTCGTCCAGCATCACCACACTGGCCAAGAAACAAGAAATGCAAGCAACTGACCCAACTGCTAGCCTAGCTCCTATTCCCGCTCGCCTGGCTGGGTGATGGAAGGAGCCTAATGTAGCTCCTAAGGGATGCAGATTGCCACTGTTTGGCTTGTTACTCTCTCATTAGTAAAGTGGGTGTTGTACCTGCAGATACCAAATAAGGAGGGAGATTTGGGGTCCTATAGATATAGGAAGGGCCCCCAGAGGCATACATAAGCCTGTGTAAGGAGATTTTTCCAGTGGTTAATATTTTTATCTTATTCATGCAATATCCTCTAAGACAGTGTTCTCCAACCTTGGGTCCCCAGATGTTTTTGGCCTACAACTCCCAGCATGCTGGAAGTTGTAGGCCAAAAACATCTGGGGACCCAAGGTTGGAGAACACTGCTCCAAGAGTTTCAATGTGATATAGTGTATAGCAGGGTTGAACTTGGATTGGGGAGATCTGGGGTCAAATCCCTGATCAGCAATAAAGCTGCTGATTAGATGGCCTTAGGCAAGTGTGTAGCTTAGTCTACCTCACATGTTTGTTGTGAGGACATGGAATAATCCATAATTTCTCAAAGTGTGTGGGGAGGGTACCAGACTGCTGGGGAGTGGGCTAGGACTTTCCGAGTTTGCGTTATCTTCTGTGTGCACAAGAAAAATGGGCCTCATGTTATTCCAACCAGTTCAGCCAGCTCTTACCGGCTTTACAAAGGCAGGCACTCAGACCTTTTAATGGAATGAGCTACCCCTTCTAAATTGTGTGGAATGAGCTGCCCCTTTTAAACTGTGTGTTAGCAACACGCTGCACCCTGCTCAGATATGCATGTTACAGTTTAACCATCTATCCATGGACTACTCCCTCTCCTCAAATTCCAGGGTAGGAAAAAACCTAATCTGGGTATCATGTGATGCTAGAACTCCCTATCTCCTATCTAATAAAGTCCATCTGACTGACTTGTTCGGCTATGTCTTGCTGACCATTCCTGTTCGTTTTGTTGAAGGGTCGCCCTACCCCACACATACAGAAGAAGACCAATTTGAATCTTTTGACCACCTTCTTGCACCCATGTTGTCCTTAAAAGTCAAGTTGTGATTTGGATGTGCCAAAACAAAGGACGAAAAATAAAGTTAGACTTTTCTTCAAATATATTATGGCCTTCTGCTATCATTTTATTTAGATTGTTTTAGGTATGGCTTTGTATCTGCTTTTTGAGGATCCCAAAAAGAGACATGATCCAGCCTTCTAGCAACAAAAAAGCTTTCTTCAGATACATGCACAGTAAAAGACAGAAGAAAGAACTGGTGGTTCAACTACGCAATGAGGATGGCAAATTGATAACAGAAGACAAAGAAAAGGCAGAAGTGTTCAATTCCTACTTCGGCTCGGTCTTCTCCCAAAAGAGGGTCTATGACCCCCCTGGCAAACCTGAAGTGGAGACTGAAGGGGCAGAATTGCAGCTTGAGATTGATAGGCAAATGGTCAAGGAGCACCTGATTACTCTGAACGAGTTTAAATCTCCAGGGCCTGATGAGCTGCATCCTAGAGTAATAAAGGAACTGGCAGAAGAACTCTCAGAACCACTGTCTATTATCTTTGAGAAATCATGGAGGACAGGTGAAGTGCCAGACGACTGGAGGAGGGCAAATGTTGTTCCCATCTTCAAAAAGGGCAAGAAGGAGGAACCTGGGAACTATAGGCCAGTCAGTCTGACATCAATCCCTGGGAAGATTTTTGAGCAGATTATAAAGAAGTCAGTCTGCAAGCACCTTGAAAACAATGCAGTGATTACTAGAAGCCAGCATGGATTTGTCAAGAACAAATCCTGTCAGACTAATCTGATCTCATTTTTTGATCGGGTAACCTCCCTTGTGGACTGTGGGAATGCTGTGGACATTATATACCTGGACTTCAGCAAAGCTTTCGACAAAGTGCCTCATGATATCCTGATTAGTAAGCTAGCTAAGAGTGGGCTAGATGGAACAACTATCAGGTGGATCCACAATTGGCTAAAGAATCGGACTCAAAGAGTGCTTATCAATGGTTCCTTCTCAAACTGGGGAGAGGTAACGAGCGGGGTACCACAGGGCTCGGTCCTGGGCCCGGTGCTCTTCAACATTTTTATTAATGACTTGGATGAGGAGGTACAGGGAATGCTTATCAAATTTGCAGATGACACAAAGTTGGGTGGAACAGCTAATACTCTGGAAGACAGAAACAAAATTCAAAGTGACTTCGATAGGCTGGAGCGCTGGGCCGAAAACAACAGAATGAAATTTAATAGGGATAAATGCCAAGTACTGCACCTAGGGAGAGGAAACCAAATGCAGAGTTACAGAATGGGGGACACTTGGCTCAACAATACTACAAGTGAGAAGGATCTTGGAATTGTGGTAGATCACAAACTGTATGCTCTTTCTTGATATTTATGCTCTTTCTTGATATTTTGTTTCAGGTGTTTTTGTGCATCCTGTATTTCAGTTGCTGAGAATGATAATCAGGGTCTGTGTCTGCTTTTCTTTCTCATTCACAGATATTCAGATGTTGCCTCTGTTCACATATACTCACATTTTTTTCTCATCATTCATATAATGTATTAATCCCAGTATCCATGATTATATTTACACAGAGAGAGAGAGAGAGATTATATTTATATCCTTTAATCATAGAATCATAGAATAGTAGAGTTGGAAGGGGCCTATAAGGCCATCAAGTCCAACCCCCTGTGCAATGCAGGAATCCAAGTCAAAGTATCCCTGACCAGTGCTTTTTTTCTGGAGAAAAGGGTACCGGAACTCTTGGATTATATTTCCTCGGGAGTAGATGGCGATTAAATTGTAATGCAATTAATAGAAGAAAAGGTGCTGGAACTCAGTTCCGGTGAGTTCCACCAGAAAAAAAGCCCTGTCCCTGACAGATGGCTGTCCAGCTTCACCTTGAATGCCTCCAGAGTGGGAGAGCTCACCACCTCCCTAGGTAATTGGTTCCATTGTCTTATTGCTCTAACAGTCAGGAAATTTTTCCTGATGTTCAGGTGGAATCTGGGTTCCTGTAACTTGAACCCATTTATTCTGTGTCCTGCAAACTGGGATGATCAAGAAGAGATCCTGGCCCTCCTCTGTGTGACAACCCTTCAAGTACTGGAAGAGTGTGATCATATCTCCCCTCAGTCTCCTCTTCTGAAGGCTAAACATGCCCAGTTCTTTCAGTCTCTCCTCATAGGGCCTTGTTTCCAGTCCCTTTATCATCTTTGTTGCCCTCCTCTGAACCCTCTCCAGTTTGTCTACATCCTTCATAGAAATTGTTGAGTCCTTGTTTTCATTCTCAGTGTTTCAACAAGTACTGAATTATCAAATCAAAAGAAGTTCAGATGTGGGACTGCAATGCAGGGACTAATGTCTTTTCATTTGAGTCTTGAAGTTGCTGCCCACTCCTGGTATATTATAAAGTTACAGGATGAGAGCTACATTTTAATCCAAAATTCCCATTAGGATATATAATTTGATATTAAAATACTGTATAAATGTGTTCTTTTCTGATGTAGATTTCATCCCATGCAACAACAGCTAAATTTTTAAGTACTTAGTGGGGGCGGGCCAGGAAATCCTTAATACATTCTTTATTCATAGCTTTAAGATATATAATCAGTGTTGAGAATTTTCTTTATTTGGTCCTGCTGAAACTACAAGGTAGACAAGTTGGCTGGGCTCTACAACATCCACATGCGCACAGGCTGTTTCTGTAATACTGGAGCTTGTCAGCAGCATTTGGGGATCAGCTGTGAAGACATCAAAAAGAACCTCCAGGTCAGTATATTTGGTCCATTGGTGCTATCAGCTTAGCAATGCAAGTTCATGTTCAATTTTCCCACTATTTCCTATCAAGTCCCAACAAGGTCCACACAATAGCTTTACTTTGGTACGTTCTCCTCCTCCCACAGTGCCAAAGATTTTCAGTCTAAAGTGTAACACCATCATCTAGGTTATGTATAGGGCTGTCTATGCATGCAGGGTGAATTGATTTAAATCAATGTGATCTAAATAAATGATTTAAATTGCCAAGGGAAAAAGGCTAGTTTAAATCCACTAAGGGCGCAATCCTATGGCCACTAGACAGAGTCTAGACGTCCATAGGAGACATCAGAGTCCCGGCTCCGACCTCGGAAGCGTGTGTCTTTTGCAGGGCAGGAAGCATGCAGAAGCGGCCTTCGCCTCCACGCTCCTTCTGCCCTCCATAGGATGCCTGTAATCCTCCCAAGTTCAGAGGGTTACGGGCAGCCACATTGGATTGCATGCACCGCCCATCATGTTAATTTGCAATTAAATAGGATATTATTTACATTGTTTCATTCTTAAAGCCAGGCAGGATGAAGCAATATTCTAACTTAATATAAGGCAGCTTTATATGTTCATATATGAGTGTAATTAAATAAGAACAGAGATAGAAACTGGAGCTTGACCATTATTAATCTGTTTGTAAGATGTATAAAATGAATGCTCATTTTATTGGGTGCGCTAGACAAAGCATAAAAACACACTGTAAAAAAATTAAAACCAACATCTTAAAATCAAAATCAACACTCAGTTTAAAATAGGCAACAGCAACATGCTTAATATTAAACATCTCCAAGTACCTGATGGTACAGATAGATTTTCAAGGTTGTCCTGAAAGTCAGTAAAGATGGATCAAAGTGGGTCTCTCTGGAACAGTGTTCTTCAACCTTGGGTCCGCAGATGTTTTTGGCCTACAACTCCCAGCATGCCACAGCCAGCGTAGCTGGGAGTTGTAGGCCAAAAACATCTGGGGACCCAAGGTTGGAGAACACTGCTCTAGAAAAAGGGAATTCCAAAGAGTTGGGGTTGTGAATAACCAGGAGTAAGATTTGGGAGGAAGTGACATAAAATAGGGGGCAGTTGCTGTTCTGAAGGACAGTATCTAGAGCAGGGCTCTCCAACCTTGGGTCCCCAGATGTTGCTGGACTACAGCTCCCAGAATCCCTTGCCATTAGCCATGTTGGCTGGGTATGCTGGGAGCTGTAGGACAGCAACATCTGGGGACCCGAGGTTGGAGAGCCCTGATTGAGAGGGATTGCTCCTCCCCGCAAAACTCTATCTTTGCGGCATTCAATCTTTGTGTCATTCATTTTTACAGAATCTTATTGGTGTAAAAATAGCAAAATACATTGTATTTTAATAGCATATAGAAAAGTATTTATAGTAATTTATATGTATTTTTTGTACCTAACTAGGCTGGTCATGTCTGTGGGGATGACATAGATGTAATTGACGGACATCCCACAGGGTCTGTGAGAATCTCTTTTGGCTATATGTCAACTTTTGAAGATGCACAAGCCTTTCTAAAATTCATTATAACCACCAGACTCTCTGGCTGCAACGTGGTTAAATGCCCATCTCCAAGAGAGGCTATTTCAGAGTTCGTAGCAGCTCCCAGAGAGAATGGCCACACTTGTGGTAACAACAGTGCAAACATGCTGCCTCTCAAAAGGATAATCAGGAATTCTCAGTTCAGTGTTGGTTCTGCTTCAGTGACAATGCCAGTCAATCTACAGCCAGCTGAGAGACATCCAGAAAGGGGCATACCTGAGATTTTGAGGAATTCAGCAGAAGCACTGCCAAGTGGTAGAACGCCCATCATTGTCACCAACATTTATCTCTACCCAATCAAATCCTGTGCTGCATTTGAGGTAAATTATTTCAGTGATGTTTTAAAAGATTCATAGGTTTTTTTCATCAGGCATGCTGATGTTATGTACATCACATTACTTCCAATTTCTACCCCACTCTATTCCAAAGATGTTCAGGGTCAGGCCCGGCCTCTTCAGAGAGAGGTGGCCAGCCTCAGGTGGCAATTTTGGAGATACCATTTAAGATACAAGTCAGCCATTAGCATTCAGGAAACAGCAATGCATTCTCAGTTGCATTGGGGTCACTGAAGGAGGTGACCTCAGTGACCCCAGTTACAATCACAGTAGCAGCACTGGAGCAGTGTTCTTTTCTCCACAGCCCAGCTGATCAGGGGAAAAATGGGTTGGGCTTGGAGAGTGGCCAAGGTTAGTGTGTGTGTGTGTGTGTGTGTGTGTGTGTGTTCTCATGCATCCAAATATGTTTCGCCTTATCTGCTCAGATCGGAGAGTAATACTTTACAAGCCAGAATAGATGTCAGCTGAAATAAAACTAAAAGGACACTGGCTACACTCTCTATCCATCTCTTCTGGCTTGGGCCCAGACAATAAAAAGAAGAACAATGTCATTTTGATTTCCTTGACATATCTCCTGGAGAGGATACTTAGTTGCCATGGGGAAGCAATTGAGAATGCCATTTTCAATGTATGAATTCAATGTATGGTTGCTATAATCAAATAGGAGTCATTGGGTCATCTTAAGTTGCTTTTTCTACGAGGGTTATACAGTAGCATTGTCCTCATGCACAAGTCTCCAAACCATGCTACAGTAATATCTAAACAGCAGAGTGATCACTAAGGCCTAATTCTCACTAAGATGGTGTACCTGTGACTGTCCTGCAGACTGCAGGTGGAAGCTTGCATGATGAAGTACCCCTTCTACATAGGGCACTGGCATGTCAGAGAGAAGACTAGACCTTGAACTCTTTCTCCTGTTATGTAGTTTTCTGTGTGGAGGGATTTTATTATAGGGCCACACTTGTGGCCCTGTGTTAAGGATGAGTCAGAGAGATTGCATCCCACTGTTATAACCAGAAATTAGGGGGGAGTAGATTCTTCAGCTTATACTCAGAAAACAGCTCAGAGGATTGATCTGATACTTGGCAGTGAATAAGAGGATGGTTTGAGGATGGTCGATGAGTGATCTCTACCAGTTTAACATATGTTGTCTGTTTTCTTTCTCATCGACTTTACTGGGGTTAATAAACTTTATCAGCTGATTTTGTTTGCACAGCATCTTTCAGGAAAACATTTGTTGTATCAGGTCAGGGGGAACATGGTTGTAGTTTTTATTTAAAATATGTATAGTATTTTTTTTGGCCCATATTATCCTATTGGAATTCATACAGTCTTTCCCTGGACATGCCCAGAATGATCCTGCAGGAGGAGGGGGTAGAATGCAAGTGAGTGTGGCTGGTTAGCAGGGTGACAGAATAGAAGGGGAGGAGGGGGAGCAGGTGAAGAGGGATTTATTCTGTCAGGTAAGGTTTTAGGCAGTTGGGAGACAGTGAGGTTTTGGTAAAAAATAGGAGCTGCAGCGTTAATTCTACTTTAATAAACATCTAAGTTATTTATGCTATTCTTGTATTATACAGCAATGGTGGAAAACAATGAGCATGAGAGGGAACTCACTGGATTTGAAAAGAAAGTGTTGTCTAGAGAACTTATAGAAGGGAATGCTTCTTCCAGAGGGTTAACAAAGGAGATATATAAAATGTTTCAAAAAATTGAAACGCAAAAAGATAATCTTACGATGATATGGGAAATGGAATTTGAGGAGGAGATATCGAATGCAGGGTGGAAAAATATTTGGGGCAGACGTATATTAAGAAATATGTCAGTAAGGATAAAAGAGAATTTAAAAAAAAAACTATTTGGAGATGGTACTTGACTCCAGTGACACAATAGCTTTACTTTGGTACGTTCTCCTCCTCCCACACTGCCAAAGATTTTCAGTCTAAAGTGTAACACCATCATCTAGGTTATGTATAGGGCTGTCTATGCATGCAGGGTGAATTGATTTAAATCAATGTGATCTAAATAAATGATTTAAATTGCCAAGGAAAAAAGATTAAATAAAATAGACAGTAATTGTGCTCCATTGTGTTGGAGAGGTTGTCAGGAACTTGGTACTTATGCTCATGTGTGGTGGAGTTGTAAAAATGTATTGGATTTTTGGAATAAAATTTTTGTAGAAATTTCAGAAATTACTGGCATTAATTTGGAGGTCTGTCCAAAATTAGCATTGTTATCAATAACGGAGAAACTTCTGTGCTCACAAGAGAAAAAGGAATTAATTGTAAGTTTGTTAACGGCAGGGAGATTACTGATAGCAAGGGATTGGAAAGTTCAACATCAGTATTTACGTATATACTCAAGTATAAGTCGGCCCTAATATAAGTCGAGGCCCCTAATTTCACCCCAAAAAACTGAGAAAACTTATTGCCTCCAGTATAAGTCTAGGGTGGGAAATGTACGAGGGGAGACTCCCGCCGCCACCCCCAGACACCCCCCGCCACCATACCTGCACCCGCCGCCGCCGAAGCCCTGCCACTGCCAAAGCCTCCCCAGGACCCCCGCCGCCACCCCCAGACACCCCCACCCCCGTACCTGCACCCACTGCCGCCGAAGCCCTGCCACTGCCAAAGCCCCCCCAGGACCCCCGCCGCCACCCCCAGACACCCCCCACCCCCGTACCTGCACCTGCTGCTGCCGAAGCCCCGCCACTGCCAAAGCCCCCCCAGGACCCCCGCCGCCACCCCCAGACACTCCCAGACACCCCCCACCCCCGTACCTGCACCTGCTGCCGCCGAAGCCCCGCCACTGCCAAAGCCCCCCCAGGACCCCCGCCGCCACCCCAGATACCCCCAGATACCCCCAGACACCCCCCACCCCCGTACCTGCACCCGCTGCCGCCGCCGAAGCCCCGCTGCCGCCAAAGCCCCCCCAGGACCCCCGCCGCCACCCCCAGACACCCCCCCACCCCCGTACCTGCACCCGCTGCCGCCGAAGGTACGGGGGTGGGGGTGGGGTGTCTGGGGTGGCTTGGGGGTGGCATGAGGGTGTTTGGGGGGGCTGCGGCGCGGCTTCGGCGGGGGAGGGGCTTCGGCGGCAGGGAGGCTTTTCGGCGGCAATGAGGCTTCGGTGGCGGGTGCAGGTAGGGTGGGGTGTGGGGGTGTCTGGGGTGGCGTGGGGGTGTTGGGGGTGGCATGGGGGTGTCGGGGGCTTCGGCGCGGTGGGGCTTCGGCGGGGGAGGGGCTTCGGCGGCGGCGGGTGCAGGTACGGGGGTGGGGGTGGGGTGTCTGGGGGTGGCAGCAGGGGTCCTGGGGGTGGAGGGGGGTGCCTGGCGGTGCCTTGCAGTGGCGGCGGGGGTCCTGGGGGGGCGCTGACCCAGGTATAAGTCGAGGGGGCATTTTTCAGCACAAAAAATGTGCTGAAAAACTCGTCTTACACTTGAGTATATACGGTAATTATAGATTGGTATAAAGAGGTGTGGGATATCATTTTAAATGATAAACTAACATGTAGTATTAAATGTAAAAAGGGACAATTAAAGAAAAATAATTTTAAGGATATATGGGGACCATTTTTAGGTTATGTTTTAGTAGAGGGAAGGGAGTAAGCCATGTCATGATATGATGTATTTTTGGAATATAGATTAATAATGGATTATGTGGATAGAATTGGTTTTGGCCCCGGGGTGACGGGTGCACTTGGAGTTTATGATTTGTAGGTTTATGTTCTTTTTGTATGTGTGTTCATTAAAAAATATAAATAAAAATTGGGGGGGGGGGACCCAAACTCAGCACCTTTTAAAATCTATAACTTAAAAGTTAACACATTTGGAAATCTGGATTTCCCAGAATTTTCCCTGACACAGATTACTCATATTCATGGAGGATAAAGCTATCATTGGCTACTAGTCATGATGGCTATGTAATGGGGTATCCACTTGTCACAGCGGCATTTGGTGGCAAATCATGGGTTAATTAAGAACAAATTGCAGGTTAACTTTGGGTTGTTTAATTCATGTATAACCCAAAGTGCCCGGGTTCAGATGTCACAATAACAACCTACTAACGGAGTGTTCGTAAGCTGTTCCTGCAAACCAGAAGTGGCTTGCTTGTGGCACAGATCTTTGCAAATCATGAGTTAATTTAATAGAGATGGACGAAAGAGTGCTGTTTGACCTCACCAATATTCTCTGAACATCAGCTTGCTGCTTGTCTCTCCTCAATTTGCACTTGCGTTTGTGCTTGCTGTTTTGTGCAAACAGGAAAATTGTGCAAAACGAACAGCTGTCGAACGTGAAAGTTGCACAAAAAATCCCCTCGTTTGTGCAGATTTTCCCCATACACTTAAGCATGGCTGACTTAAAATTTGTTCAATTTGAGAAAGTTGCACATTTTGAGAAAGTTGTGCATTGTTCAAGTATACATTTTGTGAATGTGAACGCATGTTCAGAAATTTGCTAACATTGAGAAAATGTGCTCCTGTTTGGGATTGTGAATGGAGCACTTTCAACTGATTTGCAAACTGAAACAAATTCTCATACCTCCCTAGTTAATTAACCCATGATTTCCTGCCAAATGCCGCCATGATGTGCAAACCAGGTCATTACCACCAGTATCAGAGGAAGTATTGCTCTTAATACCAGTTGCTAGGGAACACAAGCAGGAGGGTGCTACTGTGCTGATGTCCTCTTTGTGGATTTCCCAGAGGCATCTAGGTGGCCACTGTAGGAACACACTGCTGGACTGGACTAGATAGGCCTTTGCTCTGATCCAGCATGGCTTTTCTTATGTTCTTAAGCGCTATGCTCCATGTAAGTATTACCTAACAATTAGTATTTGCATGCACACCATCCTTTGAAGACACCATGGGAGTCAGTCTCATACTGTCAAGAAAGACCTCTGAAATATTCGCCAGTTATACTGAATATGGAGTCTTTGGAAACTATCAGTAAAGCTTAAATCAGGGGTGGGGATTCTGTGGCCCTCAAGATGATGTTGGACTTCAGCTGCCATAAGCCCTAACCAGCATGGCCAATGGTTAGGGATGCTGGGAGCTCTAGTTAAACAACATATGGAGGGCCACAGGTTCCCCCATCTTTGGCTTGAATGTTCTAGGTGTACAAAGTGACAGAATTCTGACCTAATGCTAAACTATTGTTCTCAGTCACAGAACAGGAGGGCAGGAAGGAAAGGGTTAACTCATTCTCTGGTTGAAGGCAGGGCCAACATGTTTGATGTCTCTTCTCAGGAGGAGGCTCCTCCTTTGTTCGGTTTTGTTGGTCCTGCCTTCAAGAAGGGCAGGGCCGCTTCATGAGCACAACAGTGAAGCAACCATTTTCTTTCCCTCTCTCCCCTCTCCCCTACATTCTTAGGTGGCTGGAAAAGGCCTAGCAGAATCGCCACTGCAGAGGGGACATTCTCCTCACTCACCCCTCAGGCATTCCAATCCCATCCCCTTCTGACAGAAAAGGGTGGGAAAGGAATGGAGCACTTCACACATTACTGCTCAAGGCGTTCCCCACTTCAGTGCATCTCTCCCCGAACCTGTCTGGCGTACTTCCAGGAAAGGGAGGGTGGTAAGGCACTGTGGCTTCCAGAAGAGTCTCCTTGAGCGCTCTCAAGGCCTCAGGCACTTAATTTAATCTCTCCCCACACCTGTCTGGCAGAGACCCAGGAAAGGGAGGATGTTAAGGCTCCCTCAGCATTGGTAAAAGCTTTTACATGGGAGACTCCAGAGCTTCTTCCATCTCCAACATGGCTGCCTTTTTTTAACATGGGTTCTTGACAGGAGTGAACACCCCCCCACACACACACACACCTCAACCTTCCAGCATGTTCAGAGGTGGTGAGTGGTATGTCCCCTCATCTTTTTGAGGTTTTCTCTTTTGAAGTCAAATGTGACTGTATTGGAGTGCTTTCACAATTCTCCACTTACATATAGGTAAATTGAATTTGAAAGCAATCTGGTCGCTGTTGCCAGTCAGTTCAACAACCCTTACATCCCGCACCGGTTCCTCCATTCCCCTTAGTATTATGTTCAGAGTCACCTGAGCCAGTTCTAAGGCAGTTATGCAGGCTATCTAGAAATTTTACCTCTGTCAGGAGCGGAATATGCATTTTTTATCCAGTCTTAGGTGAAGGTAATTGAAGTCACCCATTACCAGAAATCTTTCTCCCTTACATGGCTCCCTGATTTCATTCTCCATTCAAGAATGAATGGAGCATTTTAGCCAAGGGGCGATAGTAGGTCCCTAGTACTAAATTATTTTGGCACCCTTCTGTTGTCACCCACAGAAATGTTTTGGAGGAATCTGCCCCTTTAGAGAGTTCTAGTTTGTTTGACTGTATGCTGTTTTTGACATAAAGAGCAACAACACTGTTTTTTTCCATTCCACCAGGTTTCTGTAATACCCACTGTATCTGTGTTCTCTTTTAAAACTATGCACTCCTAACTCCCCCATTTAGAATAACATACGTTGCAATCCTATGCAAGTATAGACAGGAAAAAAGCCTACTACTCGACATGCTGGGAGTCGTAGGCCTTTTTTCCATCTAAACTTGCATAGGATTGCACTCTTAATCTTAAAACCTACAGTAAATACTAATACAGTAATTAGCATGCCTGTATACTCTGGCATGACGGGCTACAGGCAGTGACGGGTGTATGGCAATTGAGGAAAAAGGTGATTAACTTGTTATAATTAATAGGATGCTGATTTGCATTACAAAGAAATGTTATAATTAAAAATACATTTGCAACAAAAATATGACATTTAAGTGTTGTGGCACTATTTGAAAGTTCACTCTTTGAAGATTTTAATTGCTTTTCTTTTTCAAAGTTAATAACATTACCACCTTGTCTGTGACTTTTCTTTTTCGTTTTTGAATAAGGTATGATGAAATAAATGAGTCTTCTACACACTGACCTAGAATCTAACTTTCCTTTGCAATGTGTTTTGTGGTGCTTTAATGAATGTCAATATTATTATAGTCTCTTTTATGAAAACTTCCTAGTGTGTATCACAGTCCCATGTCTGAATGAAAATTGAGGTCAAAGCCATTGATGACTCACCTGCATTTAATATATTTTCTGTGCAATGTTTTTTTTTTAGTTGCCTGGGAGTTTAAAGAATAATGTAATGAGAAATATTACCAAGGCAATCACATACTTTTCTTCAGTATAAAGAACATTACGGTTGCATACTATGAGCACAGTCCTTAATTCAGAGGCACACCATTGGAAAATGAAGACTCAAACTCCAAATTTCCATGCCAAAGCAAGGCAACTGCTGAAGGCAGAGTTATTTATTTATTTATTTATTATATTTATGAATCGCCCATCATCTGGCCAGACATCCGGCCACTCTGAGCGATGTACAATGCAATAAAATACAGGGACACACACACACACAGACACACACACACACACACAGAGTATAAAACACAATTAAAAATCCTAACCCACCCCATATTCCTGCCTGAAAAGCCACGTTTTTAATGCCCGGCGGAAGCTAATCAAGGAAGGGGCATGGCGGAGGTCACTGGGGAGAGAGTTCCATAAATTGGGGACTGCCACAGAAAAGGCCCTCCTCCTAGTCCCCACCAGCCTGGTTTTTCTGGCTGATGGGACAGGGAGAAGGCCATCCGTGGCGGATCTTGTTGAGTGGCCTACTTGATGTTGCTGGAGGCGCTCCTTGAGATATACTGGACTGGAGCCGTACAGGGTTTTAAAGGTCAACGCCAACACCTTGAATTCGGCTCGGCAAACAACTGGTAGCCAGTGCAATTCTTTGAGCACCGGAGAGATGTGATCACGCCAGTGGCAGCCTTTAACCAGGCGAGCTGCTGCATTCTGTACCAGCTGCAACTGCCGAACCATCTTCCAGGGTAGCCCCACGTAGAGCGCATTACAGTAGTCCAAAAATTAAGCACATTTACATAAAAGTACTGTTTTTTTGTAGGGAAAAAAAATGCAAACTTTTGTTTTAAAAATACAAAATGCTAAATTTGGCAGTCTGCATGCATTATTCAAATTAAGCAAACATACATGAACCTATCACTTCATAAGGGCCAGTCTCACTTGCCATGGCCAAAATTCTGTTAAGACATTTACCACAGTAGAGCACAAAAACCTCCAATCCAAGTACTGCACAGAAAAGTAAGACTTGATTTACTTTCATTAGTAACTTCCTTCGGGTGTGGTCAAGCATGCATGTTTTATAATAACACATTGGATGTATTAAAGCTCCTTGAACCGTTATATAAAATTAAGCTGGATTTCATTGTACTGGCTATATAAAGCATGGTATATAAAGAAATTGGTTAAAGTATTTACAAACAAAGAGCAATATATTTTGCATTATGGACATTTGAATTTTAGAAGCTAAAGCTTTTCCATTTCTTTTTAATGTGTTCTCCATCAAATATTAACAGCATGGATTTTAGCTCAAGTGTACCTACTTTATTCCCACATTCCCACATTTCATCTGGTTGGTGTCATCGTCATGGCCCCATCCAATAAGTCAGACACTGGTCTGACTATAGATACTGATCTGGCAAGAGCAGTATTGGGTTCCATGTAGCTCTGGTGCACCCACAGCCCAATCCATGAATCCAGGGAGGGGTAGACACTGGTCAGCCTTCTACCCATGTGGGGAGGGGCTCCAGGGAAGGAGCCATATTTCCAAGGCAAGTTCCCAATTTGCTAACTACAGGAAGCCAGCTATTGACTCTGACCTCAGGCTGATAGACCTTATGGTCACTGAAGTCTAGATCCTTACTTATTTTCCTGAATTCCCCTCTTACCCAGCCTTCCAATTTATTTAGGTCAAGAATCAGGCAGAAGACATTTATGATGATTAAACTACTTTAAGACGATAGAAGTGGGGAAAAATCTCATTCAGAAATTGAAGATGAAGTACAGATTTCTACTGACCTTTCAAGGAAATAATTTGGAGATATATATTGGGTTGATCAGACAACAAATTAGGAATTGCAGCAATTTAAGAAGCTGTGGGGCTCTTCACAACATCCCAGCCACTCAAGAGCATTCTCAGTCCTCCTATTATGTCAGAAGACAAGACTTGAATCCTCTCTAGATCTCTGTTCTTGAACCTAGGGCCCCCAGTTCATCATGGGGTTGGGTGGGGGGAGAGCATTGAGGGCTATTACTCTCTTCTACAAACCAGTTCACTATTCTAAGAATCTCTCCCCTTCTCTAGTGCAACATCTTTTCCCTCACTATCTTTCAACTCCTCCCCTCTTCAGTGCTCTCTGCTGCTTATAAAGCTGAAATTGCCCCTCCTGCAATTTCATCACATGCCTCTGCTTTCTCACCCCCACCCTTCTCTAGTCCACCTGGACTTAATTCCAACCAGCTGGCATGGGTGGGTAGCCAAACTGTATCACACTCTTGGACTCACCACACACCTCTCCCCTTAAAATAAGTTTCTTTTTCTTCTATTCCTTATGTAATTGCCCTGCTACCCAGCAGGACAAAAAATAATAATCCACATTGCTATGTTTGTGACCTGTCCTATTCTCCACTGTAAATTCATCTATTTGTAAATATATCAACCACGTTTGTAGTAGGCGATCACTCGTGACTGAGTAAGATTGTCTTCCAGGATAAAATTACAAAATGAAAATTATAAAAGGAGGAAATTCTTAAAAAATTGTGTAGACTCTAGCGATTGGTCCATAAGTGACTGTGGAGGCCAATTCTAGATCCACACAGCTTCCCACAGTGAGGACACAGGTTACCAGATGGAAGATGGTTCTGTGAAGGATTAGTTTGACGTGCTCTTCGCTTAGCACATTTCTCCCTTTCACCTTGCACTCGGGCTTCTTCAAAGTCCATGGAACCTTTGTGAAAGGCCAACCTCCATTTAGATCGTTCATGGGCCAGAGCTTCCCAGTTTTCGATGTTTATATTGCATTTTTTTAGATTAGCCTTATGAACATCTTTAAACCTCTTATATTGACCACCGATATTCCGCTTTCCATCCTTGAGTTGGGAATAAAGTAACTGCTTTGGGAGACGGCAGTCAGGCATTCGAATAACATGACCGGTCCACTGAAGTTGGCGTTGAAGGATCATTTTTTCAAAGCTAGTAGTCTTTGCTTCTTCCAGTACACTGACATTTGTTCGCCTATCTTCCCAAGTAATTCGCAGGATTTTCTGGAGGCAACGTTGATGAAATCTTTCAAGGAGGTGGAAATGACGTTTATAGATAGTCCATGTTTCGCAGGCATACAATGAAGTTGGTAATACAATGGCTTCATAAACCAGCGTTTTGGTCTTCTTACAGATATCCCAATCCTCGAACACTCTGTTTCCTTCGAGAAAATGTGGCACTTGCGCAGCTCAAACGATGCTGGATTTCACTGTCAATGTTAGCTGTAACAGAAAGATAGCTGCTGCTTTTTCTTCTATTCCTTATGTAATTGCCCTGCTACCCAGCGGGACAAACAAACAAAAAATCCACATTACTATGTATGTGACTTGTCCTATTCTCCACTGTAAATTCATCTATTTGTAAATATATCAACCACGTTTGTATTCAGGCATTATGATGATTCATTTCATGGAGCCACTGGAACACAGCATGATCTGTAATCAGAAAAAACAGGTTATTTAACAAGTAATATTGCAACACACACATATAGCCCATTTCATGGCTAAGGCCTCTTCTCCGCTCTGTAGTAATCACTCTCCCTAGGGCAGTGTTCTCCAACCTTGGGTCCCCAGATGTTTTTGGCCTACGCTGGCTGGGGCATGCTGGGAGTTGTAGGCCAAAAACATCTGGGGACCCAAGGTTGGAGAACACTGCCCTAGGGAATAGTTTCCTACTCAGATAAAACAGGGCACTCTGCTCCCTTGCAACACTGTGACAAAACTATCCCTGTACCCCAAGGGTGCAGAACCTTGTTCAGCCCAATGGTTGAATTCCATTTTGGTGAAGCTTTTGGGGCTGCAGGGCAAAGGGGGTAGGGCCAAAGGCAAATGGGTGGGAGCCAAAAATACCAGCCTACTTTAGCTTAAAGCTCTTACTGCCAGTAACTTAAGTGGAGGCATTTCAACCTTTTAGAATGGGGGGGGGGGGCTGCACAAAAGCCGGGAAACAGTCTGTGGTTGGGGAAGAGTCAGTGGAGCCAGAGAAAGGGGGGGCGTAGCAATCTGGAGAGCCCAGGATGGCTGGATTTGGCCCCAGGCTTGAAGTTCTGTATCCCTTCTATACCAACATCTGACACATCTGTGCCCAGAGTAAAGGCACAGCATTTTTATCAGCATTAGGTCCTTTGAGAACCAGGGTTCAGGCTAGTGTATCCATCACCAACTCCAATGCATCTTGACACTCTTTTGACCAGGGTATCTGTTCCTTTACTGTTTTTTGTAACAAACTGTCAATGGGCTGTTAGGGTTGCAAACTGTGGCACGAATCTGCTATAGTCCAAACTACCTGGAGGGTATCAGGGTTCCATGCCCCAGCCAATCTTCTTCCATCCACACAGACCTTTCCTCTTTCCTCTCTCTCTGTCTCTACGCTCCCAGCCACTGGCCTTGCTGTTTCTCTCCCTTCTTGGACCCTAGCTCAGTGTTCTCCAACGTTGGGTCCCCAGATGTTTTTGGCCTACAACTCCCAGCATGGCTGCCCTAGCCTTGCTCTTTTTCTCCCATCCCACTCACCCCTTTATCTTGCTGTTTCCCTCCCCCCCCACTCCTAACCTTGCTGTTTCTCTCCCTACACCGCTTTTGACTAGCCAGGCCCTCACAGCAGCCCTTATGTGACTAGCCACATCCTCCATGGGAGCCATTTTGTGATGGTGCCCACAGCAGTTTCTCTAATTCCCACATGTGCACACGGGACCCCTCCTTTAAGGTGCCGAAAGACTCTTTGGATTGGATCCAGATTTTTTTCATACTTAGAGTAGACCATTAAAATCAATGGGGCTTAATTAGTTGAGTCTAAGTCCCATTTATTTCAATAGGTCTACTCAATATCTGAATAAATCTGGATCCTTTGGGGTTTTTTATTTTAATAATTTATATCCCACTTTTTTATATAAAAAACAAACTCTGCTCATATAATCAATAACATATTGTATTTTTAGCTTCTTTACTAATTACATGTAATCTCCCAGATTATGTGTTTGAATATGTGTGGCGACAGGTCCTAGACTTGGATGAGGGGAAGGTAGTGATGTGGAAGGAGAAAGTAAACGAATTAGTAACCGTCACAGACTGAGGGTTACCAGGACAGTATTTCATATGGCAGGGAATGGACAGTAAGTGGAATAAAGTGGTTGATGTGTGTCTCTGAGATGGGTGTATCTGAGATGGGTGTGAGTGTATGTAGAAGAATGATTGTTTGGGACTGTCTGATGATGTGAAAGAAAAAGGTGTTTGTGATGGATGAGTATGTGAGATAGAGGTCTGCTTATTTGCAGGGAGAGCTAAAAACTGTGTCCCATTTTCCCTGCCACCTCCTACACTGCTAAGGGAGGAGCCCCATCCAGTTCCCACATTTGACTTTCATACCACAGTGTTAGAAAGGTTTCTTTCTTCCAGAGGACAATCTGCAGCCTATGTAGCTCTGTGACTGTTTTTCTCAACATTTTTTTGAAAGGCAAAGCCAGTATGGATGCCTTAATTCAGGGTATGGGGACCTTTTTTGGCCTCAGGGTCAAATTAGTTCTAGGCAAGAATGTCTGGGGGTGGGGTGCATGCTAGCAGTGAGTGGGGCCACATCCAAAAGTGGGTGGAGCCCCCACAGCTGGCATGTGGTCACACTACGTAGTTGCCAAGACCCCATACACTGTCCTGCTTCAATCAGGCTTCTTTAAAAAGCCTCATTATAGCAGGGGAGGGGTGATTTTATTTTTTTTAGGGGGTTGCAGCATTGGTGAGGGGAGGGTTAGTTTTCCCTCCCAGCAGCCACCTCCTGGCTTGAAAATGCCCTATATCAGGGCTCTCCAACCTTGGGTCCCTAGATGTTGCTGGACTACAGCTCCCAGAATCCCTTGCCATTAGCCATGCTGGCTGGGGATACTGGGAGCTGTAGGCCAGGAACATCTGGGGACCCAAGGTTGGAGAGCCCTGCCCTATATGGTGCAATTAGGTTTTTTAAAAGCCTGTTTTCAATGGGGGAGAGGTGATTTTTTTGAAGGGGAGGGTCACAGTGTTAGGAAGGGGAAGGTTAGCCCTCCCTTCTCCAGCAGCCAACTCTTCCCAAAAATGCCCCCCACATTGCAATTAGGCTTTTAAAAAGTCTCCATTGGCGGCAATGCAGTGTCGATGGGTAAGCAGGGAGGCTGTCTTATTGCCAATCAGAGCTAAGACAGGTAAACAGGGGGATCTCCTGCAGGCCATGTTAGGCCTACTGGCTGTAGGTTCCCCATCCCTGCTTTAACTTGAGTAGAGGACCAGCAGAGATGGGGAAAAGGAAATGTTGAACCCTTTACTTGCTAGCTGTAAAATTCATTTTAAAAAATGCTGTTTTAATCCCTGAGGGGAAAAGATACAGGGAGTCCATTTGAGTTTTCAAAGAATGCCCAGAGGGAAACTAGGATTAAGCACATACACCTTCACTTGCTACTCTGCTCAACTTGAGGCTGTGAAGGATTGAGGCCTACACAGGCTTGAGTTTGTTGAAGCCTGAAGGCCCAAACACTTCCCTCGATTAGTTGAAGCCTGAAGGCCCAAACACTTCCCTCGATTAGTTGAAGCCTGAAGGCCCAAACACTTCAGGATGGGAGGAGGAGTTTGAGAGTTTAGTTCACCCAATAGAAGTTAAGAATTATATCTCCTGTTCAAAGTCACATGATTATAACCTTCCATTCCTGGGAAGGCTATATATGTGTGGGGTGTGGTCAGCAGACTGCAGAGACTGACTGCAGAGAGAGAGAGAGAGACTGACTGCAGAGGAGAGAGGTAGTCTGAAGTTAAGCTAGAAAACCTTGTATTAGTTGTTTGTTTGATTTGATCATACTTGCTTTTGAATTATAACCACTCTATTAAGTAAATACCCTAATATAATAAGTAAAGTGTTGTTGTGTACCCTGGTTTGTTGGAGTGACTTATTCACCACGTCTAAAGCCTACACCCATGCTACTGGAAGCAGGCAAAGGATTTGATATCCTGGAACGGGAGAGGCTTTGAGAAGAGGCAGAGATCTTCCAAAGGCAGGTTGAGGGGTCCCTGCAGTAGCGGAACCTTGACAGATGGTGGCAGCGGAGTGATCCTGAACAGTGAGATTAAGCACTCCAAACAGTAATTGGGTTTTTTTACTAATAGAGCTGGCAAAAGCAGTGTATGTTTTAACTTCAGGACTGCAGAATAGAGACCCAGTGAGGCAATTAAAATGAGCCAATATCTCTCCATGAACAAAACTGCCCTGATTGAGCAGTGTAAAAAGGACAATTTGCCATGGGAGGAGAAAACAGCAGAAGAACTGAAAGTTATGCTGATCTCCCAGGCAGCAATAGAAGGAGCTGCACCCTCTAGCCCTAGGGTAGCAGGACCCCAAACAAAAGAATGGGAGCTCCGTGAACAGGAACTGCGGCTAGTGGCAAAGCAGAAGGAAGAAGAGACCAGGTTAGAGTGGGAACGGCTTCGACTGCAGCAGGAGCAACTTAAGGCCCAGGAAGAACAACGCAGACACGAGGAAAAGGTGTGGCAGGAGCAACGCAGACACGAGGAAAAGATGCAGGAAGAACAATGCAGACATGAGGAAAAGCTGCACCAGGAGAAACTTCAAGCCCAGAGAGAGCAACTTCAAGCCCAGAAAGAGCAACTTCGGGCCCAGGAAGAGCAACGCAGACACGAGGAAAGGATGATGCAATTGAAACAGGAGCAGCCTGTCAGAGTTACCCCGAAGGACTTCACAGCATACACCCCAGGAGAAGACCCACAAGTGTTCTTGACCACTTTTGAAAGGGCAGCACAGAAGTGGGGACTGCAGGAGGGTGATTACATGAAGTTTGTGCCTAATTTAATCAAAGGGGAGCTGGCAGAGATTTATAATAGCATGCCAGAGGGGGAGGCTGTTTCCTATGCTCAATTCAAAGAAACAGTGTTTAAAAGGTTCAGGTTAGGCCCTGAGCACTTTAGGAAAAAGTTCAGAGGGTTAACAGCTCAACCTGGTAAATCTATGGTAGAGTTTGCAACAAAATTAAAAAAACCTGCTACTAAAATGGGTGGATGAAGCAAAAGCTGACAACAGGGAAAAGGTGCTTGAGCTTATGGCTCTGGATCAGTTTTATTTTCGGTTGCCCAGAGAAATAAAACTGAAGGTTAAGGATAAAGAATCCCGAAACTGTAAACCAAGCTGCAGAAATGGCTGACAAACTGATTGAAAACCGGGAAGGGTTAGGCCCCAGGATTGAGTCTGAGAAGAAGGGGGGGAAATGGGAAGCCCCAAGTAAAAAGGAGTTCAAAAAACCTCCTTTTGATCCTTCTCACCCCAGAGACCGTGCCTGCTATTCGTTTGGTCAGACAGGCCACATCAGGAGTAGCTGCCCCAAGTTACAAGCAATAACACCAGCTAACCTAGGTAGTCCTAAACCCGAACAAACCAAGTCACAAGGTGTAGCAAGCATTAAAAAACCTTATAATTGTGGATTTGTGATCACCAACAGGGAAGAGGTTAATAATCAGTTTAAGGAACCTGTTTATGTAAAGGATAAGACCATTATGGCAATGTTGGATTCTGGAGCTGATGTTTCTCTGATCCGAGCAGATTTGGTGACACCTGAAGACTTGGTACCAGGAATGTCTATTGAGATCCAGGGAGTGAATGGTCCCTCCTTTGAAGTCCCAGTAGCAAGGTTATCCATAGAATGGAGGGGTCTGTATGAAGTTGGGGTGATGGAACCTCCAACCCAATTTGCCCCTATCATTGTGGGAAAGGATATAATGGGCCCAGAAGCTCAAATATGTGTAGTAACCCGCAAGCAAAAGGAAAGGGAGGAAACTTCAAGACAGGACCAGGTAAAAGCTGATGGGGTAAAAGAAAAGGTACTAGAGGTACAACCCACAGTGATTCCGGAAGGTCCAAAACCAACCCCAGACCCTCCCCAAACCGAAACAACAGAACAAGCCTCCATGCAACCTGTAGACCTGAAAGCCAGTGAACCAACCGAGGCAGGTGGTTCTGTAGAGGAGAAGGCGCTAGAGACCCCTTTTCCTGATTTAAGAGGAGTAGAGGAATTCAAGCAGGGAGTCCTCAGTGATCCTAGTTTGGAGCCTCTGAAAAGAGTAGCTCTCCCTCAAGAGAGGCCCTTCTCTGAGGAAAGAAGGGAGCAGATTATTTGGGAGAAAGGATTGCTGTATAGGCTGTGGTTACCAAAAACCCAAGAGTTAACCTGGGAACCACTAAAGCAACTGGTAGTACCTAACCAATTCCGGCTAAGGTTGCTAGAACTAGCCCATGATGTGCCATGCGCAGGACACTTGGGGAAAAACAAGACTAAACAAAGGCTCATGGCAAACTTCTTTTGGCCTGGAATTGCTAAGCAAGTAGCAGAGTACTGCAGGTCTTGTGAAACCTGTCAGCGTGTGGGGAAGGCAGGGCATCACAGTAAAGCCCCTTTGCAGCCTCTGCCTATTATAGGAGAAGCTTTCTTTAGGGTGGGCATGGATATTGTAGGGCCTTTCACTAAACCCACCCGCAAGGGAAAAAAGTACATCCTCACAGTGGTGGATTTTGCCACAAGATACCCAGAAGCTGTAGCACTAGCCTCTATAGATGCTCCGGCTGCAGCTGAGGCTTTGCTAACTATATTTTGCAGAACTGGATTTCCCTCTGAAATCTTAACAGATTGTGGGACAAATTTCCTCTCCGAGATAATGGAGTGTCTGTGGAAGTGTTGTGGGGTAAAACACTTGAAAACCACTCCTTATCACCCCCAATGCAATGGAATGGTGGAAAGATTTAACGCCACACTCAAAGGAATGATTAGAGCTTATGTAAATACACACCCAAATGACTGGGATGACAAACTGCAACACCTACTCTTTGCCTACAGGGAAGTTCCACAGGAATCAACGGGATTCTCACCTTTCGAGCTGTTGTATGGCAGAAGAGTGAGAGGCCCTCTTGATCTCCTGAGGGAAAACTGGGAAGGTAAACTCGTAGAAAACAAAACCTCTGTGGTGGATTATGTGTTAAAACTTAGACAAACCCTAGATACACTCTGTAAACTAGTTCAAGCCAATGTAACCAAAGCCCAAGAGGTGCAAAAGTTCTGGTATGATCAAAAGGCACGCTCTAGAGTATTTGAGGTAGGGGATCAGGTAATGATATTTCTTCCTCTGCGCAAAGACAAGCTTAAGGCTGCTTGGGAAGGCCCCTACACAGTCAGAGAGAAAATGGATGATTTAACCTATGTGGTGGTTAAAGAAAAATCTGAAACAAGACCCAGGGTAGTACATGTAAATATGATGAAACCATACTATGAGAGGAGTGGAGTAGTTTTACAGGTGCAGAAGATGCCAGAGGTAGTATACTTAGGGCACAGGGTTGGAAATGGTCATATCACACCATTATGGGACAAGGTTGAAGCTATCAGACCCTGGGACATACCTACAACCAAGAAACAGGTCAGGTCATTCTTGGGATTTGCTGGGTATTACAGGAGATTTGTTCCCCATTTTGGTGAAATTGCTGGACCTTTGACTGATTTAACCAAGAAATGTAAACCTGACAAAATTGTGTGGACTGATGAATGTCAAAGAGCTTTTGATAGACTAAAGGACATTTTAAGCTCAAAGCCTGTGTTAAGAGCAGCTGACTTTGAAAAAACTTTTATTGTGGCTACAGATGCCTCTGAGACTGGCATAGGTGCAGTATTGTTACAAGACTATGACTCTGTTAAACATCCAGTAGCCTACCTGAGTAGGAAGCTCTTACCCAGGGAGAGAAACCTGTCTACGATCCAAAAGGGATGTCTGGCAGTAGTGTGGGCTCTGGACAAACTCAAGCCTTATGTTTTTGGGCAAGAATTTACTTTATGGACTGATCATCATGCCTTACAATGGATACAAACAATGCAAAATACCAACTCCAAGCTTCAGAGATGGTCTTGGAAATTGCAGGAATTTCAAATGAACATTGAACATGTGCTTGGGAAGGAGAATGTGATAGCCGATGCTTTGTCTAGGAAATAACCAAAAAACAGTTGCCTTTGGTGTAGGTTAACGTTTCACAATTCTCTTCTGTAAAAGGAAAATTGTTCCACTTGAGGAGAAGGGGGGGAAGATGTGAAGGATTGAGGCCTACACAGGCTTGAGTTTGTTGAAGCCTGAAGACCCAAACACTTCCCTCGATCAGTTGAAGCCTGAAGGCCCAAACACTTCCCTCGATTAGTTGAAGCCTGAAGGCCCAAACACTTCAGGATGGGAGGAGGAGTTTGAGAGTTTAGTTCACCCAATAGAAGTTAAGAATTATATCTCCTGTTCAAAGTCACATGATTATAACCTTCCATTCCTGGGAAGGCTATATATGTGTGGGGTGTGGTCAGCAGACTGTCAGAGAGAGACTGACTGCAGAGGAGAGAGGTAGTCTGAAGTTAAGCTAGAGAACCTTGTATTAGTTGTTTGTTTGATTTGATCATACTTGCTTTTGAATTATAACCACTCTATTAAGTAAATACCCTAATATAATAAGTAAGTGTTGTTGTGTACCCTGGTTTGTTGGAGTGACTTATTCACCACATCTAAAGCCTACACCCATGCTACTGGAAGCAGGCAAAGGATTTGATATCCTGGAACGGGAGAGGCTTTGAGAAGAGGCAGAGATCTTCCAAAGGCAGGTCGAGGGGTCCCTGCAGTAGCGGAACCTTGACAGAGGCCGTCCATGGCTGGTTTGCATTTTTAAAAATGGGCAAAATAATTTGGAACTACATGTACACACACGTGTGTGTGAAGAGAGAGAGAAAATTAGGATATTTATCATATTATTATAAAATTGCAATCTTTAGGTTTTGAATGAGACTATCACTACTGTGACTTGAGCTTTGCTCACTTTAACTTTAAAGTTGTACCATATAAATAACAACAACAACAACAACAAATAGCTCTGCTGTGTGTTCATTTTGAAACAAATAGGTATCTATGTCAGGTTTTTTGCCCTTTCCTTTTTTGGTTCAGTGTCTATTGATTTAAGTGAGAAAAAGTATTTTTCCCCCCCTTCAGGTTAGAGAGTGGCCCATTGGAAAGCAAGGCTTGCTGTATGACCGCAGCTGGATGGTTGCAAATCAGAATGGAGTTTGCATTACTCAAAAGCAGGAACCAAAACTGTGCCTTGTGCAACCCGTGATTGACCTGGAGCAAAATGTGATGATCATCAAGGCAGAAGGTTGGTAAACAAAGATTCATTGTCCTTTTACTGTGAGATGGTTGCAGTAAAACTTATAATATCACAAATAACTAATATTTCTGGCATGTACCTGCTGAGAATTTCACATAGTGTGGTACAAATAATATAGCTCAGATATGTTATGGGTCAGAAAATGATCGATTCCAATAGGCTGCTTGAAACTCTTTGAAGAAACTAGTATGGGTATACAGACTTTAAAGTGGTTTAACAGTCATCCTCACTCTGCAGAGCTCTCTGGTAATTGTAGGTCTGTAAGTGGGGGAGAGACTGGGGATCACTAATACAATTTTTTTAGCAACAGCACCAACTACAGGAATCTTTGGAAGAAGCTATGACAGTTTAAAATGGTACAAAAAGGATGTAACTTTGTAGTGTAGATATGCCCTTAGAAAACAATTGAGTGTGTCATGTCTGGCCTGGGCCTTATCCTGGACACTTTCTCTGGTGATGGCTCAGACATTGCAGAGCCCGAAGGCCCTCTGGGGCAGGTGAGGCCTCTCAATTCCAGCACTACTCTGGCCAACCTCAGCATCTCAGAAGAGGCCATGCTGGGTCTATCTGCAGAGGAAGAACTGGATAGACCTGTAGAAGGGGTCCCCAACTCACCTCCAGACAATGTCCCCACTGTGTAGTCAGAGGGTGAGGTCAAGCCACTTCCCAGCCCCAGAGAGGCCTGATGCCAGCAGGTGCATGCAGCCACTCAGAAGCAAAGCATGCACCTCAAGCAGAGCAGAGGTGGGCAACTTGTGGCCCTCCAGATGTTTGGCCTACAACTCTCATCAACGTTAGCCAGTATGACCGATGGTGAGGGATGATGAAAGTTGTAAGCCAAAACATCTGGAGAGCTACAAATTACCCACCCCTAGGCCCAAAGCAACCAGGCTCCTTGAGAGTAATGGACTACTCAAGAGTAGAGGGATCCTCAGGAGTAGGGAATGCCTGAAGATGGGACTAACTGCCTGCCGCTGAACCTGGGTGTGGGCTAGGAGCCCAGACTATATAAGCTCTCATTTGAGCCCTGCTGCTTGCTGGAACAACACCTTTCTTTCATCTCCTAGACCATTGCAACCTAGCTTTCCTGACTGTGCTGCTTCTCCTGGCTGATCTCCCATGCTGCTGCCCTCTGGACTCCTGCTAAGACCCTGCTTCTTGGACTGTGCTTGCTTTGGCCTGCTCACCTGTGCTTGACTTCAGCTTCGCTTTTGGACTACCCTTCTTGAGTGGTAACACTGTGCTTCTGATCTCTGCATGCCGTTTGACCTTGCTGTGTGGATTTGTCCTATAGACTGCCCTAGGACTGAGCCTGGCCCAGCCATAGCAGGACAGAGAGTAGAGATTAGTTTATTGTTATATTTTATTGTTCTGATGCTGCTGTATTTTATGGTTCTTTCTGTGCCAACTGCAAGGTGGGGGAGGGGGATCGGAGTATAGATCCCCAGCTCCAAGGTCAGAGCTCTGTCTCCGACCTCAGATCTGAGAATCCGAATAATCCTGTGGCCCTCTAGACAATGTCTAGGAACCATAGAGTTGCTCTCTAAATGTTACTTTGTTATTGTGCAAATCATGGTTTCTTTCTCATTCCTTGTGGGAAAGCCACAGCAAAATTCTTCAGTCAAGGTTGTTGTACCTGCTTACTACTACCCCTCTTTATGAATAGTATTACTGACATAGGTTGGTGTAATATTCATTAAGGGCGCAATCCTAAGGGTGGGGAGCCCTAGTGACTGAGCACTCTGATCTCGGAGGCTCCGTCAATGGCTTGTACAGTTTATATTCTCCAGTTTTTCCATGCATTGAGTTGGGAAGGATAAAGGCACTATGTACAGCAACATTAACCCTGTAAAACAAAGATTTGTCTACTAATGTCCTGATTGTTTCTTTTAATTAAATAAGCAATTTTTCATTAATGAATTAAATACTGAGAGCACAATCCAGCTAAGCACATTTAGGTTAAGCAGATTTGAACTCCATTGATTTTAGTGAGAAAGATGTAAGCATTTTAAGCTCTTACATTGAGATCAGTGAAGCTTGCAAGTGCATAACGTTGGCTGGATTGTGTCCTATGTTTCCTACCAACTCTAAAAATGAATCCCATGCCATGTTTCAGGTTTACTGGCCACTTTGTTTTAAGAGGGGGATCCTAAATATCAGTTCATTGTAATATTTCTTCATCAGTGCCCTCCCAAATTTGATACATAGGAAGATGGACAAATATACATACAAAATACCATCAAATATAAAAAGCAGAATAAGATTTTTAACCAACACTGCAGGATCCAAAGAACTATGTGCTCCTCTCTTAAACTGTGTTAAAATGTCTTCATTCAAGGGACATACCTTTGACTTCACCATATCAAATTAGTTCATTGTTTTAAAACCTGGTGTATATTCAGAAGATCTCCACTGAAATCAAGTTACTGTGGTGTGAGGTCATGTGTGGCCAAAAAAGGGTCTATTGCATCTTCCAGTTTTTGTCTAGTGCTTTAAAGGATATGTCATCAAAGTTGCATCTAAGATAAACAACCTTTTGCAAAATGTATATGATAAATCACAAGTATAAAACACAGCATTAATCATGAGGAAATTCTGGGAGTTTGCCCAGTTGTGCTTGTCCTGATGTTTTCTGAAATGATACCTCCGATGTTCACATGAAATTAAAATCTCTTTGCGTTCATCATGTACTAAAGTATGTGGCACCCAGATGGTAAAATAATTTGTTTTGTCATGTAAGATTATTTTCAATTAACCACATCCAATACTGGTCATATTTCTTTTTCATAAACCATTTTCAGCTTCTACACCCCCTTTCATTTTATTCCAGATGGGAAATTATAGCTGGGACAGTTAGAGCTTATTTTTTAAATTCTTATTAAACCTGAGGGAAAAAATATGTGTGTGGAAAATATATATATATATTTTAGCATTTTCCATGCCTCTGATCTTGTCTAATGAATATTTTCCTAAAACATTTTTTTTAAAAAAATGCCAAGCATTTGTATTTTCCTCCTTTGAACATGTGTTTATTACCATAATTTCCCCTCTCTGCAGTGTGTTTAAAAGAAGCCCATTATTAGAGGTGGCAGGGCTGTGATAAGGCTGCCTTTTTTCATAGGCAGCAGCCACGGTGGCTGCAGTAAATCTGTGCCAGTCCCAGTGTATGAGACACAGAGGGAATAAAGTTACTAAAAGCTGAAATTGTATATTGGCAAATGTGCTTTGGGAATCAAGGTCACACAAACCACGGCTATATCCTCGTTTAATTATCATTTGGAGCCACCTGCAGGCACAACAATATAGTTCTTTACAGAAGCTACATCATTGACCTGAGGCAGATGTAATGCTAGCTCCCTGCAAATCATAGTTTGCAAATCAAGGGTGTCCACTCTCTCATGGTTACGTATAGTTTTATGGTATATACCACTGAAGCTAAACCTGGTTCTCTTATAAACCATGACTTGAAGTGGGTTTGCAAACCATGATTACAAGAAACCCTGATTAGCATTAACTGTGGTTAGAATCGGGGCACACGTATCACCAACTCCAACCAAGGAAGGGGAGGCAGAATTCACTTGCTGAGGCTCCTAATTTACAATCCTAGGAGTCAGCATGTCATCTGCACTGTACCTCTGTGTAGGGCTTTTTCAAATAATTACTCCCCACAAAAGTGGAATGTACAGTATCTCCCAAATGGCCACTGCTGTTGTCACTAAGACCATTATCCCATGTTGGGGATGGTGGGTGGGCTGCAGTTTGTCCCGGATAACCCTCAAACAGGTTATTAGTTATTTTTGTATGAACAATGTTGAATGCCTATTCAATTATCTGCTTGCAACCTCAATCCAGCAAGGAGCATCATAAATGCCTTCCCTGGTGCTTCTTGAGGAATTCTCATGCACTTGGATCACCCATGCTGGTTTAGGCTATAAATCTGAGTATAATAAGCAGACATAAATAATTTTTTTTGTACCTTTTTTATACCTTTCTATATAGGGATGGATCCTATCTCTGTAACCTTAGAAGAAAGTAATGGAAGTCTAACTGAAATCTGTCAAAGCAAGGTCTGCTCACACAGGTGAGGAGTGAAAATACAGAGCTAAAGTTGGTGAAAACCAAGGGCACTAGCTTACCAGTACTAAGGGGAGTGAAGAGGAACAGTAATTAATCCACACAAATACAGTGGCTGCATTTGGATGTAACACTATGTGAATGAGCTTTAGGCTCATACACTCACCCCTCCCCTCTTGTCTTCTGGTGCAGCTATAAAAAGGAGACTGGAAACATAGCATGTTGTTAACTTCCAAACTGGTACAAACTGTGGTTAATTTTAACTATGGTTTGTCCAAACAAGCTAACTTCAAACCATGGTATGTGATCCTGGCTTATTTACATAAATAATAGCTAAAAATAACCACAGTTCTCAGTTCAGATGTAACAACAAACTGTGGTTACGGTAGTTGAAAATGGAAGTGGATGTCTGATCCCCCAATTCTGAATGATGATGATCTACAAACTTTGGTTTCTGAACTTGTACTGGCTAGCTGTCCTCTATGTACTTCTGTTTGGATGATTGGAAAGAAGTCATTGATGTTGCAAATGTAGGAAAATGCTTTCAAGATTAGTGTGTGGAACTATATTGCCTAGTTACTGCTATCCCGTGAACTTCAGTTGCATTACCTACCTCATTTTAGCCAGAGCTGGGTGGTGGCACACAGGCTAAATCCCTTCCTGACATTTCTCAACTTATCAAGACCTGCTTAAGGCTCATGTTTGGACAACAGGCTCTGTGGTGATTTCTTAGTCAGAAGCTGAAATCTGCTGCAACAAACACAAAAAAACATTCCTGCCCAGCCCTAAAAATGCCACCACCACAATAAATCAGATGTGGCTGGCTTTGTTCTAATCAGTAATTTGTCTTTGGTATCCTACAGTGCTTCTTTTGACTCCCTGCAAATGCAAGTGGCATCTGATCCCCAGGGGATCAATATTCAGACGCTGTCCTTGTTTCTCACTCTATAAATTACCCAGCCAGTGGAACCAGCTGTACAGCACTAAAACTAAATTTGTTCATGAAAAAAGATAGTGAACACACAGCTTTACAGCCAGTAGTATCCAGGGAAAACCTGAGACTGATTTATAAATGTGCCAAATGAAATGTAATGCTGACAAATGCACAGCGATACTCAAGGAAAATGTACATAAAAAACAGAATAATTGGATTTAGGCTGTGGTCGGAGTTTCAAAAAAACCTTGCAGGACTTGTCTCAGAAAATGTAGCAAGAGATCCTTCAAGACTGGAAGGCTAACCTAGCATTTCTTGTCATTGTTTGGGTCTTGGGGTGGTGAGTGCCCTCCCCCAACCTCTCCCTTTCAAGTGGACATTCATAGAGGGAGAAAAATATATATAATTTAATGTTTAATGAAGGACAAAGCATAGATTGACAGGCTATTAACTATTTTTTTAAAAATAAAATAATCTGATCTTTGCTTATTATCCTGATTTGTTGACTGACACAAACCCAGAGCTCCCTCGTTTGAACTTAATGGGAAACCCTGACTTAATGCAAGCCAGGATCTTTACATCAAAACCAGTGCACAAGGGGTGGGTGGGGTGGGATTGGATTGGATTGGGGAGGCACACATGGCCATAGCACCCATCCCTGGCTTCATAACCCATAATTTATGAACCCATGCAAGTCAGCTCAGGCTCAATACCCGATTTGCGGAATGGAAACAATAGTAAGAAATAGAAGAAAAATTGTAATGCAATTTACAAACTGAAAGTGCTATGTAAATGTTAGTAGATAGTGTCCACTCCATTGTTAACAAAATAGTTATTCCAAATGTTGGCAGAGGGCACATTTATGATAGTCCGCATTTTAGTTTTAAACTGCTATAATGGATACTGCTCAATTCTGTGCAGCAGGCAAAACAGGTATCTAATTATCCATTGCTTTTGCAAATGAAACAGATTGCTGAATCCCAATGCCCCTTCCACTTTTCCTCTTACAGAGTACAGACATACGATTGTGGAGGAAGAGTGGCTGATTGGTTTTCTGACTTTCTTGGCCGGCAGTGCCGCCTGATCAGGCAGAGTTCAGACTTCAAAAGAAATGCTAATAAGAAAGATGAAAAAGGTATATATTTTGCATGGTTGTTAGGGAGTGGGTTGCCTAGTGCCACAAATGTGAAGTGTCAGCATGGCTATATGCTCTGTTATAGATGAAAATCAAAATTGCAACAGTGATATGGGATGCATTGAAATTACAAAATACACATACAATGGGCTGACTTTAGACACACTGGTTTTAGATATGGAACTTGGGAAATGTGTGAGTTTTATATTAAGCACCTTCTTAGTATCCAACACTATATAATTCTAAGTTAGCTGTCCAAAGTGTCACTAAAACTGTATATTTATAGTGAATATATCTGTGGAAATACCTTGTTATTGCACCATTCTATAAGAAAACCATTGACTTGAATATTATGTCAGTTTCTTGCTGTAGGATTGTTGAAGATAAGCATGTCTGTGCTTGGTCAGTGCCTTGGTGGAAGACCTCAGGGAAACCCATATGAGATACTCTGAGCTTCCCAAGGATCAGCAGAATGCAACTATAAAATATTATTACCAGTTGCTTCCAAACATGTCCATCATTAGCATTAGCACTTCTTTAATCTGGCCTTCCCCGATTATGTTTTATCAGACTGGGTTATAGCTGCAATTGTCTTGTAGGCTGCCTTTAGCTGCTGATTGTTGTTTTGTGGAACTTTTGCTGCTTTTATTACTGCATCGGGTCTTTATTATGAATTTTATTGCATGCGTTATATTGTTGTACGGCGCCTTGGGAGGGCTCTTGCCCTGAAAGGTGTCCTATAAATATTTTGAATAAATAAAAATAAATAAATAAATATGATGCAAACAAGAACAGTGGGGCACAGAAGGGAGAAAGAGCATCTGCATAGCAGATTCCCTGCCAACAGGTTTTAGCCATAGCAGTGCAGCAGCCCACAGGAAAACTGCCTCTTCTTCTTTGTATTACCACCTTCCCTTTGCTGTTAATGCATAATGGGAGTAAAGAGCAATATGTTCTTTTTGAGCTGTAATGGGTACCTGGTGGGGCGAGAGGACAAGTACTGATGGAAATGAGCCGGGTAGATTCAAATGGACCAAACAGAAGTAGTTGTGAGCAGACCAGGTGGGAGGGAACAGGTGAGGACTGGATCTTTACAGATGCATGAATAGATGACAAGTGGGGTGAAATTAGTTGGGTGGGCAATGGCAAGAGATCAAGAACTGGAAGTAGGAGAAGGCAGGCTCACGGGAGGCACACACAGTTGTGGCAGTGGTGGGGAGAGTTTGAGCGTATGAGTGATGATAGTAAGACATACACAGAGTGGTGTCTGTTGGCAATGATTGCGCCACACAATACTTCCAAGTCTTTCAGGAAGAGGAAGTAACTCTTTTAGCTCCTAAAGTTTAATACTGTACAGTAATACCTTGGATTGCAAGTAACTTGGTTTGAGAGCGTTTTGCAAGACAAGCAAATTTTTAAAAATTTACTAAAAAAAATTTGACTTGATATACAAGCGACGTCTTGCAATACAAGTACTGTAGTACAGCTTAAATTAAAAATCTCTGTACAAATTTTTTGGGGGGAATTTCGTTTTGATATAACAGTGTTTTGGATTACAAGCACGTTTCCGGAACGAATTATGCTCTCAATCCAAGGCATGACTGTACCTTTAATGAAGGTATTAAAGCAGTGTTCTCCAACCTTGGGTCCCCAGATGTTTTTGGCCTACAACTCCCAGCATGCCCCAGCCAGCATAGGCCAAAAACATCTGGGGACCCAAGGTTGGAGAACACTGTATTAAAGACTACATTCCGCTCAATATGTGAGCGAATCCTGGCTCTGCCTGATGAGAACTTGCAAGCCCTCCCCTGCAAATCCCACCCACAATCTACAGGTAGAGAATGCAGGAGAGACTGACTAGGGCAACAGAGTTGGAAGAGCCACTGGCCACCTTTAATCCTCCCTTGCTTATCTCTGCTTAGCAGCTAATTTTCCTTAGGAGTTTGGGATGGGGAGGAGCAGGAAAAATGGAGCAAGATTGGCAGAGAAAGAGAGACTGAGAAAGTCAGCTGGGGGCTCCTCTTTCTATGTTTGTGTGACAGGGAGGGAGACAGTGATCCTCTCTAGATTTTTCTGCCTGTGGGCAGAATTCTCAAAACGCAAGGCTGGGGTGCTTGCGCTTGGGAAGCATCATATGCAGCCTGGGTCCAAGGGTCAAAACAGGCCATGGGTAAAGTGATTTATTTATTTTTATTTATTACATTTATCAATCGCCCATCTGGCCGGTCACCCGGCCACCCTGGGCGATGTACAATTAAAATACAATAAAACACAATAAAATATAATAATTAAAACAATATTAAAAAATTCTCATTAAAAATTAATGAGAATCTAAGTACATACTCTACATGTGCCCTCTCTTGTCTAAATGCACAACTTGTGCATGGATCATGGGCAACTTGGGGGGGGGCAGTTTCAACCCCCTGGGAGCCACACCCAGGCCACTGCTGCACACAGCTGAATTTCAGCCATGGCAGCAACAAAATAATTGGTGGTTTGCCACTGAATTTAGCTTTGAAGCTAAATTTGGCCTTTTTAGGCCACTGTTGCAGTTCGCAGTCGCTGATTAATTTTTTGCTGCTCCCACTGCCACAACAGCCAATTTGGCAGCGATGGGTGGTGGTGTGGCCGCTCTTAAGGCTGCTGGTGGTGACACATTTGGCCTGTAGGCTGCATGTTGCCCACCCCTGGCATATTACATTAGCAGATCAGCAACATGCTTGCCTGGGCTTCTAACTGCTGACATACTGGCACTATGTGTGAATGGGTTGACACGCATGGTAAATGCATTTGAGCATGAGGAACTCACATGGAACTTTTATGCAAGTAGCAACAGCACATCTACCCCCTGGATTTCACTGTATCTGTTTTGATGATAGGAGGTATTTAAAAAGAGATCGGAGTTTTATGCTATTTTCACTCTTTCTGATAACTATCACCTTACATGGGATATATTTCAGGAGGGGCCTCTTCTGGAGTGATCTCTCTCTCTCTAGTAAATGAAGCACCATATCTTCTGATAAATAGAACAAGTATTTCACAACTGAGAGATCAAGTTAGTTGCAAGGTAAGTCTTTCCTCTTCTGAAATAGCACATTTCCTTGCATTGACTATTTTTAGCTTTCCTGTGAACAAGACATTTTCTGCCCCATCTGCTTACCGGTAATTCATCCCTGCCGCCTTGTTCATATGACACACAGTGGTGCCATTAGATAGAGCCTCTGACTAGACTCTCAGTGTTCTAAGGCAAGGTCAAATCTTCAGTCACTATTTTGCCTAATTGTTTTGTGAGAACCAAGCCCACTCCCACCTTTCAGTGTTTTTAGCCAATGAGTGAAGTCAGAACTATGACTGACATTTAGGGGAGCATAACTAGCTAAGATAATATAAAGTATGGTGACACACTCATTATTTGGAAAATAGAATTCCTGCTTCATTTTGAATCCCCTCCCCCCAATAGGGAAGTGTTTCTCTGATAGGAAAGTGATTGTAAAATTGAGAAATCCAGAATTTTATAGCTCAGCCCTATGCATGTATACTCAAAAGTAAGTCCCATTGACTTCAGTGAGACGCTGAGGTAAGTGTGCACAGGATTGCACTCTTAGTTTAGCTATGATTGGACAGAAGTATATCCGCTCCAGAACCAAAAGTAGCAGCAAACACAGGAGTTCATGCTCTTTCTAATTCAGGTCTTATCGCATGTAGAAAGTTTATTTTTCCTAAGTGTGTAAACATTTAAAAGGTTACGTTACGTAGGTGTGGAGTATATTGTAGAAGCAGCACTGTGGTGGGTGGTGAGGGTCGATCAGTTGCTTTTGCGCCCATGGATGGAGGGGTGGGGAAGAGAGGGACTCTGATGGGTGGGTGATTTTGACTACAAGAACAGCTTGAAGAGAGCTAAGCAGGGTCAAGCCTGGTTATTACTTGGATGGGAGACCCCTCCTCTAGTTTCCTGCATTGAGCAGGGGGTTGGACTCGATAGCCTTGTAGGCTCCTTCCAACTCTATGATCTATGAAAGTGTTAATCACCTCTCCCTCAGTGCTGCTTCTGCAATCAACTTTCCAGCCCCCCTGCCAGCCGCCCAGCATTTCTCTTTAAAAAGCAATAACAACCCTGAGACAACCATACGTAGTTTGAACCTCAGGGTTATGAAATGCTGCATTAAAATGCTGCAGTAGAAGTTATTACCACTTCTACTACCCCACCCCATTTGGTCACTTTCTGCCAATGGCTGGTTTGGTTTTCCAGTCAAAATTACCTCCTACGAAACGCACCTCAGGTCACATCAGAGGTCAGTTCAGTTGCCCTCTTTCTTATGGCCTTTGTTTCACACAGACTCTCAACTTGCCTTCCTATAGGCAAAAATGCATGGTGCTTATTAATGGTCAGCCCTGGTTTCATCCCTGCCTGATGGTAAGGATCTTTAGTTGGAGTTAGAAGTTAGGCTTCCTTGCTGGATTCCTTACATCATGTTCTGCAAAAAGGGGAGGGAGGGAGAGACCCCTCTTGTGATTCTCCACATTATTCCAGTCTTTCAGAGCCTGAGGTGAACCTATGGCTGCCAGCCCCACTCTTTCCCCCTCCCTCCTAATACCAGGTGTCTTTTCCCCTATCCCCCGGGCCCTAAAGTACAGTAGTTTCTGTTCCAACAGGGCTAGGGGAAAGTTTGCACACATTTAGTAACTTAGGCTGCTTAGAACTAATGCTACTCTCACCTTCCAGTGCTTTGGCTAATGAGCACTGGCATATCGGACAAGCACAAGGATATATATAAACTTTATTTTTTAATTCTCTTCAATAACTTTAAACATGCTGAGGATAGGTTCTTGTTGGTTCTGCACTGATCCATCCCCCCTCTATGTGCCCTTTAGCCCTCTCACCATAAAATGTTTTGATTATGGCTTAGATGTTTAATAAATATTGTGCTGACTTGTTAATAAACATTGTGCTTAAGAAGAGGGGTTTTTTAATAGGATAATAAGTGTCATTGTTGTAACTGAGCATTGAAAGTCCTGTGTTAATATCTTGAAATATGGAAACTATGCCTTAACTGAGGACATAGCAGCGTAGCCACTGGATAATTGGACAAATTATTTTCTTTCAGCCCCTGCTCCCACTTGTAATGTAGAATAAGAGTGACCTACCTCAAAGGGTGCTTGTAAAAATGAATGAGACAAGGAAATGATAGTCATTCTGTGTCACCAGGTTGGGATGCTGGTTTCAGTCTGACCTCTCCCGAGGAGACTGCCTGTCTCCTTTCCTTGACTGCTGTCCTCCCGAGCTGTCTCTTCTCCACAGTGGTCCACCTCTTCTGTTGATAGCATCACCCCAGCAACAGAACCTTCAGTGTTCCAGGAGCCATGGACCTCATCAGAAGGCCATTGCCCTGGAAGATCACCTTAGGACTAAATGGGCTGTATGTCTAGGTCTCTGTTTTCTGCTTCTCATTAGCCATGCTGGCTGGGTATGCTGGGTGCTGTAGGCCAGCAGCATCTGGGGACCCAAGGTTGGAGAGCTGTGGACTAAAGGTTTTCAGTTTAAATGCCATTATTGAGAACCTGGTTTCCTTCTCATTATTACTGGGCCACCTCTTTTGAAAGACAAAATTTTCTGTGCTCCCTTTGTTTTTACCAAAAAAAAACCCAAAAACATTTTATTAATCTATTAAATAAGTGCCTGCTGCTTTTCACAAAAAGAAATAGTAGCTGTGTTCACTATATGTTAAGATCCAAAATCCATATTAGTGGATTAGATACTTATTAAATACTTTTATTCGGCCAACCAAAAGATCACAAAAAAACTGAGTTTTTGAGATTTCCAGATCTCTTCATCAGGCAAAATGTTATAAAAAAAGTAGCATGGGGGGGGGGGGATGCGGGGGGGAAACTGAGTTGATGGTGGAGTCACATTGTCTGCATGTTCAGAGTCCCAAGATGGAATGGGGGAAAAGCAGGTCTGCTGACATTCAAATTAGGCTCTTCAGGTCATGTGATGGTTACAGATTTGACTTGCAGCTGCCCCTAGGGCTGCTGGGATGAAGAAAGGGAAAAATGCTGACTCCTCCATTTTTGAAAATATAAAATCCAGCTGTTCTCAGAAAGGTTTTTCATTCTGGCACACGGGCTCCTTTTACTGGTGGATCAGAGAGAAATCTGGTAGTCTTATATTAAGAAAATAGATGATTTTAGATGCTGTTCTAGGTTAAAAAAAGAAAAGTGAATTGAAGCCAAACTGGGCAGCTTTACTCAGTAGTTGGAGGGGATGAATCCTCAGAGAATAAAGTCCCAGTTTCTGGTGGCATAAAATCTTCTATCTCCAGTGCAGACTCCCACTGTAGAATGGCTAAATTCTCCAAGTCTTACAAAAAGCAAAGCTAGCCATGTTGACCATAACTAAAATTCCAAAATCCATATTAGTGTAATACCTTTATTAGTTCAACCAAAAGATCACATAAAAATGATCCCTCCTCCCCTATTCTCCCCACCTGCTTTTTATAACATCTTGCCTGTTGAAGATTCATAGATTCATAGATCATGGAGTTGGAAGGGGCCTACAAGGCCATCGAGTCCAACCCACTGCTCAGTGCAGGAAACTAGAGGAGGGGTCTCCCATCCAAGTAATAACCAGGCCTGACCCTGCTTAGCTTTCCACGCTCAGACAAGCTGAGCCAGTGTGAGCCACAGGCTCAGATCACACAAAAGAGATCTCAAGATCTTGAAAGCCTACACATTTTTCTGATCCTTCAGTTCGCCTAATAAAGGTATTACATGAATATAGATTTTGGAATTTTGCTTATAGTCACCATGGCTACCTTTGCTTTTTACTACTTCACAACCTGATGGACAGCTTCTGTATTTTTGGGGTTCACTCTGTTCTCTTGGCTGGAGCTGGACATGTGTTTGCTGCACAATCTAAATCTTGCACAGTGTCAGGCGCTACAATACAGCCTAGGCTACTTTGCAATATGGCCTTGCAGTTACGGTCACTCAGATGTGGCCAGGGCATACAAAAAACATACAAAGAGAAAAGTAATATTAAAACGTGGGGTATCTCCATCTTAAAACATTTGAAAAAAAAATGTATCGCCCTTCGTCAAAGCAGGGTACGTAGGACTTTCCCTATTTTAATCTTATAAGAATGCTGTGAGTGAAGTTGGGCTGTTAGTGATTGACCTAATGGCACCAAATATCCTTCATGGCTAAGTAGGGATTTTGAAGCTGTGTTTCCCTAGTCCACACCCAACACCATGCTGGCTATTAATTTGGGAAGCAGCCCCATCCAACTACGGTAAGTGTAAAGCTACCCTTCACACATTTTCTTGTATGCTGCATTTTTTAATGCTGCTAATCAAATATTAGGATCAGTCAAAATTCAAAGCAGGGGCCTCCTTGTTTGGTGCTCCTATCTCTGGTGGTAAGCCAATAAAAACTGCTCTTTTCTTTATAAGTAGAACTGGGCCACTGAGAAGCAGATGAACTGAGCAATCCTATAGGCCCTAGACATTGTCTAAGGGGCCATTGGATAATGGGGAGACAGCACTCCGACCTCGGAAGGGGGATTCAGAGATCTGCCGCTACCCTCCACAGCCCCCTCGTAGTCAGCATGGAAAGAACAGTTGGAAAATTGACCTTGGAGAGGGGGAAAAGGGGGCATTCCAGGGGGAGGGGAGGAGAACAAGCCATCCTGAGCCTCTTCCAGTCTCCTTCCTTCTTTCTCTGAAGTGCTGTCGCTAGATGGGTAAAAAAAGCCTGTCTAGCAAAAAACAACCAGTTGTTTTTATTTATTTATTTATTTATTATTATATTTATACCCCGCCTTTTTTCCTGCAAGGAACCCAAGACGGCTTACATAATCCTCCTCCTCTCCATTTTATCCTCACAACAACCCTGTGAGGTAGGTTAGGCTGAGAGTCAGTGATCATCAAAGATTTTCACATACTACCAGTATTAAGGGAATAGCACCATAATGCAACCAACCAGACACTTTTAACGTTTTACTACTTCTAGTATCAATTCCCATAAATCTACAACCAGAGTCTCTGATTTTCACCAGTGCATAGTTTACTTGAGTTTGTTGAGAGGACAGGGAGGCAAAGATCGCCTCCACCGCTCCTCCTGCCCTACCAGCTTCCACCCAGCAGGGCATTGGATACACAGAACCCTCTGAGGTCGGAGGCTTCCATCTCGCAGGGCGCAACCCATAGGACTTGAGCTCTAAACCACTCTGTGGGATGCCAGTGGCCACCCCTCCTACCTTACAGCTTGCAATATGCATGCATCATTTCCATTAAATAGACATTTATTTCCATTAAACTCCTTTTGGAGTTTTCCCGTTGTAGTTGATAATGGAATGTGT
Source organism: Shinisaurus crocodilurus (assembly GCA_021292165.1). Taxonomy (NCBI): domain Eukaryota; kingdom Metazoa; phylum Chordata; class Lepidosauria; order Squamata; family Shinisauridae; genus Shinisaurus; species Shinisaurus crocodilurus. Next base: position 90,595,804 of record CM037880.1, read on the forward strand.
ACAGCTTCTCATTTTTCTTTAATGTCAGTTACATTTGACCTTGTTATCCAACTAGTTTAAGACATTTAACATTTGGGCCAATTCTTCTTTTAAAAGTGCCAGTATCCTAATGCATTGCTGCTGCATCCCTGACTCCCTTTTAAGCTTCATCCTTCAAAGAATCTAACTGTAGACGTTTCCCAAATATTGTTAAGAATCCTCATGATGATAATTATGGTTGTGTAATAGGTTTGCCTTTAAATGTAATGGAAGTCTGTCTTTAGTGGACTGAGAAACCTGAAATTGCAAGTGAGTAAACAATTCATTTAGGTTAATATAGCTCCCCCCCCCCTCCTTTGCTTCTGTGCAACAGACTAGGTGAATCACTTCTCCCCCATGAACTCATCTATCGTTTCCGTGCCAACATTGTTATCAGCACAAATGAGCCATTTGAAGAAGACCTGTGGGAGGAGATTACCATTGGAACGCTGCATTTCAAGGTACAAAAAGGCCGCTGTGATAGTTTAAAGTTTGCTGGGAAAGAGAAAACAGCCATTCCTTTCAAGGGCAAAGATTAAGGCGAGAAAGTGATAGCCTGATCCAACAGAATAGCTGTCAGTTACAGCGGTCCAAACAGCAACTCGTATTACTCTGTGTACAGACGGGCTGTCCAGATTGTGGAAGTGACCTGGTGCTATGGCAGCATTCTGCAATGTCCATAGGTGCCAGTACCCTCACAGAGAACAGCCCCTCCTTGAGGCTCTCTGTCCTGTGGCCACCCACTGGCCACTGCCAACCCCTCCTCCCAATATGCTTGCCTGAGCAGGTGGTGGCAGCACTTTTGTACACTAGTTGCATGGCTCCCATCCGCAGCAGGCCGCTTCCATTGAGCATTAAGATTGTGGCTGCCTTCTTCCTGTGAAAGCTGAGTGGCTTTCATTCAGAAGCACCACCACTGTCTCAGTTGAAGATGTTAGGAGAGGGGGGTGACTGGCAGCTGCAGTGGCAGACCCGAGAAAAGAAAGAGAAGGGAGAGGAGAGTGGAGCAACTGGGCGGAAGAGAGAAATCAGTTGGGAGGAAAGCAGAGCAAGCAGGGGAAAGGGGGAGAAAACAGGGCTGGGTAGGGGTCAGGTCCAGCTCACGCTGCAAGCTTCCATAGCTGCTGTTTTGCAGAGTTTAAAGCTGCTTCCAGATGGAGGGCTCCTAGCACTAGCAATCAGAAAACATTCTGCAAGGAACAAGGTGGTAGAAGCAGTGAGAAAACACATGAGGGTCAGAGTAGAAGACGACATCTGGATTCCCCATAAACTTCCATGAATGGATAGGACAATGGTGCCATAAAAGCCTCATCTAGAAGCACCTATATATCTGTCCACAAATGTGAGGGGAACAAAAACTATTTCAAAGGGATTGGGTGTGTGAGGAAGTTTACTTGCTGAATTTTGCAAACCATCTGCAGGTTTCGCATTGCTTGTGTGTTCCGAAAAGATCAAGCGAGTTTTACTGTTAATAAATCTGTTTTAAAATTATTTATGACTTTTCTCCCAGTGTCTGCAAATTTACAATTCAAATACCCAATCATTTCCATTCCTTTTTATGTCAATGATAAAAATGCCAGGGTAATTAATTTAATTAAAACTTGACTGAAAAAGGGATGGAAATTTCCACTTCTTCCCCAATTCAAGGTTTGCTGCTTACCAGGATTTTTCTGATGCATGGAATTTATGAGTAATAGGATTATGTCAGTGCAAACCTTTGTCTTACTCAAACCTCCTACAGTCTTTCCTGTGCTGTAGGGTGGAGGCAAGGAGCCTGGAGGCAGGCAGGTAGGCAAGTAGGTCGGGAGAGAGAAAGTGATTTTGCACACACAGTGAGAGGAAGCACACATGCACACAGAGTGCAGAGAGGGGGAAGTAGTGTGCACACAGAACACGAGAGAAGACATGTGTACACAGAGAGTCTGTGGTTTTTTATTTTTTGAACTTTTTATAAAGCACCTTGGTAGACGTCAGAAAGGCAGAATAAAAATAATAAATAAATAAAATATTTATTGGTTCCTAGACTAACCAATATGATGATTATCCTTCTTGTATGCTTTTTAATTATTATTTAAATGAGTTTTTAAAATTATGATTATTTTACATTTTTATCTGACCTTTCAGCTGCAAGAATGTGCCCTCCAAGGTGCCAAACAACAATTGCATTTCAATTGTATTGTAAATTTATGTATCCAGTATTGTAATTTGATCATTAACCTATATGATGTTTTAACATATATGTGTATTTCAAAGTCTCACTAAATTCAGTCAGACATGCACATGTGGAACACAATATTCTTGGAACGCTCTACCCAAGGAAGCTTGCCTGGTGCTGGCACTGTCATCTTTTTGGTGCTAGGCAAAGATTGTAGTTATTTTCCCAGGCACTGGGGAATTAGCTATGACTGTGTTTGTTTGTGTGTGTTTGTTTATAATACTTGTGAAGGATCAGCACCTGGATCCTTTGCGTGAGTTCGGCGCTTAACGGGTTAACCAGTGCAGCGTTACAGCCCGTACAAGTGAAAGAAACCACCTAAGAGGTTTCTTACAAACAAAAGGAAACTCAGCCTTTGAACTGCCAAATAAGGCTTTTATTTATTTACTCAGGATATGGAGTGGAACTAACAGCTTTCTAGGAAATACTACAATGTCAATAAGACCTGACGTGACCTTTCAGTTTATCAATGACAGGCTCCCAGGCTAGTGCATTTGGATTAGTCAGTTACCTTAGATCAGAGACGTCACGCTAGTCAGTTTCAGCCTAACTCCGGGTCTGTCCGATCCGGGAAAGGAAACAGCTTACTCCAGCCACTGCTGGAGGGTGGTTCGTATTCAAAAGTACCCTGGGTTCCCAACAACCAACAAAAGGAGGGGAGAGGAGTTTTCTACCTCTGTGTTTCCCACTCTCCCGCCCCTTAGGTCAGGTGGGGCTATTGCCTGCCCCTTCATGTCAGGTGGGCTTATTCCTGCCCGGGAAGAAGGTGACGTATTGGATACTTTACAGCTCTTTGAGACTGCCCTGTTAGGTTGATGGTCCTTTCCTGGGTTTTGTGGATTACAAGCGAGATCCTCCATTGCTGGAATGCCGGTCTGTCTGGCTGCTTCCCTGTAACCCAATCTCCCCTTCTCGCCCCCCTCCCCTGGAGGACGGAGACTGGTGTGTGTGTGTACATGTATACAGTCATGCCTTGGATTGAGAGCATAATTCATTCCGGAAACGTGCTTGTAATCCAAAACACTCTTATATCAAAACGAAATCCCCCCCAAAAAAATTTGTACAGAGGTTTTTAATTTAAGCCATACTACAGTACTTGTATTGCAAGACGTCGCTTGTATATCAAGTCAATTTTTAAAAAATAAATATTTAAAAATTTGCTTGTCTTGCAAAACGCTCTCAAACCAAGTTACTTGCAATCCAAGGTATTACTGTACTCGTGTCAGGTTTTCTCCACAATACTTCTATATCACTGAATATAATAAAATCTCTAAACGGTTCACACTAAAATGCATATATAATACAAGACTCTTCTGGGGTCCCTTTGTGGTGTTCATTTTGGGATGTGTGGTGGTGGGGAGGGAATATTTGGGTGTTTAATATGTATTGTGGGTGGACAGTTTTAGTACTGTAGTAACATATATTTTTATTGTCACTATATTTGTATTATATTGGTTCTGGTTTAAATTGGCTTTGTTTCTGTTATATTGATTATTATTTTTTCTTCTGTATCTTTTCTTGTGCAAGTCACTTTGAGACTGCTTTTGCGGTAGGAAGTGAGGAATAAATTTAATAAAGGGGGGAATTAATTTTGTATAAAGCCAGTGTGCTTTAATTGTTAATTAAAACTTCCGTGAATACTGGACACTGTAGTATTCTTATACTGCATAATTATGGTGCTGCTAATCTAGGTAGCCTAAGTACCAGAGATAAGTTCCTCATACCACCCAGATGTTTTTGGCCTACAACTCCCAGCATGCCCCAGCCAGCATAGCTGGCTGGGGCATGCTGGGAGTTGTAGGCCAAAAACATCTGGGGACCCAAGGTTGGAGAACACTGAGCTATTGAGTTGTCTATAGGTAATGTTATATGGGTTTAAGATCCATGCCTTCCCTGCTTACCTGAGCCACAGCTTTCTTTGATCAGTAACCTGACATTAATTGAAGATATTGCAAGCTGAAAAGAAATTTCTACTTCACAGATACTTTTTCACAAAAGCAAAATGCCCTTAGTCTGCAGCATTCCCACCACTTTCCATTTCAAAGGAGAAACAAAAGCTGAATGGTTAGCATTTCAAAATGTATTTTTAAAAAATAACACTTCAAATGACGAACTTGTTTTCCTTAGAGGACGAGGGTGTGCTTCAGAACAGTGTGTAGTTTATATCTTCATTAAAAAAAAAAAAAGATCATCTAATAATTCCCTTCAATTATGTGGGCAGGGAGAGGCACGTGGCAGCTGACAGCTTCAGTTCAGCCTACAGGGCTTTCAATTTGGTATCCGGTATCGCTCCCACACACCCCAGTTCCAAGGACTCTTGGGTTTGCTTTTGCAACTCAGCCACTATCTTCTGTATGTGCCAAGATGCAGGCAAAAAGGCTCACTATCCTCTTATGGGAGTAGCAACAGAGCACTGATAAAGTTTCACCAAGGCGGCTTACATGGTCATCCTCTCCATTTTATCCTCACAACAGCCCTGTGAGGTACGTTAGTCTGAGAGTCAGTGAGTGGCCCAAAGTTACCCAGTGAGCTTCATGGCCGAGCGGGGACTAGAACCCGGCTCTACCAAGTTCCAGTTCATCACTCTAACCACTATGCCACACTGGCACGAATCTCAGTGGCCCACTCCAGTGTATGGGGTAAAATATGCCAGCAAATGGGAATGAGCTGCTGAAGAATGCAAGGGGAGAGTTCTGCCAAAGTCCTGCGATGCTATTCCTGGAGGGTGGAGGTGGATTTATAGAGCCCTTTGCCTGTCTTCCTGTTCCCACAGGAATTAGCTGTTGGGTGGAGCCGCTGTTGCTGGCCATTCAGCACTTGCTCAATTCAAATTATGACCCCTGCTAAATTACATGCCCTCTGCAGATCTAGTGTGTTCTTGCTGGAGTTGAGCCAAAACTTGCTTTTAACATTTTCCAGATTGAACTTGGTGGTCAGGGCAAAAGGATTTCCGATACAGGTTTTGCGGCTGCCTCTTCATATGATCTTACTGTGGCAGCAATAGCTCGTGCTGCTGCTAGGCGCCTTTTCTTTTTTAAATGACTTCCATTCTTTCCCAGAAAGGAAGAAAAGCATCACTTCCTTCTTCTGCATCTTCTCTCACTCTGGCATCTGGGTAGGAAGGAACATTCTTATCCACAGCAATGCCTTCTATTCTCTCTCTGATTTGGAGTTAGGATATCATTTTATTTTATTTAAAATATTTCTGTTGGAGGATATGGTTAAAAGGAGTCGGTCCTAAACTGATTAGGACAAAGCAGAGTTTCCTCCTTAAGCACAGCCTGCTTTATTGAAACTGGTTTCACCACGTGAGTTGCTAAACTCTTGTCTCTTAAGGCTATTAAAAGGAATGGAATGTCCACACAAGGTAAACTAAAGACATTTATCAGTTCTTACAGATCACTCACATATATGCAGGATACATGTAGGCAGATTAGTTTCATTGTAGAAGATCTCTGGCTGGAAGCCAGCTCTGACTTACATCCTCCATGTTGGGAGAAGGGAGAGAGCAGAGAACCACCTAACTTCCACAAAGAAGCAGGAAGTAGATAGAGAGCAGCAGAGCTCTGGCCAGAGAGGCAGGAAGTAGGGAGGAGAGGATTCTTTAGTTAACCCATTCCTCCCACTCTAATCAGTGGTTACATCACTTTGTTTATTTTAAGCAGGCAATATTACTATTTCCAACAATTTCTTGGCCGCCTTTCAGGACAGAAGCCCTCCCAAGGCTGCTTACAATATTAAAATTCATATAATTAAAAACAGATACAATAATAAGACAGCAAACATTCATAAAACAACAGACACCAGCAACAAAACGTTACTAAAATCCTCCAGCATAATTGCAGCTTCAACCCAGAACAGTCTGATAAAATATAATCAGGGAAAGGCCAGAGTAAACCAATAGGTCTTCAGGGCCTTCCAAAAAGCCTGCCGTGATGGGGCATGGCCAGCCCCCAGTGGCAACCCATTCCGCTACTGTAGAAAAGGCTCCCATGTACTTGCCCATCTAACTACCCTCACAGGTGGGTAAGTGAGAAGGGCCTCTGTTGCTGATCTTAAAGTGTGGGAAAGCTGATAAGGGTGAAGGTGGTCCTTCAAGTAATTCGATCCCAGACTGTTTTAAGGCTTTAAATTAAAGGTCAAAAGTGACCTCAGAGTGATGGCAGGAGCAGGAGCCAATGCTTCCTTCCTATCAGGGCAGGGATGGAAGGAATTCTGGAAAACAAACAAAAGCACCCTGTAGCAGAAGGACAAGTAAATGCCACTGGGAGTAAGCGGGACAACACTTTGCCCCGGTTACATTCTCCCATCCCCACATACTTGATTCTGGTAATATATGACAGAAAGAGTTGCTAGGCTCCTCCTGTCAAGGTAAAAGCAAGTGTGTTGGTGCATCCTGGTCAAGTCATGATTCCAGAGCCTTTTCTGTGCAAATTTCAGGTTATGGGGCCATGTCACCGATGTCTGGTTATTTGCATTGACCAACAAACTGGACAACGGAACAAGGAATTTCTTCAGAGCCTGGCTGCCATTAAAGATAGAAAGGTCAGTATACAAATCTCTCTTTTTTTTCTAAGGTGACTGGATATTGCAGTAGCGCCCCCCCCCCACGCCTTCCCTCACTGCTTCCTCGGCCGGCCCTGAGGACATAACGTGCAGCCTTACTGGAGTTTTTTTAAAAAATCCAAGAGGAAGGAGCTCTCCAGATGATTGTGTGTGTGCATATTTGTGTGGTGGTCTTGTTATATCTATGTATAACGATGTCCCACTTAGTCATGGCTAATTTAAGTCCCATTGATTTCAATGGGACTTCAGAGTGACTTAGTCTGGATTGAACCCTGTGTAAATAAATGAATGACCAGATGGAGACAAGGTTAATACTGCTTACTTAAACATTTCGGCTTCTGCTTTCCTCAGTTAGCACAACTGGGATTTCAAATAAGTGCTGGAAGCAAAGGTGACAGTGGTAAGAACTCTCAGGATGGAAGAATTCTATCGTGCACTTGGTGGATCATCTGTGGGTCAAAAATAAGTCCGCAAGGGTGGCCCTAATCACCTGTGGGGATGAATGGGCCTATATGAAATCCAGATCTTGCTGCTGGGTAACTGGAAGGGGAAGGAGACAGGCATTCTCATGCATTTCCTTTCATAAATCCCTTGGAGAAACTAGGATTGCTTGCTAAAAGACCGATACTGCAGTCCAGAGTATAAATCAAGGATGCAGTACCTCAGACCCTGGGGGGCAAATCTGGCCTGCCTGGGGTCCCAATCCAACCCTCCAGGGTTCCCCAGATGGCCATGTCCACTTCCCCTGCCCCCCCTTTCCCCAGACCACTAATCATTTGTGCAGCTTTCCCCCGTTTCCGAAAGATTGAAATGCCTCTCCTAAGGCTTAGTTACTGGCAGTAAGAGCTGTAAGCTAAAATAAGCTGGTATTTTGGCCCTGCCCCCTTTTGCCTTTGGTCACACCCACCACTGGAATGTGGCCCCTGAAACCTTCTCTGAAATGGAATTCGGCCCTCAAGCTGAGAAAGGTTCTGCACCCCTATTATAAGTGCACTAGAGCTAAATGGTATTTCTTCAGAAGAACATGCTCTCGAAGATGGGTTGTCACATGTCCTTGCACTTGCCTTAACAAAGAAAGAATTAACAGTCCCTGAATTCATACAGACCACCATTTAAGTACACATTGGTAGAGCCATTGATAGCCTCCTCCAGGGATTTGTCCAATGACCACACTTATCTAAAGAGTATTTGAGGGACTCCCAGATGGCTGTGATCCTGGAATATAATAATATATAATGTGGTGGTTTAGGGCCTCTCAAACTAGTGTCAGTTTTCCTCTGTGCAGTCCTAAAAGTAGTGCTGCCCCCAGAATGGTGCAGCTGTAACCTTAATTTCTGAACAGAGCAGCATGCCTATTTTCTTGTATATTTTTAAATGAATAGCTTACTTTAAAGAAAAGAAAAAAAGAGAGGCTTCAGTGGAATATGTTCGTACCAACCGTTTCTTTCACCAAGGCCTAATGTGTATATTGGATAACATTTACATTCTTTAATTTCTCTGTACATCTCATCCCACTAATGCAATTAGTCCCATGTCTGTGTGTGTGAGTAAATATGTGCTTGAAGTGACACTTTAATGTGATCTTATCTCTAGCACCTTCAACGATTAGTAGTGTTTTTCTATGTCCTTGATAGGTTTTATCAGAATAGCCAACTGCGAGCTTTGCTATTATGCATGCCTTTACAGCAGAAGTAGCTTTTTTACTTGTTTCTTTGATGAAGAGTCATGTGGAAGCGAATATTACAACCCCCCTACTGACATCAGAAGGTGGTTCATAAAGCTACATAGTTCACAGCACAGCATTCTGCTTAGTGTTTAAGCTTGTTCTGGGAACTTGCATTCTGGGGGGGGGGGGGGGAATGTCCTTGAAGTCAGCAAAGAAATATAGAGAGGTTTAGTAGTTCATGTTAATAACTTTGCAAACTGCAATCTCAAGGCTCATTTTTTAATGTTGGGACTGCAGAGTCCTTTTTTTTTTTTTAATGTGTTCTCTTCAAATTAAACTTGCTCAGGTTGAATAACAAGACAAACAGGTTTACTAAGCCTCCTGTGTACAGAATTGTTTCTAAGGGTGAAGTAGGTTATAACATTCTTAACCGCAGTCCCAGCATGCTCTTAACCTATGGTGTGAATCTGGTTTTGCAGCTTGCTTTGCTTACATATATATGGATCCACTGTCAGGCTGCAATTCAGAAGACTCTTACTAGGGAGTAAGTGCCATTGCATTCATTAGGACTTCTCAGTTAATATACTTCAGGTTGCACTGTTTGCCTTACCCTTCCATGCATACTTTCAGGCAAGTTGTTTCCAGCAGATTGTTATGCATGTGCACCTAATGTCCAAGCAGAAAGAAGTTCCAGTACTTATCTCAGGTTCAGTTTCCTTAGGAGGAGGTCACTGGAGACGTATGTAGTTTATATGATATAAGTTTTATTTACACACATATATACAGGTGGACCATAAGATGAGCGTCCGTGGCATTAACACTTCAACAGATTCCTGTGCCCCATCAGATGTCTAGGGGAGCCCATACAGAGAAATATGACAGTCCTTATATTAACAAAGTCAGGGATTAATTTTAGGTGGTGCATGAGGTAAAAAAAATCCAAATTCTAGGGATGGGTGAACATGTAATGTTTGAGCTCATTGAGGATTCTCTCGTTTCCTCCTTGAAGCTCAGTTCATCTCATTCGTGTTCCTGAGTACAAGCATATTTTTTTCTATTGGGAAAATTCGCATTTTTAAAAGTGCACATCCAAAATACGCACTTTCCCCCCATAAACTAAAACATGAAAATGTGGATTTAGGAGGGCGGAAATGCACATTTTCAGAAGTGTGCACTTGCAAACACAAGCTTGGGAAATTTTGAACGTTGCCCAAGAAATGCACTCTTGTTCACGTTTGGGGTTGCAAACAGGACACGTTTGCATGATTTGCAAACAGGAACAAAATTCTTGTATATTGCTAATATTACCTAATGTTTGGAGGGAATGGAACTCTCAGTGCAAAGTCCCTCTTCAGGGGATAGAAAAGCCTTCTTCTTGAATGGCTAAATATGGTATTTTCCAAAATGTATTTAAAAAAAAATAAAATAGCCATGCTGGTCCATGAGAAAAATCCAAAACCCACAGTTGGGCAATAGCTTTATTAGGCTTTATTGCCTTTATTAGGACCAAAGAAAATGTCACAAAAGTGTGTATGCTGTTGAAATCTCCAGAACTGTTCACCCAGCTGGGTGGTAAAGAAATCAGAGGATGGGAGAAGAAATTTTATAAAAGTCCAAAAATTTGGCCAGATGTTGTGGCCATGACGTCTGCAGTTTCAGACCCAGTCTCAAAATGGAGATTTGCAGACTGAATGAATTAGTCATTGGTAGGTGTTGCAGGTATCAGATAGGATATCATAGGATCATAGAGTTGGAAGGGGCCTACAAGGCGATCGAGTCCAACCCCCTGCTCAATGCAGGAAACTTGACCCCTAGCAATGCATTCTGGGACAGAGAAGCAATGGGTGATCTCCATTTCTGAAAACATAAGTGCCGACTGTAACTCAGATTTGCATCGTGCATTGGGCAAAACACGCGTTCCTGAGCTTTTTGTTAATTGATTTAATTTATACTTTGTTACACTAGTTTCTAGTTATGCAATGTGAGTCTACTGGAAGTTCTTACTTCAAATTGAACCATTCCTACATCATTCACTTGAAGCTGTAATCATCTGGAAAGGTTCTTCACATATTAACTCACTGACCATTTCTCAAGTTGCCAAACAAACAAGCGTTAAAGAAGAGGACGAAATTGGAAGAAATGAACTCTGTTTCTCAGCAACAGTGATCAGTAGCTTGAACATTACAGCAACATGATTTATATTCAAGTATTGGTGGATGTCAGAAGAATTGCTCATGTGGTTTAAACAATGCCCATATCTAAAGCTCTGCTGGACTGAGTCACCCACAACCTGCTGTGAGATCAAATCCCTTGCCTCCACTGCAGCTTTAGGCAGCATATAATGCAGCATTACTTCAGCTTACCCTGCAAGCTCATTAAGCAGCGTCCGGAGATATAATTTGCTTTACTAATAAAGCACTTGCAATTTATTCCTGTTCATTTCATAGATTTCATAGATTTCATAGATCATAGAGCTGGAAGGAGCCTACAAGGCTATCGAGTCCAACCCCCTGCTCAATGCAGGAAACTAGAGGAGGGGTCTCCCATCCAAGTAACAACCAGGCCTGACCCTGCTTAGCTTTCCACGCTCAGACAAGCTGAGCCAGCGTGAGCCACAGGCCTGACCTTCCCCCCGCCTTTTTTTTTTTTTTTGCATTCTCACATTCTCTCACAGAATTTCTCTCAAATGTACTATATAAGTTGGAATTGTCATTTGATTCCTTGTGAGCAAATTAGTATAATTTAGGCAAGTCTGTACTCCATGCTAAAATAAATTAAAATTCTACACTTGGGCATCAACCTCTGTGATGAGAAAAGCAAAATTCTGTGACCTGCGTTAGTCCCATGCAAATTGAGCAAGTTTGCATAATTTATCTCGATGTGCTGGCTGAATTGCTATAGGATATGGTGGAAGCCCAGCTTACACCAGCACCATGTCTTGTGTTGTGATGCACAGCTCAATGAAAGCATCGACCCACTCACTGTGAGGCAGCTGTGAAAAAAGCAAACTCCATGTTAGGGATGGTTAGGAAAGGGATTGGAAATAAAACTGGCAGTACCGTAATGCCTTCATACAAAACTTTGGTGCAATGACACTTCAAATACTGTGTACAGTTCTCATTGCCACACCTCAAAAAGAATATTGTAGTGCTGGAAGAGGTGCAGAAAAGGGCAACCTGAATGATTGGGGCTGGTTACAAAATTTGGGGCATTCTAGCTTAGAAAAGGGGTAAGGGGGGCATGAGGGAGGTTTATAAACTATGCATGTTGTGGAGAAAGTGAATAGGGAGAGGTTTTTCTCCCGTCTCCTAATATTGGAGCCAGGCAATCAAAAGAGGAGAGGAGCCATATTTCCCCCATTTCCCATGATGGGGCCTGAGCTTGCATCTCCTGCTTCCCAGCCCCACCAGCCCCTTGCAGTGAGCTACTGGAGATTGCTGCTGTCAGTTTGTGCCTGTGGCTTCCCTTTTTAGATGTCCTGGTCCCGCTTCCCTGCTTGGCCAAAGGCTCCCTCAGTGGGCTCTGAACCCTTGTCCTGAGGAGGCTCTCTGCAGCCTGCTGCCAAGGGAACTATGTAGGTTCTGTTTGATATCACTTCTTTTCTTTTGGGTGTTGTGAGCAAAAACGGTGCTTGTGATCAGCGTGTGGTATAAGGGAACTCAAACCCCTGCCTACACGGATGCCTGGGGACTCACAGCAGCTGGTTTGTTGCTGCCTTTGTCACAGGAGCTTATGGCATGGGGGCGGGGGGCTGTGGCACCATTTTGTATGTTGAGCAGGCAGAAAGTTGTCCAGGGGGGCATGTCTACATTGACATCCATGTATTGGCTTCCTCTGTGTTTGAGTGGCATGGGCGGGGGTGGGTGGGTATTGTCACTGCAACAACCTGTGATTGGTGGGCACTGGTGGTGGTGTCATGAATGCTGGGGTGGGGTGTAGCTGTTATCGTTCTGCCGCTGTGTGTGTCTTCCCCCTCCTATTCTGGTTTGGATGAGTATATTCCAGGGGTGGGCAACTTCTGAAGGTCTGGGGGCTAATTTCTGACACCCAGAACCCACTGGGGGCTGCACACACACCCTGCCACTCCAACTGCTGCCACTCCACCACCGAATTGCCACTGAATTTTGGTGGCAGGGCAGCAAAAAAGCCGCATATTTCCCCTTTACATCAAGGCGTGCGCAGAGTGCACACCCTGTTTTAATGCAAAATCATGCTCCGGGAAGCCCCAGGGGAACACTAATTTCCATTAAAACATGGTGCCTCCTCCCCACACACCTTGTTTCCAAGTGCAAGTGCAGCTGTTTTGCCACCGCTGCGCCCAATTTGGGGAGTAGGAAGGGCTGCAAGATTGCAGATGGGGCACATGCTGTCCACTTCTGGTTTATTTGGTGGGTGTTGTGCTGGTGGGTGGTAGTACATTGCTCCCCATGGCGTGATTTGTGCAGAGAGTTGCTCAGTTATTTTCATTCTGAGAGTCCCTGGAAGGTGTATAACTTATGCAGGCACTGGACCAAAGTAGACATTGCTTTATTTGCATAGTAAGCAACTGCACCTGTGGTTTTAACAAAAATTAATAGTAAGGTGGAGGGGGTTTATTTTTATCAGGACCACAGCACATGGGGGTGGGGAGATTTTAGTCTTCTCTGCCCAGCCCCGAAAATCACCCCCTGCCCTTTGTAGCAATTAGCAAGGAGAAGAAAAAGCTCCCATTGGCATTAATGGAAGCTCCCCCCCCCCCCCATATGAATGGCCTTGTGGAGGTGATTTTTTTTTCAGGTTAGCAGCTGCGGAGGGAAGAGCAAAATGTTCCCTCCGTGTGTGTGTGTGTGTGTGTGTGTGTGTGTGTGTGTCCCTCCGTGTGTGTGTGTGTGTGTCCCTCCGTGTGTGTGTGTGTGTGTGTGCGTGCGTGCGTGCGTGCATGCGCGCACCCCTCAGGCATGGTTACTTTAACTGCATGGTAAGCAGTGTTTGTTTTGGCCCTTACCTGGCCATCTCTTGGCCTTCTGAGATTTCAGCAAACTCTTTGCCCGCACACAAGGGCTCGACATTTGCACTTTTAAAAATGGAAGCTAAGGGGCCTTCTATGGCAAATACAGTACTACTGTGCGCCCTCAGAATCTCAGGATGTGCTAAATCTAAATTAGGCAAGGAGAAAAAGAAGTGGTTCTAAACATCTTAAGTGACCTGGCCACTAGTTACTGTGGATCAGGGCTCTCCAACCTTGTGTCCCCAGATGTTGCTGGCCTCCAGCTCCCAGCATACCAAGCCAGCATGGCTAATGGCAAGGGATTCTGGGAGCTGTAGCTGTAGCAACATCTGGGGACCCAAGGTTGGAGAGCCCTGCTATAGATATTGGAATTTAGTTTATCCAGCTGGAGTCATTGCAATTTGCTATTGTGCGATTTATTGGGTGTTTGATCTTCTAGACTTACGACTATGTTGTTGTTTTTTCAGACTAACTTCGGAATATACCTGATGAATCATCCTGGAACACAGTTTTCCTTTCCAGATGCCTTGTCAGTGGGATCTCAGGTACTTCCAGTGGTCAAGAACATCATCACGTCATCACCATCTGCTGAAGAGCAAAAGTTAGGATGACTTCAGACTGTTCATATTTGTTCTGAACGTTGAAAACTTTCTTCAATACCATTAATAAAATGACAATTGTTTGTGAACCATCAGTAATTACATGCCATATCTAATCTTGTAGGACAGGTGCAAAACACACACACACACACACCTTATTGCAGGATGATAATACTGAGTACTGAATTTAAAGTTGTCACACACCACTTAGATGCAAACTTGGTATGGGTGGGATAGAAAAATGCAAAAAAAATTGAAGGCTCTATGAAGTTGCAGGAAATCCAGTTAAGTTTCTCAAAAAGGTAAAGGATACAAAATGCCCCCCGCCCGGTAAATGGATGGCTATTCTGAAACTCTTGCGTTTGCATGCTAGAACGATAGATGGAAATAGCTGTTTCTACACAATTAGCATGGAAATGAACGGGATCTACTGAGAATCAAATCCATTCCTAACTGCATAGCCCTACCCTAGTTTCACACTCTTGTTCATGCTAGAACACCTAGCCTGTTTGGGACTACAACACCAAGGACTCCTGGCCATTAGCCATGCTGGCTGGGTCTGATGGGAGTTGCAATCCACAACAGCTGGAGAGCATCAGGTTGGAGAAGGCTGCAGTAGAGTGACCTAACAGCTGAAACGGAGGAGCTGTTGTATATACTTAAGCCCTGTTCAAATGTTCTGATACTGGGTACAGCACACCCATGCATTTTGTTATGCACACATACTTGGTTGCTTAAAGTCACATTCCATGACATTTAAAAGCCTATACAGATTTGGAGAAAATCCTCCGAATGGGGAATTTCACAGCACTAATGCAGAAGACTGTTTATATCAAGCTGCAACATAGTTTAGCAGGCCTGCAGACCTCAGCTCACCCCCCTAGTATAGACTACATTGGATCCTGAAACAACCAAAGTCAACTCTTAAAGCAGTGTTCTCCAACCTTGGGTCCCCAGATGTTTTTGGCCTACAACCCAGCATGCCCCAGCCAGCTGGGACTGATAGAAGCTGAAGTCCAAAACATCTTGATGGCACCAGGTAATAGAAGGCTGGGGTAGAAGGATTACTATTTCTTTAAGACGCTGGCTGGGGCATACTGGGAGTTGTAGGCCAAAAACATCTGGGGACCCAAGGTTGGAGAACACTGTCTTAAAGAAATAGTAATCCTTCTACCCCAGCCTTCTGTTACCTGGTGCCGTCAAGATATTTTGGACTTCAACTTCTATCAGTCCCAGCTGGCATGGCCAATGGTCAGGGATGGTGGTAATTGTAGTCCAAAACACCTGGAAGGCACCAGGTTGGAGAAAGCTGTTCTACCTCATGTTCCATACACCACAAAGAGAAGAAAGTATAGGACATAGTGTGAGATGTGAGTGTTATTGAACAGACTGGAAACAGCAATAACAACGTTATCAAATTTAATTTATATGTAAGTCAAAAATTGTCAAGGAAGTCCAACATAGTAATGTTTGACTTCTGAAGCAGAAACTTCTCAAAAATGAGGGAACTGGTAAGGAAGTTAAAAGGGAATGGCAAGAGGGTCAAATCTCTCCAGAATGCTTGGGGGTTACTCAGAACAACAGTAAAAGCTCTGCTAAAATGTATGCCACAGATCAGGAAAGGTAGCACCAAGTCCAAGAGGTCACCAGCATAGTTAAGCAGTGTTAAGAATATTACCGGAGATAAGAAGGCTTCCTTCAGAAAATGGAAGTGTTGTCCAAATGAGAACAACAATAAGGAACACAAACTATAAAATCATAGGCAATAACAATAAACCAGTCAAGAGACTAAGATTACTAGGCAGGCTGTTTAAGCAGCAATAATTTTACAAAGTTCATTTTAAATGAAGCATAGTGATGCACTAAGCACAGTTACAAAGACTTCTTAGATCACAATCAATCTATTTTTCTGTAATATCCGTGACACCAAATTCACATATTCTTGGAAGAGGGGATTCACATATTCTCTCATCTTCTCTGTTTTGTCCTTGATTCATGAGCTGTTTCGTTCCTCCTGTTCACAATAAGGTTTTATCACCAAAAGTATAATAAGAGATTGTATCCTTCGCTTGCAGTGTTTGGGGACTGTACCTTTCTATCTGTAAATGGTATTGCAGCCTTAACATACTGTCAGTGTAGTGTTATGCATGTTTACTGCCTAGTAAGTTCCACTATGTTCAATGGAACTCACTCCCCAGGAGCAGCACAGGATTGAAGCCTGCATGCCATGTGGAGAGTCCTCCTATTCTGATCTATTATCTTATAGTAACAAAACTAATTCATTAGATATGTGTGGATTCGCACCAGTTTTCCCCACAGGTATTTCACAGTAATCTGGAGCTTGTTAAGTGTAAAGCAAAGAATATGTTAGTAGAGATTGTCTGTGACACTTCATTTGAGTGACTTACCTGACCCAATTGGAATAGTTGAATGGAATGGAGAGCTTTATTTAGCTACAGCCACAATGTAATGCTGAGAAAATTCCCAGTGTAAATTGAGATACTTCCCCCCCCCCCAAATGAAAAATCAGACTGGGACTCGGGAGATCCGGGTTCTAGTCCCCACTCGGCCATGAAACTCAGTGGGTGACTTTGGGCCAGCCACTGACTCTCAGCCTAACCTACCTCCCAGGGTTTATTTATTTATTATATTTAGACCCCGCCTTTGTGAGGATAAAATGGAGAGGAGGAGGATTATGTAAGCTGCCTTGGGTTCCTTGCAGGAAAAAAGGCGGGGTATAAATATAATAAATAAATAAATGGCATTGCATTCTGCTTTGCAAGGATGATTATGATGATGATCATGATCATGATTATTATTTCCATTTCTATACCACCCAATAGCTGAAGCTCTCTGGGTGGTTTACAGCTACATATAATAAATTAACAAAAGGCAGTCTCTGCCCGCAGGCTTACAATCTAAAAAGACACGACACACAAGGAAAAAGGAATGGGGAGGGAAGAAGGGGGAAATTAATTAATACTTCTGGCAGGGCGGATGGAAT
This sequence comes from Shinisaurus crocodilurus, assembly GCA_021292165.1. Classification (NCBI taxonomy): domain Eukaryota; kingdom Metazoa; phylum Chordata; class Lepidosauria; order Squamata; family Shinisauridae; genus Shinisaurus; species Shinisaurus crocodilurus. The sequence goes on from CM037880.1 coordinate 90,612,859, forward strand.
GGCCCTACATTCCCTCTCATCTCCCTCCTCTCAGCCTGCTGGAATGGGTGCTGGGTGTGACAGTTGAGGGCGGCCTTTCGGTAGGGCGGGTGGAATGGCCCTGCACTCCCTCTCATCTCCCTCCTCACAGCCTGCTGTTTAGCACTGAATATTCTCCAGATATTTTAAAAACTCATTTATTTGCCAGATATCTGGGATCTATAGTTGATATCTTGTGATATTTGATTTCAAGATTTTATATGTAGGTGTAATAATATTTGTTAGTATGTGCGATAATATCTGAAAACATTTGATAGAAGGCATGAAATGAGAATAGTATATGACAGCTGACAACTTATAAGATTACATATTTGATGCCTGCCAAAATAGTCAAAAGTTGCCAACAAATGATGATGTGCAAATGAGAAGTTCAAATGTTGAGGTAAAATTTCACTCAAAATGTGATTTTTCAATCTTACATTTTTTAATTCATATTTTGAGTGAAAAATTGGAAATTTTGCCAGATTTCAAATATTAGAAAATATTTGTGTCGGCTCTACTCTTGTTCTAAAACATATTATTAATTTATTCTGTGGAGTCATATAATTAAACTGACATCTTGATTGTAAATATATTTACCTGGAAGCAATTCCTTACAAAGAATTTATTTCCAAGTAAGGGTATTTAGAATTTAAATCACAGTGACTAGTTAGTCCTAAATCAATAAGTAGATGATATAGTTTTGCAAAGTTTCGATTTGTTAACTTATTCCCTGGGGCCAGACTGCTCGAGGTTGCTTCAGACCTAGGCAAGATCAGATATTTCCCACTTGAGCCCTCCCTCCCTATTTCTGGCGCCCCCTTTAGCCCTGCGCCCTAGGCAGCTGCCTAGTTGGCCTAATGGTAGCACCGGCCCTGTTCAGACTCTTACCTTTATTTATTAATGAGGCGTTTATGCTATCAGATTGTTTGGATCCAGGGATGCTGGAACTGGAACCTCCATTCAGGTTTGCATCTCTAAGCTACAAAGTCAACATTCCTTACAGAACTCCTAAAGGTCCAAGTGTGTTGTGCTCCTCCGCATCTGGGTTGGTCAACCAAGCAACTGCATTTTTTTTGGCAGCAATGGGTGGGGCCAGCAGCTGTCTGTTGCCTGGGATGCTTTGTGTGGCAGCATAATGAGGCTGCCTGTGAGCTCTGTGGCAACACTAAGATGTTTTCAAAGCACCTCCCAGGCAACCTCTGTGAGGGAGCAGGTGTCAGCATCACAAAGCATCTCAACATGTCATGTGCTGACTGTCAGGCCCAGAGGTCAAAGTTTAGAAAGCAAAGCAAGGCTGGATGAGGTGAGGCAATGAGGTGATTGATTATTGCTCAATCAGAGTGCAAGCCATATCTGTGATCTTTATTGGGGCCAGGCCTTATCAAGTGACCTGCTCTGCTGAATTCCCCCCTGCCACCAATGTCATAGAGATCGCCCTTTCCCTGCTGTTGCTAGCAGCGAGGAAAGAGCAGTCTCAGGATTCCTGGGGAGGGGGTGGAGAGAAGGCTCTCCACTCGCTCCCAGCAAGGAAAGGGGGCTGCTCCTGAGAGATGAGAATGTTGAAATGTTGAATGTTGAAATGTCAGCCTCGGTAATTGAAGCATTTTCATGTTTTTGTCATTTCCAAAATTATCCTGATTTATTTATTTTTTAGGTTAAGAAATGTTTACTCAGAGAGTTAAACAAAAGCACAATGGCTAATAATTTGAATCGTTTTAGAAAGTTCTTGAGGGTGGGGGTTCCTCATTCTGCCACTAGATGGCAAACTTCCTCTTTCCTATAAATCTCCTTTATCTTTATACCAAAAAGCAAACATAGCTGTTTTGGCCTTAAGAAAAATTCCAAAATCCATATTAGGGCATTACCTTTGTTAGGCCAACCCAACTCAAAGGTCACAAACTTGTGTGCAAGCTTTTGAATTTTCCAGGACTCATAATCAGAACTCATCAAAGCAAAAGTAGGTGGGAGGTGAGGAGGAAAAACCTGACTGGTGTTAAAGCCATGGAGTCAGCATTTAGTCATAGTCTTAAAATGGAATGTGAAAGGAGGTTGCAAACATTCAAATTAGGCTCTGTTAGGTGCACCTAGGACTGTTCTTGGGGTTGCTGGGATGAAGAAACAAATGATGATTGATTTTTGACAATATAAAATCCAGCTGCTACCCAGATCTGTCTCCTCAGTATAGGATTATTGGCCTTCATTTGTTTTATTTCATGTATTGTTCTTCCACTATCCACTTTCTGTTTCCCTCTCTCTTTTCCCCCCTCCAAAGGACAGTTGTAGCGTTGCTGGCGCATAAATTGAACCCGAAGAGGAGTGATCGCTTTGCTTTAGCCACAGTGGGGGGGGGACGGGGACTGTGGACTGTGGAAAGTAGAATTGCAGGCTTTCATTTTTAAAAGGTATCTGCCTATTTTACATGCAGAAATGTAAGGAAAGGCATAAGTACCTATTTTACCCTATTGCTCAGTAAGCAAAAATTGTTCAGTAAAACAAACAAACAAACAAAAACCTGCTCCCACCTTCAGATGTTGTGCCCCACTGAGTGCAAAGCCCTAGGGATAACAGATAGCAATTTTCAGTGTTATAGAATTATTAAGAATCTAGTTAATTATTAGGATTTAGTTAAGGTGAGTTGCAAAAACAACGACAACAAGAAGGTCCCTCCATTATACACCTCAAAATTCTACTGCTTATACAAATGACACCTATTGAGCTAATAACTTGAAACTTGGTATCTGTGATCTGTCTGATGAGGTCTAGAATTGTGCAAAAATTTCAAACCAATCCGATGCAAATTCCCACAGGCACGGCAAGTTAAAAAGTGCTGGGAATTGACACATTTGTCCTTTTTACTCCAAGCTGTGGCTTGGCATATTATATATTTCTTTCAAATTTTGGTGACAACTACTGATGTATATTATTCAAGCTTGTTGAGTAGGTGTGCCTTTCATTGGTTTGGTGAAGTTCTAAGCAGTGGTTCCAGAGTTACTAAGATTTTTCAGCCCCATGAAAACCAACTGCTGGCAAAGTTATGCCTGGCATGTCAGTTTCACTTTGAAGCTAGAATGCTGCCATTATGCCAAGGTTTTCAGAGGAATTCTATTACAGAGGACTTCTGTGTTGCAAGGCCTTTTCCTTTAGTTATGGAATGTGACCACATGTTGAGACTACATGTTACTACATGGATTGGGACCCTCATATGGATCAGGCCCCCTATGCCTCCAATTTAAATTGCCCCAAAGGCATCCAGTTATAATGTAAATTGCAGGCATAGGTCATAGCCCCTACCCGCAACCAGCATTCACACGTTACAGTGAACATGCATTCACACTTGATGTACACTCATTAAGATGGTTGTGAGAATCTAGCCCCATTCAGTCATTCTCATCATGTGTAAGCTCTACTCATGAGAAAAGGAAGTGGGGATGAGTTCGCTGGCTCCAGCCCAGCCCCTCCCTTGCCGTTCTCATCACTTTCTACACGTGGATGGTGACTCTCTGCAGAGGACAGTCTCCTCTATCCATGGAAGTTCTACCAGGGGATTTTAGGATCCTGATTCTTGAGATGAAATCATTATTACCATTAGTTAAGTATTTATAATCCCATTTATATTGGTAAACTTGCAAGAAAGCAGATTCAAGTACATTGGGGAGAGGGTAGGATTGCCAATGCTGTAATTATACATTTCCTTTTCAAAATTTCAGGAAAAGAGAGGGAGCGCAGGGCAGGGCCGTTCCACCAGCCCTGCTGAAAGGCCTCCCTCATGAAGGCTCCTCCTCCCCCAACTGTCACCAGCAGCCGCCATTCCAGTGGGATGTACAGTGGGAGATGAGAGGGAGCGCAGGGCAATTCCACCAACCCTGTCAGAAGAATTGATTAATCCCCCCCTTCTTCCCTCCCTATTCCTTTTTCCTTGTGTGTCGTGTCTTTTTTTAAATTATTTATTGTAAGCCTGCCGGCAGGGACTGTCTTGTTTAATTGATTATATGTAAGCTGCTCTGGGAGCCTTTTTGGCTGAGGAGCGACATTAAAATATTTCAAACAAACAATAAAAACCAGGGAAATTCAATTATCATAAAACCTGTCGGTTTAAGACCACAGATAAGGCTATCTCATATTGGCTCAAGCTTCACCAAGCCAGGAAATTAGAAGCCAAGGCTGATGCCTTAACTGATATACCTCGTGATCAGTGATGATGTTGTGCAATGTCACAAACTGTGTTTGCTTACAATTTACCCTCCATGCACCCACACTTTTCCTTGGTCAGCAAAGGTGTCCCATGTTGTCCTGGCCCTGCATTGCCTTATAAAGCATCTTGCCTTACTGCTAGAAGAGGGCTCCCTCTCACTGTTCAACCCATCCTGCCAGCTACTGAGGTAAGCAACAAACAGGCCTGGGTCAACTCAAGAGAGGAGTCCTCTAGCAGTTACAGCTCAGCTCAGATGCTTCATAAGCAATACAGGGCCAGAACAACATGGGGGCATCTTCGAAAGACCAAGGAAAAGTGTGAGTGTGTGTGTGTGGGGGGGGGGGTAAGCAAGCACAATTGGTGACACTGTTGCTTTAAAGATGTTTTTAAGATGTTTTAAAGATGTTTTAAGATGTTTTTAGGATGTTTTAAGATGTTTAATAGTATATATTGTGTTGTTTTAGTTTAGGTATTTTATATTTTCTGTTGTTCCCCGCCTCGATCTAGATGGAGAGGCGGGTAATAAATAAAATATTATTATTATTATTATTATTATTATTATTATTATTATTATTATTATTATTATTATTATTATTTTGCCTCCCCCCTGCCCCCCCCCACATATGGGCTCAGGCACTCCACAACCAATTCTGCTCTGAAGTGGGGGTCTTTCAAGTGGAGGTTGCTGCCATTCTCTCCTCCTCTGAGTCTTCATCCTCCCATGGTGCAGCTTTAAGTGCAGTGGCACTTGCTGCTTGCTTGCTCCTCTTCCCCTCTCAGCCCTTGATGGTGCCATTGCGGGAGGATGAGGAGAGGGAGGATACTCCATGGCTGGCTGGCATCCTGGCTTCTGCCCCTCATCCCCTGAGTGAGAGAACACGAAGAGCGGATGGTGACGGGGGTGGTGGTAGCTCTGCCACTAGTTGAGCCAGCTCAGTGCTTGTTGCCTCCTGGTAAGGGAGAGGAGAGTGTAGGAATTCAGAGATGGCCACCGTGTCACTCCGGGGTTGGCACCAGAAGCAATCACTGCCTTCACGTACCACTCACAGCAGCCCTACTTGAAGGCCAAGGAGGAAATGGCACTGGCAACGGATGCCAACAGTTTCTGACGTAGGTGCTCCAAGCTTATTGGGGAAGTGGACTGCAATGGCACTTACTGGCAGAGCAGGATGAAGGCAGCTAGTCACATTGGATAAGGTCAGGTCAAGGGAAATACGGCAGACTCGTGTCTGGCAAGGCCTGGTCAAGGCAGGGTTTGGCTTAGGGCAGAAGAAGCTGGGACCTTGGGCACATCACTGTGCAAAAGTTGGCTGGAGTGTTCTCACCCACGGAAGGGGTCCTGTTGCTACTGCAAATGCACAGGCCTTCTGATGGCTGGCCAGCCTAGTCCTGCTGTTGTCCCTGGCCCCTCTGAGGAGTTTCTGTGCTCTGGTGCCTGGTTCTGCAGCCCCTGGCTCCTTTCATTTGGGGTTGATGGGGGTTGCTCTGGAAGTCATTCTTCTGAATTGGAGGAGTCTGGTAAACAAATGGCCTCTGTCCTGGAAACACTCGGAGTGTTTCCCCCCGAACTGCGTCCTTGAGTGTGGATCGAGGCAAGGGAACACGACAGGTGCACTGCCTATTGGACTGGTAAAGGCCAGGTTTGGGATGAAGTCCAAGTGAGCCTGAGCTGCTGGAACTCCCTGATTCACTTGGCACAGCTGGCTCTGGTGCTGGCAGTAAGTGGGGCAATGATTGCCCATGGGGCCCCTGTGCACCAAGGCTCCACAGTGCTCTTGACATGCTGTCTGGCTCTCCCTTGCCTGCCAGAGCTAAGCTCACAAAATTGGGTCATTTGAAAATGAAAGCGGGAGTCAGCAATGCTGTTTTCAACCCCTGGGATAGGACAGACTAAAAACAAGATGCTTTCCTTCAGATGGTGGAGTGATAAAGGCCCTGAGCAGGCACATGACCCAGGTGGAGATCTGGCTGTTAATTCTGCCACACCAGAACTTAGCATTGCGTTCCTGAATTCCTGAACCCATAAGTAGGCTACCACAAGAATAGGGAAGAACTCTAAAATGTAAACTCTTTTGTAACACCACCTGGGCCCACCCAAGCGTGGGGCCAGCTCTCAGTGCACCAGTGACCACTGAAGAAAACACAGCCCTCCCATTCAACAGCCTCTGACTGCACTCGCAGTTCTGCCTCCAAAAGGAGGTCATTCCTCCAAAAAGACACTCCATTACATTCCTGCATGATAATCATGTCAGCACACATGTGGCCCGACCCCCTTATGTGGTAGCGGTGTGGGGCCACCAGAGGCAAACATCGCTGGTGTCAGCACCTGGGTCAGCTGATCATGCCATGCCGGCCCCACCAGCCCTGGTGCTGGTCACAGCAGCAGCCTTACTATTTTTTTAAAAAAACAACATTCTATGTTTTCATGTCAGGGGATGGCTAGCCGGGCATGTACGTGGTAACAGATGCTCCTTTTATTACTTTTACTTTAAAAATACATTTTCCCTTGCTACAACAAAATGGCACTTATTCCAAAGTAAATGTATTTAGCATCAGGGCTGCAGAAGCAAGTGCTAATTTATTCCTGTAGTCATAATGGTGCTATGATTTCTGTGAGTTTAAATGTGAAACTCCACATAATGCTCAGAGTATTTCTTTTCTTTGCCTTTGTCTGGTCAGGGTTGGCAAAAAGATTCAGGGGAGGGATTGCTCTAACATGTCAGGAATGTAGAAGGCTGTAAAGCATGGAATGGTGGGCAGGGGAAGAAGAGAGATGTCAATTCTGCATTTCACAAGTGAAGTAACCTGTATGGCCGTCTAATACGCCACCGCCACCACCATTCCAGGGCCTAAAATTACGTAGCCGCACTACTGCTGGACCTCAACCTTGCTTATTTATTTATTTATTTATTTATTATATTTATTTACCGCCCATCAGCCCAAAGGCTCCCTGGGCGGTTTACAAAACCCTGCTTGGCCCTGAGGAGCTGCTGTGGGAGATTCCGAGAAGCTGTTTCTGCGAGGCAGTTCTGGGGAAGAGTGGAAAATCTGAGAGAGGAAAGGGACTGGTGCAGCTACTGGCTGGAGAGTGAATAAACAGTGAGAATCAGTGAGAGAAAGCAGCAGAGCAGAGAACTACAGCCGGTGCGGCTGTAGTTCTCTGCTCTGCTGCTTATAATGCAGTTTATAATGAAGGGTGCCTTCATTATAAACTGCAGGAAGAGGGTTCCCATACACCCTTGTTTATTATAATTCAGCGCCAAGAAGCCTTCCGGATTACTCAAAAGCTGTTTGTGGCATTGGGTTATTCCTAATAAAGCGATTCTGTTGCGATTATGCTTTTTGATTTATTTTAATTAGCAAACATAGTTTCTTACAGGTATTGCTTGTTTGAGGTGTACACCTAAAAAAAAAAAAAAGTGCACCTTGAATTGAAATCATGATTGCCATTAGTGAACCCCAACCTATAATATATAGGTTGACTGGCAAGAGAGCAGATTCACATAGGAGAGTGGGATTGCCAACACTGTTAATAATAAATTTCCTTTCCACAAACCAGGGAACTTGATTGATCAAAAAAACCTCACAGAAGGATTCCTCTGGCAACACAGTATAGCTCAGATGCTTCATAAGACAATACAGGACCCAGCCAGCATGGGGCATCTTTGCTGGTCCCATAGGCACTCCATCCTCCCTCTCTGGATGTGGGCCTGAATGACCAAGGAAAAGTGTGGGTGCAGGGAGGGTTAATTCTAAGCAAGCATGATCTGTAACATTGTACAGCATCATTACTGATCATGGGGCACGTCTGTTAAGGCACCAGCATTCAGCCTTCGCTTCCAATTCCCAGCTTTGTGGAGCTTGAGCCAACATGAGATAGCCTTCACTCGGTTCTTAAACTTGCAGGTTTTTTGATAATTGAATCAATATCTGGGGTTCACTTCATCATTTTGGGCTTCACTGGGGATTGATAAGGCAGGGTCTGCGATTGTGTGGGGAGTTCAAGCGAACGTGAGTAAAACTCCCTTTCAGACCTTGCTGATTCAACACGGCAAGGTCTGAACTGGGGGGGGGGGGGCAACACATCCAGAAATGTAGGGGGCGGGGCCAGCATGCACAGCCCCTTCACTCTGCCCACGTTAAGCCCTCACACAGTCAGGTCAACACCTGAACAGGGCTTAGGCCAAACTGGTATATAAAAGAGCTATTCCATTGTGCCAAAATAATGACTTTGCAGAACGTAATATCGTCGGATTCTCAAGACAGGTACAATTTGGGCAGGGGTGACAACTGAGCTCCAGAAGCCATATTAAATATTAGCAAACAGTGGCACTGCTAGGGTTGAGGGGACCCTTGACAAAATGCTGTGCCCCCTCCCCACACTCCTGGGCGCTTCCCCCGCTTGGTTTCACTCCCTCCATGTCTTTCTTTCTCTTTGTGTTCTTTCTTTCCCCCCACCCTTTCTCCCTTTTTCTTTTCTCCTCTTACCTACTACTTCTCTTTCTCTTCCCGCACCCCACCCTCCCCCTGCCACTCTTTCTCCCTTCCCTCACCCCTCCCCTCCGCCACTCTTTGTTGCCCGCTGTGCTTGCTCTCCTCTCTCCTCAACACCCTTACCAGGCAGCAGCACTTTCTCTCCTCTCTCCCTCTCTTTCTTTAACTGTTAGAAGAGTTTGGGCATACTGCAGAGCAAAGCTGCAGTTGTGCTGGCAGTGTGTTGCTTTCCCCTGAGTGTGCCCCTGGGCCCGCATGGCCATTTTCTACAGGCCAGCTGGAGAAACGAAGGTGCCAGGCATGACTGCAGCTTCCTCTGCAGCCCACCCAAACTTTTCTAAATGTTACAGAAGGAAAGAAAAAATAAAAGGTGCTGTTGCTTGGGGAGAAAGTAAGTTCGTGGGGGGGGGGGAGTGAGTGCCAGTGAGGGGGAACCTTGGGAGGGGGAGCTTATTTGGGGACCCTAAGGACTGCAGGGTCCCAGACCTCTGCCCAGAGGTACAATACACATAAAAGGTAATGTGTATTCCTGGAAAGGTCCTCCTTCCACCACCACTCCAAATAGGTGGTGAAGAGGTGAAGAGGCAACAGAACTCCCATATGTCAGTATTTTGTCCCATATGCAGTGTAGCTTGCTCTGGGCTGGAGTGATGGCCTCTCTTAAGAGATTAATTTAATCATCTAAGTTTGGACATTTTTCAATTTTTGCAAGGGACCACAATGTCCCATTTCCTGATAATTCTAGTAAGTTATGTGGCTTGGGTTATTACGGATATATCAAATTTCAACTTTCTAGCTGAGGAGTGGACAACTTGTGGACCTCCAGATGTTTTGGCTTGCAACTCCCATCAGCCCTAGCCAGCATAGGCAATGGTAAAGGGATGATGTGTATTGTAGGCCAAAACATCTGAAGGACAAGTTGCCTGCCCCTACTAACTGGAGTAGCTTAACTATTTTAGGAATCTGTTGTCTTATTTCCATCCCACCACCTTCCCTCCAAGGAGCTCAGCCCAACCCATTGTATTCTTGCAACAAAGCTGTCAGGTGGGTCAGGTTGAGAGTGATGGACCCAAGGTTACCCAGTGAGCTTCATGGCTGAATAGGGATTTGAACCCAATTCTCCCTGCTCCTAGTCAAACGCTCTAATCATTATACCACACTAGGTGTTCTATCTATCTATCTATCTATCTATCTATCTGTGTTCTCCAACCTTGGGTCCCCAGATGTTTTTGGCCTACAACTCCCAGCTGGCTGGGGCATGCTTGGAGTTGTAGGCCAAAAACATCTGGGGACCCAAGGTTGGAGAACACTGATCTATCTATCTATCTTTTTTCAGTGGTTGGTTGGTTGGTTGGTTGGAGCCATAGCTCAGTGATAGAGCACATGTTTTGCACACAGAAGGTCCCAGGTTTGATCCCCGGCATCTCCAGGTAGGGCTAGGAACAAATCCTTCCTGAAACCCTGGAGAGGTGCTGCCAGTCAATGTTGACAATACTGAGCTATATAGCTATATGGACCAACGGCCTCACTCGGTATAAGGCAGCTTCCTGTGTTCCTACACATTAAACCCCACATTTTGAGGGAGATCTTTACAAAAGTTCCCCTTTCAGAATTTTCTAGTAATCAAGGGGTCTTGGGATACATGTGTACCACATGCTGCTTAACCATTCCAGTATGCATGTCATTCCCCATTTGGGGAGAGAAATGGCCAGATGTCCTGTTTTCAGATTTTTCTAGTAAAATGGGTGCCTTGAAATACTTAAATTTTAAGTATCAAACATGGACTAGAGTACCCTCACATTGTCAGTAGCCTAGCAAATCGGTCAGTCAGTGAATGAATGGTGACCCCCCCCCCCACACACACACACACACTTACTTTCAAGGTGGCAAACAGAAAAGCCAGATACCGGCTTGGCAAGAGAGTTAGTGCAGGCAATGGACAAAGTAGAGTGATACCTTTGCAGTTTCTCAAGGATTCTGTGCCTCCAGTTTTCTTCTTTGTCTTCATCTTCATCATCCCACCCTTCCTTTAAGAAGCTCAGGGTGCCATACATGGATCTTCTCTTATCCTCACAACAACTGTGTGAAGTAGGCTAAGTTGAAGGTCACTCAATGGGCTTCATGGCTGTCTGGGGATTTAAATATGTGTCTCCTTATTCCTAATCCAACACTAACCATTATACTGCACTGGATCTCTCCTGTATAGGTTCACCTCTTGATTTTCTGCCTTCCGCTGTGCAGCTGATAAAGGTATAAGAGCCCTGCCACAAAAAGAAAAAAAGGCTGGGGAAAAGGTGACAATTCTGAGCGAAATATTAGTTGCTTACTCCTGATGTCTGTGTTATCAGCAGCAACTGTACTGTACTGTGAATGGCCACTGTTAACAATGTGATTGCCCGTCAGTACTTTCTGCCTTTAATTTCCTTCTGACCTCACTGTCCACAATACTCCCCACCATATTAACTGTACATAAACCTGAAATTCTCTGTTAACACTTGATGCATCTGATGAAGCGGACTATAGCCCATTAAAACATGTGCCAGAATAAATGTGTTTGTCTTTTAAGGTGCCAAGAGGACTGTTGTTTTTGCTGCAACAAACTAAGACGGCCAGCCTCTGAAAATTGCTTACTCAGTTCCACGATTGTACATAGGGTAGATATAACTTGCAACGAATCAATTACAGCCTCTTCTGACACACATTACAGAGGAATTCCTGAGCCTGTTTTACAGGTTTATCTGGAGGGGAAACATTAAGACTACAACCACTGTAATTAGGGCAAGGCAGGTGTATATTCTGAGATCCACGGCAGCTATGAAGTTAGCATAAGGGACTTGGGCACTTCCACATACAGAAGGGAACTTTTTGAAGTGACCACAGAAACTTCCAATAGGGAATACAATGGTTGAGCAAGATATGTGGCTAGAATGTGCCTCTCCTCAAGAAAAAGGTAGGTTCTGCTTTATATAAGATAGAAAACTTGGCTATATAAATGTTGAAGGCAATAGCCTTGTCCAGAAAATGGGGAAGTCTTCAATCAAGTACAAACTTCTGAGCTTCTAATGTGATTATTGGGTTCACAACTCAACGGTGAAGGACTCTGGTGTGTAAGATGGAACAAAGTTTGTTGCTTTTAAAAAACAACCCTTGACCAGTTGCTTTAGCAAGGAAAGGATGGGGGGGGGGAATTGGTTTCCTCCATATTTAAATTGGGCAAGAGACTTGAGATGTTTGGAAAACATTTTTTGATATACAGCTGTAGTTTGGTAAAGAACTCTAAATATGACTTGAAATTAGGGCACAGTATGGGTAATTGTAACTGAGGTTTTTATTATTTATTAAAAATATTTACCAATATTTTAGTATTTTAATACAGAATATTTAAAATATTATGCTAATTTAAATACAGTACTTTTTTTGAAGTGACCACAATAACATGCAAAGTGTAACCTCCAATTTAGATTGTTGCAATGCACTCTACATGGGGCTGCCTTTGAAGACAGTTCAGAAGCTGCAGCTCATGCAAAATGCGTCAGCCAGATTGATAGCACAGACAAGAAGGTCTGAACATATAACACCGATTCTGGCCTGCTTGCACTGGCTGCTTGTATGTTTCTGAGCCTGATTCAAGGTGCTGGTTTTAACCTATAAAGTTTTACATGGCTCAGAACCACAATATCTGATGAAGCGCCTCTCCCAGTATGAACCTACCTGTATGCTACATTCATCATCTAAGACCCTCCCCCAGGTGCCTTCTCTGAGGAAGGCTTGGAAAGTGGCAACAAGGGAGCGGGCCTTCTCGGTGGTGCCCCCCCCCCCCGCAATTGTGGGAATGATCTCCCCAATGAGGCCCACCTGGCATCAACATTGTTATCTTTTCGGTGCCAGGTTAAGACCTTTCTCTTCTCTCAGACATTTGGCAGCATATGATGAAGTTTTAATTAGGTCCTGAATTTTTGATTATTTAAAAATATTTTAGATATGTGTCTGTGAGTGTGCTGTTTATATGCTTGTATGTAAATGGTTTTTACACTACATATAATGTATTTTTAATGCTTTTTAATCTTTGTAAACTGTCCAGAGAGCTTCAGCTATTACAGAGATGTAATTAATAAAATGAAGGAAGAGGGAAAGAGCACAATTTGTAGGAAAAGGTATCAACGGGAACCCACTGTGTGTGCTGGGGAATTCTCAGAATTAGCAAAATTTCATGTTGAGTCATATGAATGGGATAGTAAACATTTTTAGATGTAACTGCAATAATCTAGGATTAAAGGTAAAATATCTATTAATGTGGGAAATCTGGTGTACATTTCTGTATGTGTGTACAGTATTTCTTTTATTTTGTTAATTTCTCACTCCACCCCTTTCCTCAGGGTGGATAACAATAGTTTAACTGGGGTGGGTGGGTGGAAGGGACAATAAAATCACAATACCAGATTGATATATACATTGATAAGAGGAGTGGGAGAGTGTCCCAGGGACCATAAAATATGTCAGATTCCCCCTCCTGATGCTGTAGACCAGTGTTCTCCAACCTTGGGTCCCCAGATGTTTTTTGGCCTACAACTCCCAGCATGCCCCAGTCAGCATGGGGCATGGGGAATGCTGGGAGTTGTAGGCCAAAAACATTTGGGGACCCAAGGTTGGACAGCCCTGCTGTAGACATTCCTGTGACTTCAAGAAGGGGAATCCAAGATTAGATCCTTCCCCCTCCCTTGTCCGCTCACAGCTACCACAGAAAGCACTGCAATGGCTGCTCTTCTGAGGTCGCAACAGTGACCTGGGAAGACCTCAGGGAGCGTGAAAAGGGGGTGGGATGGTGGGTGGGAGAGGAGAGGCCAGGATCTGCAGGACCCTACAGCCTCTCCATCGCTGTCCCTACCCACCACTTGTAAGTGAGCTAGACAACCTTAGAGGCCCATCTAGCTGATTTCTCTCTCTCTTTTATTTTTGAGGAGGAGGAGGATGAATGGGAAGTGAAATTACCTTCATCATTCCTCCCACCCTGTATGGCTCTTGCTGGCAGGGCATAGAATAGATGGAGGGCTCTGATAGAAATACAAACTAAAATGAAATCCTGCCCTGATGTAATCTGAGTCTTGCATTTTATCAGTCATGCACAGTAGTGACTAAAATGAACAGACTTGGAGATTGCCTTGCAGGATCAGAGCCAGCGGTCCATTTTGAGCTATATTCTGTTTCCGATAGCTCCTAGTCAGGCAGACACCTCTGGGAAGTTCACAAGCAAGACATGAAGATGATAGCCTTCTATTGCTGGGGTCTCCAGGGTGGTGCCTGTGGGCACCTGTGTACCTGCAGACACCACTTATTTTTAAAGCTTTTTTTTTTTTTTAAAAAATTAATTTAAAAAAAAAAAAAAAAAAAAAACCCTGGGAGACTGGCATGCTGCAAAGTGAAGTGTGGTGCTCTAGCACCATCTTTATTTGGGCTGAAAAAAGCCATTTTGCATTTTGGACCTCAGAACCCACCTCTGCCTTGTTCATAATTTTTTTGGCAAGTTACTTTCCTTTTAGCCTCACTAGTTTGCCTTCTGGGAAATGAGTGTTTTGTGACTGGCCATGCCCATCATAGCAGCCACTTTATGAATGGTGAACCCCCCCCCCCATGGCAGCCATTTTGTAAAGTGCCTGCCCACAGCACTCTCTCGAAATTCCAAATGTGTCCACTGACCCAGAAATGTTGGAGACCCTGCCCTCTTGTTTGTTCCCAGCATCTAATATTTAGAGTTACGGCACCTCTGTATGTGGAGGCTTCCTTAAGATACCACTGCTACTTGAATTTGTCTAAATGTTTTTGAAGCCAAACAAGCCACAGGTCATCACCGCCGCCATGAAGCCTAATGTACAGTTTCACGTAAATGTTTCACAGCGTTCAAACGGTGGAATGCTTGCAGGCTACTTAAGGGGTGCCTTTCCCCAAATGTTTAGGATGTCCAGTCCTAGAAATGCATGTTTACACTGCTGGCAATGAAGAGCACGCCCACATAGTGCCTCTCCAGATGACAATCTCAAACACCTCACTGTTCCAAGTTTCATTATGAAGGTCAAAAGAGCCTGGGAAGTATTGTTTCATTTTCCCACTCTCTACATAAATTCCCCAGATTAGTCATTTTTGCATAGTTTGGCATTGATGGAATCAAATATCTGAACTTCATGTTTTTTTCAGCGGAGATAACTATAGACATGGTTTGGGGAGGGGGGGAAGTTTCTGGTCATGCAGGATTTGGGCCTTTTATAGAGAGTGCTTATAGACATGATCCATTTGTATTTTCACTGCTCGTCTCAGTTTGCAGATTGTTTACAACACCACTTAGAAAAACCTGTATGTTGTTTGAAGCACAGAAGTAGCGTGGCAACACGATTAACACACCAGTGTGCAATTTTAGCTGATGCCGGTTTGAATTTTTCCTGGAGGAGAATGGAAAGATTGCCCCCATACTCGCAGGGCTCTCCAACCTTGGGTCCCCAGATGTTGCTGGACTACAGCTCCCAGAATCCCTTGCCATTAGCCATGCTGGCTGGGTGTGCTGGGAGCTGAGGGCCAGCAACATCTGGGGAGCCAAGGTTGGAGAGCCCTGTGCTAGAGAGATGCAGCAGGGTGGCTCACTGTGCCACATGCGGTGGGAGTGCCCTTATGTACAAGCCTGTTGATGGAGTGTGCTCGATGTGATTTTGGAAATGGACTCCCAGCCCTTTGTTCCTGATCTATCACTGGCAGTATCATCTACCTCGGGAGTGTTGACCCTCGGCTTGAGGGCCAAATCCAATCCTCTGGGTTCCCCAGGTGGCCCCACCCCCTTTCCCCAGAGTACCAATCATTTAGTGATTTCCCAGCTTTGCTGTTTCCCACACCTCCCATTCTAAAAGGTTAAAATGCCTCTCCTAAGCCATAGTTACTGGCAGGAAGAGCTTTGAGCTAAACTATGCTGCTCATTTTGGCCCTGCCTCTTTTGCCCTTGGCCCCGCCCACTACTGGAATATGGGCCCAGACAGCTTTCCCGAAATTTAATCTGGCCCTCCAGCTGAAAGAGGTTCAACACCCCTGATCCATGAACATTCAAGGTCTTTCACTTCATAAGGAAATACTTACCGTAACTTCCTGCTTGCAGCTCTGTGTATGAGACTGCACACCACTGGAAATCACACTCCAGCTTTACAGTTTGCTAGAGCATGGCAGATTGCTCTGTCAGAGACACTAATTTACCACAGCAGGCTCACGAGGGGGGCTGACCAAACAGGATAACTTCATAGAAATATGGTTTCCCTTCATAATGTATATGAACAAGGCAGCTCAAGATCTCGGTCTGTTTTGGAGGAACTGGTGAAATGACTATGTAAGGCAGGTGGGGACAGACATCAGGCTGCTGGGATCTACCCCCCCCCCTTTCTAGAATCCAGAGAGCCACCAAAAGGAGGAGCCAGGTACAAAATAGTGGCTAGAACAGTGTTCTCCAACCTTGGGTCCCCAGATGTTTTTGGCCTACAACTCCCAGCATGCCCCAGCCAGGTTGGAGACACTGGGCTAGGAGATGGGTGAAGCCAGATGCAAAATGGTGGCTCAATAGGCAGAGCCAGGTACCTACCAACCCCCATGTGTCATGCACTGGGATGACCTTCATATGGAATCTACAACTGAGTTACTACAGATCAGAGATTCTAACAGCCTAATTCAGAACATCTGGGGCAGGAGGATTCCCTGTTGTTGCTATTGTTAAACAATTCGGAGTTCGAAACCCTTGCTAATCTACTGCAATCATCCAGTGATTACCAGTAGATCGTGGTCTACCTTCTGCCCACCCATAATGTAAAAACAACATCTTGTGATATGAGAACTTACACATGGGAATGGTGCTATGTATGGCGCTATGTATTAAGTTATAAGTTTACAGTTTGTTTCTTACCTGGTAAAATCCATAGTTGGGCAGACAGTGTTGTGGGTATGGCTGCATGATCTGAACCTGTCATGGATTTCAACCTGTGAGAATTTTAGATTTTGATTCAATTGTTGAGGGTGTGAAGCTTGCCAAATTTCAGATAAATAAGTGCAGGTGTTCTTGTGCTAGGTACCTTTAAATTTATATATATATTTAAAGGGATTAGCTTACCCCCCTGGGTTTTTTGGGGTGACAATCTGTATGAAAATGACATACATCATAGAGGTGCCTTAAGGGAAGAAAACTGCAAAATTGTGCTACGTACGTTTGAAGTTGATTTGGGTTGGGTGGGGGACTAAAAAGGGATTCTTTCCACCCCCCATAGTTGGTATGATATGCATACTGTACATTATAGTTGTGCCCCTACATATGTAGCATGTACACTTTCAGGCAGATATGTGTATTGTTTTTCCCCGACAAAAGGAGCCTTTCCAGTTTGGGATTTTTTAACAGGTTATTCTGTTGCCTCCCCACCCCCTCTTGTGATTTTGTGGGCAATTCACCGTGCCCTTTGTTGTGTGACTCTCTCTCTCTCTCTCTCTCTCTCTCTCTCTCTCTCTCACACACACACACCACACACACTCACACTCACACCTAGGGTAGAACTTGTTGCAACTGCCCTACTTGCAGTGGTGGAAGAGCCGAGTTCAAGGAAATTAATCAGGGCTGGTTCCAAAGGCAAGGTCAGTAGGCAGTCCGAAGTCCAAACATAGGGAGTTCCAGAGAAGAGCTACATGACCAGGGGAATACAGGGCAGGCATCCAGGAA
This sequence comes from Shinisaurus crocodilurus, assembly GCA_021292165.1. NCBI lineage: Eukaryota > Metazoa > Chordata > Lepidosauria > Squamata > Shinisauridae > Shinisaurus > Shinisaurus crocodilurus. The sequence continues at coordinate 90,630,291 of CM037880.1, forward strand.
CTGCACACAGACATTTTTCCAGCCCACTCTGCCACCCTGCCTAGAAGGCTTTTAAGCCTGACCTTCAGGGCCCCCACCCAGAGCACAGCTGCAGGCCACCCGAGGAATGGCCTGTTTGCAAGCAGAGCCTTGCTCTTGAGTATACCTTTACTCACAAGGAGTCTTTATTCCTTAGGCAGGCACTTCTGTATCTGGCAGACAGCTGAGCCTGCACCTTTAGGTGTCTGCCTCGGAGTCCAGGAGGGGGCTAACTACACCTTATTTATTTTATTATTATTTATTTTATTTATACCCCGCCTTTTTCCCTGCAAGGAACCCAAGGCGGCTTGCATAATCCTCCTCCTCCTCCTCCTCCTCCATTTTATCCTCACAACAACCCTGTGAGGTAGGTTAGGCTGAGAGTCAGTGACTGGCCCAAAGTCACCCAGTGAGTTTCACGGCCAAGCGGGGACTAGAACCCGGATCTCCGGAGTCCCAGTCCAACACTCTCACTACTACACCACACTGGCTCTCTTGTCTTGAGGGGAAGGGTCTAGGACTACCCCCTCCTGAAGCCCCAAGATCCCCCTGATCCGCCTCAAGGTCCCTAGACACAGCCTGGGGAATGGCTCCAGGTCATCCTCTGAAGAGGAGTCCTCCAGAGGGGGCATGAAAACAGCCATAAAACCCTACTTGCTTGTAAAGCCCTCAGAGCACACACGCACACCGAGAGGCAGGGGCAGGCAGGTGTCCTTCTCTGTCTTTGCTTCAGAGCGTGAAGCCCGGCTCACCACCAGCTTTACATTCAGGAGGCTCTCGCCTCACCCCCAGCTACACTCCCTGACTGACTGCCGCTTCTGTGTGGCCCCCTTAAAAGCTGCAGCCACTGCTCCAACTGCCTGAGGGAAACCCACAAGCAGGGCATGAGTACAACAGCACCATCCCGCTTGTGTTCCCCAGCAACTGGTGTACACAGGCCTACTGCCTCTGCTACTGGAGGTAGCATAGAGCCACCATGACTAGTAGCCAATGATAGCTTTGTTCTCCATGTATTTCTAACCCCCTTTGAAAGCCATGTAAGTTGGTGGCTATCACTACATCTTGTGGTAGCGAATTCCACAATTTAACTCTGCGCTACCCCATATACAGTAAAAAATGGATACATTTCCCCCTCAAGCTCTCCATATAAGAGAAATCCAGGGTGGAGAGCTGGGTGAGGGTAGTTTTGTGAATGACAGCTCTAGCTTCCAACCAGCCCGCCCCCCTTTTTACTCTCAGTCACAGCACTTTTGGGAGGGATGTAGAAGGAACATAGCAGAAACTGCTCCTGTGTTTTCACGGCACTCTGGAGAACCCCCGCACACACTTTGGTCTGGACATCTCTTGAATCTTTCCAAATTGGCCTGGTCCAGTACTGGATTCAGAATTTGTCCAAATATCCTGCACACCCTTAGTTGATTGTTGCTGCCCGTGCGGTTGTTAAATCTTGCCTGAGCTGCTTGATATCCGCCATGATCTTCCAGCCATCGTTTGTTGTTCTTGGGTGTTTGGGGGCCAGTAGGAGGCCTTCCTCATTGTCTGACTACCATTATTCGTTTTGCTCTCTCGGGCTCCATTCTCTGGATAGAGCAGAGCTCTGTAGCACTCTTAATTTGTAGGTTTTAAAAACACTGACGTGCTGTTTGTTTCTGTTAAAATTGCTGCATTGGGACCAGGAGCTCAGGGTTAACCTACCATCTTGCTGTGGTGTCACCATCCCCCAACTGGTTTGGTTTCAACAATAACATTTAAATTTATTCATTATTACATTGATATAATCTAATGTAATCAGAATGTTTTCTAGATTTTATTTTTGTTTAAGTTTATGTGTATTGCTTTGCTCTTCTATTCCTTACATTTTTTGGAGCTTTGGCTATTGAGTGGTATAGAAATGTAATTATAAATACATTAAATTAAATGATCAGAGGCGCATTTGTGGGGAGTGTGGGTGGGTGGTATGTTTAAGCAAAGAACACAAAGCAAATATTTCTTTCTAAATTAATTGAGGCTAAAGCAGGAGTTGGTGCTGTCCATGGATTAGCACACAGAGGAGAGAACTGGCCTGGCATATGAACTTACATCTAAGATAATCATATCAGCATTACTGGATTGCTTGTTCTATCATGGAAAAAGTTAGAAAGAACTGAAAGTTCCTAATGTAAACAGCCTCCACGTCCATCATAATATCTCAAAAAGGCAAAGAGCGTTCACAGAAGTAGTACGTTCAAGGCTTGGTTCACAGATGCATGGAAGCCACGTCATTGCTCTACAGCTGATTGTTGCATATTTCATGACAGGTGGGAATCTGACTGGAAACTGGAAAGAATATGAATGAAGATGTTTAGAGGCTCTAGGACAAGGGTGGGGAGCCGTTTTCATATGAAAGGCTGTTGACCACAGGAACAGTCAATCAGGTCCCACAGCTGCTGGTGGATGGAGCCAGATCTGATGGTGGATGAAGCCAGAGTCAAAAACAGGTCAAGTTTGCAGCATTGTTGACCCACAGGAAGCATCAATAATGATGGTGGATCTGATGGTAGGCAGAGCCAGGTCCAAAAGTGGATGGAGCCACAGGCAAAAACAGATGGAGTTTACAGAATTGTAGGATTACATTGCACCATCTCTCTAAGGTATGCATAACACAAAAAGAATACAGGGAAGAAGATGAAAGGATGTGTGCGTGTGTTTTTTAATGATTAAGAAGGTTTCCTGCACACACACTTTTGGTTACTGAGTGTGGATAAGCAGCAATGGTTTGAAGCTGCTGCAAACCTAATTTTGCTTTAGGGTGAATATTAGTGTTAACAGAATTAAATGGTTCAGTTCTTCTTCAGCTGTGTACAGACAATAACTTTTAAGGAATTTAGAAGTCATATTGCAAAGCTGTGATTGTCTCTGGTACACATGCATGTTTTCTTCCTGTTAGGCCATGGTCAAACCATTTTGCAGGTTTTTATAGTACTTGGAAACAGCCGAAAGAAAAATTGGTTCCCAACAGTAGGCCACCACGCAGCAGAAGATGTGTGTTCAGTTGTTGCAAGCAGCTATTTAGAGGTTCAGAACCTCAGGCCTGGTTCCCAATCCAGCCCTCTGTGGTTCCCCAGAAGGCCCCACTTCTAGCCCTGGTCCCACCCCCTTCCCCCCACCACTGATCATTTGGTGGTTTCAACAGCTTTTGTGTAGTTTTCCCCATTCTAAAAGGTTGAAATGGTTCTTCTAAGGCAGAGCTTTAAACTAAAATCTATGCAGTATTTTGGCCCAAACTCTTTTTCATTTGGCGTTGGCCCTGCCCCCTTTTGCCTTCAGCCTCACCCATCTCTGTAATGCGCCCCCCAAGAGTTTCTCTGAAATTTAACTTGGCCTTCAGGCTGAAAGATGTTAAACACCCCTGATCTATTGGATGGTAGCTTTCATATCACATTACTGGTGCTGAGTAGCATACTCATGCATTCCTTCAAAAGTTAAAAAATAATCTTAATTTTTTTTAAAAAATATGATGAATAAATTCATATCTCCTTATCTGCATGAGCATCCATTTTTCTTTGAATGTGTGTGTGCTACCCTTACCCAGCACATCCAAGAACACTTTTCTTTCAGTTTTCTTCACAACAGAAGAAATACAGTCATGTGAAAAAGAAAGTACACCCTTCTCGAGTTCCATGGTTCCACGTATCAGGACAGGCATTACTTATTGTACAGAAATAAAGCCAAGAGGGAGAAGCCATGTGGGAAAAACTAAGTACACCCTTACTGCTGCCATAGGTATGAAGAGGCTAAGGAGCAGCCAGGTGCTGCTAAGCAAATGCCCTTGATGAATTGCTCATCAGCAAGTGTGACCACCTCTGTAAAAGCTGAAGTGTCAGGAGTTTGCTGGTCTCCAGCAGTCAGGTGTGTGTTGCCACAATGCCAAGGAGAGAAGACATCAGCAATGCTCTTAGGGAAGCAATTGTTGCTGCCCATCACTCCGGGAAGGGTTATAAGGCCATTTCCAAACAATTTAAAGTCCATCATTCTATAGTGAGGAAGATTATTCACAAGTGGAAAACATTCAAGACAGTTGCCAATCTTCCCAGGAATGGACGTCCCAGCAAATTCACCCCAAGGGCAGACCATGCAATGCTCAGAGAAATTGCAAAACATCCAAGTGTTACATCTCAGGCGCTACAGGCCACAGTCAGCAGGTGCAATGTTAAAGTTCATGACAGTACAATTAGAAAAAGACTGAACAAGTATGGTTTGTATGGAAGGGTTGCCAGGAGAAAGCCTCTTCTCTCTAAAAAGAACATGGCAGCATGGCTTGGGTTTGCAAAGTTACATCTAAACAAATCACAAGCCTTCTGGAACAATGTCCTTTGGACGGACGAGACCAAAGTGGAGCTCTTTGGCCATAATGCACAGTGCCACGTTTGGCAAAAACCAAACACAGCATATCAGCACAAACATCTCTGACCAACTGTCAAGCACAGTGGTGGAGGGGTGATGATTTGGGCTTGTTTTGCAGCCAGAGGACCTGGGCACCTTGCAGTCATTGAGTCAACCATGACCTCCTCTCATCATCATCATCATCATCATCATCATCATCATCATCATCATCATCATCAGGCGATCACTCGTGACCGAGTAAGATTGTCTTCCGGGATAAAAGGAGGAAATTCTAAAGAAGATTGTGTAGACTCTAGCGATGGGTCTGTAAGTGACTGTGGAGGCCAATTCTAGATCCACACAGCTTCCCACAGTGAGGACACAGGTTACCAGATAGAAGATGGTCCTGTAAAGGATTCATTTGACGTGCTTTTCGCACAGACCTCCTCTGTATACCAAGGTATTCTAGAGTCGAATGTGAGGCCATCTGTCCGGCAGCTAAAACTTGGCCGAAATTGGGTCATGCAACAGGACAATGATCCCAAGCACACCAGCAAATCTACAACAGAATGGCTGACAAAGAAAAAAAATCAAGGTGCTGCAATGGCCCTGTCAAAGTCCAGACCTCAACCCGATTGAAATGCTGTGGCGGGACCTGAAGAGAGCTGTGCATAAACAAATGCCCGCAAACTGCAATGAACTGAAGCAATGTTGTAAAGAAGAGTGGGCCAAAATTCCTCCACAACGATGTGAGAGACTGATCACGTCATACCAAAAACGATTACTTCAAGTTATTGCTGCTAAAGGTGGTTCTACCAGTGATTGAATCATAAGGTGTACTTAGTTTTTCCCACATGGCTTCTCCATTTTGGCTGTATTTCTGTACAATACATAATACCACGGTGTCCTCTGTCATGTGTTGTTGTTCATCTGAGGTTGTCTTTACCTAATTTTGAGACCTGCTACAGGCCTGATGATTTTTTCTTCTGACCGGAGATGTTGAACCATGGAACTCGAGAAGGGTGTACTTTCTTTTTCACATGACTTTACAAAGTTCTTTTCTAGGGGGACTTTGAATGGCTTTATATTTTACCAGGACAATGTCCGCTTAATTTTATATCATGGGGAAGTATCCTAAAGTGCAGTGCTAGTTCCAGGTTTTGGGGGGCCCTTGGACAAGACACCCTCAATGGGCCCCATCCCTCAGTGAGTCTACATTCTCATCACTATTGTCACCAGCTGCTCTTGCTCCTCATCCTCTTTCTCATCCTTGCTACCCCTTCCTTGCTTGATAGGCAGAGAACCAGGGGGTGGAGTGATTGTAACTCCAAAATATCATCTTTGCTCTCAAATTTTGTAATTAGCATCAAAACCAAGAACACGTGGGTTCATTTCTGTGAGGTTTTGGAGATTTAGACATGATTTAGAAACAATGGACATTAGAATCCTGTGATAGCAGGATAATAAATAAATAAATAAATAAAATATTGATATTTTCTACATATTTTTCCTGTAGAAAAATATACTTAAAATTGCTGTATGACATTACAGCACTAGAGGGTGCAAAAGGCTCTTTCAAGCTAATCATTTCAATCTTGGTATCGGCAAGAACATATTTTATTCATATTCATAATTGTATTCAAGAAAAGCAAATGTAGCTCTTGAAAGGTGATATTTCAGTCTTTGAATTGGAAAAACGTCTGGCTGACTTATATGTTTGAGCTGCTGAGTTCAATTTGTTAAAATATCTTTAAAAGTCTGTGTTATTTGGATTTTGCTTGAAATAAAAATGACAAATGTGGCATCTTAAATACTTCCAAATTTTGTTATGGCATAAGCTTTCATGGAGTAGAGGTGACTTCATCAGATGCGCAGAGTGTGATCCTCAGTTATCAGGTACACATATGTGTAAAGGAAAACAACATTAAAATTGGAGTTAAATGTAAATGGAATGCCAAAAGTGCAGTCTGTGACAATTCAGTTAGAGCTTAAATATATATTTATTTATTATATTTATGAATCGCCCATTTGGCCAGACATCCGGCCACTCTAAATATATTTAGAGCTTAAATATATGCAAAATAATCCTTCACAGCAGCAGTAATTGGTGATAATATAATCATCTTAGCATTGCTGAGTAAATTAATACCTCTGTAGGTCAAGAAACTATTGTCTCTGTGAATGAATAAAATTTAACTTTTTGATAATTGGCACTTTCATGCTCCCGTTTCCCTTTGATGCTAATTTACATGTTCATGCTGGAGTTTCCCTTTGAAGTTCCTTTGTTCCAGGATGGTCATCTTAAGATGGGTAAAAGAGTGACCTGGTATGTTGAAATGTTCTGCTGGTTTCTGAATATTGCCATTTCTGATGTCAGATTTGTTTACATTTCTCCTTTTGCATAGGGCAGGGCTCTCCAACCTTGGGTCCCCAGATGTTGCTGGACTACAGCTCCCAGAATCCCTTGCCATTGGCCATGCTGGCTGGGTAAGCTGGGAGGTGTAGGCCAGCAACAACTGGGGACCCAAGGTTGGAGAGCCCTGGCATAGGGACTGGCCTGTCTGACCTATTTAGTATGCGAAAGGGCAGTGATGGCAGATGATAGCATGTATTGGAAGATGAGCAAGTGAATGGACCCCTGATGTTGTGGCTAACATGATTAGGTCCTGTAATAGTGTTGCTGGGAGATTATGGGGGAGACATCCATGCAACCTTTTGGGGTCATGAATAATCTGAGTCCTTAACTGAGTCGTGGTGCCCTCCAGATGTGATGAACTACAACTCCCATAATCCCCCAGCCATAATGCCTAGAAATGCCACCACCACTACCCACACACAAATTTGGGTGAACCCTCAAAATGAAACAAATAGAGACGAGCTCTAGGATCCTCTCAAACTACACAGCATAGTGTGTGTGTGTGTGTGTGTGTGTGTGTGTTGGGGTGGCGGGGAGGCATTGAGAATGTGAAAACTCTGCCTCCTACATACGTACATCATTGGTGGTTGTGACATCACTGTGGAGACAGGTACGATTTCCAGGGCCATTTCTGTATCTTCTGTCAACAAACCATAAAGCCTTAATGATTAAAGGTATATCTACAATAAAAACATATATTGGTTTTATACCAGTTTAACAATCCCGACTTCCCCCAAAGAATCTTGAAAATTATAGTTTGGTTAGGATGCTGATAATTATTTGTTGGATATCTCTTGCAAAGCCCTAAGAGAATTACAGCACAGAATTCCTTGGAGTGAAGGAATGACTTTTAACCAGTTTTAATGTCTATAGACGTGCCCTCATCAGATGTGGTGTGTGATACATGGGGCTACCTTTATATGTTGTATGTGGGACTGATCGATACAGATATGTAATGCCAGTGCTTTGTCAGCTGCACTGGCTTCCAGCCCATTTCTAAGCCCAATTCAAAGTATTGGTGTTGACCTTTAAAGCCCTAAACAGCTTGGTGGCAGAATAACTAAAGTAGGGGTGGACAGCTTGTGGCCCTCCAGGTAGTTTGGCCTACAACTCCCATCAGCCCTAGCCAGCATAGCCAATGGTGAAGGATAATGGAGATTGTAGGCCAAAACTTCTGGAGGGCCACAAGTTGCCCACCCCTGACCAAAAGGAATCTCCTCTCATATGTACCTGCACAAATCCTTAGGTCATCTTTTAAGGCCCTCCTCAGGTACCCCCGCTGAATGAATTTAGGTGAATGGCTACAAGAGAGAGCGCCTTCTCAGTTGTGGCACCCCACTTATGGAATGCCCTCCCAAAGGGGCTTGCTTACTGCCCACAGGGCCACAGTTATCTTTTTGGCACTAAAAACAGAAATTCCTTTTCTCCCATGCATTTTAGATTCTTGATTCTATAGTTTAAATTTGCCCTTAGCATGTTGGAATGGCTGCTTTTATATATATATATATATATTTCCTGTGCTGGTTGTTGTTGTTTTTATGTCTGCTGTTTTTATTCTATTATCATGTAATCTGCCCAGTCTGAGAACTTTTTGGATGGATGGATGGATAGATGGATGAGCTACATCTAATTAGGGTAGGACTTAGGTGTACATTTCACCAGGTATTTATTCAGGTACATATTGCTTGAAAAGCTAATGGTGCACACATTCCCTGTGATTCATTTGTAGAGTGGAATGCACGTTTTGGATGTCTTCTATTTTCAGAGATTGCTTCACTGTTCTGAGCAGTCTGCATGGGGGACTATGAACACCAGAGATCTTTAGATAGGCAAATTAAATCCATTTATGTCACCTATAGAATTCAGAACTCTACATATAAAGTTCTAAATTCTAAGGACTGCTTAAGATGGCTGCAAATGGCCAAAGAGTCCCAGAGGCACTTGGCTGGCAGGAAATGCCTGCTTCTTGTTTCAGTCAGGCTTATAAATCAGTGCAGGCACAAATGGATTCTTCCATGCCTGCTTGTAACATCAAAAGCTGTGGTTGCTTTGCCATTAGAAGCAAATGAGGCTAGATGCTGAAAATCAAGTGCTGGCTGAGTCGAAAAGGACTTTCTGAACAAAATGTATGAAGTTTCATGGCAGCATTTCACGCTGAATTGGCCCAGTATATTTTTCAGAATACTTCCTCTTACTGGAAGTTATGAGACACTGGAGATTCAGTGTATCCTGAGCAGACCAGACAGGCATCTTCTCATCCAGTCTCTGACAGGGTCAGCCAGTCTTAAAGGCAAATTATAGCTCTTGCCAAGGAAACCTTAAGCTAACCGTTCTCAACCCCCAGGTGTGTTAGACTGCAACTCCCATCGTTCCCAGCCAGCATGGGAATGATGGGGTTGCACTCCAACACATCTGGAAGGCACCAGGTTGGGGAAGGCTGCTTTAGATAATAGTCCTGGAGGGAACGATACCATGGCCCCTAGACATCGTCTGAGGGACTACAGGAGAGTTCAGATTCCCAGAAGCAAGGTCGCTCGGAGCTGGGAATCGGAGCTCCACCCCTTGCCCCCTCGCATCCAGTGTGGAAATAACTGTACCAGTTGCTTCCAAGGTTGAGAAAGCAACCAGAGAGGGGCAGAAGGGGGTGGAGAGAGGGTGGGGCGGGGAGGAGACTGGAGTGGCCAGGATACAAGGTATCCTGAAGCCAGTCCAGCTTCCTTCCCTCCCCCTTGGAGATGCCATTAGTAGATGGCCAAAACCAGCCATCTAGTGAAATGCAGAGCAGGAGGAGTGGGGAGGCGAAAGTGGCCTCCGCTGCTCCTCCTGCTCTGCATTGGATGAGGGTGAGCCTCCGAGTTTGGAGGCTCCTGCTCATCTCCATAGGATTGCACCCTAATTAGTTGATTTTAAGTTCACCAAAACCGTTTCAAATGTTAGGTCAGGAAAACTGCACTGGGGAGAGCGGCACAGCTTCCTTGACCCAAGGCATACACAGCTGCTGGTTTTTATTTTTATTTTAAAATGGACAATTCTATCATGGATCTATGTCATATCCAGTTAAGCTCTTCATCAAGATGCTGCAGATTTCAGCATTCCTTCCTCTTTTCCTGCTCTGATGTTTTTCTGATGGTGCCAAGAACAGCAGAAGCTGGGTGGCCACAGGGAATGCTTTTTTTGGTCTAACGCTAACGTAAGCTGCCCAGAGAACATATATTGAAGGGCATCCATATACAGGCATACCTTGTTTTATTGCGCTTTGCTTTATTGCGCTTCGCAGATATTGTGGTTTTTACAAATTGAAGGTTTGTGGCAACCCTGCATTGAGCAGGTGTATCGGTGACATTTTTCCAACAGCATTTGCTCACTTCTTGTCTCTGTGTCATATTTTTTTAGCAATAAAAGTATTTTTTTAATTAAGGTATGTACTTTTTTTTTATAGACATAATACTATTTCACACTTAATAGACTGCAGTATGGTGTAAACACAACTTTTATATGCACTGGGAAACCAAAAAAATTTGTGTGACTCGCTTTATTGCGATATTTGCTTTATTGTGGTGGTCTGGAACCAAACCCGCAATATCTCTGAGGTATGCCTGTAAATATGCTAAATAAAAATAATGTAATTAATTCAGCTGTGGTAAGGGGGAGATTTCCTTATGAAGGGAATTGTGACGAAGACTGAACTGTGAGTGAGGCTCTTAAACTGTACTGCAGGAAGCAGAAATGTAACCATTTATGTAAATAGTTTCTGTAAATTTCTTGTTTTCCACCAACAAAAGAGCCTGCTTGGTTCACTCAGGGTGGACAGTTTTAAGTTAACGGTTGGATTTTATATTTAAAAAAATGGAGGAGTGACAATTGCCTTCTACTTTCTTGCACCCACTAGTCCTAGGGGCACTGAAACCTGAAACCCTCACATCACCTGGCAGAGCCCAATCTGAATGTCTGCAAACCCTCCTCCTCCATATTATCTTAAGACTCTGACTATGCAGGCATCATGACTGCAACATCCAGTCAGACTCCCACTCCCTCCTACCCCCCCAACCTGGTTTTTGGAACATCTTGCCTGATGAAGAGATCTTGAGATCTCAAAAGCTTGCACATTTTTGGTGATCTTTGAGTTTGTCTAATGAAGTATTACACTATACAGTATGGGTTTTGGAACATTGCTATAATATAAGGTAACCCAGGGGTAGGCAACGTGGGGCCCGCAGGCAACAATGCATCCCCCGGACACCTTTCTTGGTGCCCAGCAAAGTGCCCAACCATTGGGGATGTCATAAAATTCAGCAATGATTCCTTATACTCCACCCAAGACTCTGCCCATGTTCGGTGGCCAGGAATGTATGCACACACTTTCACCTAAACCAACCTGCCCCAGCAGAATTTCTTGGGCCCCATCCAGATATTTTTTTTTGATACCTGTCATCAGTCTAGGACAGGGGGTGTTGAACTTCTTTCAGCCCGAATGCCGAATTCCATTTTGGAGAAGCTCCCAGGGGGCGCATTCCAGCATTGGATGTGGCCAGAATACCAGTATATTTTCGCTTAAAGCTTCTTACTGCCAGGCACTGAGCCTTAGGAGAGGCATTTGGATGTTTTAGAATGGGGGGGGGGGACTACACAAAAGCTGGGAAACCACCAAACGATTGGCAGCTGGGAGAAAGGGGTGGGGCCAAGAGAAGAGGGCATGGCCATTGCGGGAACCCCAGTTGGCTGGATTGGGACTGCAGGTAGGCTAGATTTGGCCTGTGGGTGTGAGGTTCAGCACCCCTGGTCTAGGGGCTACAACAATCCTCTGCAACCCCCCTTTTCCATTGTCAGTGGCCATTACAAACCTCCTGATTCACTTGCCTCCGACCTATGCCCTTCCAGGCACATGCAGAGTTGCTCATGATGTGACACCCCACCCAACTCTGGCTTACTCTTCCTTCTCTTTGCTCTACTCCTCCTATCTGTGTAAGAGACAGTCTGTCCCAGACTCCCTGTTTCTCTGCACCTGTGGCCAGTTTTCAATTCCAGGAACAGCTCTTCTATTGAATTCTAATTGTACTTGTTTTCTGAACTGCAAGATAGGTGGGGAAATAATCTGAACATGTACACGCTGGCTCAGCTTGTCTGAGTGTGGAAAGCTAAGCAGGGTCAAGCCTGGTTATTACTTGGATGGGAGACCCCTCCTCTAGTTTCCTGCATTGAGCAGGGGGTTGGACTTGATAGCCTTGTAGGCTCCTTCCAACTCTATGATCTATGAAATCTATGAAACCTTTCCTGCACCCTTGAGTAACCACAGACTGCCCTCACACATACAGTATTGGGGAGAAGGGTGTCTAGGTCGGAAGGGTGACTTCTAGTAGGCACGTCTAATTTTACAAATTAAGCAGTGATGACACCTAATCATTTAAGTAGGGCGTTCGTTGGATTTGAGGGACTTTGAGAGTTAACGGGCTAGCAATATGAACTGCAATCCTTATTCTCAGACCCAAATATAGAAGTGCATCATCCTGTCTTGAGTACACATTTTTAAAATGCAGCATTCTGAAAATCAATTACTCTAATTCAGTTGCTGCTTCTTCAATCCCCTGACTCATGGCCTAATTTTTTATTCATCTTCCCCTGTAGGTATTTTATAACTGGAGATGCCACTAGGGTGGAACTGCCCATAAGGCCTGTATGTTCCAGGAATAGCCACTTAACTGAATGGAGCATGGGTTTTCTTCTTTACATTCATTGTGACCTTCAGATGAAAACTCCTCTCCTCCCTCTCTCTCACACACACCCCACCTCCCTTTTTTAAAAGCATGGTGATAAATGGGTTGCTTTGAGAGGAAAGTACTGATAGTGCAGGTGGTACGATCGGTTGTTGATCTCCATGTATGGAGCATATGTTCCAACATTCTTGTGTACTACTTGTAACACCCCCTTTCCCACACCAAAGAGCACTGCCTGAGTGCTGCTCCCCCCTCTCTCCCCTATTAACCGTTGCTGAAGGCATTTCACCTGCTCTATGCTGTGTTCACTTACTTTGCAGCCACGTATATCTGGCACTTAAAAGCCAAGAGGGCTTTGTTCTTTGGGTCAAAATATATTATAGGGAAGTGTTACTACATGATCACAGGCTATTATCTGAAAGACTGACTTCTCCCCTGCAAACCTACTAAGGTCATCAGCTGAGGTCCTGCTCCAGCCGGTGCCCCACGCTTCTCAGATTAGTTGGGTGGCTACCAAGGACACAGCCTTTTCTGTGCCCTGAGTGTGGAACGCCTTCCCTAAACATGTTTACCTAGGCACCACTTTCCTTTATTATAGACTCCGTGCAAAAGCAGCTTTGTTGCTCAGGCTTTTAATGGCATATAATAATGCTGTTTATCATGTGGATGCTGTGCTGCTGATTTCACTTGTTCTCAGTTGCTTTGTATTTTTGGCATAGTGGTTAGAGTGTTGGACTGGGACTCAGGAGATCCGGGTTCTAGTCCTCGCTTGGCCATGAAACTCACTGGGTGACTTTGGGCCAGTCACTGCCTCAGCCTAACCTACCTCACAGGGTTGTTGTGAGGATAAAATGGAGAGGAGGTGGATTATGTAAGCCGCCTTGGGTTTGTTGCAGGAAAAGGCGGGGTATAAATATAATAAATAAATAAATCTCCTGGAAGTTGCCTGAGAGATAATTTGATCGTAAGAGCATATAAATCTTTACAATTAACTAATTGGCCTATAAGAATATAAGAAGAGCCATATTAGATCAGACCAAAGGCCTATCTAGCCCAGCATACGCTTGCTCAGCTTGTCTGAGTGTGGAAAGCTAAGCAGGGTCAGGCCTGGTTATTACTTGAATGGGAGACCCCTCCTCTAGTTTCCTGCATTGAGCAGGGGATTGGACTCGATGGCCTGGTAGGCCCCTTCCAACTCTATGATTCTATGATCCTATGAACCAGCTGTCCAAAGGGGAAGCCCACAAGCAAGAGATCAATGCAAAAGCTCATGTTTCCCAGCAACTGGCATACAGAAGTATACTGCCTGATACTGGAGGTAATATACTGTATAGCCAGACTAGTAGCCACATAGCCTTATCCTCAATGATTCATCTAATCCCCGTTTAAAACCATTCAAGCAGGTGGCCATTACACTTTGTGGTAGTGAACTCCATAGTTTTGCCATGTGCTGTGTAAAGAAGTACTTTATTTTATCTGTCCTGAATTGCCCACCATTCAGCTTTATGGGATGACCCCAGGTTTTAGTATTTTGAGAAAGGGGGGGGGGAATTATCTGTATCCACTTCTCCCACACCATGCATAATTTTATACACCTCTATCATGTCTCCCCTTACTATCCTTTTTTCTAAGCTAAAAAGCCTCAATGTTATAACCAACCTTTGGTTGCCCTTTCCCACACTTTCCCCAGCACTACATTCTTTCTGAAGTGCAATGACCAGAACTGACAGTATTCCAAGTGTGGCCGCACTATAGATTTGTACGGGCATTATGATACTGGCAGTTCAGTGCCTTTCCTAATGATCTCCAACATGGAATTTGCCTTTTTCACAGCAATCACATGCTGGGTCAACATTTTCATCGAGCTCTCCACCACAACCCCAAGATCTCTTTCTCAGTCAGTCACTGCCAACTAAGACCCCATTGACATATATGTAATGTTAGGATTTTTTACCTCAATGTGCATCACTTTACACTTCCTTTAACTGAGCTGTATTTGCCATTTTTATGTCCATTTCCCCAATCTGGAGATATCTTTTTGGAGCTCTTTGCAATCCTCTTTTGTTTTAACCACCCTAAATAATTTGCTATCATCACAAACTTGGCCACATCACTCCTCACCCCCCAATTCCAGATAATATATGAACAAGTTAAAAAAGCACCAACAGATCTTTGGGAACTCCACTGTTTATATCCCTCCATTGTGAGAAGCGACAATTTATTCCTACTCTCCGCTTTCTGGTCTTTAACCAGTTACCAATCCATGAAGACCTCTCCAGAGTTTGTTCTTGGATTATGATTCTGGCTTGTTGGGGGAGAGACAAGCCAGAGTTCCGGTTGGACATCACGTTAACCAAGCCAGGGACAGAATCTTTTTTAGCCATTTCTGCTAGCAGGAGGAGCCAAGCAGGAGTGATTGGCACGCTGGCTCACTCATGATAACTCAGAGTTGAAAAATATTCAGGGTTACTGCGGCATCCCAACTGGGCCACAACCTAGATCTTGCATTTATGTTGTTTTATGGAGATGGCCACTCAATTCTCCCTTCTTCTTTAATCCCCATCCAAGATCCTTGATCTGCCCTGTGCATTATATTATATAGCAATAAGGAGACAACCTGTTTCTCATTTTTTTTGTATTGCTAATAGCTAAAGAGATTTACTTAATGCTCATGGTTACGAGATGCTTGCTTAAATGAGTATTGATGGGTTTTGATGGCTTGTAGCTACTAGGTACTGGACATGCATCCCAGCTGCTTGGCTTGGGTAGGGACTGAAGTAAACAGGTAAACATGTTAGAATGTATCTAGTTAAGAAGTTTGAGGTTTACAGTTGACTGGCAAGAATTGGTGTGTGCTCCAATTGCATGTTGGCTGCTTTTAGGAGAACTGATGCTGCTTTAAAGACTAGCACTGTCTGGGTGCATGCATGCTCCCACCACACACACACACACACACGCAACCTGTGTATCTGTAGTATTTATATATTTGAAGGATTTTCACCCTCAGCTGAAAAAGGCTCCAAGAGTGGCTTAGAAATATCAATAATAACACAGTCCCTGCCCGTAGGTATACAATCTAAAAGGCACAACACACAAGGAAAAGGGATTGGGAGGGAGGAGTGGGGGAGGCAAACTCAGGCACTAGTTCTTAGTTATAATGTTCTTACAGTTCAAGAAGAGGAGGAACCAACAGTTGTTGGTCTTTCAGTAGAGCCAATGGAGATGCCCTGTTTCCCTTCTCTCCCTCTGCTGCAGCCTATTGGAATGGTGACAGAGGTGGCTTCTCAGCAGAGCATCATGATGGTGGCCCTACTAACTTTCACTCCCTCTGTTACAGCCTGATGCAATGGCATAATTGTAAATTGTGACGGACTGCCAACTGGTCCTTTACTCAAGACCAGAGTTCAAAGGTGCAAAACTGCCAGCCTTAGCTCTACCGTCTTGACTTGATTCTCTCAGGGCCTTGCCCTTGGTCTATACACTGGATTTAGCACTGAACCACAGAGGAACCACACACACCGTGTGGGGTAAAACCAGGAAAGTTTATTTAAGGTAAACAGATCACAATAAAAGGTGGGGAATGAGGGAAGAGGGAGAAAGGTGGGGAGACACTTTGGTATATACAAGTAGAGCTATAAAACAACAAAACTAGTTCTTTTACTATATAACTACCCAGGCACTTACTCTCTTTACCTGGGGGTTGGTCCTCTTCAGGGTTTGCCTTAGCAAAACCCTACTCCCGCGAAAGCGTGCACACAACAACGCAAACCAGAAGCCACAGCAGCAGTATAGATTCTTCCCCCCACCCCTCCTTTCAGTAGCCCAGGTGTCTTTAGCCAATCAGGATGAACTTTTTATCCCCCATGCTATTTAATATCTACATGAAACCGCTGAGTGGGGTCATCCGGAGTTTTGGAGTGCGTTGCCATCAGTACGCTGATGACACGCAGCTCTATTTCTCCTTTTCATCTTCAGCAGGTGAGGCTGTGGATGTGCTGAACCGGTGCCTGGCTGCGACAATGGACTGGATGAGGGCTAACAAACTGAGGCTCAATCCAGACAAGACTGAGATGCTGTTAGTGGGTGGTTCCTTTGACCGGATGGAGGGTGTTCAACCTGTTCTGGATGGGGTTGCACTCCCCTTGAAGGAGAAGGTTCGTAGCTTGGGGGTGCTCCTGGAGCCATCTTTGTCACTTGAGGCTCAAGTGGCCTCAGTGGCAAGGAGTGCCTTCTACCAGCTTCGGCTGGTGGCCCAGCTACGCCCCTATCTGGACAGGGATAGCCTGGTCTCAGTAATCTACGCTCTCATAGAATCATAGAAAAGTAGAGTTGGAAGGGGCCTACAAGGCCATCGAGTCCAACCCCCTGCTCAATGCAGGAATCTAGGTCAAAGCATCTCTGACAGATGTCTGTCCAGCTGCACCTTGAATGCCTCCAGAGTGGGAGAGCCCACAACCTCCCTAGGTAGTTGATTCCATTGTCTTATTGCTCTGACAGTCAGGAAATTTTTCCTGATGTTTAGGTGGAATCTAGGTTCCTGTAACTTGAGCCCATTATTCCGTGTCCTGCAAACTGGGATGAACGAGAAGAGATCTTTGCCCTCCTCTGTGTGACATCCCTTCAAATACTGGAAGAGTGCGATCATATCTCCCCTCAGTCTCCTCTTCTGAAGGCTAAACATGCCCAGTTCTTTCAGTCTCTCCTCATAGGGCCTTGTTTCCAGTCCCTTTATCATCCTTGTTGCCCTCCTCTGAACCCTCTCCAGTTTGTCTATGTCCTTCTTAAAGTGAGGTGCCCAGAACTGGACGCAGTACTCAAGATGAGGCCTAACCAGTGCCGAGTAAAGGGGAATTATCACTTCCCGCGATTTGGAAGCTATACTTCTATTAATACAGCCCAAAATTGCATTTGCCTTCTTTGCAGCCACGTCGCATTGCTGGCTCATATTCAGTTTGTGATCTACCACAATTCCAAGATCCTTCTCACTTGTAGTATTGTTGAGCCAAGTGTCCCCCATTCTGTAACTCTGCATTTGGTTTCCTCTCCCTAGGTGCAGCACTTGGCATTTATCCCTGTTAAATTTCATTCTGTTGTTTTCGGCCCAGCGCTCCAGCCTATCGAGGTCACTTTGAATTTTGTTTCTGTCTTCCAGAGTATTAGCTGTTCCACCCAACTTTGTGTCATCTGCAAATTTGATAAGCATTCCCTGTACCTCCTCATCCAAGTCATTAATAAAAATGTTGAAGAGCACCGGGCCCAGGACCGAGCCCTGTGGTACCCCGCTCGTTACCCTCTCCCCAGTTTGAGAAGGAACCATTGATAAGCACTCTTTGAGTCCGATTCTTTAGCCAATTGTGGATCCACCTGATAGTTGTTCCATCTAGCCCACTCTTAGCTAGCTTACTAATCAGGATATCATGAGGCACTTTGTCGAAAGCTTTGCTGAAGTCCAGGTATATAATGTCCACAGCATTCCCACAGTCCACAAGGGAGGTTACCCGATCAAAAAATGAGATCAGATTAGTCTGACAGGATTTGTTCTTGACAAATCCATGCTGGCTTCTAGTAATCACTGCATTGTTTTCAAGGTGCTTGCAGACTGACTTCTTTATAATCTGCTCAAAAATCTTCCCGGGGATTGATGTCAGACTGACTGGCCTATAGTTCCCAGGTTCCTCCTTCTTGCTCTGGTGATCTCTAAACTAGACTACTGCAATGCACTCTACGTGGGGCTGCCTTTGAAGACTGTTCGGAAGCTGCAGCTTGTGCAAAATGCGGCAGCCAGGCTTATTGCTGGGACCGGAAGGTCCGAGCACATTACACCAGTTCTGGCCCATTTGCACTGGCTGCCAATATGCTTCCGAGCCGAATTCAAGGTGCTGGTTTTAACCTATAAAGTCCTACACGGCTTAGGACCACAATACCTGACGGAACGTCTCTCCCAACCGCAATCTACCCGGACACTACGCTCAACATCTGGGGCCCTCCTCCGATTGCCACCTCCAAGAGAGGCTCGGTTGGTGGCAACGAGGAGGGGGGCCTTCTCGGTGGTAGCCCCCCAATTATGGAATCAGCTCCCCACTGAGACCCGCCTGGCGCCAACCTTACTATCTTTTCGGCGCCAGGTTAAGACCTCCCTCTATGCCAAGGCATTTAGTTAGGACTTGGAATAGCACGGGGGGGATTGTCACCTGTAGGCTCAGTTTTATTGGGTTTTGTACTGTTATTTTAAACTGTGTTTTTAAATTTGGTTTTTTAATTCTTAAACTATTTTGTATGTTTTTATTGTTTTTATGCATAAAGTATTGTGAACCGCCCAGAGAGCTTCGGCTGTGGGGCGGTATATAAATGAAATAAATAAATGAATAAACTTCATCTGGGCCAGGCAGGGGAGGGGTGGCTCTTTGCCGCATTTGCATGCAAATAGCTGTGGCACCGGCCATCAAAGACATGGGAGACTCTGTGGTGTCAGGAGCCATCAGAAAAACTATATACATTTTGCATTTCCCAGCCCCCAGCTGGGATTATACTCGTTTACACGTGTGGAGGTGTGTGTGTGTGTGTGGTGCAGGAAACTCTGACGCTTTTTCTCCACATAAATATTACAGAGATATTACAAGAAAACTGTAAAAAAAAAGAAAAAAAGAAAGGAAAGAAAATCTATCTCCAGAACTTCCTATCACTTAGGGAAGCACAAAACAAAGCACTTATTTTCTGAAGTCCATTGAATGCACGTGTCAGTTTGGGATGTGATATATCCCTCTAATTGCAGTGCAGTGTTGGCACATGAAACACATAGGCAATTACCCTAAGACTGTGTGTTGCAAACCGTGGATCCGCATAAGGGTCAGGGGATACCATATCATAATGGAGTATGGGAAAAGCACAAATAGTACGGCCTGTCATTTTGAAAACAAGTCCTCTAGAAAGTCAAGGCTCCCAAAGTGGGGGAGATAATCCTGCTGGCATTGCTGAAAGGGAGGAATGGGGCGACAAGTTTGGCTGTGCTGCACCCCTGTATGTCAGGCTGTGCAGAAGTCAGGGTGAGCACAGAGTGTGTTTTAGGAGTTTGACAGGAGTGTCAAATAGTGTTGGGGTATGCAATTGTGCATGCAGAACAGGCTTCCCCAACCTGGTGCCCTCCAGATGCTTTGGACTTCAATTCCCAGGATTCCTGACCATTGGCCATGCTGACTGGGGCTGATGGGAGTTGAAGTCTTTATGAAACATCTGGAAGGTACCAGATTGGGGAAGGCTGATATAGAGTTTGAGAAAAGTTGGAAGAGTTTCTCTGCAAGGATTTGTCCTGATCAGTAAGATACCTGGGATGTCTTGTTCCCATTTGGAATACAGCTGACTCCTGGAAGCAACTGCACTGTACAATAGCAAAGCAATAGCAATAAAAGCAGATTAAAATCTCAAATGTCTGGATGAGGAATTCTAAGCACAGGAGTATGATTTATTTATTAATTATTTTATTTATTCACAGCATTTATATACCGCTCCCCATCTAGGCAGATTCTGGAGCAGAGGCAGGGAGTTCCACAGAAATGGAGCCACACACGGAAAGCTCTTCTCCAGGTGGATGCCAATTGGGCCATAGGTCCATGCAGAACCACCAGGGCCATGCCATCTGATGACCTTAGTGACCTGGCAGGCTAATAAGGGAGAAGTCGCTCTCTCAAGTATCCTGGTCCCAAGTTGTTTAAGGCTTTATACACTAGTACCAAACCCTGAAAACTGGCCTGGTAGCGAATAGGCAGCCAGTGCAGTTCCCTCAGCAAAGGAGTTGCATTATTACACTTTATTTATTTATTTATTATATTTATACCCCTTTTTCCTGCAAGGAACCCAAGGTGGCTTACATAATCCTCCTCCTCCTTGCCATTTTATCCTCACAACAACCCTGTGAGGTAGGTTAGGCTGAGAGTCAGTGACTGGCCCAAAGTCACCCAGTGAGTTTCATGGCAGAGCGGGGACTAGAACCCGGATCTCCCGAGTCCCAGTCCAACACTCTCACCACTACGCCACACTGGCTCTCTATATAGCCCAACAGCTCTCTAGGTGGTTCACAAAAACAAGACTGAAAACCATAAACTACAATAAATATTTATTTATTACATTTCTATACCGCCCAAATATAAAAAGCCTTAAAAAGTTAAAAAACATTAAAAAAAGTAGAGTATCTCTGGACCCAAGAAAGTATCTGCCCTTTCCTATGGTATGTGAGGATTCATAGCTGTTCTGATATATGAAACTGTGCAATGCAATCAACGTTTAAAGACATACCGTAGTCCTATGCCTGTTTAGACAGGAAAAAGGCCTACAATTCCCAGCATGCCCCGCCAGCAACTCCTACCACCCCTGGCCATTTGAGCTGCTTTCTGATATGCGGACAACCTGATCCTATCTTATTTACTCATTAAAAAAGTCCTAATGTGCTCAAGGGAGCATTCTGGCAAGTAAATGTGCAGTGGATTACTACACAGCCTGGCAATTTAAGGCAGCCTTCCCCCAACCTGGTGCTCGCCAGAGGCGTTGGACTACAACTCCCAGCAGTCCCAGTCAGCGAGGCCAAATGGCCAGGGGTGATGGGAGCTTGTAGTCCAAAACATCTGGAGGGCTCTAGGTTGGGGAAGGCAGGATTAAGGACTGACGTGACTCCTCTAAGCCATATTTACCTGGGACGGAGTTCGGTCCAGAGAGATTTGTTTCCGAGGAAACAAGCACGGGATCCGGTCTCACATCGAAGATG
The DNA here is from genome assembly GCA_021292165.1 of Shinisaurus crocodilurus. Classification (NCBI taxonomy): domain Eukaryota; kingdom Metazoa; phylum Chordata; class Lepidosauria; order Squamata; family Shinisauridae; genus Shinisaurus; species Shinisaurus crocodilurus. The sequence goes on from CM037880.1 coordinate 90,651,553, forward strand.
GGTGTACGGAGAGAGGTGAATCTGACTCCAAAGCTAACATTGGCTCCTTTCTCCCTGGAGAAACCAGTCTCCGTCCAGCACCAGCGAAAGCCGAGAAGAGCCGGCGACTCCACGGCGCAGGCGTACCGATGCTTTCTCTATGACGTCGCGCTCCCTCCGGGGCGAGCGGAGTTGGGCGCTTCGGCGAAGCTCCAAAGTAACTCCGGCGGCGGCCGAGCGACGGTTGGGCGGAAAGCGGCCGTGCGCTGCGGCTCCGCCAGGGGGCGGCTGGCGTGGAGGTGGCTCGGGCGAGGGACCCGCCGGCGGGGGTGGCGGTGGGCGGCGCCAGGAGTGGGACGGCTTCGCGGCCGCGGGCACAGAGCTTCCTCCTGCTCCTGCGCTGCTCTTACGGGCGACCACGGGCTGAAGTTGGGGCCCCACCCGCCGGCGGCGGCGGCGGCACTTGTCGAGGTTCCTTCCGTTCGGTCGGGGGACGACGGAGCCCGCAGGTAGCAAACCGGGTCGGGGAAGGAATGTGTGTGCGGGGTGTGTGTGTGTGAGGGACGGAGGGCGTGAAGGGCGGCTCGCCCAGCCTTTTGCCCTGAGGAGAAGGAGCCAGTGACCGAGGGGAAAGTTCGTCGTGTTGGAAGCGGAGCGGAAAGAATAATTTCCTCGTTTGGCCCTCCTCCGCTGGACAAGGTCCAAGGAGAGGAGGAGGAGGAGGGCAGGCGGGGTTGGGCAATAGGATTTCGCTGGCTCTGTCCTCCTCCTGGTGCCTCCCTGGGGAGCGCAACCATAACCCGCCAGTGCCCGTTATGGTTGGTGGGGCGCAGGGCAGTTAATAATAGGTGGAGCCAGTGGCACAAACAGACAGGCACGAAGGCATTCTCTCTCACACAAAGATACGCACAGAGGCAGTAATACTCACTCACTCACTCACTCACTGGCAGGTAGGCATCCCCCCCCCCCCGACATTCTGTCGCTTCCTACGGTAAGTATTCCCTCTTTCTCACCCAGCCCTCTGTGTCGGACAGGGCTTTCCCCTGTCTGGATCTGGATGAGCCATGTGCCCAAGCCAACTTCCAAGTGCTGTGCTCACGGAAGAAGAGCGAAACCTGCCTGGTGTGCTTTGTCCCCTCCCAAGCTCCCCTGGTGGATTCAGCCAGCTTGCCTGCTCCCTTCCTCACTGCACAGATGATCACCTGGCTTCCTCGCTGTGCACCACGCAGCACAAAAACCATACTATCTGCCCATGGAGAGAAAGAGCGCTCTTTTTTTCCGTGGGCAGATGGTCGGTTGGCTTCTGTGCTGCTCTGTGAGAAAGGGAGCCCCCTTCTCACAGTGCAGCAAAGTAATGCAGGGAAAGGCTGAGCAGTAGCAAAGAGAGAGCTGCTTCAGTCAGAAGCCCCCGCCTCAAGGCACTCCTGGCACCTTGAGGTGACAGCTCCCAACAGAGCAGACTTTCCTTGCCCTGTGAGGGCTGAAGGAAGCTTTCAGGAGCTGTCACTTGAAGGCATTTCACCTGTAGATGCAGGCAGGCAGTGAGGGGCTTCCCCAGAGCCTCTCCCTCCCATGGCCTCTTTTCAAATGCACTTGCGTTCAATCCTAGGTGAGGATGCACTACACAGGCACAAACACAGCAAGTCAAACAGAGGATTGGCCAAGGGTGTTGGTCAGAAAACCCCACCAGCAAGTGAACAGCCCTGTCCACAGTGTCCTGTTTTGGCTTGGGGAACCAATTAGGATGAAACTTTTTATTTTATTTTATTTATTACATTTCTATACTGCCCAGTAGCTGAAACTCTCTAGGCAGTTCACAACAATTAAAACCATAAAATACAGCACGATAGAACATAATATAAAATTTTTAAAAGTTTAAAACTACAGTATAAAACCAAAGTAAAAACCAGCAGCACTGTAAAGATTTAAAAATTTAATAACAGATTTAAAAACAACAGAAACTGAAAGACTAAAATGTCGGGGGAAATAAGGTCTGGCGCTGAAAAGACAACAACGTAGGCACCAGGCAAGCCTCCCTGAAGAGGGCATTCATTCAACAGCTGGGGTTCCACAGTTGAAAAGTTCCTCTCCTTAGTAACCACATGTCTCACTTCATGTGGTGTGGGCACCCAGAGAAGGGCCTCTGAAGACGATCTTAGGGTCTGGGCAGGTATATATGGGAGGAGACAATCCTTCAGGTAACCTGGCCCCAAGCTATTTAGGACTTTGAAAATTAATACCAGCACTTTGAATTGGGGGAAGCAGGCAGAGTGTGCCATCCAGGGCTCTGCCTGGTTTAAAGTCTATGGAGAATCTGAGTGTGTTCAGTAGGAGACAAGTAGGGGATATCTGAGAGGCATGGTGCAGGCAAGCGACACCAAGAAGGGGGGGAGAGAGAGGGAGAGAGAGAGAGCAGCCAAGTGTGTGAGTGCACCAGACAGCGGCTAAAAGGATAAACTACTTGACTTGCTTCTGAGCTGAAGAAGCTGTGAAGGAGACTGGAGAAGGCACAAAGCAAGTGAATTGCTGTCAGTGGGTGAGTTGGGATGGGGGAGAGAGAATGTGCTCTGGAGAGGCTCCTGAGGAACAGCCATCTCTTCTCACCTGCCCACTTCCAGTGATGTGCTGGGTCCAGTCCCCATGACCCAGAGAAAGTGGGCTGGACTTGTTGGAACTGTCACTTGCCTGCTTTGGGAGTAGGGGAGGAGGAGATGTTGTTGCCACTACAGGAGGTATCACGGAGGACAGTGTCCCACCCACACAGGGTGTTTGTGCACGCATGTAGAATTCTGTGACCCTTCCATTGGCAGTAGTGGTGCTGGAGCCTCAGCAGCTGCCCAGCGTTGCTGACACCAGAGGACAAGTGCTCTGCTGGCTCTCAGCTGAGGGCTGCTCTGTGGTCCTTTGGGTGTGCCTGTATGGGTGCCTGCCTGATTGAGTGACAGAGCATTAGTGAATTCCAGAGGGATGTGCTCGCCCTGTTTTGGTAGTGGTGTGCCTCTAAAGTAAGGGGTGCTTGTGTCTTTGACCTGCTGTACATAAGCAGAACTATTGAGGTGGTAGAATAGACTGTACCAATTCAGGCTGAAGGGGAGGGATGCCATTTTGAATACTTTTCCATATAAAAATATATTTTTTTCTGCAAGTAAGAAAACTAGTACATCCAGGAAAAAGGTTTAAGCCCATCACACTCCCTACTTGGCCAGTTTTCTGCTTGCACGGAGTATTTTAAGTAGAGGAGGGCTCCTATCTCACTGGCAGTCTGGATGGTACAGTTCATTCTATCATGTGTAGACCAGGCTGTAATTATTATATTATCATCGCCATCATCATCCATATTAATAATAATACAGTCAGTTCATTAAAGAAATTTAGCTGATAGCATGGATTTTAATTTATTGTTTTTAAAATAATTGCATATGAAGAAACAATAGTTTTGAAGATGAAACCTTACTTTGTTTTTAGATTATGCCTCCCACATGTTGCAATAGGCATTGTCTCAGATGAGGCATTCCCTCCTTTGTGAGAGAATGGGACTGTTGCTTCTTCTTTTTTAATTTAATTTTTATTACATTTCCAAAATAAAATACATACAAAAACAACAACAAATGAAGCCTAACAATATTAATACATAAACCCACCCCAATCCCTCCCCCATCTTAATCCACATTAAATTATCTTATTTCACTTCTTTATAAACTTCTTCTTTTCATGAATTCCACAATTTTCTATACACTTCCATCAACGTTAATCTATTTGAATCTTTTTTCATATACTCTATGTACTTTCGCCAATCCTTCTTAAAAGTATCTTTTTTTTTCATTCCTGTATACATTCTTAACTTTTGTGTCAACTTTTCATTAATTGCTATATCCCATATTTCCTTTTTCTAACTAGATAGTGTCAGCATTCGAGATGTCTTCCAGTTGTTTGCTATTAATTGCCTTGCAGCTGTCAACAAATAGCCAATTAACGTTTTCTCTTTTGCCTCTCTATTTTCATTCACAAACATATTTAATAAAGCTAATTCTGGTGTTTTACATACCTCTTGTTCAGTAATGTTTTCTATTTCTTTAAATATCTTACACCAGAGCCTATTTACCTGCCTACATTCCCACCACATATGCATTTGTGTTCCATTATTTTCACATCCTCTCCAGTACAAAGGTGATAAATTCTTACTTATTTTTGCCAACTTCACCGGTGTCAAATACCACTTTTGAACCAATTTTAATGCACCCTCTTTTATTTTAGTAGATACAGTGGTGGCAAAAATTTTCATGTTTTGAAACTTTGCGTGCTTATAGAAAATGTTCTGTTTCATGAAATTCAAATGTTTATATATGATGTGAAAGAGAATTTAATGCTGAATTCAATACAAAAACCAGAATGCAAATATCTGCAGTATAAAAAAAGTTATGCTTAGTGTAAAAATAAACACAGGTATGATTGAGTGAAGAAGCGGATTGAAATTGCAAACCCTACTGGCCAATCACAGTCCCTGTTTTGGGGACCAATCACATGGCAATAGCTGCGATACATCATGTTTCAAGTAGAGGAAAGTCAGTTTTGCTGCTTGTTCTGTAGAAGACAGAATAAACATCTTTGTAACTGAAGTGCAATTGGAGATTGTGTGAATATTTTAAGTTTTTCTCAAATTAAAAGTGTACATCGTAAATAGAGCAATGGCACCAAAGTAAAGAGTTGATTGGACATCCAGGAAAAGAAGCAGGATTGTTGTATTACGTGAATCAGGTCTTTCCTATGCTGATATTGCAAGGCAAGTTGGTCGGACAGTGACTACATCTGGAGTACGAAAGTTTTGTTTACAGGTATAAGGAAACAAAGTCAATAAAAAACAAAGCAAGGAAAGGTCGTAAAAAGTGCACATCTTCTGTTGATGACAGAAGAATAAAAAGGCTGTGTCTCAAGGACAGAAAAATGTCATCTGAGGCCATCAAAGGTGAACTTGGTGCAACTGGTGTTTCTGTCAGTTCCAGAACGATAAGGAGAAGACTATCAGATCTTGGACTGAAAGAACACAGTGAATGGACAGAAGATCAGTGGAAGCAAGTTATTTGGAGTGACAATAGTAAGATAAGCTTATTTGGTAGTGATGGGTGAAGAAATGTGAGACGTAGAGTAGGAGAAGAGCTACATCCTGACTGCATTGAGGCAACTGTAAAGCACCCAACAAGTGTTATGAATTGGGCATGTATGTCAGCAGATGGTGTTGGCTGCCTTCATGTAATCGACGGCACGCTGAATGCACGAAAAATACATTGACAGTTTTGACACCGTCCTGGAACCAAAACTGCTACCTTCCATCAGGGATCTCTTTCCAAACAATGCATCATTTATTTTTCAGCAGGATTCAGCTCCCTGCCACACAGCAAAAATATGCAAACAGTGGTTCACAGCAAAGGGCATTAAATTGTTGACCTGGCCAGGAAACAGCCCTGACCTGAACCCAATAGAAAATTTGTGGCAATGTTTGAAAATTCTTGTACGAATGAGGCGTCTATCAAATAAAAGGCAATTAATTGATTCCTGGCACCATGTCATAAAGAAGGAAGAGCTTCTTACATTGGTTTTCATAAATGCAATTATCAGAGAGATTTAATGTGGATAAAAGAATGTACCGTATTTTTCGCTCCATAAGACGCACTTCCCCCCACCAAAATAGGGGGAAATGTCTGTGCGTCTTACGGAGCGAATATTGTTTTTAAAAAATTATTTTTTTTAATTTTTTTTTTTACTCCCTTCTTCTGGTCCGGGGGAAGAGCGGAGGGCTCCTGGGTGGGCGGGGCAAGCCCCGCCTCTCAGCTGATTCCCCACGGAACAGCTGATTCAAAATAATAATAATTTTTTTTAAACTTCCTTCTGCTGGTCCGGGGGAAGAGCGGAGGGCTCCTGGGTGGGCAGGGCAAGCCCCGCCTCTCAGCTGATTCCCCACGGAACAGCTGATTAAAAAAAATTATTATTATTTTTACTTCCTTCTTCTGGTCCGGGGGAAGAGCGGAGGGCTCCTGGGCTGGGCAGGGCAAGCTCCCGTCTCTCAGCTGATTCTCCTGGGGAAACATGAATGCAGTACAGACAAAGTAGAAAATCAGCTGTTGTAAGACAACATCTTACATCTTTGTAATTGGCTACAGCAGTGATGTTGCTTTTATTTTTAAAACAATTTGCTGGAACCATCTCTTAGAACCGTTTTTTTTGTTTTGTTTTTTTAAACAAGCAATATCCTCCCAAGTCACATAGGTTATTACTAATAGATGAGCTTTGCTGCTCCGTAAAAGGCACAGTGCATGCAATTTTATTATTGTGTAAAACAATTATTTTTTAAAGGGCTAAAGGCAAGTTCATCAAGGATCAGTGACTAAAGGCACACTCCTATAAATGTTTAGACAGAAAAACAGTTTACCATTCCCAGCATAGCTGGCTGGGGAATGCTGGGAGTTGTAAGACTTTTTTTTTCTGTCTAAGACTACAATCCTATGCAATTTACACAGAAGCACCAATGAGTAAAATGGGACTTCTGCATAAATACATATAGGACTTTTCCAACATGCACAGTACAATTAATATTCCCTCAAATTCTAAATAAAATTACTAATTTAAGTAGTCACTAAACATTTGCATTGCCTTGGTAATGATCAATTTGGGGGAGCTTTAATTGATTAAATCTGCATAAATTTTCAGAATATTTTTTCCCTTGTTTTCTTCCTTTAAAACCTAAGTGCGTCTTATGATCAGGTGCGTCTTATGGAGCGAAAAATACGGTATGATATAGAACACGATAAGTCTGAATTTGAAATACAATTGTATACAGGTGATGACCATGTAATTGCAAAAATGTATAAATTTCTGCTGAAGTTAGGGACAGAAGAAGAACAAGTTAAGGATTGTATGATTAGATGGGCAAGGAACTTTGGATATAATATAATGATGGAACAATGGAAACGTATGCGGACTAAAGGTATAAAATTTACATTGTGTTCTGATCTTAGAGAGAATTTTTACAAGATGATGTATCGTTGGTACCTAACCCCTGTGAAATTGGCTAAGATGTATAAAAATGTGTCAAATGTATGTTGGAAATGTCAAAACCATGAAGGAACATTTTATCATGTTTGGTGGACATGTAAAAAAGTGAAAAAATATTGGATACAAATACACGCATGGATACAAAAGATTTTAAAAGTGAATATTCAACTTAAACCAGAAATGTTCTTATTGGGCATAATGGATTTACAACTTGAGAAAGTCTATGGAATATTATTACAATACAGTAATACCTTGGATTACGAGTAACCCGGTGTGCGAGCATTTTGAAAGACGAGCAAAAATTTTGACTCGCTAAACGAGCGAGGTCTTGCAAAACGAGCACACCGGGTTACTCGCTGCCGGCTCTGGGCGGCTCTACGCTACGTGGAGCCGCCCGGGAGCCGGCGCAGAGCGAGCGCCCACGCCTGGCCTCCGCGGCTCCCTGCCAGGGAGCCGGTAAAGCACTGCCGACTCCATGCGTGGAGGTGCTCCCGCCGCTCCCCACCTTTTCTTTTCCAGCGGCGGCTCGCCTTTCTGCGGCGAGCCACCCGCGCTGCCATACCCGGTCCCGTCGCATCCTGAAGCGGCTCCCTTTTCTCTAACCATGTGGCTCCCTTTTCTTTTCCAGCGGCGGCTCGCCTCCCCTCAGTGAGCCGCCCGCGCTGCCATCGCCGGTCCCGTCGGATCCGGAAGTGACGCGCCTTTATACCCTGCCTTTTTTCCTGCAAGGAACCCAAGGTGGACTTACATAATCCTCCTCCTCCTCCTCCTCCTCCTCTCCATTTTATCCTCACAACAACCCTGTGAGGTAGGTTAGGCTGAGAGTCAGTGACTGGCCCAAAGTCACCCAGTGAGTTTCATGGCTGAGTGGGGACTAGAACCCAGATATCCCGAGTCCCAGTCCAACACTCTCACCACTACACCACACTGGCTCATCTAAATATTCCCATCTAAATATTCTGCTTCCCTTAGGTTGTCCTGGGACTTTAGAGAGTCAGTTTCCATAGCCATTAGTTGTTGTTTAATCTCCTTATCTTGCTTCTGAAATTCAGCCAATATTTCCTTTTCCTTCCTTAATAATTCCTCTAATGGTGGCAAGTCATCAGAAAAACGTATGAGGCTGTCATCATTGCTTTGGTAGGTTTTTGTTGATTCAGATTGTCTTCTATCATTAATGCCATCAAAACATAGGTTAATATCCTGTGGTATCTCATTTGTGCTTATCGCAACAGGTGGTGATTCCTTAATTACCTTGGATTGCAAGTAACTTGGTTTGAGAGCGTTTTGCAAGACAAGCAAATTTTTAAATATATATATATATATATATTACTTGATATACAAGCGACGTCTTGCAATACAAGTACTGTAGTACGGCTTAAATTAAAAATCTCTGTACAAATTTTTTGGGGGGATTTTGTTTTGATATAAGAGTGTTTTGGATTACAAGCACGTTTCCGGAACGAATTATGCTCTCAATCCAAGGCATGACTGTATTTGTTTAGTCACAACAGGTACCTTTTCCTTTAAGTGGCCTGCTTGATTATCCCCTCCTACACCAATTCTTTTCTTTCTCTTTCTCTGTTTAATACTGTCTATGTTCACCCTTTCCCCACCAGAAGTGGTGATATAAGACCACATTGAGTTATTTGTTGCATTCTTGTTTGGTTTTACTCTCCTCTTACTCTTCCCCAGGTAAATACTCTGACTCCTAGTAGTGACCATAACTGATAATTAACACTGCTAGTTGATACTGCCACGCAATAACACTAATGTCACCAAAAACTTAGTTAATTCCCTCAATTATCACTAACATAGAGATCCATAAAACTAATAAATATTTATGACAAAAAAAAAATTATAGCAATAAAATCAAATAAACACCAGTTAAAACCATTACAAGCTGAGACAGACTAAGTCAAGCAACAAGTCTCAGTTCACTTCATTCTCCCGCCACACTTTCTTAAACTAAACTTTGAAGTCCACACCTCACCTCCAGTTATTGGCACTACCCAGTATAACAGACACCTAACAGGCACCAAACGGGCGATGCCCTGGCCTTCTGGCTGCTGAAATAGCTGTCTGGGCCACGCCTCTGGAGAGCACAGCTGCGGCCTGCCAGGGGGAAGGTGGCTAGTCCAACAGGTAGGGTGGGGCAGTTCTCTCACTGCTTGCTTGCCTCCTTGCTGAGTTACAATTAATGAAGAAATTCAGTTCTATCTCCAGAGGCTTGAATTGGGCTAAAGGTTTTACATTATACTACAAGTGTTAATTGGTTTACCTAGTGCCAGGGTGTTTGTGTTATCAGCAATTACTTATTTTGGTGAATAACCACTGTTAATACTTTCTCCATTCACTTTCTCTCTGACCTCACTGTTTACAATTTTATATATTTATCACCCCAAATTTATATACTGCTTTCCATTGAGTTAACAGAGCAGTGAACATGCAATATCATTGCCACCAAAATACAACAATAAAACTACACAATAATAAATAAGTATTAATCAGCAATGAAATTACACACACTGCTGTGCACTACAGACCATAACTGGCTGGGTCACATCTCAGGGAAAGCTTGTGTAAAGAGTTAGGTCTTAAGAAGATGTCTAAATGAAGAAGCCCCATGGTCATAATCCTATGCATGTTCAGACAGAAAGAAGCCCTACAACTCCCAGCATTCCCCAGCCAGCATGGGGCTGGGGAATGCTGGGAATTGTAGGAATTTTTTCTGTCTGAACATTATTTATTATATTTATTTATTTATTATATTTATCAATCGCCCATCTGGCCGGTCACCCGGCCACCCTGGGCGATGTACAATTAAAATACAACAAAACAACACAATAAAATATAATAATTAAAACAATATAAAAAATTCTCATTAAAAACCTAACCCACCCCATATTCCCGCCTGAACAGCCATGTTTTTAATGCACGGCGAAAGCTCATCACGGAGGGGGCATGGCGAAGGTCACTAGGGAGGGAGTTCCATAATGTGGGGGCCGCCACAGAGAAGGCCCTCTTCCTAGTCCCCACCAGCCTGGCTGCTCTGGCTGATGGGATAAGGAGAAGGCCGTCCGTGGCAGACCTTGTTGAGCGGCCTACTTGATGTTGCTGGAGGCGCTCCTTGAGATAAGCTGGGCCGGAGCTGTGTAGGGTTTTAAAGGTCAAAACCAACACCTTGAATTCGGCTCGGCAAGCAACTGGTAGCCAGTGCAACTCATTAAGCACTGGCGTGATGTGATCACGCCGGCGGCTGCCCTTAATCAGGCGAGCCGCCACGTTCTGTACCAGCTGAAGCTTCCGGACCGTCTTCAAGGGTAACCCCACGTAGAGCGCATTGCACCCTATATATATCTCTGAAACTCTTGATAACAGACTAAAATGACTATCCCTCTGTGATGTGTATGTGACGCTGAGGAAAGGCTACAATGGGAGTAGCCATGAGCTGTGAAGCAAGTAGATTGCATGTTCTGCTGACATTCCAGTGATGTTTTTGCCTGTACTTTTCAAGATTAGATCAGTGGTCAGCAAGGATGAATGTTTTACTGACACTCCATTTCTGTCCTCTTTCCTGACTGTGACAGGTGTGTGTGTGTGTGTGTGTGTGTGTGAGAGAGAGAGAGAGAGAGAGAGAGAGAGGGAATTGGGTGGGAGACATGGAGTATCTTTGTGTATGGGTGTGTTGACTTAGTGCATATGATTTTTCCACACACTGTGTCAGACCATGTGCTCTCTGACTTCATGTTGATTTCCCCCTTTCCTCCAAGTGTAGCTGTCTGTCTTCAAGTGGAAGGATGTGCTAAGTGCTGTGCAACAAGCAGCTTTTCCTGGTGATGTTTATGTTTCTAATATTGGAAATGTGACAGATTCTAGTATGGACATGATGTGTTTATCATCTCAGTACTATGTGTGACATATGACTAAAAGATTTTTAAATATATGTGTGTGCAATGCTGACAAAGTGATGGTGTGAGAATCTTGAGGAGTGTGACATCGTTGTATGTACCGTAGCTAGCAATCATTCACTTATCAGTGAACTTGAGCATGACTGAGGGCTGTTCTTCTCTCCCTCTTGGTTTGCTGACACAGTGTGTCTTGTGTGCTAATATTAGGGATAGTAAACTTTGTTGAAATCTTTGAAGTGTATGTAAAGAATATTATAACTATACGTGTTTCCAATAAATATCAAATCACAATGCTAGCAAACTGACTTTTTTCAACTCCTCCCATCATGATTAGTTACAAAGCAAACAATTGTTAATCTGTCTTTCACATTATTTCCTTCTTCTTGGAACTGACAACTAACTTAAGTAAACGTGGATAGGATCAGGCTGCATGGTTTTGATTCTAAGTGCACATGCTTTGAAATAAATTCCATTTAAATGGTTGGGACTTGCTTCTGAGTACATAGGTTTTGGACCAGTTGCAAGTCTCTCTCAACTGTAACACCAGATTGCTATTTCAGGGTAGAAGATGACAGGAGGGAAGCATGACTTCTGTTGGTTGCATTTTTCTTATTGGGACATGTAAGTTGGTGTAAATAACTGGAGTATTGAAAAATAAAATTGGTTAGAGAAAGATGAAGCCTTTATCTTTCTTTTCTTAGATTCCTTGAATTCTCTCAAAAGTATTGCCAGTTATTCCAGAGTAGTACCGTAGCTCCTGGCGCATAATGTAAGTTTGGCTATGAAAACATTTCTGCATTATTCATACTACTAGACTGAGGGGGGATACGATAGCACTTTTCAAGTAACTAAAAGTTCTTCTTTGTGGTCTCTGTGCATCACACATATGGGCTCTGCGCCTGCGCGGAGGCCAGTTTCAGAATATTCTATGGCTGTGGAGGATTTTTGGGTGGGAACCCATTCCCCATCACGTGTGCTCCTTAGTGCAGCTCTCGCCCTTTCCCTCAGTTCCTCTTCAACTGCCATTGTGAGTGGCCGTTTCTGGAATCTCTCTCTTTGTTCAAAGATGATTTGCTGAGTTTAAACTTTATCTCCTTCATTTATCTATTCTCTTTTCGTCGTTCTTTCTTACTATTACTCTGCTTCTCTTTAAAAAACAATACAAAACAAAAAAAAGAAAATGGTTAGTGTCTCCTCTCTCCCCCCATATTTCTCCCTCCTTAATATTCTTCCTACTTTTTCCTCACTATGCCTTTAAAGGCACCTTTTCAAAAATGTGTGCGGTGTGGGACAAAAATCCCTCCTGCAGATGGGCATTCATTATGCCTGTTGTGCCTTGGACAATCGCACGTCATGGAAACATGCCCCCATTGCCAGGCCTTTACAAAGCAGGCCCGAAAACATCGAGCCACTAAATTGAGAACCCTACTTAACAAGCTCTTTCGGCTGTTTCTCCTACTCCTGTGGAGAAGCCTCGAGGCTCGTGGCTGCATACGCCTCCGTCTCACACTCAGATTTCTGAGTTCCAGCCACCGTCATCTAAGCCGCAAGAAGCCTACCTCGCCAAGAAATTGGCAAAAACGAAAGAGGAATTAAGAAAGAAGAAAGATAAGGTGGCTAAGAAAGAGAAAGAGAAGCAGCAGTGTTTAAGCTCTCAGAAGTTGGTTGCCATTGAAGAATTGTTGACGGAGTTGGCCCCACTCGTAACCGATGCCAACTTAACTGCCAGTCGAAGAGCTCGGCCATCGAGTTTGGAGAAACGGTCTGAGGTGCGACGATCTCCTTCGGCGTCGACAGCCGATCGAAGGGGTGGTCGATTGCGATCTCCATTGCCTACGCTGCCTTCAATACTGACAGTGGGCATTGCTTCTGTGTTGGATGGTGAGATCGTGGAATCTCCATCTGCGCTCCAGCACTTTGAGAGGCAATCAATTCCAATGGCTAGACCTTGTTCTCGGTCCCGGGAATCCTATCTTGGTGGTTCAATCTCGGCGCCACCGAGGTATTATGCAGAGAGGGAAGAACACACAGAATTGATTCGCCGTCCATTACGATCCCCTCTATATCAAGAAGGATCTGTCTGTTCTGTGGCATCGACATCGAGATCCTACTACTCAGGGTATCTCTATGAGGATCCAGGTCATCATTCTCGTGCCTGTTGCTGTTCACCAAGTCGGGACCGCTACCACCCTCGATATCGAGAGTCTCCTCAGTACCGAAGGGAAGAGAGATCTTCTCCTCGAGTTGGACAAGAATTTTGTTCATGATCTCGACGGCAAGCACCATCATCTCGACCTCCACGAAAGGAATCGGTTTTTGATGCCGAACCTCAGTCTCTTGGAGCTAGTACACAACCTTGTCTCTCGTTCTCTGGATCAGTTACATGCTTCTGCCAAGCCTCTTACCTCTGCGCCAACCCAGAAGGAGTCCTCGTTGGATTCCAACTATTCCACCGACATGGATTCGATTGTTTCGGACTCGACGTCACCTGATGCCCAAGTGGAATCAAAGACTTCAATCTTTCCATCAGAGAACATGGGAAGTTTTGGTGACCACATCATGAAGATGACGGTGGCATTGGGGATTGAATCGAAGACAGAGGAACCCAAGACAAGGGATCCTGTCTTCGATATCATACAAACAACTCAGACGTCCCCAACTTTCATTCCCTTTCTACCGACCTTGTCGGAGACAGTTCAGGGGACATGGAAGGCTCCGGCGATGACCCATGTAACGGCGAGGAAACTTGAGTCCATGTGCCGGGTGAAAGAAGAAGATGCCAAATTCCTCTTCTCTCATCCGGTCCCAAATTCAATAATTGTACAATCAGCACAATCTTGTGGAGGCAGACAACATACAACCCCACCAGACAAGGAAGGGAAACGCCTTGATGCCTACGGCCGTCGGATTTATTCTCCGAGCTCGTTGGGCCTTAGGGTTGCTAATTATCAAGCAACTATGGCTCAGTATCATATGTTCCTTACTGAGAAGCTCGGAGACTTATGCGACTACCTCCCGGATGAGAAGCGTGAGCTGGCGCGAGTTTTTCAAAAAGAAGCAACGAGCATGGCGGCCTTGTAAATAAATACAGCAAGGCACCAGGCAGACTGCCATGCATGTTCCATGATTGGGTCCGTGGCGCTTAGGAGGCATGCATGGCTTCAATCGACGAAGGCCCGGATAGAGGACCTCCTCTTTGATGGGGAAGGACTATTCAATGATTCCCCGGATGCAGTTCAAAAGGTGCAAACGAACGCCAGGAAGATGGGTCTGGCCCTGCCGTCGCAGCAAAGACCATACAAACCGCAGCACTGGGTGCGATTCCCATATAATTCGGCCCCGTATCCCTCTTCTTCGTCACAGTTCAGAGGAGATGACCATTGACCTTGTGACCGACAGCCCCAGGCACCGCAATGCTCTATACATCAGCAGCGATACCGGCCCTCCCGAAAAGGAGGCGACTTCAGCAAACGACATCTTTGACTCCTCGGCTTGCCTGATCATCACTGCTCCATTTCCTTTGCAGACCATTTTCGGAACTCGGCTGTGTCGACACCTTCAATCCTGGCAAAACATCACAATGAATCGATGGGTGTTAAACATCATTCGATACAGTTACCGGATCGAGTTCTGAGTCCTCCCTCCTTTTCTCGGCATCCGCACTACCCAGCTGACGCCTACTCTACTGGAAGAAGTGTCATCTCTGCTTCAAAAGGGAGCAATAAGACCAGTTCCCGAAAAGAACCTAGAGGAGGGCCTTTACTCCAGGTACTTTACGGTGCCGAAAATGATGGAGAACTCAGGCTGATCTTGGACCTTTGGACTGTCAACCTTTTCATATCACCCAAAAGGTTTTGGATGGTCACACTCCAATCGATCCTGCCCTTACTCCACAGAACCGATTGGTTTGTGTCCATCGACCTAAAGGATGCATATTTTCATATTGCTATCCACGAAGACAGTCAGAGATATCTTCAGTTTCGAGTCGGAGAAAATACCTACCAGTTCGTTGTCCTCCTGTTTGGCCTCTCCACCACGCTGAGTGTGTTCACAGAATGTGTGGCTGTCGTGTGTGCTAGTCTTCGTGCCAAGGGCAGCATCACCATCTTCCCCTATCTCGACGATTGGCTGGTGGTGGCATCGTCAGAGTCCCAGCTTTGACAGGTGCTAACAGACACCCTCTGTCTTTTGGATGAACTAGGACTATGCTTGAATCCGAAGAAATCGGTCCTTCGACCTGTAAAAGAAGTACAATTTATTGGGGCAAGGCTAAATGTGATTGTTGGTCGGGCATATCTACCACAGGACAGAGTAAACAAAATACTAACCTCCTCCAAAAAAACTATTTGACCTCAACATCTGTTTGGCACACTCTGTCCAGCGTCTACTCGGACATATGGCGTCGACTATATCAGTTGTTCAATACGCACACCTACATATGCGACCTCTGCAAAATTGGCTGCTCTGCCATTTTCATCCAGAGACAGACAAACCGTCTATACGCCTTCACATCCCACACGAGATCAAGGCGTCGTTGAGATGGTGGATGCACAAAACGAACTTCTCAGTCACAAGGCATGCCTTTCCACCCTCCCACACCGATGCGTCTCTTAACAACAGATGCATCGTTACTGGGATGGGATGCCCACTCCAACAATCATGTGGTGCAAGGTACCTGTTCACCCTGAGAGAGTTCAGTGCACATCAACTTACTAGAACTGATGGCAGTCTGGCAGGCTCTATGAGCTTTAGAACATCACCTCTCCGGTTGTCATATTCAGATCACGTCCGACAATACGACTGTAGTGGTGTACCTCAACAAAGAGGGCGGCACAAGATTGACACATTTGACACGCCTGACTCTACGAATATACATGTGGGCAATTCCTCAACAGATGTTCTTTGTGGCGATTCATATTGCAGGGAAATCCAACATTCTTGCAGACACATTAAGCAGGGTGTCGATACAATAGCACGAATGGCAGCTGCATCGGGGGATTCTCCGCACAGTCTTTCTCCACTGGGGTCAACCCAATGTAGACTTGCTTGCCAGCAGCGAGAATGCAGCTTGTCCTCTATTCTGCAGCAGAGCAGCTTCGGACCCGGTGTCACTGACAGATGCATTCATGATGAGGTGGAGCGGGAGCCTCTTCTATCTGTTCCCTCCGCTTCCACTGCTGACTTGGGTGATATCGAAGATCTACCAAGAGTGAACAGACTGCATATTGATAGCCCTGTGGTGCCACGTCAACCATGGTTCTCTCACCTATTCCATCTTTCTCAAGGTGAATACCTCCCGCTGCCACTTCAACAGGACTTGTTAACACAACACCAGAGCCAAATACTGCACCCGGATCAGAAAGTGCTAGGCTTGATGGCCTGGAGAATCAAGATGACTCAGCCTGAGGATTTATCTGCTCTATAAAGGAAGTTCTTTTGGCAGCTAGGAAACCATCAACCAGGCTGTCTTATGCCCGTAAATGCTCCTCCTTTACCAATTTTGTGACTGCCTTGCATAAGGACCCAAATTCATGTTCGGTATCGATTATTTTAGAATTTCTACATTCTTTGATGGTTTGTGGACTGAAGTACTCCTCCATCAAAGTGTACTTAGCTGCAATATCGGCGCAGAGGACGACCTCGTCTACAGGCTCAATCTTCACAGATCCCTTGGTTAAGCAATTTTTGAAGGGACTCAAGAACTTATGATCTCCAGTTCGAAGCTTGGTTCCTGGATGGGACCTTCCACTTGTTTTAAAGGCTCTGACTAAGAAACCATTTGAGCCAATGGTGAGTATAGATTTGTGATTGCTCTCCTGGAAAACGGCTTTTCTGGTGGCGATCACTTCAGACGAGTCAGTGAACTTTGTGCATTGAGGGTCGATACATGACTTTCCACCGTGACAAGGTTGTCCTTTGGCCAGACCTACATTTCTTGCCCAAGGTCATCTCTGATTTTCATTTAGGGCAAGCTATAGTTCTCCCAGTTTTTTTTCCGTCACCATCTTCACCCATGGAGATGTCTTTACACACCTTGATGTCTGTCGGACGCTTGCCTTTTATAAGACTCATATGGAATTGAGAAGGCAAACTCAACAGTTGTTTGTTTGTTATGGACCGCCTAAAGTTGGAAGACCAATATCAAAACAAAGGCTTGCTTCCTGGATTGTGGACACTATTAAGCTGACGTATCAACTAATCGACTGTCGCTTGCCTGGTTCGGTGAGAGCTCATTCCACCAGGGCTTTTTCGACGTCAACGGCATTCAGGAGAGGAGTCGCCTTACCAGATTTATGTCAGGTGGCGACTTGGTCTTCTCCCTTGACGTTCATATGTCATTACCACCTAGATGTTTGTGCACAGGTGCAGAATGCTTTTGGGAGAGCGGTCCTGTCATCGGTGACTCAATGACTGTTGACACCGACCCTCCTCCGGTAAGTCAGCTTGCTACTCTGCCCATATGTGTGATGCACAGAGACCATGAAGAAGGGCAGGTTGCTTACCTGTAACTGGTTCTTTGAGTGGTCATCTGTGCATTCGCACAACCCACCCTCTAACCCCGCTTCGGTGTCGCTGTCGAGTTCGATAGAACCACCATTCCGGATGGATGCTTCTGGCTGCTGCCTGTCGCTGTCCCTTTCGGGACTGTGGTGTTTTTTTTTTAAAGCAATAGTTACTTACTCTCTAGGTTCTGGGATCGCGATTGGCGGTCTCAGGGAACTGAGGGAGTGGGCGGGAACCTCGCTATGAGAATGTGCGAGAGGGAGGGGTTCCCGCCCCCAAATCCTCCTCAGCTATAGAATATTCCCGAACTAGTGTCCGCACAGGCTCAGAGCCCATGCGTGTGAATGCACAGATGACAACTCGAAGAACTACAGTTACAGATAAGCAACCTGTTTGTTGTCACACAGGAGAGGACTGAAACCTGTTCTCTATCATCCAAGACTGTCGGACACGAAATAACAGCCTTAAGTTACAGGAAGGCAGATTTTGGTTGAACATCAGGAAATACTTCCTAACCGTCAATGTAGTCAGACAATGGAACCAACTGCCTAGGGAGATGGTGGGCTTTCCGTCACTGGATGTATTCAGGCAGAGACTGAACAGCCATCTGTCAGGGTTGCTTTAAACTGGATTCCTGCACTGAGCAGGGGATTGGACTTGCTGACCTAAATGGCCCCTTTCAACTCTATGATTCTAGTATTAGTATGTATAAGTGGGCCCTACAATAACATGTTGCTGTGTGGAGTGGTTCTTTTCAGGATTCTGTTCCATTTTGCTTCCCCCTCTCCCATATCCCAGTTTAATGTTCCTCCCTCCAACAGTCAGTTAGCATTCTTTGCCCGCTGAGTATGCTCAGTCCTCATTGGGCTATTTTTAGGGTTACTCTCAGGAATCTAAAGATGTTTTGTACTTCTGCAAACCTTTTGGTTCCCCCAAGCCTGCTGATACCTCCCGCTTGAGTGTGGATGGTCCTGTTTTGGCTACATAAGGCCAACACTTGGAGAACTGAGGAGATACCTGAACGATGATACTAGTAATAATATCAGTAGGGTGAAATAACTCATCATTCAGCAATTGCCTTTAAGATCCATTTTGTATTTATATTAATATTTAATATTAAAGGCAGTTTTTAAGATACCCTCGTCCCAAAGTGTGCTCTAATACTGAAAAATTTGCAACTTTCCATATAAGGTGAGGACAATTTAAGTTTCAGCTACTATAAAACACTAGTTATTTATTACAATTCTACCTTTCCTCTTTCCTTTGAGGAGCACAGAGTCTCTTACATCAAATTCCCAGTCTCCTATCCAGGTGGACTGCAGGGCCACAGCAGTAGGACTGCGTCATGTGGTTGATGTTGTTCTGCAGTTCTCTTCTTAGATTGTGCATTGATTCTCTTCAGATATAAATATTGTGATGTAAAGCACCTTTTATCAGTTCACTTAAAATTAGCATAATAATGGCTAACCTTTTTGACAAGCATGTGACAAATCTTAGGAACATAGAAAGCTGCCTTATCCTGAGTGAAACCATTGGTCCATCTAGCTCAGTACTGTCAATGTTGACTGGCAGTGACTCCAGGGTTTCAGGCAGGTGTTTTTCCTGCCCTACCTAGCGATGCCGGTGATCTTCTGCATGTAAAGCATGTGCTCTGCCACTGAGCTGTGGCCCCTCTCCTTCAAATCTCCCCTCTAGTTTGAAGTATGAAATCACATGACTCTAATGCAGGGCTCTCCAACCTTGGGTCCCCAGATGTTGCTGGCCTACAGCTCCCAGCATACCCAGGCAGCATGGCTAATGGCAAGGGATGGCAAGGTTGGAGGGCCCTGCTCTAATGCATACAACAGTATGTATGCAGCCCCCCTGCCATTGGGTGGTTTTGCCACTAGCCTCCTGAGATAGAGAGCAGGCAGCATCATAACATGGGGGAGAGAGGCAGGAATGCAGACCTAACTATAAGCCCGATTATTGGGCATGACAGGCAGAAATTTAATAGGTGTAACTTTACCTAGCATATGAGGATGGGGAGCAGTGTCAGTGGATATTCTGCATATACCTCAGCTGTATGACAGCCAGAACTTCAGTTCTGGGTACAGTTCAGTTCAACAGGTACAGTTCCCAACTTCAAATGCTGAGTGACAGCTGAGTTTCTGCCTGTTACTCGGCTGTTAGATACAGAGCTCCAGGTATGGTGAAAGAAGATAAGGAATGTACTTGTAACTGATAGTGTGCTACACCAGTGTTTACATAATTCACTCAGCATCCGTGAATGCTTGCATGGGAAATCTCAGTAAAGATAAGTAACAATAAAGATAATCTAACGAGAGATTCAAACTGGATGTGACAGTGGCTAGATCTGTATGGTTATACCTGGATCATACCACAAGATGTGATATACAAGACCAAATGAGCTGTCCTCACCTATGCCTATACGTTACACTGTTTAGATTCCAGCTGCTAGAAACTGGTATCATATATTTATACATATTTTTCCTCTAAGCCCCTTGGTTTATTCTGTCCAGAGATGTTACCAATGTTCTCTTCTGAATGGTAATTTAAATAGTTGAAACCTTACTTTCTTGCACCATACCTGGAGCTCTGTGTCTGAATTTTTAGAAGTCTTAAGTCTTACTGGCCAGGCAGGGACATGTCTCCCATATTTTAGAACTACTGGCCTAGAAAATCTGTAGAAAGGGAAATTAGAATGCAATAGCATTTTGTCCTCTGACAGAATCTTTATAACTTCCTGTAGGGCTCAGCATATCATATAGTGCCTCAGAAGTATTGCTAGATTGTGTTAGTATGGAGATCAACACTTTTTGAGTGAGCAGATAAACTTACAGTACTTGTATGATACAGGCAATCACCATCATATGCTTTTATATTGCCTTTCTATTTACAGGTGTGGGGGGGGGGGGGAACTAGCTTCACATGAATTTTGAAGGAGATGTCCACTCTTAACCAGAGGAAATGTGAAGCCTGTTGCTGGTTCAATCAAATTACAGCTCCAGGGCAATTGAAAACCAATATGTACCTTGACAGCAAATAACAGCTAGCTTGAAGAAAGTCTAGCTACAATAATTGCCTCTCCCTTGTGCTGCTCAGTGTTTTGAACCTTCCATCATCTCATTTGAACTAAGGAAAATGCTTTTTCTGGAATTCTGATGCTTACAATTGTTCTTCTCAAAAGGGTAGTTGAAAAAGCACTTTTGGGCCTCATGAATCTGCTCATAAGAGAGGCTGCTTGGTATTAAGGAGTTTTTGCCTTGCTACTAAAGGTGCAATCCTATGCAAGTTTAGACAGAAAAAAGGCCTACAACTCCCAGCATGCCCCAGCGATGCTGGGAGTTGTAGGCCTTTTTCTGTCTAAACTTGCATAGGATTGCGCCCTAAAGCTATTATCTTTCTGATAGTCATTCTAACACTGCTGACATACTAGCATTATTTTCCACTTTGAATCGTTTATTTGGTTGCTACTGCACCAATAATCAAAGTACTTGAATATAAGTGTTGTATCCACTTCTTTTTCTACTGCTCTTTAGCTCATCTATATTTATATCTTTCTATGTGTAACACTATACTTTCAGAATTACTACTGTGTATTGCAAGTACCTTCAGAATCCTGTTTCCTTAGCTCTTCATTTCTTCTCATCTAGCAAGTTCAGGGCAAATATTATTTTGAATACCAAAGAGAGAGTATCAAATGTGAAAACAAACATAATATTCATCACCTGTTTGAGCTGCCATTTGGAAACCAGAGGTTAGCAAGTGGGGAGTTTTCTGAAAGTTATGAAAGGCCTGTCAGTCTTGAGATTTCTCATAGATTGTACTACAGAAGTTGCCTTGTCATTCTGAGAAATGAATGAGTGACATCTCACCAGGCAACACTTTTTTTATTGTAGCAAATTCTGAATCACTCACTTCTCTTAATGTTTAATCTAGTCCAGAGTTCTCCAACCTTGGGTCCCCAGATGTTTTTGGCCTACAACTCCCAGCATGCCCCAGCCAGCATAGCTGCGGCATGCTGGGAGTTGTAGGACAAAAACATCTGGGGACCCAAGGTTGGAGAACACTGATCTAGTGGCATGTATTTGTTTACACATTGCTACAACATGAAGCAGAAGTAGATGCTTTCACTTCTAACTAGCTAAAGCTACAAACTGACACTTTGCTTTCTCTTTGGCAGGGAGGGGCTGCATAAGCCCAATATTTGTTCCCAGGGCTTTTTTTCTGGTGGAACTCACCGGAACTGAGTTCCAGCTCCTTTTCTTCTATTAATTGCATTACAATTTAATCGCCATCTACTCCCGAGGAAATGTAATCCAAGAGTTCCGGTACCCTTTCCTCCAGAAAAAAAGCACTGTTTGTTCCCCATGTCACCCTAGGTAGGATTTTGGGGGTGAAGTAGCTATGCTTGTTGAACAGGAACTCTGTGCGTTACAGAATTGATTCTGCAAAGGGAATATCAGGAGCGATTTTTTTAACCTCTGAAGTTGCTATGTATACCAGAAAGTGCCAAAATTGTATATTACTCCTAATTTACCTTCCCCTGCTCCAAATGAGCAAGTAGTTCCACTAAACCTATAATCCAATAGAGCTCTTGAGACTCTGTAACACGTGGGAAGATAGGGAACTTTTTGTGTCTTGCTATAAAGTATGCTTCTTTTACTATAGCTCTTTTAGTACAAAGCTTGTCAATTTGGCATCGTGCCCACATTCTTCTGGTTTCAATTGCTTCAGCATGCAGAAAATGACTTACAGGAAGTAGATAAATATTTTACCTTCTATAAAGAAACACAAAAGTTGGATAGGAAAACAATACAATGTTGGAGGTGACTGTTTTCAATAGTCTTTTTAAGAATTCACTTCTTACTAGTGTCTAGGTCCGAAGCTACACAATGGACTATATATATTTTGAAGCAAAGAAAAATGAAGAAGTGTAAGATACGGGCAGTGCAATCCAATGAAGCTGCCCGTAATCCTCCAAACTCGGAGGATTACGGGCATCCTCTTGAAGGCGGGAGGAGCATGGTGGATAGGATTGCCGCTGCGCTCCCCTGGCACTCAAAAACATCTAGATGGCCAATTTTGGCTGTCTAAATGCTTTACAACTCCTCCTGAGGAGGAGAGGCTGAGGTACTGCCTGGATTCCTCAGAAGCCGGCTGTGCCTCGCTCCTCTCCTCCCCTGGCAACGCCCTCCCCCATGGGAGAACTGAAGACAGTTTTCTGTCTTCGGTTCCCTGCTGGCAGCTACGAGGTGGGGGAGCGGGTGCTCCATAAGTGGACTGCGTGCTGCGCTCTTAGGAAGGGATTTCCGAGGTTGCAGCGGCTTCTATGCCTTATCCTATGGCACTCCAGGCAAAGTTGGAGGGCCATAGGATTGCACCTAATTCCTAATGTAATGTATTAATTGGCATAAAGAATAGTTCATGCTATTTATTCAGAATGAATTATACAATCTTAGTGGATATTCAGATTAAGCATTAATAAGAATACTTAGTGTTTTTTTATTTGTTCAAAGCAGTTCACATACATTATTTTAGTAACCCTCCTAACAACCCTATGAGAGAGGTCAGTATTATCATTTTTTGTGACAGTTGTTGGCAACATCAGACCAGAAGATGTTGCATATCAATTTAGCATTCTTTGTTCATTTCTACTTTCCCCCTAAACAGTGCTGTTTTGAGTTATATACTTCAAAGAGTTGTATTAACAGGAATAAAACTGCCTCACTATGTGAAATCCCCCCCCCCCCCGGCCACTCCACCCCAAGGTTGGACATACAGTCATGCCTTGGATTGAGAGCATAATTCGTTCCGGAAACGTGCTTGTAATCCAAAACACTCTTATATCAAAACGAAATCCCCCCCAAAAAAATTTGTACAGAGATTTTTAATTTATGCCGTACTACAATGCTTGTATTGCAAGACGTCGCTTGTATATCAAGTCAAATTTTTTAAAATAAATATTTAAAAATTTGCTTGTCTTGCAAAACGCTCTCAAACCAAGTTACTTGCAATCCAAGGTATTATTGTATACCATAACAATACATTGTTACAGCAGTTAATCTTGCTGTAGTATAGAACAGTATACAACACAGATTTGTACTGTCTGTGCAATTACTAGTAGAGGCTGGTGTAACCAACAGCATACATTCCTACATGCCACTCATGGCAATGATAACTGAATGCTATATACTGCTGTTAGTAGTCTGACTTCTTATCAGGTGTTTTTGTCCATATGACAAGTGCTTAGTCCTTTTTTGAAGTCACAATTGTGCATTCCCCTGAAAGATGGTGGGGAGAGAAGAAGGGAAACTTCTTGAGTCTTGAAGTCCTTTTAATAGAGAGGTGAGATCAGTGGTGGATAAGAGCATGACCTTATGTTGGCTGTGAGGTTTTGGACAGGGCTCTCAAGGTGTATTGTAGTGCCTCTCTCTTAACTTTAGGATACTATGTATAAAATAATATAACTTCTGATTTTATTTATTTGTGTGTTTTTTTTGTTTATTGCATTTATACCCCGCTCTTCAGCCAGAAAAGGCTCTCAGAGTGGCTTACAAAGATTAATAATAGGACAGTCCCTGCCCTCAGGCTCACAATCTAAAAGACATGACACAAAAGGAAAAGGGATTGGGAGGGAGGAGGAAGAATGCAAAACTCAGGCACCAGTTCTTAGTTAAAAAGTGTGAAGAAGGGACTCTGCCAACCGGTCCTCTTTTTCCTCCACAAAAAGGTTCTTATAGGTTTTTCTTTTGGCAGGGAAGGGCAAAACAAGCTCCCTGCAGCTGCTCCCTCTCCAGCTGATGTATAGGGCCAGGTTGGTCTCCCCCTTGCTGTGATGTTACTCCTGGGAGGCAGGGGGTGCTATTAGTATGTTATTTTGACTAATTCTGCATGTTCCATTTGCAGCATTTTGAGTCCCTTTCCTTCTGGTGTGTGTGTGTGAGAGAGAGAGGTATGCAGTTTTAAGTGCAATTTAAGTTTTTTTTTAAAAAAATTAGCTACCGGTATGCAGGAAACTGGGTTTAAAATGTCCTTCCAGCACTGCATTTTTTGTGTGTTGGCTATCAACAGATCAGATGCATTCCATTTTAATCCTCTGCCCATCATCTTTTCCACAGGATTGTACACATTTGGGAATGGCTTCCTGTACTGAAGATTGCATGAGTGTGAGAGAGTGCTTGTGGGGGGGGGGGGGGGAAGCACCTTGTTAGTTTCATTGGGGCTGGAAAAAATTCACATGTGAATCCTTTTTCCCTGATGCCATTGCTGCTGCTGATCTGAGGAGGTATGCAGAAATTTTTGTTTTCCTTCAAAATGGGATGTATTTATACCAGTGCTGGTGTACACAGTTATGCTTTTTATTTTTAAAGTGAGAAACTGACTGGGCGTTCTCTCAATCTTGTCAGTTTTACTGAAGAGCAGTCGGGGTGTGTGTGTGTGTGTGTGTGTGTGTGTGTGTGTGTCAGCGGTCAACTAAAAGGTGTTGGGGTATGCTAGAGGAGTACCTATTGGATTGCATCAGGGGCTGGTTGCAGAGCACTGTGGACTAGCATCTGGGCTAGCCAGGTAGGGAAGTGTTTTCGGGCGACCAGATGCGGTGATACTCAAATTGGGAATTCAAATTATTGAATTGAGAATTGTATTTATGGTGACACAATCCAGTACAGCCTCGCCAAGAATACAATAATACCTTGGATTGCAAGTAACTTGGTCTGAGAGCGTTTTGCAAGACAAGCAATTTTTTAAAATAAATTTTGACTTGATAAACAAGTGATGTCTTGCAATACAAGTGTAGGGATGTAACCGCTCGCCTTGAGCGGGCGTAGCGGGCCAAAATCGGCCCCGCTCACGCCCGCCAGAGACTCGCTTTGATATAAGAGTGTTTTGGATTACAAGCACGGTTCTGGAACAAATTATGCTTGCAATCCAAGGTATTACTGTATAGCTTTGTACAGTAGTACAAGTTAGCTTAGCTATGACTATGTATGGTAGTCCTTAGAGTTGAATTCTCCCTGAAATGGTTCACTACCTAATCTTGTAAGTTTGGAATAAACCTGATGAGATGTGAAGATCCATGATCAGATCTCACTCCTCACTGCACAATTGGAAAAGAACAGTAAAAGGCAGTTTTCCTCATGGGCTATGTACTTATTAACAACTTAAAAACAGCTTTTAAGATGTTTTTAATATGTTTTTAAGTTGTTTTAAGATGTTTTATAATGTTTTTAAGTTGTTTTAAGATGTTTTAATAGTATATGTTGTGTTTTGATTAGTTTATGTATTTTATATTTTTGTTGTTCTCCGCCTCGATCTAGATGGAGAGGCGGGTAAGAAATAATAATAATAATAATAATAATAATAATAATAATAATAATTATTATTATTATTCTTTTGCCTGATGCTCAAAATATATAATTGAGTCCACTTGAGTATTACTGCATATAGCCATTCATAGGAAAGAACCTGCAATGTGATACATGACATAGTAAAGCACTTGTCAGTTATAGAGATGTTGCAGTCCTGTTGTGTGAGCCCTTCTGTTTGCTTATTTATACAACAGCTTTGTTAATACTGTACCATGGTTTTGTTATTAAAGTGGCAACAGTCTTGTAAGGAAGTAATAGAATTCCTGAATACTTCAGTTAAGGAAATGGGTGAATTAGCAGTCATTGTATGGAAGTACAATGTGATTTTAAAACACGATTAAGAGCTGTATTAAAAAACAATGTTTCCTGATCTAAATGTCCAAGCTAGAGACATTATTTTGCATGATGTTGCACATTGAATTGGATCAGGGATGAGCTTTCACCTTGGAAAGGCAATTGGAGAAAGAAAATTCCTACTTGTAAACATATTGTAGGTGCTTATCACATAATTTGCATCGCATTTTAATGAATGCGGCACTTGTCAAACACCTGTTGATAGACATATTACACCTTTTTTTACATTTCTGTTCTTAAATGTGAAATGACTGAAGATTGAATCTTGAAATTTAAGACTCAATATGCAAAATTCTATAAGGGCACAATAACTAGCTGGGGGATGTTGGGAGTTGTAGGACTTATTTTTGTTCATAGAAAGGAGCCACAGTTTCTTTTCCTTTTAAAGGATGAAAATGCTGGACTTTCAGTTCTTCCCAGTTTCTGTTCTTCCCATGAATTTGTCCTTGGAATAGCAGAGACAGAATTCTATATCGGAATCCCACTCTCCTCTGGCAGCAACTAGGGACTAAGCTGCACATGCAGAGGGAATGTGGCTTGCCCATGTTAACGAATCATGAGGCCTACTGATTTGAAGGATGAGAGGAGGTTTGGAACATTTAACTGGAACAAAAATATTCAAAATGCTGTATATTTGGTCTTCTTACAAATATCCCGATCCTCGAACACTCTATGTTTCATTTGAGAAAACGCGGCACTTGCGGAGCTCAAACGATGCTGGATTTCACTGTCGATGTTAGCTGTAACAGAAAGATAGCTGCCAAGATAGAGAAAATGATCGACATTTTCCAGTATAAAAAAGTCTTAATTGGTATCACATTGTATAGCAGAATTTGAGTTGCATAATTTAGGATAGTAAGGATGAATTCCAAGAGCACTTCCTCGCACAATTTTGTAATGTTTCCTATTAATTGCCTCATTCTGTGGGAATTCTACATTACAAATTGGATTTTACATATTGGATTTAGGTGTTAAATTGAATGGAATAGTGCATATGAGTCATATAATGATGCATTTGTTGTAGAGATGTAAATTTTTTTGAAATTTTGAAGCCATGGGGAAATTGAAATGGGGGGGGGGAATGAAATATATGCAATATTCTTTTTTTTAAAATCAAACCTAAGCATATTTGACTGATTTAACAACATAAAATGCATCCTGTATAACTTAAGTGGCATATGCAATTGTACATTTTGGCATATTTATGAAATTTACAGAGCATTTCTATGCATGTTTACTCAGAAGTAATACTCTGTTTAGTGGAGCTTTCTCCCAGGTAGGTGTCCATAAGACTGAAGCCTTAAAAGTATAGATGACTCACTTTTGTACAAGCAGAATTATGACTATAGCCTATAAAACAGAGAGAGTTGCATACTGCTGCACCTCATACTACGTAAGCACATATGTCTTAGTTTTTGCCATCTGGCAAAATTAAAATTGAACTGGAACTGGAACAATTTGAAATTGAAATTGAAAATAGAAAACACAAATTTTAAAAGGAAGTGTATGTTCCTCTGACGAAGATGGCACCACCATCTAGGTGCAGAAATGCATTTTGGACTTGAGTATTGTATATGCCTGCAGCAGGGCTTGGCAACCTTTTTCTCCCCAAGGGCTTCATGTGGCAGTGGGTGGCAGCTGGGGGTGGTGGTCGCATACCAGCAGTGGGCAAGGCCTCAGCTGGCAGCAGGTAGAGCCAGCGTGGGGCATGGCCCCTCTCCCTCACACACATACACCCCAAAATTATCAGAGTGGGGCAGTGCGGTGTTCTTCCTTACCTTAGTTAGGTTTTTGAGGTGGGCAAGGGCTTTTCCTTCTTGTTCTGCACGTTGATTAAAAAAAATAAAAATGCAGCTCTTTGCAGCTTTGCCTGCCAGTTACTTGTTTTTCCCCTTTTGTTTGCATTTTAAAATGAAAGTTTAAAAGTGTCAGTATTACAGAGGAGTCCAGATGTGCTGGTGCTCCATACACATGTAGTTGTATTTGATTGACCTTACCACCCTGACACCTTGGCTCAATAATTCATTTTGTTCCAGAAGGTGCTGCATGAAAAGCTGCCAGGAGTGACAATACTATCCTGGATGGTTCTGCAGGGCCAAAGTACTTGTATATGTGTTTTCTTCATCGATTAGATTAAAGGAAATTGTTCCCACGTAAATATGGAAACATGAAAATTCCTACCTGATTGCCAAGTCACCACTCAATCAACAGACCAATGAAGTTGCCTTTAAATTGGTCAGTCCAAAGCCTTGGTGGGAAATTTGGCCCAATCCTGAGATGTTCCCACCAACTATACTGGACAACAGGTTTAGACGCCACCTGGGAAGCCCTTAGGATACCATTTGTTTTGAATATGTGTAATTGATTATCTTCCATTGTACTGCTAGATTGAGCTCAGTTGAGTAGTATGAAACCTCTCTTTGCCTGCTTAACCTACAATATTATTCTGGGCATCCAGAAAAATATTTTAGTAGGCTCAGATTAATTCCAAATCAGAATTGAGAGAGTCTGCCCATCCCTCTTCTTGACTTAAGTGTTGTTATTTTCTTGGTAACAAGTGTTTAATTGTAGTCATGGGTCAGGTCATTTGACCTGATAAACCAGCTGATACTCCAGTTCTAGCTTTATGTTAGATGTTTCAAAATAGAAATATCTAGAGGCCATCTATATGTAGATGTTCTATTTGCTATTTTCCTTGTACAAATTTAGTAACATTGTACTTTTTTATTTTTATAGTCTGTCTCAAGTGTTGGATTTGAAAGTACAGTATGACAATATTTTCTCTTATTAGAGCAAGTTCTTATTAGAGCAAGTTCTTATTAGAGCAAGTTCTACTATCTGTAGAAAATGCTTATACAGATTTAAAATGTTCTGTTCCATAATTCTTTGGTAACGTTTAAGTTGAGATCCTGGATCACTTCTATTAAACGTTTATATATGTCAAAATGCTCAAAGAAACAACCAAGGATGGATCCATGCCCATGCATATGAATAATAGAATCATAGAAAAGTAGAGTTGGAAAGGGCCTACGCCATCGAGTCCAAGTCCAACCCCCTGCTCAATGCAGGAATCCAGGTCAAAGCATCCCTGACAGATGGCTGTCCAGCTGCACCTTGAATGCCTCCAGAGTGGGGGAGCCCACCACCTCCCTAGGTAGTTGGTTCCATTGTCTTATTGCTCTGACAGTCAGGAAATTTTTCCTGATGTTTAGGTGGAATCTGGGTTCCTGTAACTTGAGCCCATTATTCCGTGTCCTGCAAAGTGGGATGATCGAGAAGAGATCCTGGCCCTCCTCTGTGTGACATCCCTTCAAGTACTGGAAGAGTGCAATCATATCTCCCCTCAGTCTCCTCTTCTGAAGGCTAAACATGCCCAGTTCTTTCAGTCTCTCCTCATAGGGCCTTGTTTCCAGTGGGAGAGCTTTATAGATAGGTGCAGGGTTGATTCTCAGTGGTTGGGTATCACCAGGAACATGAAGCAAGTGTGGCATTTTCCCCAGTGGTAAATCCAAAGTGGACCTTTTTAATTTCTACTAAGTGAGATTGTCACTACAGTATAATACCTTGAATTGCAAGTAACTTGGTCTGAGAGCGTTTTGCAAGACAAGCAAATTTTTTTTATAAATTTTGACTTGAAAAACAAGCGACGTCTTGCAATACAAATAGTGTAGGGATGTAACCGCTTGCCTCGAGCAGGCGTAGTGGGCCGAAATCAGCCCCACTCACGCCCGCCAGAGACTCGCTTTGATATAAAAGGGTTTTGGATTACAAGCACGGTTCCGGAACAAATTATGCTTGCAATCCAAGGTATTACTGTAATTCAGTTGCAGTAAACAAGGGAGTCAGGCAAGGTTGTATACTGGCCCCTCATCTGTTTAACATACATATAAATTCCTTAATTAAACGGCTTCAAGGCCTAGATATACATGCTCCAAAAATGGCAAATAAAAGACTACCTATACTGCTTTACGCAGATGATGCCGTTATTCTTTCCCTGACCCAAATAGGACTCAGAAGAGCCTTAAAGGCTCTAGCCCAACATTGTAAGGAAGAACGATTACAAATCAACTACTCTAAAACTAAGATCATGATTTTTACTAATAGTATTAAGACCCATAGGTGATGCATAGATAATAATGATATCGAACAAGTAACCTGTTTTAAATATCTAGGTGTCGTTTTCCAAGCTTCTAGAAGGAAAACTGCCCAGGCTAACTATGCTTCCACACTTGCCAAGAAAAGCACAGCAGCAATCCTGAAGTTTTCCCGGACACGGGGAGGGAATTTTATTCCAGCTGCAATTTAATTGTTTATGGCAAAACCAAGAGCACAACTGCTTTATGGAGCACAATTAGGTCCCTTTTCAAATTTTGTTATTTACGAAAAAATACAATCAGGTTTCCTAAGGTTAGGTCACTATTTCTGACACCCAGATGCATCTCAAATGCGGCTCTGCGAATGGAGAGTGGTCTACTGAGAATCGAAGCTATTGTGTGGCAAACCACCTTATTTACTTGGCTTAGACTTAATTTGGCTCCGACTGGGTTGCTTTCCTTAATTTTACAAGACAATTACCAAACAAAATGGTGGAACACCATAGTAGACAAATTTGGCTCATACGGTTTCTCATCTGAATATTTGCTAAATTTTGGACTGGGAAAAGCTAAAGATATTAAGCAGCGGATCTGGGATATAGAACTTCAGAATGATTTAAGCCAAATCCTGTATATTTACTGCTCCCCCTGCAATATACAGAGTAGTGGTCCTGCGGCTTATCTAAGTTCTCTTACCTATTATAAATACAGATGGGCATTCACTAGGGTTCATTTTAATGCTCTCCCCTCAAAGTTTCTAGAAGGTAGATATCAAAACATCCCAGTCTCTCAGAGGCTGTGTCCATGTGACTCAGGTGAGAGACAATTACACATGTCCTTTTATATTGTTCGTTCTACTTAGATGTCCGGTCAAGCTTGATCCATCCCTTGTTACATGATCTTCCAGGTAATTCTGATGAATTTTACACCAAATATCTTCTAGCTGACATAGACCCCTCTATAACCTATAAAGTTGCCAAATTTTGTTTTTTGGCTACAAGAACACACCATAATCTTATAACTTCTTAGGCCTGGTTTAAAACAGTAGGAAAGGGCCAAAACCTTGGTATTGTATAAATTTAGTGTGTCTGTTGTCTGTAGACTTACTGTTTATGCTGGTCTTGGACCGTAATAAAGATTTAATTTGATGTTCTATTTGCTATTTTCCTTGTACAAATTTAGTAACATCGTACTTTTTTATTTCTACAGTCTGTCTATAGTGTTGGATTTGAAAGTATGACAATATTTTCTCTTATTAGAGCAAGTTCCTAAAGTGAATACACTATTTGTAGAAAATGCTCATACAGATTTAAAATGTTCTGTTCCATAATTCTTTGGTAACGTTTAAGTTGAGATCTTGGATCACTTCTATTAAATGTTTATATATGTCAAAATGCTCAAAGAAACAACCAAGGATGGATCCATGCATATGAAGTGGGAGAGCTTTATAGATAGGTGCAGGGTTGATTCTCAATGGTTGGGTATCACCACAAGCAAGTGTGGCATTTCCCCCGGTGGTAAATCCAAAGTGCACCTTTTTAATTTCTACTAAGTGAGATGATTCATTCACTCCTATGAGAAAAAGGATGACCCAGTACGCACCCTCCTCCTGGTTATAATGCCAAGTATTTTGCCAAGTTAATGAACAATATATATATATATATATATATATATATTATTAAGGGATTTTTTATCTTATACTTCAAAAAAAGATTTTCCCCAGGTCTGCTTTATAAACACACACACACACACACACACACACAATACAATTGATTTTCCAAGGACTGAACAGAAATATATAAAAAAAGACTCTTGGTCTCCTGAGTCCCAATAATGCTGTTGTTTAACTGTATTTCATATTTTATCATGTTGTACATCGCCCAGAGTGGCTGGTTTGCCAGGCCAGATGGACGATTCATAAATACAAGAAATAAATAAATGCATCTTGAGATGCCATGTCTTGCATGGTGTATTTTGACCTGTTGAGATGAAATTTTGCTGGGAAAATTGTGTATAATCAAGAGTATATTATGTCTGACTTTGATATACCCCTTTCTTTGCAGGTTCTTCAGTAATAGTTATGAACTCTCGGTTACGAGCACTGGGTGGGAGAATAAATAACATTCGTGCATCAGAACTACCAAAGGAACGAACCCGATCCGAGATCATTTGCAATGTCCACTATCTGGATGGCTCAATGCAAAGCTTCAAAGTTACCGTAAGTCTCGAAGTTTTGAAACAATGCATGAAGTCAGAAAAGTAATCATGAACTTGGCTATCTTCATAGAAATCTTGTAGCTAAGATGTATATTGTCAAAAACTAGAAGTTCTCAGAACTGCATTCTAAAAAGAAGTGGCTTAATTAAGATATGGGATACAGTAATCATTTGTGAACTCTGCCAACAAATACAGCTGACTAATGACTCAAATCATGCAATAAATAAATAAAATGTGGTGGCAGTTTTCCTTTATATCTTTTGAAGCTCGTTCATCAACTGAACACATCCCTGCAAAATGAATATGTATTTACAGTAATACCTTGGATTGCAAGCATAATTCGTTCCGGAAGCGTGCTTGTAATCCAAAGCACTCTTATATCAAAGCGAGTCTCTGGCGGGCGTGAGCAGGGCCGATTTCGGCCCGCTACGGCGGTTACATCCCTACACTTGTATTGCAAGACGTCGCTTGTTTATCAAGTCAAAATTTATTTTAAAAATTTGCTTGTCTTGCAAAATGCTCTCAGACCAAGTTACTTGCGATCCAAGGTATTACTGTATATATAAATTAATATACAGTAATACCTCGGATTACGAGTAACCCGGTTTGCAAGTTTCTCGTAGACGAGGAAAAATTTGGCATAAATTTACATTTGAAAGATGAGCAAGTCTCGCAACATGAGCCACTGCTGCCGCATGTGGCTCCTGTTGCGAGATGTCTTTCAAATGTAAAATTATGCTAGCAACGCGAGGCGTCAGCTGAGCGAGCAGCCGCGCCATGACTCGCCTCCACGGAGCTTCCCTGGAGGCGAGGCGCAGCATGGCCGGGCTCAGCCGCCGCCTCGCACTGCTGCGCCGGCCGGCCGAGTGGCCAGGAGGTGGGGGCTTCCCTGGAGGTGCGGTCGGGCGCGGCGGCCGCCTCGCGCTGCTGCGCCGGCCGAGTGGCCAGGAGGCGGGGGCTTCCCTAGAGGCGAAGCGCCTCGCTGGCGCCTCAAGCGCTGCCATGACGGCTCCCGGCCAGGGAAGCGGCACGGCAGCGCGAGGCGCCCGCGCTGCATCTCCCTGCCAGGGAGCCGGCAAGTGCTTTGCCAGCTCCCTCTCAGGGAGATGCGTGGAGCCGTTCCCGCCGCTTCCTACCGTTGCAAGTGGCGGCTCGCCTCTCCACGGCGAGCCGCCCGCGCCGCCGCCGGTCCCGTTGCGTCACATCCGGCCCGGGGGGAGGAAATTGAAATATATGTAATACTTACTTTCTTATCAAACCTAGACTGATTTTACTGTTTTAACAATATAAAATGCACTTAGCATATACAATTGTACTACTTGCCATATTTTTAGACCACCTTTTAAGGTAAAAACCCTCCCAAGTATCCATGTTTAGGTAAGTAAGACCCACTGTGATTATTGGAGTTTAGTCCCAGGTAAGAATGCATCAGAGTACAGCCTCAAAAGAATAAATTCCTTAGTTTTGTACCAGCAAAATTGTGAATAGAGCCAATACTAGAAGAGAGAGAATTTGCAAACTGCTGCGTCCTATGCCAGCTAATCACACGTATCTTACTGGAAGGTTGAATATAGAAACCACACATTTTGTAGTAATCCAGTAGTTGGACTGCAGTTCCCATCAGCCTTAGCCAGCATAGCCAATGGTGAGGGATGATGGGAGTTGCAGTCTAACAACACCTGGAGGGCAACAGGTTGCCCACCCCTGCATTAAACAAAAGAAAATGTATTATTTAGACAGAAATAGTCTCATACACTTACAAAATTAAAACTAGCAGCATATTTTGTTAATCTTGTTAAACTTTTATATCAACTAATTCTGCTTAGAGTGTGTGTGTTTGTGTGTACATACAATGCTATACTGCAGTCTTAAAAATAATTCTGTTGAAAGTGGAATTTGAGTATCAGAATCCTTTGATTTTTGTCTATGTCTTTTCAATGAAGGGTGTTGTCTTATTGAGTGCTGTACATTTTAATGTTGCAAAAAAGCTCTTGTGTGTGTGAATAAGTTAATGTGAACTACGCCAGTGTGGCGTAGTGGTTAGAGTTTTGGACTGGGACTCAGGAGATCCGGGTTCTAGTCCCCGCTCGGCCATGAAACTCACTGGGTGACTTTGGGCCAGTCACGGACTCTCAGCCTAACCTACCTCACAGGGTTGTTGTGAGGATAAAATGGAGAGGAGGAGGAAGAGGATTATGTAAGCCGCCTTGGGTTCCTTGCAGGAAAAAAGGCTGGGTATAAATATAATAAATAAATAAACAGGCTCTGGCCTGCAGCTGAGTTTTATAAATGGTTTATGAAGAGAAATTGAGAACCTTTATATAAATGTTTATAGATCTTCCATTTATTCTTAGTAGAACTCTCACTTTTATATGTGACTGTTAGAGAATGTTTCAAAAGATGTCATTTTATTATCTGGCAAAGGTATTAAATTCTTTTACTAAACACATTTCCTTTTTGTTTTTCAGAAACAAGATACTGGTCAGGTGTTGTTGGATTTGGCTTATAATCACTTGGGTGTGACAGAGAAGGAATATTTTGGTTTACAGCACTGTGAAGAGTCAGCAGATTCACCAGTAAGGAAATATATTAATATTTACAGTGCAGATCTTAAACATTTGCAATTAACAAGCCTTCTAACTTTTTTTTAAAACTTTTGCAGAGATGGCTTGAATCTGGCAAACCTGTTCGGAAACAGCTAAAAGGTAATGCTTTAAAATCCACTTGCATTCTTCAGCCATAAACTTCTTGCTATAGTGACTCACAAGAAATGATTACCATTGTTCATGGCCAATAGCTGTTGTGAAGGACTAATAATATTTAGTGGGATCCTGTGAACAATTTCATAACACTGAACAGCAATAAAGGGGTGGGGAAGTGGAGTAGATGATTGGGAGTCAACTTCATGAGGTAATTTCAGCAGGTAGAGTAGTGGCAAAAGGTATTTTATGTGGTGGTAAGAGTTTTAATTCTTTCATCAGATAGACATACTATAGTATAACAATTGTCCAAATTGTCTAGTACACTCCAAATTGCATTATTTGGGTCTGCAGTGGATCATCAACTAATGCCCTGGGGGAAGTTAGGTGGGAGTTTGCCCTATTCACCATCACTCTGCTATAGCCAAAGAAGCGAACTGTATGGAATTAGCAGCATCAGCAAGGAAGCACCTTTACACTAATCAGACAGACTAGATTGAGTGTTTCTGCCTGTCCTCTATAAAATATTCTAGATTAGACCTGTTTACCAACCTGAGCAACTAGGAGACTGCTTTATTACTGTCTTCACCTTCGCCTTGCTCCTCCTGTGCCTTTGCCTTACCCTGTTCTTCCCTTTGTGTATTGGGAGCTGAATCTGACAATTGTTAGATGTCTATTTGTACCTCTCCCCCCTCCAAATAAAACGCCAGCAACCCAACCAAAAGACCCTACTCACCTTGAGAGGTCTTAATCTTTGATGGTTCTAAGCCGAATTAAATGTGACAGTGCATAGTGCCAATCTATTCCACTAAAAATATTATTTGTGTTTTTAAAAATTGCAAATTACATTTGTTTATTTTACTTATTTTGACGACAGTTATGAATTGCTTTAATTAGCATTCTTATTGAGGTCTTCTCATGAATGGGGGTTATAATAATGGAGGTTTATTGATTTTGTGTTTTAAGAAGATAACACATTAGATTTTGTTGCTTTCAGAATCAAATCTCATCATGTATTTTATATGGTGTGTTGTTTTCTCCTGAGGTTTTAAAGTGTGTGTGTGTGTGTGTGTGTATGTATGTAAGAAATTGGGAAATAGATACATTGATTTTAATTTTGTAAACTGTTGTAGGAGGTTTCCCCTGCAGCCTGCATTTCCGAGTAAGGTTTTTTATACCTGATCCAAACACATTGCAGCGGGAAGAAACCAGGTAATTGTTTTAATTTTCAAAATTTGTAGCCATGCTTTAAGAACTGCCAACATCCTTCTTAACCTGGTATTTGTAGGAAATATAGCAGGATTGCTGACTTTTACCTGTACTAGGCACAAATAGATTTGTATGATAGAATTGCATTTTTTTAAAGTTGATTGTTAAAGTACTCTAGTGTATACACAGCTAGGTAAAAAATGCAATAGGAGATGCAAAATACCGTGGATTGAGTTAGTAATCGGGAGTAAATTTAGTTAATACTGTCTCCTG
Organism: Shinisaurus crocodilurus; assembly: GCA_021292165.1. Lineage (NCBI taxonomy): Eukaryota > Metazoa > Chordata > Lepidosauria > Squamata > Shinisauridae > Shinisaurus > Shinisaurus crocodilurus. The sequence goes on from CM037880.1 coordinate 90,688,209, forward strand.
TTCAGCATGCCCTTTCTTCAAGTGCATTACTATAAATGCTCCAGGAGTTAGTCTTGCAATTTAGATAATAATTAATCCCTGGGACAAGGGTAGAAAAATGCTTCTGTCCCAATCACAAAGTGGTTTTTAGCAGAAACTGTAAGATTAAGGGCACAATCCTATGGAGATGAGCGTAAGCCTCCAAACTTGGGAAGGAAGGAGCCTGGAGCAGCTTAAGGTACCTTGTATCCGCTCCAGTCTCCTCCCCTCACCGCCCACCAAAATGCCTCCTTCCCCCCTCTCCGAGGTTGCTTTCCTGACCTTGAAGAGCAGCCAGTGCAGTTCTTTCTGTGCCGGCGGCAAGGGGAAGCGGGTCAGAGCTCCGATTCCCAGCTCTGAGGTTGGAGCGCTGTCTCTGACTTCAGAGCTTGGAATCTGAACTATCCTATTGCCCCCACACAATGTCTAGGGGCCGTAGGATCATTCCCTAAGGGGTATAAGAATGTTGAAATAATGCACCCCCGTAACAATAGCTATGTAACTGAAATGGCACCATGAAGTCTTCAAAGAGTGCTGAAAAACAATGTATAAAAATATTTATAAATTAGGAGTGCAAATTCTATCGTGATATGTTAATTGTATGAAGGTATTCCAGTGTAACATTCCCAATATTTTTTTGAGGTCATTTTCAATACATTTTCTCTGTTGGTTTTAATTTGGTTTTTTGTGCTGGAATGGTTTTATTATTTGCTGCTGGTTTTATCTTGGTTTTAGTCTGTGCTGTTTTTATTTTTCATTTTAATGTTTGTATTTTATGTTTTTAATGTATTCAAAGAGAACTTTGGTTCTTGGGCAGTTTAAAAATACAGTAAATAAATAAAAATAAATATAAATTAGGGGGGAAACATGTTTAGATTATACAGCAATAGTAACACAAAAGAGTTTTAAAATATTGTAATTGTAACAATTGTTAATTGTAACAATTATTTCTGAATTCTGTTTTTTAGACATTTATTCTTCTTGCAATTGAAGTCGGACATTTTGGAGGGAAGGTAATAAATCCTTACTAAAGCAATTTGATTGGTTAACTGTTGAACAGACAAGGGGAAAAGATACAACTTCAATACCGAAAGGGAAATGCTATAGGGAAAGCATGTAAAAATTTAGAGCCTCTGTGAAACTGCTGGTTGTACTAGTACAGTGTTCTCCAACCTTGGGTCCCAGATGTTTTGGCCTACAACTCCCAGCATGCCCCAGCCAGCATGCTGGGAGTTGTAGGCCAAAAACATCTGGGGACCCAAGGTTGAAGAACGCTATACTAGTATAAACAGGCATGGCTGAGCTCCTGTAAGAATGGGGTTTCACAAGACATACAGGGCGTAACTGGGTTGCTAAAGGGAGCACTATATGAAGTACATCAAGCTATTGCAAGTCTTCCCCTTTCTAAGCAGAAGGCATTCTATTAGACTGGAATTCTGACACTTGAAAGAAAAGGTTATGATGTATTGCCAGTATATCATAACCTTGTGTGATAGATGAAATTTGGAGACATTTATTCCCTACTTATTGTGCATGTATGGCAGTGCTACAGTCTCATCAAAATCTTAATATTCCTTTTCTACAAAATTTCTGGTTTGTCGGCCAGTGGCAGTTCTCCCATAGGGACGATCAGGTCAGTGACCTGCCTCTCTTCCCTTCCTTCCCCTTCCCTATCGCCATTTCCCTCTCCTCTCACCCAATCCCCTTGGCTGTTCTCTCCTCCTCCTGTGCTTGCTTGGGCCCGCTGATGTGCTACCTGGACTAGAAAGGGCTCCTGTCTGGCAGCAGTAGTGTCATTTTGGCAACTGCACACATGCAGCCTCACACAGTGGGCTAGCATTGCCATGGAGTTTACAAAAAAAGAAAAAGGACATGTTTTGTTTAAGGGAGCACTGCTGAGCAGCCAATCAGATGCATCCCTGCTCCTTCCAAAGAGGAGGGGAACAGAAGGGCTATGGGTAAGGGGCACCTCTGGGCAAGGAAAGAGTTTGTGAGGTGGGCTGGGCTTGGTCAATTAACTTTTGCCTGTCTGGCCAGACTGGTGGCTCAGTCTGAGCAGGTGCTGTGTGAGTGTGGTGGCGGCGGCAGCGGCAGCAGCGTGTGCTAACTGACTCCATTTTGAGGATGGAGCAGCTGAATTCCACCTGTGGGTGGGGGCGTGGGGGTTGAGACAGACAGTTTCATGAATATCATTATCGTTGTTGTTGTCGTCGTCATACCGGCATGATCTTACTGCGTCTTCTTCTTCTTTTTTTTTTTACTGTTTCTTGCTGGTCATGGTTGCTGATCTCCTTTGGTCATTTCTGGGTAGGTAGGGGATCATTTTCCTGCAGTGGTGGGTCATTTCCCTCAGCACAATTTTAAAAAAGAATCCATTCCCACCAGAGTCCAATTAATTCATTTAAAAATCTTTCCACAGGGTTGTGACTGAAGAAATAGTGGTTAGGGGAATGCATTTAAATCTGCGCTGCCATGTTATGTAAAAATGTGGTTGGGCTCTGTCTCTATGTGTGTGATTTGCAAATTGATGAATTCTTGTGTGTGTAGTGCTTGGTGTGGGCGGATTCTATTCTTAATTCAAATCCTTTTCAATTTACATTGCTACAGTAACTTAAGATGAACTTCTTCTTCTTCTTCTTCTTCTTCTTCTTCTTCTTCTTCTTCTTCTTCTTCTTCTTCTTGTGATAGAATACACATTGATTATTTGCTTGTGTGTGCCAAGTGCTCCATGTGCTTTTAAATCGTGGTTTATAGAGAGCAATCCTATGTAGGTCTACTCAGAAGTAAGTCTCACTGAATTCAATGGGACTTACTCCTATGTAAGCATGCATATGTGTGTGAGAAATGGGGTTTCCTCCTCTCTCTGCCTCCCCTTCCCTTTGCTTTCAAAGTTGAAGAAGTGAGCTCTGCTAGAAATTGCTTTCTCTGTGTTGTTACACTGGATAAATTTGCCAGGGGGCAGGGAGGGGTTGGTGGGCTGAACTTTTTGTAAATTTGGGCCTGTTTCTGGCCTCCATTTTCCTTGCCTTAACTAATGAATCTCATTGAGGACCGTGCTTGTAATCCATTTTGTTTTGTGAACATGTGGCTTTAAAAATCCTTTCCTTCATTTTGGTGGTGCAAATTAATGTCTTAGAACACATATTCCTCGCTAAATTCCTCCTGATTAATGATTGCTGGTCCACACTTTTTAAAAACAAACAAACCTGTGGTTATGCAACCGAAACACTCTCTTGCAGTCATTGACTCTAATTGCCTGCTGCCTCAGTTTGCCTGTGTGTGAAATGGGTTTCTTGCTCTCCCACCTCCCTTTACTTTAAAACTTAAAGAAGCTGTCTCTTCTACAAATGCCTTTCTCTGTGTTGTTACATCCTGTTTTCTTAAGCCACTTTTTTTTTTAAAAGCCTGCTGTAGATTCTGTGAATTTAGTATGCTGTGATTATGTAACCCAAACAGTCTGTCTCTCTCTCTCTCTCTCTCTCTCTCTCTCTCTCTCTCTCTCTCTCTCTCACACACACACACACACACACACACACACACACAGACTTTAATTGCCTGTGTGAGAAATGGGTTTCTTCCTCTCGCGCCACCTTTGCTTTCTGCCACAAATTGCTTTCTCAAGTGTTGTTATTGTGGGGGTTGCTGGGCTGAAATGTATAGCAAAAGGCTTGTGTAGCTTGTATAGTAAAGCTTGTGAGGCTTGCGTATCAAAACAGGTTCCTTGGCTCCGCCTTCAATTATCTCCTTTCATCCCCACCAGTTTGATTGGCCATGAGCCTCCACTTATGCTTATTTATTTATTTATTTATTATATTCATATCCCACCTTTTTTCCTGCAAGAAACCCAAAACAGCTTACACAATCCTCCTCTCCATTTTATCGTCACAACAACCCTGTGAGGTAGGTTAGGCTGAGAGTCAATGACTGGCCCAAAGCCACCCAGTGAGCTTCATGGCTGGGTGGAGACTAGAACCTGGATCTCCCTAGTCCACTGTAAATCAACTCTGGATCAGTTTCATTGGTACATCTGTCAGTTAATAATTTCCTTTTTTAGTAGATGGATTTCTTTTTCAGTAGATGGATAACTTTAACCAATTTTCCAGATGTGAAAATGCTTTCTTGATTTCCAAAACAAATGTGAAACAAAATTATCTATTTTAAGGGAATTATTGTAAAATGTGTAGTGACTTTGTGCAGGTGTTCCAAGCAAATACAATGTAAAGATTGTGGATGCATTCACACAGACTTTTCCCTTTAAGCTGCTTGAATGGTCCTATGGGCCTGAAACCTGGGATAAAAACCAAATAAATAAAATTCCCTTTATATATGAAAGAAGAGTACTTTCTTTAGGCATAGGTCTGATGAGCTTATTATAACTGCAATAGACATTTTGTGGTGCTTGGAGGATGCATTCTAAGTATATCAGACCATAATCTTTGTGCTGCATTTTGGCATATACCTATAGTTCAAAGAGAAGGTTATCAACCGTTTCAACTTTCCCTTTCAGGTTGATATGCCCTGTTAATTCAGCTGTGGTACTTGCATCCTATGCAGTTCAGTGTAAGTAGTGATGTATATTATTGTCAGTGAAATATTTGTTTCTATTTCATTGAAATGTGAACATGTAAAAGATGATACCATTTGGGCCATATTGGCCATTTTCCTAGCCAGTTCCATATTGAGTGATCTCATAATAGTCTCATCACAGTTCTAGGAGTTTTAGCTGGGGAACCCATCAGCAAATATGAAGCCGTTTTGAGAACTGCATTTCTCTGAAAAGATTCGATTCGATGGAGGCATTAAGGGAGTGATCCTATGGCCCCTAGACAGTTTCTGAGAGGACATAGGATTTTTCAGATTGCTTCGTCCCTCCTCCTCCACCCTGTCTCAGCCAGTGTGTAAAGAGCCGCACTGGCTGCTCTCCGAGGTCGGGAAAGGGACCTCATAGAGGGATAAAAGGGGGCTTTCAGGGGGGAGGGGAGGAGACTGCAATGGCCAGGATATGGGGTATCCTGAAAGCTGCTCCAGCCTCCTTCTCTCCCCCTCCGAGATGCTCCAGTTAGACGAGTGAAAAAGTCCGCCTAGCAAAAATGCAGAGCAGGAGGATGGGGAAGTGAAGATCGCTTCCGCCGCTCCTCCCACTCTGCATTGGATGCCTCTGGGTTTGGTGGTTTATGGGCCTCTATAGTATTGCACCCTAAGTGAAATTTGTAATTGATCAGCGTCCCTGTGGAATTAATTCTCACGCATTAGACTTAATTGGAATTTGGGGATTTTTTTTAGGCATTTCCTAAAACAACAATACCCATCAGAAAATGTAAATATATGAGGTACATTATAATGATAATTTGAAATGCCCTCCATTTTGGAAGGGGAGTGACTATTATCTCCTTCTTTGTTTCTTAAGTCTAGTCTTCTCCCTGACTGTTCCAGTTGTCTTGTAGACTGGCACCTCCTAAATTGGACAATCAAGACAGAGGAATATTAAGTTGATTTTGGAACCAGGAAGAGCCCACAGTCCTAGATACAAGTGGAACATTAACCATTTTGCTGCATTGCTGTGATCTTTGCATGGAAACTTTACAGATCTATCACTCCGTATATAGAAACTTATGATAATCAGCTGAATTGTCTATTGACATATAGGACCAGCAAAAGATTTAGTTTTTAATTCTTGATGATAGAGTTCTTTTGAGTTTGGTTTTTGTGGAGGAAGGGGGGGCTGGCTGGCCCGCCACACCCCCACCCTTTCCTACTCCAAAGGAACCTAAGACCCCCCAGAGATCCCAAGATACCAGATTGCCAGCCTCAGCTGTCTGCAATCCTACTTGGATCTCTGTTGAGGGACTCGCCTTCAAATTCTGTAACCTGGATTTAGTTACTGAAGCCACAGAGCGATCCACAACACCCTTGTGGGGTAAAACCAAGACAAGGTTTATTCTGGTAGCATTTAAACAACAAGATTAGGGGAAATGAGAGAAGCACACAAAATAAAGAGAGAGACACGTTAGTACACAGTAAAGCTGCAAAACAATAAAACCTGATTCCTTAATATCTCTCAGGCAGACACCTGTTACCTGAGGGTGTTCTCTTCAAGGGTTAAATCCAGCACAGCCTCGCTGCCCGAGGGAGATTACCACACCTACCCGAAGGTCCGAGATGGGTAAAACTCCCACAAGGCTTGCCTTTACTAGAGCCCTCAATCCAGCTAATTTCACCAGGAGCTGCCTGGGGTCCTTGGCTTACCGCCATTACCACAGCCGGGTAGAACAAAGACCAAAAACCACGCTTTGGGAAATATACCTTTCCCCCCCCCTCCCCTCCTCTGCTGCCTCTTAGCCAATCACCATGCACCTCACCTGGCCAGGCAGGGGGAAGGGAACTCATGACTCATGGCTTGAACTATTTACATATGAAAGACCTAGGCCAGCTTCTCTAGGCATCTAGGCGCCGAGGCTTTCGTTCCCTCCCAGCCCCCTCAACTGGCCCCACTTGGTTTACACATGAGGAGGCGTGTGTGTGTGTGTGTGTGTGTGTGTGTGTGTGTGTGTGCATGCATGCAGGAACCCCCAAGGGCCCCTTTCTCCACACGCTAACTATGCACACCCCACCCCAGCCGGTTCACACATGAGGTGTGTGTGTGTGTGTGTGTGTGTGTGTGTGTGTGTGTGTGTACCCCCCAAAGGCTCTTTTCTTCACAGTTTTAAATGGCAATTTTTATGAAAGGGTAAAAATTACATTTTACTAAATTGACTAAAAACATAAAGGAGCCGAGCTTATGGCTGAATGCCTACAAATGGGGGTATCTTGCTAACCCAGAATATCCCTGTTCTTTGTTTACACTCAGGGGACCAGTTCACTGGCCCTGATCCTTGGATTTAGGAAGCACGTTAAATAAACAACTTCCCTAGTTTCCTGCCATGCCTTCGGCAGGGAAGCAAGCTTGGTCTGTGACAGTATTGTTAGGACTCAGAGCACATGAATACTCCCCCCCACAAAAAAAACCAACCCTGTAAGAGCAAGGTAGCAGTTACTTCAACACAAGGCAAAACAATGTTTAGCCAGCAGGTCTCTTTTCTATCACTGAATCTTATTCAACCTGGACCAGGTAGTTATTCCTTTGACATTCACTGTGTTATTGGTAGCTGTGGGCTCTCACACATCCAGCCTAGAGGGAGGAAAGTGGAGCACTGTTAAGAACTTTCATATGATTTCTATGGGAACATTATTCTCTGTGCCTTGTGTAAAATAAGATTTTGTTAAACATTTTGTATTTATGTAAAAGCAAATAATTATTTTTGTGTGTTCCCCCCCCCCATCCCCCAAAAAAGCTCAGCTTGGAGACTACAATGCTTCCATCCATCTCCCAGGATACCTTTCAGACTATTGCTTTACACCAGAGCAAAATACAGATTTTCTAACCAAAGTAGAATCATTACATGAACAGCACAGGTAATTGCAGTGGGGGTGTTGTTAACATTTTACTGAAAGATTTATTTATAAGAATCAAGAAACAATGAAGAAACAATTCCCATTTCCTCTCTCCCTCTTTTCCCTCTGTGTACACACACACACACACACACACACTTCCATCCCAAACACTTTTCAAACTTTTCCAGATTTCCTCACCTCATATATACTGACTGCTCTGAGGCTGCTTGTGTTAACGTTTCTTCAACCCACCTCTCTTGTTTTGGTGGGAATGTACACTTTCAGTGCCTGAGCACAACACAGTTAGAAACTAAAAATGCTCTCATTAGGTATGTCTTCTGGTTACGTGTATGGGTCCAGTCAGCTGGGCCCAACCAAATGTAGTATAGATTCCTAAAATACATAGGAGGAGTTGAGAATCCTGTTTACCCTGGTGCAGACTTTGTCCTGAAAGTGGGGGACAATGTGGAGCAGGCACACATTAGGTGAATTAGACATGCCCCTGAGGATCCATTCCTCCAGCAGTTATCAGTGGTTTCTATGCCCAGATCCTGTTCAATATGCTCTAGTACAGGGGTGGGCAACTTTGGGTGGTCCAGTGTACAATTCCCCACTGGATCCCCGCACATGCTCCTTCCACCTCCACATAACCAAATGAACAAATTTAGCAGTTTGTTGCCGAACATTTGCGGCTATGTGCTATGGAAGCTTAAAAAGGACAAAAATGTGCTAAATTTGTCCTTTTTAAGCCTCTGTAGCGGTTTGCTGCCAAAGTTCAGCAGCAAAACACTCAATTTTTTCAATATACTTTTTGCATGCTGCCTAGCCCTGTTCTAGAAGGTGCAGCTTCAAATCCATTATCAAAGTCTTAATTGTGACTAATGCAGAGTTCCACTCAGCTGGTGTAATAGTTACTTTTAGTTCCAAGTTCCACTTTAATCTGGTTATATCTGAATTTGGAAGGGTGGACTCTTTCAGATTGGCAGATATAATAAATGCTGCTTCTTTGTGGTCTCTGTGCATCACACATATTGGCTCTGTGCCTGTGCAAAGCCTCGTTTTGGAAATTTCTGTAGCTGAGGAATTTTGGCAGGAACCCCTCTTCCACCATCCTAGTATGCATCTCCCTAGCGGGTTCCCGCCCATTCCCTCAATTCTCTTTTGACTGCCATTGTAGTGACCTCGTAGGATACTTCTTAGTCCATTAGACTATGTTTTTTCATAACTGCTGAGGTTTTATTTTTCTTATAATTCTTTTTGTGATTTTACTTTACTTCATAGTATGTAAATTATTCTTTCTCCATGATCCTTTGGTTGTTCATTTCCCTCAGGCCGTTGGGTCTGAGGGAACTGTTGACAAAGTTAGTGAGATATAGTTGCTCCTTTCCCTCAGACATTGGGTCTGAGGGAGCTGTTTACACAGGGAGTGAGATATCGGGCTCTTTTCCCTCAGGCCATTGGGTCTGGGGAAGCTGTTTGCAAAGTGTGTGGAATTAAACTCCTTCTCCTGAACGGGCACTCACTTGTATGTTTTCAGTGCCTGCTCCCACCAGCCATTAGGCCACACCAGTTGGACATGCAGCCTCATTTCACAGCCTCTTATCAGCCTCAGCCTCTTATCAGCCTCAGCCTCTAATTGCTGCCTTGGGTTCTAACCATGGATTGGGCAAATTCATCACAGACTTCATCACCACCTCTAGCTCTGAACAAGGGCTGTGTGGTTCAGTACCAGGCTGCATCACTGCCTCCAGCTCTGAACAAGGGCTGTGTGGTTTGGTACCAGGCTGCATCACCACCTCCAGCTCTGGACAAGGGCTGTGTGGTTCAGTACCAGGCTTCATCACTGCCTCCAGCTCTGAACAAGGGTTGTGCGGTTTGGTACCAGGCTGCATCACTGCCTCTAGCCCTAAACTAGAGCTGTGCACTTCTGTACCAGGCTGCATCACCGCATCCAGCTCTAGACAAGGGCTGTGCAGTTCGGTACCAGGTTGCATCGCCACCTCAGCCTTTAATTGGCCTTGGCCTCCAGTTGCCGCCTCCAGTTCTAACCAACGACTGTGCGGTCTCATCATGGGCTGGAACATCGCTTCCAGTTCTAACCATGGGCTGCATGGCTTTTGTACCAGGCTGCACGCCAATCACAGAGGCATGCCTCTCCAGATCAGGCCAAATTGGCCCTCCACCCCCGGTATAGGTCGCTGAAGTCTTGGTCTCAACTACAGAGTCTGTTGCAGCTGCCTCTCTGTCAGGCAATGAGATACGGGATCCAGGCCCCCCCCCCCCATTCTATACTGAAATGCTGGTTTTGGTTATGTCCCAGGCTTCAGTTCTGAGGTGAGATATGGATTGTTACACTTGGTCCCAATTGTCAATCTCGGTATGAGACAGGCAATCTGATTGGTCCGTACTTCCTAGGGACTCTATTACAATAGGGATTGGAGATATGGACAAGAACGTAAAACTTACACTGCTTTGTCACTTCTGGCACCAGACACGAGATTTATTTGCTGCACCAACTGCGCCTCCTGCATCCAATGGAAGGATTTGTTTTCCATCTCTGCTGCTTCTGCATGCTGCTATGGGCACGCATGACACTTTCTAGGGGACCAAACAATTAAACCTTGGGGGAACATGGCGGCATTCTCCTGCTGTGGCTTTGAGTGACCAACTATTGGGCCACAAGTGTCTAGATATCAATTGTTTCCTCTGGGACAATATAGGGTCCTTGTGCAATTTTCTTTTGCAGCCTGTCTCTCCCACCAGCAAATAGATGTGGCAACTAATCAAACCATGCTTTTCCCCCCTACAGCGATGGTAGCAGCAGTAGCATTACAATGCACGCCTAGCTCTGCTTTGCAGGGCACTCTCAACAGGTTAAGTCCCCAATATAGGACTTGCCTCTTGGTAATGCAACAATAGACTCTGTGCAAACAGCCAAACCACAGCCTGGTGAAAAGGGTCTGTGCCAGTATTTTCCATTTTACATGCAACATGAGTGAGAAATGTACTCTGCCATTTCCCCCCCCTCCTTGAACCCAAGCCAATAATATGCAGCAGCTCGGTGCCGATTTAACAGTAAAGGAAGAGACACCAGCTAACAGGCGGCATCTTTTATTTAAAAAAAAGAAAGAAAAGGGGTCAGTTCTGAATATGGACTTGGTCTGATTTGCGTTACTGTATATGAAAGATGTGTTGTTCCATATTGGAACCGAGAAGTCCAGTCAGGACTTTCTCTGCCTTGTCATCTATACTTATGCCTGCAGTGCATCCAGGTTCTTCTTCGTGGTCTCTGTGCATCACACATATGGGCTCTGCGCGTGCGCGGAGGCCGCTTCGGGAAGTTTCTAAAGCTGAGGTAAATTTTGGGCGGGAACCCCTCCCCCCTGGCGTCCTCCTTACACGGGTTCCCGCCCTCTCCCTCAGTTCCTCTTCGACCGCCATCGCGTGTGGCTGTTCTTCGAGAGGTTCTGGAATTCTAGTCTTAGAATTCAGCTAGGTACTACTTTTTCGAGGATTCTTCTACCTCCAACTTTCTCCCCCCGCTCGTCGTGGGATCACCAACTGCGATTATGGCTCCAAAAGCCCCCTTTCACAAATGCGTAAGGTGCGGGACGAAGCTTCCTCCGGCGGACGGGCACTCGCTGTGTCTCTCCTGCCTCGGCGAGGGCCATAATGCGGACGCTTGCCATCATTGCCAAGCGTTCACAAAACAAGCGAGGAAGCACAGGGCGGACAAGTTGACTGCCATTCTGTACAAGAGGGCTCTCCAACCGCCTGCGGAAAAGCCTATCCGGCAAGGCCCAGTACGCCGCCATCGCACACAGTCTCCTCAGCGGACGCTCAGGAGACCTACATGGCGACTATGATATTGAAGAGCAAAGCCAAGAAGGCTCGTAGAGAGAAAGAGGAGAAAAGGAAGAGCAAGGAGCGGAAAGATAAGGCAAGGAGACTGGCAAAAAAATTGGCTTCGTCCCTCTTGGGATTGAGATCGACGCTAGCCCCGGATCCGACGGACGTCGTGACCGTTGAACGCCCGGCTGGACTTAAGTCTCCTCCCGCACAGGCTTCCTCGGGCTCGAGGGATCCACCGCCTTGCTCTCCACCAAAAGCCCCCTCGGGATCGAGGGAGGCTGCTCGGCTCTCAGTATCAGAAGGCGAGATACCGGATTCACCTTCGGACTCGAGGCCTCCGGTACGAACCACTGCTCTTCCGACTCTCTCCTCTCCTGTTCGTGAGATACGGGCTCGTACTCCACGGACTCGATCCAGTTCGAGATCGAGGAGGTAGTGATTACCCAGGATCGGGCATCCTCCAGATCGTCTGATTCTCGCAGACCTCGAGACCCCCAACGATACAGGGAGAGGTCTCAGGACTCGAGAGACTCGAGATACTCCTTGGCGTCTCGTTGCAGCTATCGTCGGAGACGCTCCCCTGTGTCTGAATACAGGTACCAGACCAGGGTGTACCGTTCCCGAGAGAGGTCGCCACTCAGGAGACGCTCCCCGAGAAGGGAAGCCAGATGGTCTCCACCGGGACAAAAAGGGGCACGTTCGAGCCCCAGGATATCCCCTCCGATCCGTCCTCTGGCCCTCCCTTCACAAGTTGGTGAGAGAGAGGACCAACTAACTACGGTTTCGATGGCAGCCGTATCCCGCTCCCGCAGGTCGTCGACTCCGGGGTCTCCCCTAACTGACTCGGACTCGATCGTCTCACTGTCCCCATCTTCTACATCTCCGGACCAGAACGTCTCCACTCAGGCCACAGTATCCCCCTCTGAGGATATGGGCACCTTTCAGGACCAGGTCCTTCGAATGGCCCAAGCCCTCGGTCTGGAGACGGCTGTCGAAGAGAAGAAAGAGGTCGACCCTCTCTTCGACGCGGTTTTGCAATCATCTTCGGGCCCAACATTGCTCCCAATCACCCCGACGATGCTGGAGACAGTGCAAGGATCATGGAGCTCCCCATCCACAGCTCCTTCCTGCGGCAAAGCGCCTTGATGCTCTCTACAAAATCAGGCCAGACACAGCCAAATTTCTCTTCTCCCATCCAACCCCGAATTCGATGATAGTGGAGTCAGCACAATCTAGGTCAGGCAAACAACACTCCACTCCGTCTGACCCTGAAGGAAAAAGGTTAGACAACTTCGGATGAAGAGTCTACACCTCGAGCGCCCTGGGGATCCGGGTTGCTGGGTACCAAGCTACGATGGCTAGGTACCAACTCTTCCTTTGGGAGAAGATGGGAGGGCTGATAGACTATCTGCCGGACGAGAAGAGAGACTTGGCCAGAGTCTTCCAGGCTGAAGCAACAAACACCTCCAGACAGCAGATTCATACTGCCAGACATCAAGGGGACTGTCATGGGAGATCCCTGGTGAGTGCAGTCGCCCTACGCCGGCACGCTTGGCTAAGGTCCTCTACATTGACCTCGGAAGCTAAGGCCAAAATTGAGAATCTGCCCTTCGACGGAGTCGGCCTCTTTAATGATAAAACGGACGACTCTCTCGACGCGGTTCAGAAAGCCCGGGTGAATGCGAGGAAGATGGGCCTGCTTCCACAACCATCTTCTAAAACATTCAAGCGCCGCAGATGGGCTCCATATCCGCCTCCGATAGCTCCGACCCAGCAGGGTCAGCAACAGCAGCAGTGGCAGGACAGTCGTTCTCGTCCACAGCAGCCCCGGGCACTGAGCCGTCAGTACCATCAGCAACGGTACCGGGGCTCCCGTAAAGGAGGCGACTTTCAAAGACGATGAGTTTGACGCGACCCAAGGCACGACCGACATCTCTGCTCCGATCTTTCCGGCTCGACCTCAGTTTGGAACCCGACTATCCCTCTTCCTACCATCATGGAAGAAAATTACCACCGATCGTTGGGTTCTGGACATTATTCGGCATGGGTACAGGACCGAGTTCGATTCCCACCTTTTCTTGGCATCCGCACCACGCAGCCATCCCAGACGCTGCGGGAGGAGGTCGATTCCTTGTTACTCAAGGGGGCCATCGAGATGGTCTCTCCTCACCTGGCACAGGACGGCCTTTACTCCAGGTATTTCACGGTGTCAAAGAAGGATGGAGGACTCCGACCGATCCTGGACCTACGTTCAGTGAACTTCTACATTCTACCCAAGAAGTTCAGGATGGTCACTCTCCAATCGATCTTGCCTCTCCTCCGCAAGACCGACTGGTTTGCATCCATCCATCTCCAAGATGCCTACTTCCACATAGGGATCCATCGAGACAGCCAGAAATACCTGAGGTTCAAGATCGGAGCCGATACTTACCAGTTCAAGGTACTTCCATTCGGACTTTCGACGGCACCGAGGGTGTTTACCAAGTGTATGACAGTAGTCTGCGCTTCTCTACGAACTCAAGGGGTGACGCTCTATCCTTACCTGGACGATTGGCTCATCGTTGCACCGTCTGCTCAGGAACTTTGGAGCGCCCTCCGCCTGACTACCGACACTTTGGTCACGCTCGGACTCTGCCTCAACGAAAAGAAGTCCACTCTCTTTCCAACTCAAAGGATCCAATTCATCAGAGCATTCTTAGACGCTACTGTCGGTCGCGCCTTTCTACCGAAAGACAGAACTCTACTTACTTACCCTCGCCTCGAAACTGCAAAAGGCGACGTCGTGCACAGCCCACTCGATCCAACGGCTCCTCGGTCTCATGGCTTCATCCATATCAGTCGTTCCACTCGCTCGACTTCATATGCGCCAGCTCCAAAACTGGTTCATAAGATCGTTCGATTCCGAGATGAATGCCCATCGAACGAGACTAACTATTCCGTCCAGCATAAGACAGTCTCTTCGCTGGTGGATGAGCCGCTCCAATCCAACCCATCACGCCTTCACTCACGCTGACGACGAATGCTTCTCTCCTGGGCTGGGGAGCTCACTGCGGGAATCACACAGCACAAGGCCAGTGGGGCCCGCAGGATCGAGAGAGGCACATCAGTGTTCTCGAGCTCAAAGCAGTGTGGAACTCGATGAAATCCCTCGAATCTATACTTGCTGCGAGACATCTGCAGGTGGTCACGGACAATACTACAGTTGTGGCCTACCTGAACAAGGAAGGCGGCACCCGCTCGCTACGGCTGACGAACCTAACCCTCCATATATTCGACTGGATGATCCCTCGTCATATATCAGTGAGAGCCATCCATATTGCTGGGAAGGACAATACACTGGCAGATGCCCTCAGCAGGATGTCTCTCGACTCTCACGAGTGGCAACTCGACGTTCGAATTCGGCAGTCCCTTTTTCACCTGTGGGGAACCCCAACTGTAGATCTGTTCGCCACTGCGGCCAATACAGCTTGCCACACTTTCTGCAGCAGAGCGGGAGACGACAACGCATCGATCGGGGACGCATTCCTAATAACTTGGTCGGGGACTCTGTTTTATATATTCCCACCGATTCCGTTGTTGACCAAAGTCGTCTCGAAAATCCAGTCCGAGGGCACGAACTGCATCCTAGTGACTCCATGGTGGCCGAGGCAGGCCTGGTTTGCGCCACTCCTCCGACTATCCAAGGGAGAGTATCGCTACCTACCGAACGCGACATCGATACTTTCTCAAGCTCGAGGTGCGCTGCTACACCCGAATCCGACCATCCTGAAGCTCACAGCCTGGCGAATTTGATACCGAGCACTCTCCCTTCGGAGATCAAGCTAGTACTGCAGGAAGCTTGGAAACCATCCACTAGAGCTTCATATGCCAGGAAATGGAAAGCCTTCTGTGACTACCTCGGTCGGATTGAAGTGCCCTACTCTAGCGCTCCTATCCATCAAGTGCTGCAACTCTTGCTTCATTTGCAACACAGAGGGCTCAAGACGAGCTCGTTAAGGGTCTATTTGGCTGCCTTGTCAGCTTACCATAATGGTCAAGATGGATTCACTTTGTTCTCGATCCCGCTAGTCAAGCGTTTCATGAGAGGATTGAAAAATATGACCCCGTCATTTAGGCCAGTCACTCCGATTTGGGACCTACAGTTGGTTCTACAGGTACTCATGGCTAAGCCATTCGAGCCAATGGCAACAACAGATCTTCGATTAGTAACCTTTAAGACTGTATTTCTTATCGCAATTACTTCTGCTCGCAGAGCGTCGGAGCTAGCAGCTCTAAGGGTGGATCCACCGTACCTCAGTTTCCACAAGGAAAAGGCGGTGTTGCGTCCAGACTTAGCCTTCCTCCCTAAGGTCGTGTCTGCATTCCATCTAAATCAAGACATTATATTACCAGCATTCTTTCAAAGTCCGTCGTCTCCATTGGAACATCAACTGCACATGCTGGACGTACGAAGGGCTCTATTGTTCTACAAGTCCCGTACTGAGTCCATTAGGAAGTCTCCCCGTCTTTTTGTTTGTCACGGTGGACACTCCAAGGTCCTGCTGGTCTCGGGCCAGCGATTATTTTCCTGGATTGTGGCCTGTATCAAGTTGGCTTACGAACTCAAAAAACAGCTATTGCCGGGTTCGGTACGAGCTCACTCTAACAGAGCTGTATCAACCTCGACGGCTTTTGCAAGAGGCGTCTCGATGACGGAAGTTTGTAAGGCGGCTACATGGTCCACGCCTTCAACGTTCGTGACGCATTACCAAGTCGATGTTCGATCCCGGAAGGACAATGCATTTGGCAGAGCTGTCCTTTCCTCGGTCCTACAATAATCTCGACACCGACCCTCCACCGGTAAGTCAGCTTGCTACTCTGCCCATATGTGTGATGCACAGAGACCACGAAGAAGGACAGGTTGCTTACCTGTAACTGTGGTTCTTCGAGTGGTCATCTGTGCAGTCACACAACCCGCCCGTCCATCCCCGCTACGGTGTCACTGTCGAGTTCGATGGTGTACTGACCCGGGACCTTTGGGCGGACGATGATCGATACCATGTAACACCATCGAATTCGTATTCGATATTGTTTTCTTGTACTGGGAAGACCCTCTTTTCCCCCTTATGTTCTCCCTTAACTCTGGGATCGCGATGGCGGTCTCGGGAACTGAGGGAGAGGGCGGGAACCCGTGTAAGGAGGACGCCAGGGGGGAGGGGTTCCCGCCCTAAATTTACCTCAGCTTTAGAAACTTCCCGAAACGGCCTCCGCGCACGCGCAGAGCCCATATGTGTGACTGCACAGATGACCACTCGAAGAACCACAGTTACAGGTAAGCAACCTGTCCTTTTTCCAATACCTTGGTGAATGGCCACACCCCACAACAGCAGACCTATTGAGAACAATTTAGTCTCTCACGATCTGCTACTGGGATTGTCTACCAATATGGAGACGTCTACGCTAGCGTCCACATGGTTAGTCCACTACATTTGGGGCACCATTTTATTCGACAACGGAGCTAGCTTTCCTCCGGACAGACCAGCTACGTTGCCTGCAGACTCCTCCCTCCTTATGGATTGTTACTGCTTACTCAGTGCAGTGCTTTCTCAACCTCATGGCCACCTTCATCCCTGTCGCCGAATATACCAGGCTTCGCATACTACCATTGCAACTACGGATCTTCAGTGCTTTCGACCTGAGCAGTGACGCTCAGGAAAAGCGGCTCTGTCTTTTAAGCTCAGTCAGAACCTTGCTTTGGTGATGGATGTCTCTACGGAACCTGTGATAGGGAATTTCCTTTGTGCTATCCCAGCCTTCCATTGTGAAAGCCGTAGTTCTTTCTCTCTCAGGTTGGGAGAGCTCATTTGATCTCTCACTGTTCACAGTTCCTGGTCCACATGGCAAGTGTCACACCATATAACCTGCCTTGAGCTACTGGCCGTCCGGAATGCCCTTCCATCTTTTGAGATCGTCTTCACCCACAACCACGTACAGGTTCTAATAGTCATCACTTCTGTGATATGTTTCTTCAACAGATAAGCCAGTATGCGATCTGTTCTCCTTGTTCTGTTGACAATTTGGATTGTGGAAGGGTGTATCCTGCGAAAATGCATTTTGCTGGGACGGACAGTTTATTTGGCAATGCCTTGAGCCACTTTAGACAAGTGTCTTGTGAGTGGGAACTTCACCCAGATGTGACTCAGGCCCTGTCTTCTCTGGTGGCAATTTCTCTAGATAGATTTTTGCCCACAACCAAAACTACTGTGTGCCTGAAGTTCTGCAGTAACACAAGTGTGACACGACCTCTTGAGCAGCACCTTTTTCCTTCCCTGGCAAGACAATCTACTTAACCTTATTTTTTTATGTCTCCATTGATTACAAAGATGGTGACTGTGGTGCAAATGGGTCACACTAAGCGGATCCTAATCACCCTTTGGTGACCCAAGCAGGCCTGTATCACGACACACCTCTGCTTGTCCAGAGCATTTTTCTGTGTCAACTGTCAATATCAAAACTCTCTCAGGATTGAGGACAGTTCCGATATCCTGATCTATTGATAATAATGCTACCAGCGTGAAACATCCCTCCATGACTCACACTATGGGTTTCTCCCCTACTGTCCATGCTGTGCTGGATACAGTCAGAAAACCTGTTACTAGCCGTTCCTCTGGGTCCAAATTTAAAGCCTTTCTGACCTTTGTTACTATGACTAATCTGGACCCACTTTGATGCCCACTTTCCCCCCACATCTTGCGAGACTTATTCACTCTATGGAGAGAGGGCTAAAACCCTCTTCTCTTTTCACAATCCGGTCAGCTATCCCTCTGTGGGCTCTATCTCTGGGTTTGACAGCCCTCCCTGCCTTGGCTTTTCTTCCAAAGCTGTCTTGAGTTTTCAAGTCATCCAGAACCTAATACTGCTCCCCCCCCACACACACACACACCCTTTTCCTCGCCTTTGGAGTCATCTCTTCACGCGATCAATATCTGCAGGGCATTCACAACCTACAGGTCATGGGCTGTATCTTACAGACAATCACAGCTTTCTCCTATGCTGTGAAGGCACGTGTGTGGCCTATCCCATCTCACCTCAATGCCTTGCCTCCTAGACTGTTGCCACAATTGAGTTGCCTATGAGCTCGCACAGTGGGATCTTCCAGGATGCAGGTGATTGGCTTACACACAGGGCAATAACACAGCCTCAAAGGTTCCCTGTTCTACCAGGAAACTGCCATGGCTAAATATCCACAGCAGCAACTGGCATAGTATTAACCAGCTTCCGAGTGCATTCCACCCATGGAACTGCAATCCCTGTGGCAACTGGCATAGTAGTAACTAGCTTTGAGCACTTTCCACCCATGGAATTGCGATCCCTGTGGTGCTCTGATGAGATGCCTTCTTGCCTGACTGGGATTGTGCAGCTATTTAGGTGGCTCCATCCACGTTATTTGCTACTGTCGACTGAATGAACATGCCCAGACCAATGTTTTATTCAGTCGAGCAGGGCTCGTGTCCTTTTTTTGTGTGTGTGTGCAATAATGACACCTTACCCACCTCCGGTAAGCCAGCTTGTTATATTGCCCATATGTGTGATGCACAGAGACCGCGAAGAAGAACGGGTTGCTTACCTGTAACTGTGGTTCTTCCAGTGGTCATCTGTGCAGGCGCAGAGCCCATATGTGTGAATGCACAGATGACCACTCGAAGAACCACAGTTACAGGTAAGCAACCTGTTCTTAGTGGTTAAATGTTGAGCCAGAAAGCTTGAGGGACTAACCTGCAGCAGTGCAGCAGGGTTGTTACTTGTTTGTTCTGAACATCAGCATCACAAATGGCTTTTTGATCTTGTATGGTGACAATGACAGCCTTTCTCATCAATATATTCTTAGTACTACTTAGCCCTGCACCAGTAACACAATATCCCATCCTAGCATAATGGATGTGTGGGGAAGCCTTGATGGTAGAAAAGTGGGTAAATCCATGATGAATTCACACATCGTGACTGAAATCTGGGGAAAGTATTTTGATTTTTTCTTTGAATGTACACAATGAATGTATTTGGATAGTGGCATCCATAGACAAATGACCTTTCAATTACCATAATCACTTACTGCCTTTAATATGTTTTTTTTCCCCACCCAGTGGCCTCAAACAATCGGAAGCAGAGTCCTGCTACATTAATATAGCAAGAACACTTGAATTCTACGGAGTAGAATTACACAGTGGTAGAGTATGTTTACACAGTGCTGTTTCTATGTTTAGAGCAACTTGCATTCTTAAGCTGGATCTGTTGTTGGATGGTATAAGTTCATTACTTGTAAATAATCATCTAAAATTACAGCTTTGAGACAAATAAGAATAAGTTGCGATATTGTCAGCTCTCAGTGGAGTTTTACAAATATTCTTCTGCCTTTGTTTGCATTTTTTTACATACTATTCCCATCAACAGTGAAAGTCAGCTGCTTCAATATAAAAATGTGGTGTTAGTCTATAATTTTAGACTAAAACATTGGCTTGTAGAATACTGGTTGCCCTAGAATTCACTGAATTCCAGAATTACAATTTGGACAAGAGAAGCTTGGCTGAAAATCTGATACAGACCTGTATCTAAAGAGCTACTTTGGGCGTGATCAAGGGAATGAGAATGCTTCACAGGATTTTTTATGTATTTATGTTTGTTTGTTTTTATGTTAAAAACAGGCCCTCCCCTTCCCATTTCACAGACTGTTTTTGAAAGCCCCCTCAGTTTTAAAAGAGACTTCCTGTGTGATATGCAGCTGCTGAGAAACCCCAGCCCAAATTTTCCTTGGGGATGCAGAACTAGTTATGGATTTCTTTGGAGCCTGGCCCTAGTAAATACTATTATAACTAGCATAGCTCCCGTTGTTACGATGGGCTATATTTATTTTTGCCTTTAAAATTCAATGGAAGTGATTGGCTTGTATGGAAGAAACTAAACTGATTGCAGTTTGGGATGCAGTTGAAGGTGGGGGAAGTGATAAAAGTGAGCAGGAACTGATAAGTACATAGTACTGGCAAACTAGTTAATCCATTTTCATAAGTGAGCTCAGAATTTCAGAAAAACATCCTCTTTTCTCACTGGATAGAGGCAAAACCAGATAGTGGTAACCACAGTGACAGGGGAGGAGGTTTTGTCCTAATTTCATCAGTCTTCCTAACTACTTCCCATTTTCTTTTCCCCATATAAATCAATGGGTGCAAGTAAACAGCATTGTCTGCCCTTACCTTGGTCTCTCAGGCCTTATGTTTTAAATCTCCACCTAGAGGACAGCAGTGTGCATTCCATAAAAAGGAAAACACAATTAATGAAGAAGTGCCACCACTCTTTGGGCCAATTTGCACATAACGGTGGCAAATCGTGGGTTAATTAACCCACAATTTGCAAGGACATGTGCCGCTTCCATTTTGTGTAAAAAACCCAAAAACCTCCGATTGGCCTGATGTGCGAACCCAGACCAGTGGGTTGTTTAGCCCCTAAACAACCCATTGGTCTGGGTTAGGATGTCATGATCACAACCTTCAATCAGGCTGATCGGAAGTTATTTACAGAAACCAGAAGCAGCTCGTAGGTGGCGTGCATCCCTGTGAATTGTGGGTTAAATAATAGGAGTTAAGTAAACTACAGTATGTGTGCGTAGTTGTGGTTTGGCATGCAAGAACTCTGGACTATCTAATATCTCAGTATATACATTTCTGGGTTGAGTTTTCCCAATTACAGAAATTAGTCAACTCCTTAAATATTTGGGAGTCATCCAGTTCTTCATCTCCACATACAGAGAAATGGAAAATTACACTTTCTTTTATCCATTAGTTAGGATTCCAAGTATTTTAAGTCTCAGTCTTCAGTTTACTAGTTTTTCCTGTGGTGTGTGCTTATTTTTAGGATTTGCATAATCTTGACCTTATGATTGGAATCGCTTCAGGAGGCATTGCAGTATATAGAAAACTCATTTGCACAAGCTTCTATCCATGGTAAAAAAAAGAAGAGAGTTTTCTACTTTATGTGTGAATAAAGTTTTAAGAGTGAACTTCAAAATAATAAATCTCTCTTTCCCCTGAGGATTGCAAAGGGCTTTGCTCATAATGGGATGGCACCTCACCCTGGAGAGGATAGGCAGGGTCAATCTTCATTGTTTGTTTATGGGGAGGGACTGCCCTGCTCCCTCCCTGCCCCCCACAGACCCAGACCTCCCTTCTAAACAGATCATTTGGGCCTGACTGGTGCTCCTAATAGCCCAGCCATCTCTCTCTCTCTCTCTCTCTCTCTCTCTCTGTATGTGTGTGTATATGTATACAGTAATACCTTGGATTACAAGTAACTTGGTTTGAGAGCGTTTTGCAAGACAAGCAAATTTTTAAATACTTATTTAATTTTTTTTACTTGATATACAAGCGACGTCTTGCAAGACAAGTACTGTAGTACAGGCTTAAATTAAAAATCCCTGTACAAATATTTTTTGGGGGGATTTCGTTTTGATATAAGAGTGTTTTGGATTACAAGCAAGTTTCCGGAACGAATTATGCTCTCAATCCAAGGCATGACTGTATATATATGTGTGTGTGTGTGTGTGTGTGTATATATATATATATATATATATATATATTCATATTCATTTAGTGCTTCTCTGCTTTCCCCCGTTTTTTTCCTAAATCCAGAAGGGATGGGGAAATCACTAGAGCAGCCAGAAAGGAGCCTTCTCTGCTGTGATCTCTCCCTCTGTCAATCCTTAGCTTGGACAGAAATGCTCAATGACAATATGGGGATCCCTTTGGCTTCTCCTCGCCAATGGGAATCGTTGTGATTGGCAGACAGTGGAACCTCTTCACTATTGCTGCAACTAGCCCCAACTGCCTTCCCTCTGATATAGGATGGATAGAGGGCTAGAACCATCCCATGAGGCTTCCCACACTCAACCTAGGCAGCAGGAAAGCATCCCATTTGTGACTGCATCTCTGGAAACTTACAGCAGTGGCATGAGCCTTCCTGTCAGCCCAGTGGGATTCTCCCTTCCCCCAGCAGGCTCTCCCATGCTACATCCCACATTGTTCAGGAGAGCCCCTTGGACCTCCAGAGAGGAATTTGAGGGGTGGTGGAGAGGGAACAGGGAATTTTCCTTCCATGAACCTAAGTTACCTTAGGACCCAAGCAATTGAAACTATTGTGCACTATGTGTCCAGATTGTCTGTCAATGCTTGTTTCAGTTGTGTTGTATTTTTAAAGCATTACTTAGTATATCTTGTTTATTTTCAGGATGAATATAATAAAAATTTCTTTTAAGCGAAAGAAATTCTTCATCCAGCAGCGGCAAAAACATGTGAGTAGACTTGTGTAGGGTCCTGCTCCCCCCCCCCGCCCCCATTTAAGGCTTTTTTTTGTTACAAGTACTCTCCAATTTATTTTAATTGTGCCACAAGATGAACCAATGAATTAATCTTGGTCTCAAATTTTATGAGACCATGATTAATACATTGGTTTATCTTGTTCATCTAAGCAAGGCATTGAGAGACCCTTCTTTTAGTTTCTCTGTTGTAGTATGTAGTTGATCCTCTTTACTTGTGCTGTTTTCTAGATTTGAACAGTACAATATAATATGGCTACCCGTCCTTTATCTTTGTTGAGGCTAATTGCTACAGGGGATTAGTATATTAAGTTGGGTCTCTGATCAGAGTCTCTCTCCCCATTCCACCCCCTGCACTTCTTTTAGCCAAAAAAAAAAGATGTCATGAGATCTGATCATGGGTCCCTACATCACATCTAGTTTAGCTTGGAGATACTCTTTAATAAAATGAAAAATAATTTTAACTTTTAAAGCTGAGCAAGGAATATAGCATGAAACTAAGTGGTTGGTGTATGCTAGCTGTAACAACATAGAGTTTCTGAGCTGTTTTCTGTAGTAGTTAAGTTGATTGGTTGCCGTTGATCTTATTCTAAATTCAGTGAGGCTTAACTAGGAGCTAAACTATATAATAAGAAGAGAAAATGGGCCAGAAACTTGAACTAGCTATGGTCTATGTTACCTTTAGTTATTTTACCTGAGATGTGACTCCTGTGAGCACTGCGTCATCAGATTTTACTGAATGAGTGGTCCCCCAACCCTCTGGAGCAGAAGTGGGATGCTCAGAGGGCAGCGGGTTTGCAGCGGGGAAGGGAAAACTACTTTGCCAGCAGTTTCTGTTCTGTTGGCAGATGATCAGGATTAGATACAACCTCTCTACTCCAAATCGGTGGAAAGAGATCTGAGCAATCCATTGGTGGTGGTGGGTGGGGGAATAAGAAATTACATATAGGTTTGGATTGCTGGGAGAATGGTTAACCTATAGAAATATATACATTATAGTGGAAAAAAGCAAAATAAAAGATGAATGTAAGCTTAGACACATTTGAGAATAATTGCACTATTTGCTATAGATGGCTTTTTCTGTGCAAACAAATGGTATTATGAGGCAATCTTGCAGCAAAAGATAGAATTGTTACTCACAGAAGATGCCTCCATCCAATTTTTAGAGATCTCTCCATCCCCCATCAGCCCCCCCGCACAACAGCCTACCTCATTTAGCAGGGGGCCGTGATACTTTGTGTACAGGGCCTAGTAGAAGGGCTCTTGTGGGGAGAAGGGGGCAGGGAACTCCACTTCCACCAACCTAGTTGCATGTACCTAAATCTGGATGCAACTCATTTATATTTCCAGTTCTATGTTAACATTTACAAATTGCTCTGAACCAGCACAGGCAGTTCTTTTTATATTCCCCAAGAAGACCCAAGTTCCATCTAATTTAGCAGTCTGGCTCTACCAGTTTCCCTAGTAAACTCAGTAGGGGCAAGATTGGGAGCTAACAATCCCAATCTGCTCCTCACTCCCAGCTGAGCAGGAGCACAGGAGAGAGGCTCCAGCTGTTTTTGGGACTGTGATAAGGCAAGCAGGCTCCCAGAGAGAGAGCGAACAGAGCGAGTGAACAGGGAGAGCAAACAGGAGTTTGGCAGCGGAGTAGTACAACAATAAGAGCTGCAGTACAACTTGCTGGAGTGCAACAACAGGTGCTGCAGTACAACTTGCTGGAGTGCAACAACAGGTGCTGCAAGGGAAGGGTGTGGCCTGAGAGCCTAAAAGGAAGGGAGAGGCCTGGGAACTCATTCTGTTCCTGACTCCCAGCTGAGCAGGAGCACAGGAGAGAGGCTCCAGCTGTTTTTGGGACTGTGATAAGGCAAACAGGCTCCCAGAGAGCGAGCGAACAGAGCGAGCAAACAGGGAAAGCAAACAGGAGTTTGGCAGTGCAGTAGTACAACAACAACAGCTTCAATACTACTTGCTGGAGTGCCACCACACAAGCTCTTTTATTAAAAATTCCTCTGTAAAAAAGGTATGCATCTCACAAGAATTACCACATTATTATGTCTAATCTGTAACAAAATCCTTTTTGTTACAAAGGAATGTAACACTAGGAATGTAACACTTTTGTTACAAAGGAATGTAACACTAGATTGAGATGCTAAAATCTGCTCTCGAGCCAAAGATCTTAATCGCATCTCAATTGGGTTCGCATGTCAGGTCTGTGGAGGGAGGAGAAGGAAAATCGACCTAGCTCGAAGAATTTGTGAGCCAGGAAGGAAAAGGTCAGACCCATCCCTAGGCCCGCAAACAGCACCTACTGTTTGCACAATGGAGATTTAGTGCTTCCGGGGGCATGCCCTGAAACAAAGGGAAATGATCATTTCTGGAATGGGTCAGGTTGGCGGAGTTCCTTTATGTGAGCTCTGCCGACCTGCCCTGTTCCAGAAACAAGCATTTTTGATAATTTCAGATTGCTGCTGGACGTGCTAAATTTTCTTGCTCAAATTTTGGGCACTGCTTGTGCAATGGAATTAGCAGGGCTGGCTGTTCACAGGTGGTCAGCACTGGATACTGCCCATTATGTCCCATCTTCATCATCCTTAGCATCATCAATTTCCAGAATGAAAGAACCATGCGCAATGCCGTGTACTTGGCACCTGCGTGTTCTTGTCCACCATCACTGCTGTAATTCCTTCAGCAACTGATGGCTGCAGCAACTGATCCTGAAGGCCACAGAGCTGTCCAGAACAGTGTCCAGTGCAAGGGCTGCAGCCAAGGCCAAGAGAGAGAATTGGCAGGAATTGGAAGCAGGAAGAAACTCAAGCAAGAAATATCTTTTGAAAAGGGCAATGTTTTTGAAATTACCAGTGTGAGGAAACTTTTTAGCTGGTTCTGAAGTAGTCATTTTACAGATATTTATAGCTATCCACATTAACTGTTTCTATATTCTAACAAAGGTATCCAAAGAGCTCTAGAAAATATAAGTACTGTACCTTAATACTGCCTTAACCCTAAATCAGGGGTGCACAACCGTATGGGCATGCACAAACATGTGCACATGCACACACACACACACACACAATCTGTATGAGGATCTCTGGGGCAGGGAGTGGAGAACCCCTCCCCAGGGAATCTTATACAGATCACTCTTTCCTTGATTCTAGCTGTAGCAGGAAAAGAGTGATCTGTATGAGGATCTCTGGGGAAGGGTAGACTGTACACATGGCAGTGACTTTGGCAGCAGTGGCGGAAGGGTCAGGGGTAGATGCAAAATGTGCACCCCTGCCATAAAGGGAAGGGAGAGATTGATTTATTGCCATTTTAAAAATTGGCAGGCAAACCATATGTTTGTTTATTACATAGTTGATTAGAATAATTTTAGTGCATATTTTTATTGTTACAGAATGAATCCAGGGAACACATAGTTGCCTTCAATATGTTAAACTACCGAGCGTGCAAAAACCTGTGGAAATCTTGTGTAGAGCTTCACACATTTTTCCAAGCAAGGAAGATGCTACCTCATGAAAAGAAATTACTCTCCCATTACTGGACCACGGGTTCTAGGACCCCGACCAAGTGAGTATGTGTTCCTAAACAGAGTTGCATATCTGATATATAACCAAGTTTGTGAATAATTTAAGAGAAACTGTATGATGCAGAATTAGGGAGTTTTTGCCTGTCATACGCTTTTCTTGCTTTGTAAATTTCTGGTTGATCTCAGGATGTAATCAAAAGCCTGGAAATTGCCCCACTGGAAAAGCAAGTATGTTTTGTACTGGGGAGGGGACAAGTTTTAGGGGTACAAAAAGAAATCAGCTTTAAGATCTTTGTCAGGTGTGGAACATGGCAAGAGATAGGTAGCAGTGGCTAAAACCCTCTTCAGTTTTGGACATTAGCCCTGTCAGCTCAGTCTGGACTATCTTTAGCATGTAACGTTTAGGACAAGCAGTTTAATTAAAGTTGGTGTTTTCCCCCATTAACATTTCTTTACTGGCTGCCTGGCTGGCCAGTTAGAAAAGTCAGTTTGAAAATGGGGCAGAAATGTGAGGTGATGATGAAAGCGTTGCTTTACTCTGAAATGATGAAGTGTCTCCGTCTAACAGTATAATAAATAAATAAATAAGTTGCTATGGTCCTCTAATTTCCATCAATAAATCAATCTGGGGACAAAGAGTCAAAAGTGGTTGTTTTTTTCAATCATTTTTCAGTTGGTTTTGGAGTGTCTATTAAACAAATGTATTCTAGTTAAATGTAAGAAGGGGGCTGTTCCCAAACTTGTCCCCTTTATTCAAGGTAATTCCTAATTAGCTATTATAATTCTGGTTATTCTGGGAGTCAGGTCAGAACAACTACTATATATTTGGCATCAGTTTCAGTAATAAGGTGAGATGATCCCTCTTTTAAAAGTGGTTAGTGACAAGAGACATTTAAAGGGGAAAATGTTCCTTTGTTCTTAAGTATTAGTCTCTATTTCTTGTTAAGTACAGTCTCATATTTAAATAAGATGTGTAGTAGATTTTTCAGGGTCTCCCTTATCAGATGCAGATTATGCTAAACATTTAATTCTATTTGTAATTAACTTGCCTGAGGCTGCACACATAAAGAATTTTAGTGGCAGTGGAGCTACACAAGAAAAAATATCTGAAATGAACTGTGCTTAGCTACATCAGTTCAACGCTGGCTTACCAGTATGTTTTAAAATGCAGGAAAAAGACTGGCCAGCAAGTATCAAAAGGATCACTCCTAAAACTGGGCAAATGTCTTAGAAAACTTGTCAAAAATTCTTCAGAGGCTGGGATCCAGAGAACTGCATAACACCAAAGGGGGCTTGGTATTTCTATTTCTCAAGCAGCACACACTTGGCAAAGGGCAAAATGCTTTGATACTGAGGAGCCTTTCATAACTAGTTTGTGAGAATGGCATGGAGCCTGCTGTTAGAAGACTAACTGTGGTTTGGCTGTCAGGACTTCACATATATTTCATAGATCATAGAGTTGGAAGGAGCCTACAAGGCCATCGAGTCCAACCCCCTGCTCAATGCAGGAAACTAGAGGAGGGGTCTCCCATCCAAGTAATAAGCAGGCCTGACCCTGCTTAGCTTTCTACACTCAGACAAGCTGAGCCAGCATGAGCCACAGGCCTGTGCCCTGGGCTTGTGTACTCCCCACAACCCATTTCCTCACATGCTCCAATTCCCACCTTCACTCTCAGGTTTGCAATAACTATAGTTTTGCTGTTCTCTATCAGCGTGTGGATAATACCCAGGTTACTCCTTCCACCTGCTCGAGCAGGCAGAGCATATGCCAGTTGTCTGGCTTGCCTACTATGCAGTGACAGGCCTTCTGAGGCACTCTGGCTCTAACTTCAACTTTATTTGACACTTTGAGTAACGAAGCGGAAACTTTTTCTCTGCACCAAATCTTAGATTAGGTAGTTGGGGCAGGAAGGGAGTCTGCCATTATGAATTCCTCAGAGCATGAATTGGAAACCAGAACTGGAAGCATAGAACTATAGAATTTTAGAATTTGAAGGTACTGTGGAGGTCATCTAGTCCAACCCCTTGCTTAGTGCAAAACTCTTGCAACTACAATCTCCCTGACAAATGGTCATCAAGTCCTGCTTAAATACTTTCATTGAAGTCTTTACTTCACCACCCACCTCCCGAGGCAGTCTGTTCCACTGTCAAATAGCTTATAGTATTAGGAGGCTTCTAATGTTTAGCCCAAATCTGCTTCCCTGCAATTTTCACCCATTAATTCTATCAGAGTGGCTTGTGCATGGTTAACAAAACATGCTGTTGGGTTCAGACAACACAACAAGCCACTCTGAAACAAACGTGGCTTATAAGACACCATGGCTTATCATGTTGTGTAAACCCAGTCACTGAGTGATTTTGACCTCATGTATGATACATTCCTCTAGTCCAGAAAGAATTACTTGCGACGTATTGGTGCCCTATCAACTGGTAATTGAAGGAAGATGCCCGTTCTCAGTCAGACAGGTGTGGAGCATACAGCAAAGGGTTAAATATTCTCTTCCTGGAAAAGATAGGGTCAAACAGAATAAGTTTACATCCCTTCCAGAGAGGAGGGACCTTTCAGTCTTTTGGCTCTTATCTTCACAGAAACAGCAGGTTTGCACTGCTGTTCCTAAGCGCCCACTTGGGAGTAGTGTTTTTCTTAGGCCTTAAGCCATTGAAAAAGAAAATAATAGAACCTTGATAAGATTCCTTTCTTTTTCCTCCTGATTGCCATGTTCTTAGGTGGGGACATTTGAGAGGGCCAGGAGAAGAACTATTTCCTTTTTGGGCATCTTCATTGCCAGAGATGCTTTTTCTCTTCTTTGCATCATCCAGTGCAACACAGAGGAGGGAAGAGGGACAGGAGGGACAGCTGCTTACCACCTATGCAGCATTCCACTCCTTGTTCCGAAGGAGGGAACCCTCAGTATTCAGTGTTTCTTATCAACCTAATGCTCCAGGAGCCAGAGGGAGTGTGGCCACTTCACATCCGACCCTGCACACATCCCAGAAGAGAGAGTGCATCCTGCATCCTGCTGGTCCCAGGCAAAGGAACTGGCAGACAGCATGGCTTCACCACGTTCCCCAGTGAAGGGGATGAAGGCAGCCCATATCATATGTGGGAAATGTGCCTGTTCAGTCAGCACCAGTTGCAGCCATCATTATGGAGACATGTCCCACCATCAGGAGATCATCAGATGGTGCTGATCATGCTCAATCCCATAGGAAATAAGGTAGAAAACATTGCTTCAGAGGTGGAAATCTCCCTCCACACCAAGCAATCCTTCAGACATGGGTCACAGCTCCAACCTGCAAGCAACTGGTAGGGGGAATGGATAAACAGGGGACCCTGTTCCTGTCCCCAAATCCACTCATAGTGGATAGGTCTAGCATTACCAGGGCTTGAGGGAAGGACTTCTGAGAACAACTCTATGCAGGGGAAGAATCCCAGTACGAGTCTGAGAGGGAGGAAGGGGAATTATCAGAAGGAGATACTACCCCCTCCCCACACCTTCACAGTGCAGGCTGTTTAAATCAAGACCCTGCAGCTTACTAAATGTTTCCAGCAACACAAGCTCCTATCTTGGGATGAAAAAAACTCAGGGCCCCCTAAACATGTTCTCATGCAGCACATCCTCTGACCCATTGGTGCCTTTCCCCTCAGTTCTTTCTCAAAGTTCTCTACAGTGAATGGAATCTAGGGATTGAAAAAATTACATAGCCCTACACAATCTGCACAAAATGTCTTCGTTCTCCACAGAAGCTACAGCAGCTATTCCATCATAGCCTGAATGTCTCTATTATGGGCATTTGCCCTTCTCCCAGAGATTCCCCTGTTTCTAAGCACCACTGCAGACTGAGCAAACTAGATTAGATCTTGGTATAATCTATGGCTGTAGCATAGGGACATGGATCAACAATGCAAACAGAATCTTTTAAACACCCTGTTTCAAGGGGGGAAAGCTCTTTGGAGAGGCACTCACCCCAGTGTTAGTGGAAACCAAGGAAAAAGCAGTGCTATTGGTTCCAAAGAGAAAGACAGTAAGCAAAAGAAATGGGCCTCTCATTCCTTTCTCCCCAAGGGTCATGTGTCACTTTACCAGCCTCTTCAGGAATTCCTGGCCCAACATTCAATTCTCTACCAAGGCCACATCTCCAGACCTTGCAAGGAGGTGGACAACAGGTTACACAGCCCTGAGCATGGTGCCGGCTCTCCATGTGTTGGGGGTCACTTTGATCTTTCTGGCATGCCTGGGACTTAAATACCATGGAGAGATGGGTGCTGGAGACCATCAGGCTGGGTTATGCTCTTGAGTTCCAGTCTGTGCCCCACTCTAAGGGATGTCCTCCCTCTTAGGGCATTACTACGCACCTTGTGTGGAAAGCAGCTACCTCAGTTGCTTTGAGCACCAGCACTTGCCTTGAAGACATTTGTAGAGCCAATCTCCCCACTACAAGATTGACAAATATGCATCAGTCGAGATGTCCTGCAGATAAAGGGTTCTTCAGCAAAGGGTTCTTATAGCAGCCTTCCCCTGGGGCCCTCTAGATATTTTGGACTACAACCCCCATTAGCACCAGTCAGAATGTCCAATGGTCAGAGGTTATGGTAGTTGTAAGGCAAAAGCATATGGAGGACTATCAGGTTGGGAAGGCTGTTTTCTAAAGAGTAACATCCCACCCAATTTTGGGATACTGCTATTAGAACATCCCTTTATCGTTTGCTACAAACCTCCGCTGACTGAGAATGGAAAGTTGGACTTAACATGAAGTGGTGTCCTGGTCAGCAGGGAGTGGAGCAGACATGCTATAGGTTACGTTACCCTAAGTTATGGGGTGTGTGTGTGCTTTTTTTGCACATTGCATTTGCCTGATTACCCAGTTATCAGGAACTGATAATCAGGAACTCCATTGGATTTCTCCTGCTTTCTGGACCTCTGTTTCTATTTTTAAATGTTCTATCATTGGTCTACCTGAAGCAAATTTTTACACTGAAGAGAAGCCCTGTGTCTGAGGGGGTACCTTCTCTCTGGGAGGGCCATACACTTTTTCTATTTGGCCTTGCCATCTTCAGGAAGAGAGGCTTAACCCTTTGCTGTCTACTCCACTCCTTGCGGACCAGAAGAGCACTTCATGGTAAGTCCAACTTCCCACTCCTGAAAATGTTAAGATGGCTTCAATGCTATTGTGTATTTTGTTGTCAGGTATAGGCTGTTGATGTTTTCCCCATCTTTTTACAAAAGTACCCAGGGCAGCTTACATAAAATCATTATAATAGAAAATA
Source organism: Shinisaurus crocodilurus (assembly GCA_021292165.1). NCBI lineage: Eukaryota > Metazoa > Chordata > Lepidosauria > Squamata > Shinisauridae > Shinisaurus > Shinisaurus crocodilurus. The sequence goes on from CM037880.1 coordinate 90,719,643, forward strand.
ATTTTAAAATTCATCCTAAAACCAAGAATAAATTAACAAGCAAAACCAAAGAGCTTATTATTCCCTTTCATCAAGAAAGGTACTGTATATTTGCATTGAAGGGAATGATGTTCCTGTCCTGCTCCATCAGGGAGTCTGTCGTCTGCTCTAGGCGATGGCTCAGGCGAGGGGGCTTGACGTGAGGCAGCCGACGGGAGCAGGCCAAGGACAGAGCAGATTCAGCACCACGGCCAGTACTGCAGGTACCAGCCAGGGACTTTGGGTTTGGTTTCAGGACAACAGAGGGCAATCCTCCAACTAGCATGCAGACAAGTGACCCCAGCACTGACCTGGAGTAACTGACAGTGTGAATATTCAAGCCATGGAGGCCAGTTGCGATGGCTTACCATGTCATGTGAACCCGGGCAGCGTGACTTTTTACCACAGTTAAGAAGCCACCCAGAACCCATGGGCTGTTGTTGGGTTCTGGGATGGCTTGTTAAGCAGAGTAACAAGCCACCCTGTCTGCCATGGCTTGAATATTCACAGTGGCGGCCGGCACACACTGCAAGCCCCTGAGGCTTATTTAAGCCATGCTGACAGCTGCCAATTGTGCGAACCAGCCCAGTGTTATATAGACAGGCTAGGAGAGTGTTTCTGAAAGCTCCACCCCCTCAAGTGCTGTATCTGACTGTTAAAGTGCAAGTGCCCTTTTCTGTAGTCACTGGCTTTTCCAGGGGGGTGGGGGTTGGAAGAGCAGGTTGCGGAATGCTCCTCAGGGCCTCCCTGTTCACTGGAGGAGTCCCACGGTCCACTCCTCGGGGTCAGAGGTCAGCGACATCTTCCAGGGGTTTCATGAAAAGGAACAGGATCTGAGGTGAAGGACCTCACTCAGAAAGGTCGGGAACTGGTTCTGCCACCTCCTTGGAGTTGCTGCCACTGGGTGGCTCTCAGTCCTGAGCTGTGACAGTTACCCTTTTACTTTCTAAGAATGAGATATAGCATATATGAAATGATCGCTCTGAAATACGCAAATATTTAAGCTTTGTGGAGCTCTTCAGACAGAAATGAGACCACTTATTAAACTAGGTGAAGAAGTATTATTTTGTAGATCACAGGCTGATCTAAATGTGTGGCATCCAACAAGTTTTGTAAGTGCAAACAAAACAAGTGCAATCATGGCTCTGTGCTTTTGATAGCAGCCAGTGTAGCCTGACTGAGAATCCAGTTTTCTGAAACATTTTTTATTGTGAATGCTGAATGGTCTTGTATTATTTCTGGTCTTGCTATGGAGGAACTCTGAAAGAGATCCTTTTCACACCTGAAAAAAAGGAACAAAAACTTGTTGTTCTGGACAGAGTAGTTTGTCTAAAGTGTGTTGCTTCATTTCAGATCTAATATTCAGTACTGCAAAAAAGTAATAGGTGGCATGATTTGGAATCCAGCTATGAGGAGATCCTTATCTGTTGAAAATCTAGAGACCAAAAGCCTTCCTTCTCGGTCTCCTCCAGTTACCCCAAACTGGTAAAGTATTTTTTGGATCTTACATAAAACGAGAGGGGGCAGGAGCACAAGATCACACTCCAGTGAGGCTCTGCATTTGCAAGACATACATACCACCCAAACTAGAGTCCTTCCCTCTCTCTGGTTTGTGAGTAAGGGAGAAATTGTGCCCAGTCCTGGCTACTGAGAAGAGCAAAAGGCAGTGTGAGTGTGATTTGCCTGTAAATGCATATGTATAATCAGCACAAACTGTACACCACTGCCACCCTCCCAGCCCCCTGCAGGCAGTAACCAACACAGGACTCTCCAGTACTGCACCATTCCCACCCAGTAAACACTGAAATAGATGCTGGCAGCAGGCACTTGAGCCCTGAGATTGTCAACAGAGCCCAGCTGTGAGTACCCCAGCATACTGAGATTTGGCAGAAGCTGCTTTACAAAGTGGTTTTGAGACTTTGACTGTAGCCCTAAAGATGTCTTTGACTGCCTTGTTCTTTGCCAGTGCCACTTTCACTGAGACAACATGATCCCAGCTAAACGTGATATGGACAGGGAAACCAATGACACCCTCAGAAGGGTGGTCTTACCCTAGATGATATATCACAGCTTGAAGCCAATCCATGATATCCATTGTTATTGCCAAAAGAAATCTGGCTGCGTAACATGGACATGAAATTCAAACCTAAGGCAAACCTAGGTAGTGCTCCTTTCTTGGATTGCAAACTGTTAAGGGAACCCCTGGAGGTGGTCCTAGTAGAAACCAAATATAAGAAGGAAGCCCTTTATGACAAGGCAAGAGCAGGGGTGGGAATCTTTCAAAGGTCCTCTCCATTATATCGCCAGAGATGTCAAACCCAGATGACAATAGCAGAAATGTAGATGCATGCCTGTACAGTAATACCTTGGATTGCAAGCATAATTCGTTCCGGAACCATGCTTATAATCCAAAACACTCTTATATCAAAGCGAGTCTCTGGCGGGCGTGAGTGGGGCCAATTTCAGCCCGCTACGCCCACTCGAGGCGAGCGGTTACATCCCTACACTACTTGTATTGCAAGACGTCGCTTGTTTATCAAGTCAAAATTTATTTTAAAAAATTGCTTGTCTTGCAAAACGCTCTCAGACCAAGTTACTTGCAATCCAAGGTATTACTGTATTCTCTTCTTCAACACATTGGGAAGAAGCCCACATGACTAACTTCCCTCTCACCCAGCAAGGTTGCCCAAAGGAATTCATGTATGTCCCATACAGCATCACCAATGACCAGTGGATGCTTGAAGCGCTATGCCTTGGAGTTTGCCAGTTTTCCAAGGAACATTTTTTTCCCACGGCATCCAGTTTATTTCTTTTTTATTGAAGTGTTTTTTTATTAGTCTATTTTTATGTTTTAATTATAATTTTGAATTTTATCTGTATTTTATTATTGTTAGCTGCCTTAAGCACTATTTTAGTGGAAAGGCAGGATATAAATTTAATACCGGTAATTGTATTATATTACAAATTGTATGAGAGAGCAATCCTATGGTCCCTGGTATAGGGATGGTTTGGATTCCTCCCTCCGAGGTTGGAGTCAGTGTGAGGGGATATCTGACATCCCCTCCCCTGAGCCCTCACAGCCGGTGCAGAGAGAACAACAGCAACTGCCTCTCCGAGGTTGGAAAATTGACCTCGGAGGGGGGGGGAAAGGGGGTGTTCTGGTAGGCGGGAAGGGGAGGAGACTGGAGAGGCCAGGTTATGATTTATCCTGTGCCTCCTCCAGCCTCCTTCCCTCCCCCTCTGAAGAACCCTCACTAGATGGCTGGAAAGCCTGTCTAGCAAAAACTCAACGATTGGAGAACGAGGAGGCAAAGATGGCCTCCGGTGCTCCTCCTGCCCTGCTGGCTTCAGCCCAGCAGGGCATAGGAATCTCGGAAGCCTCTGAATTTGGGGGCTTCGAAGCAGCGAGGGCTCAGTCCTATGAGCCCTGAATTCGATTGTAGATTGGTTATTAGAACCTAATTCTTTTGTCTTTTTGTTTGAGCAAGCCTATTTGTATCTCCTTTGAGATCAGTGATAGAAAAATTAGAAGCATGGGTAAGCTAAAATTTTAAAATCTGGAAGAATTTAGGTACAGTATAAGATTTTTTGGAGCAGAATAATATAATATTGTACTCAGAAATAAAAAGGAAATTAAATGGTGTTTCTACCCCATGGTTCGAAATTTTTCAAATTCATTCAAAATCACTGAATATCTTAAGTCAAACCAACAACTAAGACATATGACAGAGTTTGAGCAACTGATAATTTGTGCAGGAGCTTTTTCAGCTTCAGAGTCTTGTGGAGAAGATAAAATTAGAGACTGCCTTCCTCAACCTAGCTATCCTACTTGTCTTAAGTAAAACACGAATTCACAGATTCATTTTTCCTACTTAAAAGTTGCTGTATTTAGGGTGCAATTCTATATATGCTTACCTGGGAGTAAGCCCCATTGAAAATTAAATGCTAATTCTGTGTAAACATGCATAGGATTGCATTGTTAATATTGTTTCTTGTATCAACATTTTGGGGTGGGTGGGTTGGGGGGGGTGAGAGAGGAGTTGTCCCGCACGTTATAGCTCATGCTCATTTGGAATAAATAAGATATGAATTTCAAATATTATTTGGAAAGCAATATAGTAATTCCATCAAAGGAAGAAGCCTTGAGTTGCATGTTATGATATGGTAGACTTCTTATATTTTAAATGCTTTTAAGAAAGGTTCCATCATAACTGATTTCTGAATCCTTCCTCTTTTAAGGAGAAGTCCTAGACTACGTCATGATATTCGTAGACCACGGCACTCATCTGTAGATAATCTTGCAAATGAGATTTCCTATATAACAGAAACAGAAGATGTTTTTTATACCTATAAAGTTTCCCCAGCTTCAAAGGATAGTGATTCAGAGTTGTCACAGAACCACAGCCCAGGGAGAAGGTAAATACCTCTACAAACAATGTCATTTATTTCAATGATACTCTGCACTGATAATTGGTAGTATAATAAATAGCATACTAAAGATGAAATTTCAGGTATGGGAGGAGCCACTGCAGCCTGATGGAATCAAATTATGTGTGCACGTGTGCGTGTTAACATGTGTGCATGTTTAAAAATGTGTGAATCATTTTTTAACAGTGTATTAATTTTTCCTGCACCACAGAATAATTCTGAACTTTAAGTTATAAGTGAAAAGTGAAAATTGAATGGGTTGGATCCAAATTTAGTCATACTTTGAGTTGACCCATTGAAATCAAGGGACCTTGACTAACTAAGGTCCTATTGATTTCAATGGTTCTACTCTAAGTATGACTAAATTTGGATCCAACACAATGCGTTCTTTGGTGCTTACAGTAATTTCCTTCAGTGAGAAGAACGAAGTCCCAAGTAATAAGTGCCATAGACCTTAATTGCTTTAAAATAAAAACCAAACACCTTATTTCATATACCGTAGTTAGAATATATTTCCCTACATCTTGAAATGTCTCTAATGAGTTAAAGACAATGAAGATTATGAAATCCTGAAAAATACCCTGTTAAAAGGAGCCCTTTATGTTCAACATGAAAAAAATGAATCAGTTTTGCATTAACGCTTATACTCTGTGGCCAGTTTGGCTATTAATGTTGCCCTTATTTATTTTCTCTTAATCAAGGAATATATTGGAAAATAATTCAGCACAGAATTCCTCATCTCAGACAGGCAATGGAGTTGGCATCCTGTCTGGGTCTTCTCCTTTGGATGGAACAGATAAACAATTTTTAGAAGCACATGAAAATGTTACAAAAGGACTTTTAATTGATGATTCCAATCAGTACTACTTTGATAAGGTATGAGAAGATGAAATAGGAAAATAGTCCACATTGTACAGTGTTGTGACAACCACAAATGCAGAGGATGATGGCTTACAGTTAGCATACATGAGTTTGCAGTATGATTTCTTGGTGCTTTGCCTCCATGTGAGGCTTTTTAATTCAGACATTTCTTAATTTAGTTATTCCATACAATAGGTTGATGAGGTTAGTTGACTTAAGTCCCATTGAAATCAATATGAAAAGTTAAGTCATGACTAATTTAAATTTTATGGATTTCAGTCAGACTTAAGTGTGACTAACATAGTCTGGATCCAACCCAATATTTTAAATTGAACCCTGTGGGAAATCTGACAGGAGCTGGAGGCTTCGGGTTTGGGCTGAATCATTCCTAGGGGATGAAGACGAAAATGTTTTCAGTTGCCCAAATGGGGACAGGGTGGAAATAGGCCATGAACAAACAGTGAAACCTGATAGCCAGTCAAAGAGGCAAATGGCCATGGGGGGAAATGTACACACCAGAGATATTTGGTGAAGGCAGCAGCCCCCACAGCAGGGACTAAACAGAATTACAGAGTCCTTGCTTAGCAATAGATTCCAGTTTAGAGTTTTCATGATGCAAAATTTAAGCAGGCTACTAGGAACACAAATAGACTAAGCCCAAATAGCAATCTGGCGAGCAAACACAATTGAAGGCAAGAGAGAGTTCTAGGCCATAAAAGATGTTGACACCAGCAAGACTTCTTTGTCTGTGTATCAGCTTATTATAAACAGGTGAGCTCAGTGTATCTGAGCTCATTAATAATTATTCTGTTCCATCAACTGAATCTGACCCATAAACAAACAATACATCAAACCAGGGCATTTCTGCTCTGCCCTCTTCGGCTGATGCTGTGAGCAGAGATATACCCCTAAACAGCCCTCCTCCCCTTGTGCTTCGTTCCCATGAAAGATTTCTCAAGTAATAAATCAGAACCTGGCTCAAGGCTACAAATCCTGACACCATCCTAGTCTCAAAGCATTTTAGCTGTTGCCTAACTATTTGAACTACATTGCTTCTTATTTTAAGAGAAAACCATAGTTACCAGTGTAACTATGTAACATAGTTACCAGTGTATAGGAGCCAGTGTGGCGTAGTGGTGAGAGTGTTGGACTGGGACTCGGGAGATCCGGGTTCTAGTCCCTGCTCGGCCATGAAACTCACTGGGTGACTTTGGGCCAGTCACTGCCTCTCAGCCTAACCTACCTCACAGGGTTGTTGTGAGGATAAAATGGAGAGGAGGAGGAGGAGGATTATGTAAGCCACCTTGGGTTCCTTGCAGGAAAAAAAGGCTGGGTATAAATATAATAAAGAAAGAAGAAATACCATTCAGAGTGGGGTGGGGTTCAATTTTTCTAGATCCAGCAGATCTAAGAACAAGATTTTTTTCTTGTTGATTGTTTAAAATTGTTTTTAGATATATGTGTGTCTCTCTGTGTTGTATGTTTATATGTTTGTATTTATATGGTTTTTATAATGTATTTTTAAGGTTTTAATCTTTGCAAACCACCTAGAGAGCTTCAGCTGTTGGGCAGCTGTTGGGTAATAAATGAAATGAAATGAAAAGGACAGAAAGGGAGAGAAAATGGGAAAGGGGTTTCAGCAACACTTGCTCAAAAGGACTTTATTTTGAAGAGCAAGAGCAAAGCAACTTGCATAGCCTAAAGTACTCTTCCTTATAGTGATCAGAGGTGGCACCAGACTTCTACATCCATTCGGAACTGAGATCAGAGGTGGAACTTCTCTGTTCTCTGTACAAGCCTAGGATTTTTCTAGGAAAATGTAAATCCTTGTTATAAGGCCTCTTGCTTCCTGGGTATCGCCAACTTGTCTCATAACTACCTTGTTCGTAAAATAAAACCACACATGTTGTGAGTCCTTTTGCCTCTGTACTGCCTCTTATCTTGGCCATCACATCTTCAGCAGAAACTGTTTGTTTGCACAGAGCCTGGACTTTTGGCATTGTGGGTATTCCTCTTGTGTTCCATTATGGCTCTTCTGCGGTGTGGTGAATACAAGGGCTTTTGGGGCATAGCATCTTCAGACCAATAACACTGGCTGATGCCATAGATATTTTGAACCTGTAGATTATTTCTGAATAAAATCACACAAGGTTGTGTCTTTCTGAGCAGGGTTATGCCTTTCTGAGCCATCCACTGGGTGTGCCTCTCCTGCCTCAAAAGCGACTAGCTGTCCATGTGTGGGCATAACATTTGCATAGGGTTTACATGTTTAAAATCCAGCATGCATAAGCCCAAACTGCACAATCAACTTGTAGATTGTATTACGTATATGATACCAGTTGTGCTGTTCAGGCTTACACATATATGCTCTATTCAAATATTAGGCTGACATGTGGATACTCAGCGGTTATGAAGGCACAATCTCACTCTCCCACCACACATAGGCAGAAAATAATTTGAATCAGCTCATAGCTGTAGGGTTTAACATGTTACACAAACCAAATGCCTGTTTTACTGTCTTCTAGAATGACATTATTGATGGAGACTTGCTTTTGATACACATCTTTCCAGATGAAGATGGGAAATTTGGGTTTAATCTGAAGGTAAAAGGCTCCGATAAAGTAATATTTTAAATAAGTTTGAAAACAAAATAGCCTTAGATGGAATAATTCAGAAATGTTGCTCTTTAAATATGCTTTCCCCTGTAAAATTTCAACAATGTGTGTGTTTCTGTGCTGTCAAAATACTGATCACTATAATGGAGTGGTTCATCCTTTCTCTCTCTCCTCTCCTTTGCTTCCGACGCAGAAACCAGAGGATTTTATTGCCTTCAGTTAGTTACTAAGGTTATCTTTGTTGGCCAGATTACAATGAATTACATTAGTGCTGTGGACAGTAATTATGGAAGAACTTGGCCTCCAAGTTTTAAAATGAGAATAGGAAAGTTCTGATCATGACAATGCTAGGTGCAGCTATGGCTCGCAACTAGTAAATGAATCAGATAGTGAAAGGATACACTTGGGGGTCTTCTAATGGTAAACTGAAATTAGGGATGAGCAAATCCTGACAGATTTTGCTAGTCTTACCTTTTGCTCAAAATTCTTCAGATTTTTTGCCTTAGCAGGAACTTTCAAATTTGTCTCAAGCTTCTCTTTATGTGAAAGTCATGACTGACTCTGAGATAAAATCTCTTTTATTAAAGATTTTGCACTGTTCTGACAGCTTAAAGGAGCAGTAAAATGGAAGTAAAGTACATTAGCTCATATTCTGCTTTTACACTGAGAGATTTGGAACAACGTTAGTACAGTTGTGTGTCAACTCTATGATCTATGAAATCTGCCCAAGCTATGTTAGTTTTCATCTCGGATAATCATAATCTTTCCACACTATGGGCAGTATCCAATGCTGCCCCTATGCCTCCAGTGATTGTGCCAGCAGGACCCACTGTCAACACAACAAGAAGCTAGCTCTTCCTAGAGCAATCTCCAGAACAGGACAGTTCAGTGAAGCTCCCTTTTGCAAGCTCCACTGACCTGTTCTGTTCTGGAAAGTAGTATTTCGGCTTGTTTCCAGTTGGTTTAGGAAGTGCTAGCTCTGGGTCCTGCTAGTGCATGGGGGCAGCATTGGATACTACTGCCCATTATAAAAGACATTAGTTACAAAGTACATATATATTTAGTCAGTGTCTTTTCAGTAGCTAGCACGTTCTAATAAAACTATCTTAGAGTTAATCATTATATGTCTTTAGTTATTAACCATTCTGAACCTTTAGGACTAAAGAAATCCAAACTATCTAGAGGACAAATGCAACCAGTACCTTTTAATACAACAACCATGTAGCTCTTGGTATATGCCTTGTCCCTATCAGAAGATATGGTTTTGTTCAAAAATAGGCTCTGTTGCATTCTAGTCATTAAATGATTATTTTTATATATCAAGATTGCAGAAAACGTTATGAGGAAACAGTAGAAATTATTTAATACAAGCAAACTAAGTGTAATGAACCTATGAATTCTGACATATTAAACTTCACTCCTGCAAAATACTGCTTAAGCAAAATATTGCTTAAGCAAAATATTGCTTAAGCAAAATGTGGAGGCCAGAGCACATTAATTGTTACTTTAAGCATGGATAAGAAACGGTGCCCTCCAGATATTGTTGGATTGCAGCAACTCCCATAAGCCCCAGCCAGCATGGCCAGTGACCAGAGATTATGGGAGTTGGAGTCTAAAACATCTGGAGAGCACCAGGTTGCCTACCTCTTTCTTAAAGAATGGCCAGTGGTCAGAAATAATGGAAGTTCTAGACCAACAACATCTGGAGGATCACAGGTTCTTCGCCCATGCCTTACAAGACTGAAAAAGTAGTAATGCATTGTAGTGATGTGTTAGATCAGTTTTCAAAATTGCAATCTTGTGCATCAGTGGTAGGCAACCTGGTGCCCTCCAGATATTCTGGACTACTTCTGCCATAATCCCTGACCACTGGCCATGCTAGCTGGGGCTGATGGGAGTTGCAGTCCAAAACATCTGCTATACATATCTACTCAGATGTAAGCCCCATTGATTTCAATGGGACCAATTCCCAGGTAAGTGAGTACTGTATAGGTTTGCAGCCTAGCGTAAATCTGTTTATATTAACTATTTTTGGCATAATGTTTTAGGGTGGTATAGATCAGAAGATGCCTCTAGTTGTGTCCAGAATAATTCCAGGCTCCCCTGTAAGTATAGCTTTTTGGATTTCCTTATTTATTTATTTATTTATTTTATTAAACACCTCATTAAAAAAAAAATTCTCTACAATAAAATAACAATAAAATCAACAGTGTGAAACTAATAGACCTGCCAACACAGCATAAAATACAATATCACATTAGAGGAACTAGGATAATAGGATAATAAACATTTTTGTATTAGTAGCAGAAATTGCAGGTGGAATGACAGCTTGGGACAGGCTCTGGATGGTTATTTTCTCAATGAAGATGCATAAAATCAGGCTCTGGGCCTCTCTTGGATTGCTCAGATGTCCACTTAAGCACCTCCATTCTCAGACTGAGCTGAATAAGATGAGACACTGCTGATAAGTTCAAAACTGTGTCTTAATTCAGAAATTTTAAATACAGCATAGCAGCTGTTCAATTATCTCCTGATGTAGAATCGCAGGATAAAGAATAATGCTGCCAATCAATAATTAAAACAATCATTTCACATTGATGTGAAAGCCCCAAGTTTTTTTCTTAGGTTAACAGGTTTGAAAATACTGACACCATTTTCTTTGGTTTTATGGCAGTCTGATAAATGCATTCCAAAATTGCTTGAAGGTGATCAGATAGTATTAATCAATGGCCGGGACATCTCTGAACATACGCATGACCAAGTGGTGATGTTTATAAAAGCCAGCAGAGAGTCACACACAAGAGAGCTTGTGCTTCTGATCAGGCGGAAAGGTAACTAATACGCTGTGCCTTGGTATTGAAGAGTGGTATTTTGTTATTTAATAGCATAACATGTCTTAATAAATATGATCAGGATTATTATCTGTACATTAGATGCTTCTTTTCTTTGCAGGTCATTCTTACATTTCTGTGAAGAGTCAGTTGAACTATTGGAATCCCACAGTTTAGATAGCTAACTATGGTCTTTGCTTTTATAATTATTATATTGAGAGAGAGAATAATTTTAGAGATGTTCGCATAGAAACACTTAAAACTGAACACAGTAAATCATAATGGGATTTTCCATTATATTTGCACTTTAATATTAAAGTTGGACAGGATCAAAAGAGCCATGAATACAGTTTTAACACATGCATAATCCATGAATCTCCCCAAATCCCTTGTATCCTGCCAAAAAGCCATTCTGGAATGTTGGGGAAACCCATTGTTGCAGTCTCTGACCTAGCACAAAGGTCTGCTGGGCTGGCACGGTCTCAGTCCTCTACATTTGTCTAGCTGATAGTGGCGAATGTCTGATCCAGAAAGGATGCCTCTTTTGGAAAGGTTGTGCTCAGCTTCTTAGCACCTGTCCTGTTTGTGATAAGTAGGCTTGCTACTCTACCCTTATGTGGGGCTGTATAGAGATCACAACGAAGAAGGATGGGTTGCTTACATGTAAGCGTAGTTCTTAGAATGATCATCTGTGCAGTCTCACCACCCACCCTCCTACCCTGCTGCAGATACCATTGTGCATCTGTTTCCACTTTGCTTCTGTTTTTATAACTGCTGTGTTGGTCAGAAGTTTGAACTGAGCAAGAAGGTAGGAGTTATGTCCCTTTGAACATGTAACTGGTGAGTGGACTTGGTAGGGGGGGCGGCACCAAAGCCCTAGTCTAGCTACAGAAGCTCTCTGAAATAGACCCTGCACAGGCACAGAACCTATGTGTGACTGTAGAGATGACCACTAAAAAAACTAAAGTTACAGGTAAGCAATCTGTCCTCCTTGGGTGATGGGGGGAATTGTTAATGCTGGGTCATTTTTTCAAGTCAAGAGAACTAGCATTCTGTTCTTGCAATGGTAATGCTTTTAGCCCACCCACACCAATTTTGAATGTCAGGACTCCACTGGTCTGGATCAGAGATCATGAATCTGGTTATCCAAACCATCCCCCTCATGCGCAGGTTCCGTTTTTCACTTTCTGATTTTCTCTAACCATAGTGTGCTATGACGTGCAAATTGGCAAACTGCAGTTAGTGCCTTGTCTCTAAACCATCATTTGCAGACTCACTGCACCATAGTTCCAAATCATTGTTTTCAGGTGAGGCTCAGAATTAAATGTTTCAAATTGCCTTCTTAAAACAAGGCTGTAAAATCCACGTCCAGGTATGTCAGCAAAAGTGATTTAACATTCCTTGGAAGCATTACATAACATTTTTGACTTCTGTGTGAACACTACATATATGATGCATCAGCCCTAAATTAAAAGTGGTTATATTCTGAGTGTATAGGTTTAAGTATTGACATCTTACTTTGAGCAGTATCATATAGAGTCGCACATAAAAGTGGTTAGCTAGGTTGGTTCTTAGGCAGGAAACCTTTCTAAAGCAAATAATGTGGAGAAACTTGTTGATAACCTATTGAATATGAGTCTGTAGCTAGAAGGAGAAAAGATGCTCCAGCTGCAGCTCTGTACCCCTTAGAAATAAAAGCCTAAGGCTTCTAGCAAGCTGCAGTTTTCCACCAGTCAAACTTATTTTCTCCCTCATTAGTGTAAGATTTCAGCAGTTTGCCATGAAAGAAAAGAAAGTTGCTTACCTGTACTTTGAAAGAGAAAATTGTGTCACAGTCCCACTGAGCCAGCAGTTGGACTGAGGAAGAGCTGATCCTATCCCTCCAGTATATACGTAGTTTTCCTGCCTCTGGATGTTTGTGCTGGAGCCTCTCTAAAGTACTTACTTTCAAAATGTTTCCCAAGTGGTCCAGTCTATCTGGGACCCATATTTGTGACTATGTGAGGACTGCTGTCAGAGAGCAACAGTTACAGGAAAACTGTAACTTTAAAAAAATAATCCATTTTATTTCCTGTAGATTTTGTTGAACATAGCTAAACATTGCCTTTTGAAGAATATTTGTCTCTGTGTCTTTCAGTTGTCAGAGCATTTGTTGAGTGCAAATCAGAGGATGAAGCTGATAGCTTTAATTTTCCAGAAACTATTCTTCCCACCTGTTCAGAGTATGGTGAGACCCTTGAGGAGTCAATGGAACAACTGAAGAAAGGACTAGAAAGTGGAACAGTCCTAATTCAATTTGAGGTAAGCAGCCATCATGGTATTGGGTCTGATTGGGCCCTTCCTGAGCAGACCCGAAGAAAGCAGGCAGACTTCTGGCTGCTCTCTTTTTTCCAACTGTCCTTTATCCCTGATCATCTGCACCTTCAGTTAACAGCATTGGCCCCCAAATGGAACCTTCAGTGTTCCAGAATGTAAGTGTTCATTCAAGTGCCTTCTTTTTGACAAGTGGTATGTCAAGACTACCAAAGCAGTATTTTAAGTGACTTCGGCAATATTGCCTACATTTTCTAAGTAAGCAGGAGTTGCAATGTACTGTTATTATACATTCTTCTTTGTGGTCTCTGTGCATCACACATATGGGCTCTGCGCCTGCGCTGAGCTTCCTTCGGAAATTCTTTAGCTGAGGTGAATTGGGCGGGAGCCCCTCCCCCATCGTGCCTGCTCCTCAGCACGGCTCCCGCCCATTCCCTCAGTTCCTCTTCGACCGCCTATTGCTATAGTCTTTCTTCGAGGTTCTCCTTCTTCTCCTGGCTGAGTACAAAAAATTAGTGTTATTCCTCTACTTTTTCCTCACAACTTTATCCTCCCCCCCTTCACTCTTTGTCTCTATCAAAAAACAAAAACAAACAAAAAAAAAAGTTAATCCCCGTTGCTCTATCTTAACCTTATTCCCCTTCAAAGCTTTCCTTATCTGTTAGTAATAGTTTTACTTATCTGTTGATAATGGCTCTTAAGGCCCCCTTTAGAAAGTGCTCCGACTGTAAAGCCAAATTGCCTCCAGCCGATGGGCATTCTCTGTGCTTGCTGTGCTTAGGCCAGGAGCATATTGTGGAAAAATGCAAGCACTGCCAGGCCTTTACGAAGCCAACAAGGAAGCAGAGGGCCTTAAAGTTAAAGACCTCGCTGTGGCAACAGACTTTATCGGCAGCAGGCCCGTCTATGCCTCGTGCGACCACATCTAAAACGGCTACACCTCAGCCTGAGGCTCACAGGGAAGCCGCCCCTAAGATAAAGGCCAAAAAGGCCAAGAAACGCTCCAGGGAGGAGAGGAAAGAGGAAGAGGCCTCCAAGGCAAGGAGCCCAAAACATGGCCGACCTCTTTCTGAGCCCGCAACTCCCGCCCAGTCGGCCATGAGTCGCGCGGCATCGAAATCACCTCGGGTCGAAAGACCAGCTTCGAGCTCGTCCCATCGATCGAAGCTGCTTTCACCGGCCAGGCAACAGACCTCTGCACCCTCGTCTCCAAAAAGACCTAAGGATTCTTCGGTGCATGTCGTTTCGATTTCTGAAGGGGAAATATTGGACTCCCCAACGCCTGTGCCAACTGCCTCCCCGAGGCCCGAGCGTGCACAACTGCCACGGAGAAGCCGCTCCATCTCGATGACTCCTTCTCGACACCGAAGCGGCGAATCACGATCGACATCGACATCGTCTTCGTGCTATTCTCCACGTCGGTACGCACGTACTTATCGGACGAAGCCCGCTCGCTAGAGACCGTCGTTCTCGGCACCGCGCAAGCCCCGTATCGACGAAAAAGACTGGAAAATCAGTGGCGAAGACAAAGCACCTAAGTGCTACTACAAAATCAAAAGCACCACCATCAGAGTCCTCTTCAGAGGTGCCTTACTCCGACAGTGACTCTGAATTATCAGGTGTGCCAGATTCTTCGCCTGATCTGCGGATAGAACCCCAAACGTCCACTTCTCCAACAGAGGACTTGGGTACTTTCTCAGACCACGTTATGAGGATGACGGCAGCGCTGGGGATAGAGACGCAAACTGAGGAGCCAGAAGTGGAGGACCCAGTGTACAGTTTCATCCTGGCTACACAAACGTCACCCACGCTGGTCCCATATCTACCCTATTTGCTGAAAACAGTAAAAAACACGTGGAAGACCCCAACAGCAATTCCACCAGTGGGCAAGAGACTGGAGTCGCTATACAAGGTGCAGCCTGAAGGGGTAAAGTTCCTTTTCTCCCATCCTGCGCCAAATTCCATCATTGTGGAATCAGCCCAGTCGTCATCGTCTAAACAACACACTACCCCCACAGACCAGGAGGGAAAAAATTGGATACCTGTGGCAGGCGTATCTACGCATCTGGTTCCCTGGGGTTGAAGGTCAGCAACTACCAGGCAATCATGGCTCGCTACCAACACTTTTTGATAGAAAAGTTGGGGAACATCTGCGACGATCTGCCGCCAGAAAGAAGAGACCTGGCAAGAACCCTGCAAGCGGAAGCGATGAGCATCTCAACGCTGCAGATGAACAATGCCAGGCACCAAACGGACTGCCATGCCAGGTCTCTTATTGGTGCTGTCTCGTTGAGGCGTCACACGTGGCTTAGGTCAACAGCGCTAAACAATGACGTCAAGGCCCGCATAGAAAATCTTTCATTTGATGGAGAAGGTCTTTTTAACGAAAAGACGGATGATTCTCTAGACGCCGCCCAGAAGGCCAAGGTTTCAGCACAGAAGATGGGCCTTGGAACGCTGCCGCGGCAAAGACAATTCAAACCTCGGCAGTGGACCAGATTCCCTTCCTCTTCAGCTCCTTTTAGGCCGAGATACCAACAAAGAGGGCAGGACACACGCCCTCAAGACAAACAGTCTGCTAGAATAAGAAGACCATCCCAGCAGGCAAGGTACCAAGGCCCTAGGAGGGGTGGAGCAACAAGCAAACGTCGCCTTTGACTCCCCCACCGTACTGAAAGAAAACGATCAACCAGACACGACAAAGACACTGGCTATGACAAACCTAAAGGACATGACAAACCCAGAACCAGCAATCTCTTTTACAGACAGACTAGCCGCGTACCTCCAGTCCTGGCGCTCTGTCACGAAGGACCGCTGGGTTCTCAAAATCATCCAGCAAGGGTACCAGATCGAATTCGATGTCCTCCCCCCTTTTCTCGGCATCAGTACCACGCAGCCCACTCCACCATTGTTGGAGGAGGTGGACACTCTGTTGCAGAAAGGCGCCATCCAGCCTGTCCACCCACATCACCTCCAGGAGGGGCTCTATTCTCGGTACTTCACAGTGTCGAAAAAGGGAGGAGGACTTCGCCCGATCTTGGACCTCCGACTTGTCAACTTCTTCATAACAGCAAAGAAGTTCAGAATGGTCACCATCCAGTCTATAGTGCCTCTGCTTCGCAAGACGGACTGGTTTGCATCGATAGACCTACAAGATGCATACTTTCACATCGCCATTCACCAAGACAGTCGGAAGTACCTACGGTTCAAGATAGGAGACGAGGCATATCAATTTGTGGTTCTTCCCTTCGGTCTCTCCACCGCTCCAAGGGTGTTCACAAAGTGCATGGCGGCAGTCTGTGCGAACCTACATGCCAGAGGGATTCGGATTTTTCCGTATCTCGACGATTGGCTGGTCGTGGACTCGTCGAAACTTCGCCTCAGGTCAGCTCTTCGCACAACTCTGAACCTCCTCGAGGAGCTAGGCTTGTGCCTCAACACCAAAAAGTCTATACTGTCTCCTACCAGAAAAATTCAATTTATAGGAGCACTGCTGGATGCTACTCACGAACGGGCGTACTTACCCCTAGACAGGGTAAAGAAAGTACTCGCCATAGCAAAAACGGTGTATCGTGCCACGACCAGCTCGGCAAAGACGATTCAACGTCTTCTTGGACACATGGCATCAACAGTGCAAGTTGTATGCCATGCCCGTCTGCGCATGAGAATGATCCAAAACTGGTTTATCCGTGCATACAACCCTCAAAAGCAGTGTCCTTCAGTTCGCCTATCTATCCCAAGGAGCATCAAGGTGACACTCCTGTGGTGGTCAGACGAAAGAAATCTCGTTCAGGGCGTACCGTTCCATCCGTTGAAGCCAACAAGAATTCTGACAACGGATGCCTCCCTCCTGGGCTGGGGAGCACATTGTGCAGGGCACACAGCTCAAGGCACTTGGGACCATATACAATGCAAAATGCATATCAACATGCTGGAGCTGTTAGCAGTGTGGAAGGCCATGAAAGCACTGGAGTCACACCTGGACAATCAACATATCCAAGTGGTGACGGACAACACGACCGTTGTTGCCTACCTCAACAAGCAAGGAGGAACACGGTCGTTGAGATTGTCAAGGCTGACCCTCAGAATTTTCAATTGGACAATTCAAAGATCCATTTCCCTAGTGGCGATCCACATTGCAGGCAAGGACAACACCTTAGCAGACACTCTCAGCAGAGTCTCATTGCAATCCCACGAGTGGCAGCTGGATCCAGAGATACGCCATTGGATCTTTTCAATCTGGGGTCACCCACAAGTAGACCTTTTCGCCACCTCGGAGAACACTGCATGCCGCCTTTTCTGCAGCAGAGCAGCGTCAGATCCAGACTCCATTACAGACGCCTTTATGATGCAGTGGTCGGGGCATCTATTCTACATCTTCCCGCCTCTTCCTCTGTTGACACGGGTCGTCTCAAGGGTCTGGACCGACAGGACGGACTGTATCCTGATAGCGCCGTGGTGGCCCAGACAGCCGTGGTTCCCTCAACTTCTGCATCTCTCCAGAGGGGAATACCGGTCGCTTCCAATCATCCCAACGCTACTAACACAAGCGCAAGGCAAGATTCAGCACCCAGACCTAAAGAGCCTCTCCCTCATGGCATGGAGGATTCGACACTGATGGTACAAAACCTGCCAATAGCCATCCGTAGTATCTTGCAAGCTGCCCGCAAGCCGTCTACAAGGGTGTCTTACGCTAGAAAATGGGTAGGCTTTACGAACTTCGTGTCCCAATTTGGACAAGACCCAAAAACTTGCCCAATTCAAACAATTTTGGAGTACTTGCACACGCTGATGCTGAGAGGCTTAAAATTATCGTCGATAAGAGTGTATTTGGCAGCAATTTCAGCCAATAGACCTTATACCACCACAGGAACAGTCTTCACTCACCCGTTAACAAAACAGTTCCTGAGAGGCCTGCGGAACATCATCCCTCCAATTAAAAACCTAATACCCGGCTGGGACTTACCATTAGTGTTACGTGCTCTCCAGCAAAAGCCATTTGAACCGCTTGCCACCATAGACCACCGCTTGCTGACATGGAAAACAGCTTTCCTGGTCGCCATCACGTCAGCAAGGAGGTCAAGTGAACTCTGTGCACTAAGAGAAGACTCTCCCTATATGGTCTTCCACAAAGACAAAGTAATTGTCAGGCCTGATTCTTCTTTTGTCCCAAAAGTGGTGTCTGAATTCCATGCTAACCAAGACATAGTCCTTCCAGCATACTTCCCGAACCCAACTACTGACTTGGAGAGGAAGATGCACGCACTAGACGTGCGACGTGCCCTGGCTTTTTACAAAGATCGAACTGCCTCATTCAGGCAAACATTACAGCTATTCGTCTGTTATGGAGGCAAATCAAAAGGTCAGCCTGTGTCCAGGCAAAGATTCTCAAAATGGATTGTAGAGACAATTACTCTCGCATACCAGATGGCGCGCAAAGAGTTACCTGGTTCAGTGAGAGCACACTCAACCCGAGCGCAGTCTACGTCAGTGGCGTTTGGAAAAGGCATCCCTCTACCAGACCTATGTAGAGCAGCCACCTGGTCCACGCCAACGACATTCATAAGACATTATAGACTTGACCTTCGAGCTCGGGAAGCAAACGCCTTTGGCCGGGCAGTCCTCTCATCGGTGTTGCAGTGACGTGGGCCGCCGTCCCGCCACCGGTAAGTCAGCTTGTTACTCTGCCCATATGTGTGATGCACAGAGACCACGAAGAAGAAGGACAGGTTGCTTACCTGTAACTGTAGTTCTTCGAGTGGTCATCTGTGCAGTCACACAACCCACCCATCCGTCCCCGCACGGCGTCATTATCGATTTCGATGGACCTGCCAGTGGAGACTGGGTGCGTCGCTCCAGTTCATTATATTATGAATGAATATGTTATTTAGTGTAATTCCACAACAGTCAGAGATTACACCAACATATATCTCTCGGTTCATGGGCGGTCTCAGGGAACTGTGGGAATGGGCGGGAGCCGTGCTGAGGAGCAGGCACGATGGGGGAGGGGCTCCCGCCCAATTCACCTCAGCTAAAGAATTTCCGAAGGAAGCTCAGCGCAGGCGCAGAGCCCATATGTGTGACTGCACAGATGACCACTCGAAGAACTACAGTTACAGGTAAGCAACCTGTCCATGTTGGTTTTTCTGCATTAAGGATGCAATTTTAGCAAGTTTTAGCTGTACTACAGTGCAATCTTACGTTGCTAAAATATAACTGCAAAAAAACCATTTTGTAATATAGTTACAGAAGATGCAATTACTGAGACAGCTGGGTTAGGCCTACACCTCTCCACATGTTACAACATGAATCTAAAAGCTAAAGGTAGCCATTTAGTTAGCAGTTGTAATATTTAGCAATGCAATCTAGTCAATCTAAATTTAGTTTATCAACATATTTGGATGACACACAGCTGTCAAACTAACAAGCTTTATCGTCTTACAATTTCTATAATGATGTAAGTATGTTTTAAGAACTTTAGCACCCAAACATACATTCACCACCTCTCAATTTTGTGCATTATTAATGAAAAGCAACTCAAAAACAGGCAGCAACTCAAAAACACACCTGGCAAAAGCAACTCAAAAAACACACAGCAACTCAAAAACACACAAGGCAAAAGCAACTCAAAAACACACAGCAACTCAAAAACACACATGCAGGAATATACAGCACACTCACACAGTCACAAGCAAAAGCACAGCGAACAAAGGAACGATACTACGAGGCCACCAGGTGGATGAAGCAGTCAGACTCCTGTGTGCCGAGCAGCTGCAACCAAAAACGACGAAAGAGGCTGAGGGCGGGGAGACAGGAGTTTAAGAGCAGCCCCCATCTCCCCGCCCAGCGCAGCCCATTGGCTCAGCCAGTGTGCCCAGACCATTGGCTCAACCAGTGTGCCCAGGTGTGTCTTCGACTCTCTCCCTCCCCCACGTGCAAAGTTCTCCCTGGCCCCCAGAAGGCGGGGTCAGGTGAAGTCTATTTTGTGCATTATTAATAAAGATGAACATTTAGTTCGCTTTACTTTCTTCTTCTTGGTCTCTGTGCTCTCGCACACATTGGTTCTGTGCCTGTGCAGAGCCTCGTCTTGGAACTTTCTCAAGCTAGGCTGGTATTTTGGCAGACACCTGTCCCCACCCTCAGTGCATATGTTCAAGGTGTGTGGCTCTTGCCTTCCACTCAGTTCCTTTTGACTGCTGAATCATTGCTAGAAACCTTTTCTTTCCTTACCTCTAGCTAGGCAAAAAACACACCCCACCTTTTTCCCTTGACCACAGAGGACATTCCAAACCCTTTGGAAAGAGGCTCCTCCCCCAGCAGCATGCAGAATCAAGGCCTTTACTGTTCCACAGTCCTCATGGCTTTGCTCAACACCAGCTCTGTCTGCTGCCTTGCTAATGGCTGATCCTACAGAGCAAGCAGTCACTTAGCAATCAGTGGTCTCCTCTGGCTTGGCCACAACCCCAGCTAGCATGGGAATAGATTGCTCTTCAGAGCTAACTTCTGTACAGACAGCTCCTGCTACCTCTTCAGGTCCATCTTCTGGGCCTTCTGCTACCCTTGCTTTTTTGATTACTGCAGGGGCAAACCTGGTTTTGTCTCTGCCTCCTGAGGCACCCAAATTAATTCAAGCAGTCCTTGTCAAACCCAACACCCATAAGGAGAGAGAGAGAGAGAGAGGATGAACTCTTTGGTACCAAGTGTCTTACTGCTATCTTCTTCCATAGAAATTCTTCCTAGTCCCTTACAGTAGGACATCACCCACTCACTGACATCACCCACTCCCTTGCTGAAGAAGATGAACCACTTTTGGCTTCGCCATTGCTCAGTCCTGTGAAGGATGCACCTTTTATTCATCCACTGATGGTTGAGATTCAAGTAATTGGATCCACATCAGAGGACTGTAACTCTTACTGTTCTCATCCAGTTATTGAACAGTGTCCCAAGAAGTTGACTCCACCACCGCATCAACATTCACCTTGCAGGGCATGACATTTTCCCAACTCTAAATGGTCATCACCAAGGTCATAGTCACCCAGGGAATAGCTCTTTCATGATTATGAATGTAGATGGGATTCAGCTAAGAGGGACTGATCTCAGTACCAATATTCTAGGCCACCCTCTTACTGATGGGTTCGTGGTTCCCCTTCCTGTACTCTTCAGATACACTCATGGCTTTATCACACTTTTTGGGAATGGAACAGATCACCATCCCACCATCAATACTGCAACATGTCCCCTTCATCACTTTACAGGGACCATTGTCACTACCCTGTAACAGCTACAGTTTCAGAGCCTTTTGAACAAAGGAGAGCTACATCCGTGAAAGGGGCTGCAACACTGATTAAATTGGCCTTGTCACAGGCCCCTATCTTCTCCCTTTTTTCCATTCCAGTGACTTAAGCCAGTCACTCACTCTCAACTCAGTGCTGACCATACCTGCCACATCCTTTATACTGATGTCCTCAATTTTAAACATCACAGCTTCTTTGTTCTTCACCATTCTGAAGGCTGTGCCTTTCTACTCATATCTTTGGTTCCATCCTCGCTGCTGTTGCCTGCCTCACTACTGCTCCCCTCGTCCACATCTGTACCACATCTACTGTGGTGCTGGTGGCTTCAGACTCAGAACAGATTGCTCCTTCTGGGTCTTAGGTCTCTTCCGAAATCCCTTTTGGTAAGCTAGAGAATGCAAGACTGGACCACTCATCAGGAACTGAGGACTACCTCTCCGACTCTGAGTCCATGTCCTCTGCAGTACTCTTCTTTATCTCATCCCTTACATGAATGTCTCCTTTCTCTCGAATGTGGTTTTGGTGGATCTTCAAGGTCTCTACATTACACATATGGGTTTTGTGCCTGCACAGAGCCTTGATCTGGAACCTTCTACAGTAATACCTTGGATTGCAAGTAACTTGGTCTGAGAGCGTTTTGCAAGACAAGCAAAAAATTTTAAATTTTTTTGACTTGATAAACAAGCAAGGTCTTGCAAGACAAGTAGTCGTAGGGATGTAACTGCTCGCCTCGAGCGGGCATAGCAGGCCGAAATCGGCCCTGCTCACGCCCGCCAGAGACTCGCTTTGATATAAGAGTGTTTTGGATTACAAGCATGGTTCCAGAACGAATTATGCTTGCAATCCAAGGTATTACTGTATATCTGAGGAGTGTTTTGGTGGGAACCCTCCCCCACCATCCTGGTGCGTATGTTCCTAGCCAGTTCCCGACTGTTCCCTCAGTTCTCCTTCAGCCACCACTGTGGCAGCCTCATAGGGAATCTTCTCCTCTTGTTCACTTCTTCCTGATGGAAAACTGGAATTTGCTTAGGTTTCTTTTATTTTTCTTTCAATTTTCTTTCTGTCTGTATCTCCTCTTTCTATCTGGGGATTTCTTTCTATTGTTTGTATTTTGTTTTTCATGTGCAGTATCTGATCACTTGAGGGCATCTGGCCCTTCAGGCCCCTTTCCAGAACTGTGCCTGTTGCGGCAGCAGGCTCCCCCACAACTGACGGGCATTTGCTCTGTCTTCTTTGCTTGGGAGAAGGATACCTTAACCCAAAACCTCATTTTGCCCGTGTTTTTTCTCAACTGTTCATCCCAGCTGAAGGTCTTTACTTCAGATGGAGTCCTCAGTTGTTCCTCTGTTAATGTGTTCCCAAGAAAGGAATCCTGGTCTCCATCCAGCAATGTGCTTGTTGAATCTCATTGCCTGTACTGCTCTGTTATGAACTGGCCAAATTCCTGGTTCCAGGAACGGTTCATGCTCGTGCCACCAGGGTAGTCACTTCCTCAACAGCTTTCCTTAGAGGAGTGTCAGTACCAGAGTTTTACTGCACTGCAGTATGGTTGCAGCCCTCTATGTTCATCCAGCACTACAGACTAATGTTCAAGCCAAGTCGGATGGTTCTTTCAGAAGGGCTATGCTGAGCTGTTTGGTTTCCTGCAGCACTTGTCTCATCTCCAGTAAGTTAACTTGCTATTTATTCTATGTGACCTCACAAAGATGATGAAGAAGAAAAATAGGTTGCTTACCTGTAACTGTGGTTCTTGAAGTGGTCATCTTTGTAGTCACACAACTCACTCTCCTGTAGCTAGTAGTGCTTGTCCTCACTCGATGCTTCCTTATATAAACTACTGCATGTGGAGTATTAACAACTGAGCAGGAAGGTGGGAGTCACATCCCCTTGAGTGTGTGTACTGGGAGTAAACCAAAACACCAGCCTAACTCTAGAAAGTTCTGAAATAAGGCTTTGTGCAGGTAAAGAACCAATTTGTGTTACTGTACAGATGGCCATTCAAAGAACCACAGTTACAGGTAAGCAACGTGGTTTTCTCTATGGTTTTTAATGTTAACTATAGTTTGGTGGAAAGTGAGATGTACAATAGTTGTGATATGTACAGCTGTTTCCTGAAGAGACTGTGTTTGTCAAAATGTTAGAAACTACAAGTAAAGATGTGGAATGGCATTGATCACCAGCCAACTTTCAAGGACATGAACTATTTCAGGATTGTGATCTTGACATTTATAGTACAAATATCACTATCACTATTCACACAGAAAAATATAGCTTGGTTTTTAACTCTTGTAACTTGTCAAATGTGCTAACTAGGTCTGTTCCTCTATATCTCCATATTCTCCCGTGAAACTGAAAATTCAAACTGGGTGGTATATTTTATTATCGAAATTCAGCCAGCTCCATAAAATAGCCCAGCCACTGCAGAGTGCTGGCACTGTGGAAAAGGACTAGCAGCTAAAATATTGTGGGGTTGTGATGTGCGAACCAGGCCACTGTGTCTGTGCTACATTGTACTAAATGGGCTCTGTGATGATTGGGGACAGAAGGATAATGCTTATTTGTCCCTTTTAGCCCTCCCATTCTATGCATCTCAAACTATCTTCATAATTATAATGATAAAATCATGTGGTGCTTGTTTTTTAAAATTCATATTTTCCCATGTTATCAGTGTAAACCAGTATTGGCTCATGTGAGCCCATTGTGCTAATCACAGTGTAGCCTCAATTGCATAGACTCTGTTCTCAGGAAGCTTAGGGACTTGGTTTTGAACGGCCTACAGTTTGGAAGGGAGCAGCTGGGGTTGGAGACTACCTAGTGAAGACAGGATATTTTCAGGAGTACTGCTAAGACAACACTTTTACACAATTAAAGCTTCTAATGTTTAATATAGCACTGTATTAACTACAATGCCGTCCCACATGGCTAGAATTGTATCTACTCACAGTTAAGTTCTATTCAGCGAAGGGCCTTGGAAGCTGCAAATAAGATTGTGGCATGCAGATTCAGTTACTTTTCTTGCTACCTATTGATCTTGGTGTGATCTTCTGATAGCATATAATGGGATTTTTAATGTTAGCTGTTTTTATCAGTTCCAGGTATTTTATTGTAACTGTTTTTACCTGTTTTAAATTGTTTTTAAATTTTGTATGTTAAAGATTTTATATTATGTTTTTATTATGTTGTATTTTTGGGAGTCATAATTTTTGTGAACTGCCCAGAGAGCTTTGGTTATTGGGTGGTAGAGAAATGAAATGAATGAATGAGGATTAATGAATAATTTTGTCTTGAATACGCCTGTTTATGAATTGCTCTGTTCTTAAAAAAACCAAATTGAAATATTTTGTTGGTATTTTAATGGCATGCCTAAAGAGCCACAGGTTATGTCAATAGGTTAGTCATTTTAGGCTGTCAGCTTCTGTATTGTGAAATAATTCTCCCCAATGTTTATCAACATTGAATGTAGTTTTTGAGGCTTTGCTGTTACTAAATTATTTATCAAAGGGATTTTAAAATTTTCTTTCAGCAACTTTACAGAAAAAAGCCAGGATTAGCTGTTACTTGTGCAAAGCTACCTCAGAATATGGACAAAAATCGGTACAAAGATGTACTACCATGTGAGTATTAATTATGTGTCTCTTGGCTATCATTCCCTTTAATACCAGAGATAGGTGATCCCATACCTCTTAAGTTTGGAAGAAAAATAGGATCACCTAAAAATAAGGTGGCTTTTACATATTTAGTTACTCCCTATGTATGCAAAAGTACATTAGTTTGTAATTTTAAAAAGAGAGATTTAAAAAAAAACCAAAACCCGATAACAGCCTGGCAAGGAGCTGTGAATATTGAGGGCAATTGAACTATGGAATGTTGAGGGTGTCAGTTGAAGTGGGGAGAGGAATATTAATGAGGTGTCAGGGAATTGGCCTGCTTGGATTAGGACTGGGAAGGATGTACGCCATGATGTATAAAAAACACCCTAGAGTGTAGGAAGAAGTACAGACTTTTTCCTTTGCCACTACTCAGACCACCACTCCATATATAGTAAAAAAGCACTCAGGTTTGGGTCTGTTAACTATTCCTGAATCTGAGCCTTTTAGCCTTATATAGCACAGCAGGGGAAGATTTCAGAAGGGTGAGAAAAGGAAAAAAGTGTGATATCTTCTTCATGGTCTTTGTGCAGTCGCACACCTGGGTTTTACACCTGAGTAAAGCAGCACTTTGGGAAAGGTTTACAGCTTAGGAGAGCCTGCAGCCCCTGCCCATGAGCGGGAAAACCCCATGCCCCTGCATTGCTCAAGGGACGGGGACAAGACTCTCTTCAGGTTCTTTTCAACTGTCACCTGAACATCACAGTAAGAAACTATCTGCAGAGCTTCAGGGGGAAAAATCATAACCACCCTCTAAACCAAGCATGTCAAGATCCATGCATTTCTGGGTATGTGCATTAAAGTACTTTGAGCTTTGAACAAGAGCACATTTTGTTGTGGGTTCCCACCTTATTGCATGTTATTATCCAAGCAGTTTTTATAAAACCACTGTACTGATGCATTCCATTCTTGTCCATCTTGTTAGCCAATATATTTTTCATTTATATGTTTTCCTAAAAGAGAGTGTTTGTTCTGACTATTCATGCAGCTGATGTATTCCCCCCTCCCTCCTGTGATTTAAAGATTTGTACTACTTTTATGCAACATAATTACTGTTTGTTACTTTTTTCTCCCACCAGATGATATAACCCGAGT
The DNA here is from genome assembly GCA_021292165.1 of Shinisaurus crocodilurus. Taxonomy (NCBI): domain Eukaryota; kingdom Metazoa; phylum Chordata; class Lepidosauria; order Squamata; family Shinisauridae; genus Shinisaurus; species Shinisaurus crocodilurus. The sequence continues at coordinate 90,745,745 of CM037880.1, forward strand.
AATAATACAAGGAGATGATGATTATATAAATGCAAATTATGTGAATGTAAGTAACAGACAACTTTTGAAAATAATAATAATAATAATAATAATAATAATAATAATAGTCATGTTAAGATAAATAACCTTTAACAAAGTTTAGTAGTAGTAGAATTGCTCAGATGCACCTCATGTACACAAAAGTATTGCTAATGAATGGGAAGACAAAGGCCAGGAATAATCTTTGCTGCTGATGTGGATAACATTTATTTAAGACATTTGTATGCCACCTCATAACATAAAGCTCTGTAGGTGGCTTACAACAGATAGTCATAAAAGCACTTTAAATACGAAATAAAACGTTAACCATAAAATCAAAAGCAATGTAAAATATGGCAACAAAATCACAGCACCCCACAATTAAACACAAGATTTTTAAACTGAGAGGCCCAGACTATATGAATTATTTAAAAGGCCTGGGTGAACAGAAAGGTCTTCACCTGGCGCCAAAAAACCGCACAGGAATGGTGCCGGGGGAACTTCTCTGGGAAGCCCATTGCATAACTGGGGTACCACTACCCAAAAGGCTGTCTCCCTGGTAGTCACCCACTCCACTTCATTTGATGGGGCCCCTCAGAGTAGCTTCTAAGCTAAAATTATTAGGAAGTGATACAGTCAAGATTATATGGGATGTGTATCAGATTTGTCTGATGCCTGAGCCAAATTGGCCCTTTTCAGACTGTTTCTGGTGCTTCCCAAGACGAAGCAGGCTTCCTCTGAAGCAACCAGAATTGAACCTGGACCCTGAATGAAACCATGGGGGGAGGGAAGGGAATCACTAGCCACTCACAAATTTGAAGGCTCCCCTTCCACATAAAACACTGTACCATTCCTACTGAAACACTGCAGTTTTCTTACTTAGGGCCACCTCTATTTTGTCTTATCATTGTCTGAAGAATGGTCTACAAAGAACATAGGATACTCACATATTTTTTTGGATATCCTCAAAGTATAGAGGCTGCTCTTGCACAAATATTCCTGCCCCAATTCATCTGAAACTTGGCAAGCTCAGTCCCCCCAAAAGGGGCAACTATCCCTGCACATTTCATTCAATTCTGTAAAGAAATAAAGTTATTGGCAATTCCCTTTTTTAAAAAATCAGAATTTAAAGGCATGTAGCACAAAAACCACTTCACCTATTTTTTTTTAGATTTGGCAGGCATAATCCCTTCCTCGTGAGTTTCTATGCCTGCAGATTTCATCCATGTGGCAAATAGGAAAAAGTTATAGCCATTTTTATTTTCCCACAATAGTCCATGGGATACACAAAGCCTCTGATTTCTCAAGATGAGCTTGGGTTCATTACATTCTTCTGACAATCATAAATGTATTTTCCAAAAACTGGTTCTGTCACAATATATGAAACACCTGTAAGGGGAAAACAGGATATTGGTCACTTACTGTGAAGGTTCCTTCTGGTTTGGTATGTCATCATTTTTATTGTGGCTGGGACACAAAAACACAGATAATTTGTTCCAGTTCTTCCTGCACTCTGGCGTCTTACCAGTTCCTGTCAGAAAGATGGGGAACAGAAATCTCTTCTTCTTACAGCTACTGTCTGTAACTGGCCAGATGGGCGATTAACAAAAATAATAAAATAAATAAATAAATAAATCATCAGTGTACTTGTATTTAAGTAATTTTTAAATTTACATTCCAAAGCACAAAAGTTACCTAGATATTTCTCAAATCTCTAATCAAACCATTTCCTGACGAAACTGACTACCTCATTTCAGTGTCATTATAGCCCTATTCAGACATTCTTACAGCTGCTTATTTGAACATGCGAGCAGGGATGGGGCCATGCTGAGTAGCTCTGCCCCCGATGTCATGCACGTCATATAACTCCTCCCAAGGGGACTGTACATGCAGACATTTGCACTGTATGTGTGGAAGCGTGGGGGAGAGGTTATGTGATGTGTGTGCGCAACATCGGGCAGAGCTAGTCAACCCATCCTCATTTACACGTTCCAAGTTATTTCAAGAATGCCTGAATATGGCTTCTGAGATAACTTTATATCAAATACTCAGCTTCTTTACCCCACTTAGGGTTTGTTGGCTGAGGGGGGCAAAGGAGAGGATCGGAAAAGGTCTTGTATAATTGCACAGATGTAATATTTAAAAATGTAATTTTGGTTAAGTGTAGATCAGATCACATGTGTAGGAACTGGATATGAACATGGTATCTTGGGCATACTTAGTTTTGTTCTTAGTAGTTGTGAACCTATGCAGATGTTATGTTTGGGGAGAGCCTTTATCTGGTAGGGGCATGATTGTGTTCATTGCTTCTTCCTAATGGTCATACATTGGACTTCATGTGTGCATAGTGGCTTAATGTGTAAAGCTCAACATACACAGGGCTCTATGAATCTAAGCAAGTGTTAAGTCCAGTGCATGAACTTCAGGCGGGGATGAAGGGGTCCAACCATGACAGCTCACCGTGCAGCTATTGCAAACAATGTGTATAGGACTTAGTAATCAGACTTCCAAGGATCTCTGTACTCCAGTCTGTAGCATGTTTTTGAAATGTAAATTAACTTGGTTAATATGAGCAACATGGCATGGAGAGTACTTGAAAGTAAAAGTTTGGCCTTTTTCCACATGGCAATCCATTCATGTGTGTGTCCCTATGTAGATATTGACCCTTGCCATGCTGTTTCTGTTCATTCTGCTGCATGAAGTGTTGCTCCCTTTTGCAGTAAGGGAAAACCTGCATGGTGGTTGAAGTGACACATCAAATCATAGTTAGTAGGTTATCTAGTGCAACTCCCTCTTCAGTGCAGAATCTGCAATGTACAGTGCAACTACAACATCCCTGAGAGATGGCCATCCAGCCTCCAGATAACAATTCACTACATAGGGTGGCTTGCCATATAGGTGCAATTCTAAGTACTCATCTTAGCAATCACTTTTGATGTGGAAAAAGCATATAATTCATTTAGATTAATGCAGAACTAAAATTGCCCATTTCATGTGTTTTAATTTTGGTTCACTTTTTATCTAGTGATCTGATTGTGTGTGTGCGTTTATGCAATATTGGAGGATGACTTGGAATTCTATGTAGTTTTTAAAAATCAAGTTGCATTTGTTAATCACAAATTTTTCAAAGCATTTTCTAGTGAGAACCTACTTCATGTAAAGCTTTCTTTCTCCTGATAGATGGAAATTCCTTCTGCTGGCATTGTGAACAAATACATTGCCACTCAAGGCCCTCTTCCACACACCTGTCCACATTTCTGGCAAGCAGTCTGGGATCACAGATTATCACTGATTATCATGTTGACAACCCTCACAGAACGAGGGCGGGTAGGTAGAATGCTTTCCAATCCATTTCGGGGTGATGGGACTTGTGTGTAAACAGAGAGAGTGAGACTTTCATGTAGGGATGTTTGAGAAATCTGCAAAGGATTCAAATGAGTTCAGATTTCTATGAATCTGACCGGATCCTGCAGCAGACCAGTTTTTCTGAGACATGCAGATTCCGTAGATTTGTGGATCTTTTTTTGTTTTGTTTTTTACTTGGGGGGGATGCAAATGCAAACCTGCGCAGGTATAAACTTGCACTAATGTGCATTTGCAAATGAACGAAATGCTCATACCAAAAATCTGATTCCGTCAATGAGCCGACGACGGAACAGAAGAATCCTGACAATCCGCAAAACATGGAATAGAGTTAACAAAGTCCGTACATCCCTACTTTCATGTAAATTAAAATGTGGTTTACTGGTCTGTTTTGCACTTTTTGAAGTGGTTTTCTTCTCCATACTTCAGTGTAACTCTGTTTTTAAAAATAGATATGCTGCACTTGTCAAATTTCAAAGATCTCAAACTGAAAGTCACAACTCTACAGGGGTGCTGCAGCAACCCCCTCCCCCAGCAATTTCCTGCTGGATTTTAGCAGTGAACTACTACAAGGTGGTAAAAAGGCCTAATTTAGCTGGAGAACAAGCTAAATTTGACCTTTTTATTGCTCTGTAGGGTTTGCTGCTCTGTAGGGTTTGGTGGCAAACCAATTTTTTGCCACTGCCAAATGCAGTGGTGGCAGGAGTACAGCCCATAGGGGGAGGGGCCAGGGGGCAAAAATGACCACCAGACACACACGTCCCAAAGTTGCTGGTTTAAAACATTTGTATGCTGCCTCTCTATAAAATGTCCAAGGCGGCTAACACGTAACACCAGTAAAAAAGCTGAAAAAAGCTGCTAAAAACAGAGAGAATTGGCTTTTTCTTTGGCTTCTACCAATGCTAAACATGTGGCGGGGTGGGGGTGGGATAGGTAGGGATTCCTGAGATTGTTCCTCACTATTCTCTCACTATTCTTCAATCATGGTTCTGTTTACTGTTAACTTCTTCAGATTAGCATGTACATGCCAATTGACATAGTTCTGGTTGTTTGATTTGCAGAGTGAGATTGAGGGGCTGTTTGGGAGGGGAGGACAGCTTGTCCTCCAGCGGGAAGTGCCATCCCAAGGTCAAGGAGCAGAGAACAGAATAGAACAGAAATTCAGGATAAAGAACATTTATGTTTATGTATTTTTGACCTTGGGATGCTATTCATTTTTTAAAATATATGGAAATGTGTGGTGGCTTAATCGTTAAGTCTTGAGGCCTTTTTCTTCCTGTATTATGATTTCCTTTTTTTCTGGTGAAGGTAGCATTTTAGATTACTGTGTAGGTGCTAAAACTTTGCCAAATGTTCATTTGAACCCATCATGGTTTCACCTTAAGCAAGCCATAGGACCCATTCAGATGCTGCATTTAATGTTGTTTTTAACTGAATGTCAGCTACCATTAAATGCTTCAATTTAATATTGTGATATAATTTTAAGAATAAATAAATCATATTTGCCCCAGAATTCATTCCTGTGAAGGTAGTGAGAGGGCAGTGCACAAGTAAGAGGTCCACTCTGAATAGAATTCTAGTGGCAAGTTAACAGGCTGAACTTGCTCACAATATTTCAGCCTTGGGTCTGAACTGGCAAAAATGGAATTGATAGTTGCCTGCCTAGCTGACATGATTATACAGGATGCTTTGTTAATGGGCTGCATTGTCACTGTGCTATGTGCTACATAATTTATTAACATTAGATTGTAAATAAGTGTATTACGGTACATATGCAACCTAAGATATATTTCTACATAGGAAGTGTAGATGCTCCTGGATGGAAAAAGAATATCAAAATAAGTTTTTTTTTCTTTTGTGTTAGACCAAATGTCACCATTATTGGCCTAATCCTCCAGACATTACGGAGTATGGCAACTTCCGTGTCAAATGTCGATCTGAAGATTGCACCATTGCTTATGTGTTTAGAGAAATTGTTGTTACAAATATTGAAGTAAGTGATCTTTATTTTTACTCTGGTACAAAAAAAATTGCATATTAAAACTTGTGATGTGCAGTTGCATGTGTGTTTTGCTTGTGGCCTGATTTTAACACTGCTGCACATGGTCCAAATGGTCAAATCTGACACTCTTGGTAACAAATGAATCCACACACATGATTCAAGTCAACCTAACTTTCTGAATATTACAAAATATACAGTTCTGAAACTTTCCCTAGTGAGTTAATTTTTAAAAGCAACCTAGCATAACTATAAGTCCAAGTGCCTGGAGTCAGTGGGTGGCTGGATGGGAAGGAACATGCTGAGGCTGAACCCTGACAAGACCGAGGTACTTCTGGTGGGAGACAAGGGAAGGTTAGGGGATGTTGACCTGGTGCTGAATGGGGTACATCTGCCCCTGAAAGACCAGGTCCGCAGTTTGGGAGTCATTCTAGACTCCCAGCTGTCCGTGGAGGCTCAAGTGTCAGCTGTGAGCCGGGCAGCGCCGTATCAACTCCATCTGATACGGTAGCTGCGCCCCTACCTTCCTAATCATCTGCTCCCATCGGTGGTTCATGCCTTGGTCTCCTCTCGCCTAGACTACTGTAATGCGCTCTACGTGGGGTTACTCTGGAAGACGGTTCGGAAGCGACAGCTGGTACAGAATGCGGCGGCTCGCCTGGTTAAAGGCAGCCGCCGGCAAGATCACATCACTCCGGTGCTCAAGGAGTTGCACTGGCTACCAGTTGCTTGCCGGGCCGAATTCAAGGTGTTGGTTTTGACCTTTAAAACCCTATACGGCTCCGGTCCAGCTTATCTCAAGGAGCGCCTCCAGCAGCATCAAGTAGGCCACTCAACAAGGTCTGCCACGGATGGCCTTCTCTTTGTCCCATCAGCCAGAGCAGCCAAGCTGGTGGGGACTAGGGAAGAGGGCCTTCTCTGTGGCGGCCCCCAAGTTATGGAACTCCCTCCCCAGCAACCTTCGCCATGCCCCCTCCCTGATGAACTTCCGCCGCTCACTAAAAACATGGCTTTTCAGACGGGAATATGGGGTGGATTAGGATTTTTTAAAACATATTGTTTTAATTGTGTTTTATTGTATTTTACCATGATTGTACATCGCCCAGGGTGGCCAGGTGACCGGCCAGATGGGCGATTTAAAAATATAATTAATAAATAATAAATAAATAAAATAAATGCCGTATTTTTCGCTCCATAAGACGCACCTGATCATAAGCCGCACTAAGGTTTTAAAGGAAGAAAACAAGGAAAAAAATATTCTGAAAATGTATGCAGATTTAATCAATTAAAGCTCCCCCAAATTGATCATTACCAAGGCAATGCAAATGTTTAATGACTACTTAAATTAGTAATTTTATTTAGAATTTGAGGGAATATTAATTGTACTGTGCATGTTGGAAAAGTCCTATATGTATTTATGCAGAAGTCCCATTTTACTCATTGGTGCTTCTGTGTAAATTGCATAGGATTGTAGTCTTAGACAGGAAAAAAAAGTCTTACAACTCCCAGCATTCCCCAGCCAGCTATGCTGGGAATGGTAAACCGTTTTTCTGTCTAAACATTTATAGGAGTGTGCCTTTAGTCATTGATCCTTGATGAACTTGCCTTTAGCCCTTTAAAAAATAATTATTTTACACAAGAATAAAATTGCATGCACTGTGCCTTTTATGGAGCAGCAAAGCTCATATATTAGTAATAACCTATGTGACTTGGGAGGATATTGCTTGTTTTTAAAAAAAAAAAAAAAACGGTTCCAAGAGATGGTTCCAGCAAATTGTTTTAAAAATAAAAGCAACATCACTGCTGTAGCCAATTACAAAGATGTAAGATGCTGTCTTACAACATCTGATTTGCTACTTTGTCTGTACCGCATTCATGTTTCATTTTAAGCTCCTGTAATGGTACAAAAATGTGTGATCTTGGAACAAGGGTTTTTATGCATAGTGCAATCCTAACTGTGCGGGCTCGGCGGCAATAAGAGAATTGGAAATGCACTGTAGTACTGTGCGAAGATAGAGAAGGCAAAATGAGCAGCAAATAACCAGCAGCTATGACTAGGAATTAAAGGAGAGTAAAACTGGTTGACTGGCTGCCCAGGAGCCCTCCGCTCTTCCCCCAGACCAGCAGAAGGAAGTTTAAAAAAAAATAAATAATTTTTTTTTTTTAATCAGCTGAGAGGCGGGCCCGCGCGCCCAGGAGCCCTCCGCTCTTCCCCCAGACCAGCAGAAGTAAAAAAAAAAAATTGAATCAGCTGTTCCACGGGGAATCAGCTGAGAGCTGGGCCCGCCCCGCCCAGGAGCCCTCCGCTCTTCCCCCAGACCAGCAGAAGGAAGTAAAAAAATTTTTTTTAACAATATTCGCTCCATAAGACGCACAGACATTTCCCCCTATTTGGGGGTGTGTGTGCATCCTATGGAGCGAAAAATACGGTAAGTTCTTGCCCTGTTACATATTTTGTTTTCAGGGCACCAGCATGGGAGTGGGGGATTATATTTTACTGGAGCCCAGAGATCAAGTGGGGCTGGCTGAGGCTGCAGCCCCATTACTATGAGAAGAAAATTGAAACTAAATTGTAGATTATTCTTTAGGATATTTATGGAAACTTATTCCCCTGTATCTATGTACCTGTTGCTCAGATCTTGTGAGATTTGCTGGAGCCAGTCAGAAGCAGCGTTAAAGCAGAACAGGCCACATTCTGAACAATGGGTTGCTGGCCCAGGATCTTCTCCAGAATGGAGAGAGTGTGCTTGTACAGTTAAAATAAGACTTGTAATTTGAGAAAGAGGTTTGTGCTTCCCTATGTGACACACTCTCTCAAGAACTTCAAGTCCCAGTATTCCTTGTGCATAGGGAGGAGGGTGAGACAGCTGATGAGAAGGATAAAGCACCATAATAATCATGGACATTGATCTCAGGGGCAGTGGGAGCGAGTGCTGCTGGTAGGATTTACAGGCCCAAAATATATATGAGTAAATGCCTAGTTTGTTCTCTCTGTCTGTCTGTCTGTCTCTCTCCCGCATGCACACACTGCTGTGGCATATGCCCTGGTTCAGAAGTTCTCTCAACTTATATTATCAATATGTAGGCAACCTCAGGCTACCCGTTTACTTCATATATTCAGACTCCTCACAAAATGAGATGCCATATTGGAGTAAGATTAATTCTTCACTCTAGAAATAGGTCATACAGAGTTTTCTATTTCCAGGAATCACTCTCTCAGACAAGATTTGTCTTTTGTTTTTTTCACTATAAAAATATCAGCATAACAATAACAAATACAAGGCTTATAGATGCTTAGATTCAAATACATGATACATTCAACATCATAGTAAGTCAAGGCTTTTGAGCAAAGCAATAACAATTGTTAGTTTCAAGCTTACCACAGTGGTTTACAGGCAACACTTGGGGGTTGACCCAAAAGGATAGCTCCAAACTTGCATGTTCAGAATCTCCTTTATATACTTTTTGGAGGCTAAAAAAATATGTTTAGCTTGTTATTATTTCATTTATTTGTGTCCCATTAAGCTACATTTCTAACGATCCATTTCTGTTCTTTAAATCACGTATGTCTAAATAATATTACTTCATATTGAGATAAATGATTAAAACAACACACACATAAAAAACATTCCAGAATCTCATGACATGTTACAGGTGTGATTATGACACAAGAATATTTTTCTGACTCCATCCTGTCTTTGAGTATGTCTTCTCAAAACACATCTCTTGTATTTTGTGGAGAGACGGAAAGCCGCGTTGGAAGGGTTTTCTCCACTCCGGTTAACCCTTTCGGTCCCGCACCCACGCATAGGACCGGCTGCAGTCCTTTACATATTTACTATCTCAGAAGATCCCTCTTGTTATCTTATCTAATCACATTCCTGTTTTTATTATCTTGTTAACGATTCTGTGAGGGTGATGTCACTATAAATCTAATATAGGTATTATTATTTATTTATTATATTTATACCCCGCCTTTTTTCCTGCAAGGAACCCAAGGCGGCTTACATAATCCTCCTTCCTCCTCTCCATTTTATCATCACAACAACCCTGTGAGGTAGGTTAGGCTGAGAGGCAGTGACTGGCCCAAAGTCACCCAGTGAGTTTCATGGCTGAGCGGGGACTAGAACTCGGATCTCCCGAGTCCCAGTCCAACACTCTCACCACTACACCACGCTGGTACTGACCTCTTGGTACCCCAAGTGCAAAACCTGGCACCTCTTGTCTGGATTTCTTCCTTATCAGTAAAGTGCCAATGAGCCAGTCATCAATTACATCACCAATGGTTTGGCACTTCTGTTTCCCATCTGGGAAGCCTCAAAAATAAGACAAGTTTAATTAGCCTTGTATCAAGAGGCCGAGTTGCATTGCAATGGGCTTTGGAATGTCATATTTTAATCCAGAATTCTCTTGGAGGAATTTAATTATTGAATTTCCAATTTTTTACAGTGGGGCAAGGTGGTACAAATATGGAAGATTTGCCTGATTTGCCACACTGCCATGTCTACTTTTGAAAAGAGTATGAACTACCCCATATCTTATGAAATGAGATTTATAAAAACAAAACAAAATGCCTGTAACTAGTTTTCAGTGAAGTATGCATAGTTCTGTGAATTTTTTGCACACAGCTAGTGACTATGGCAGAAGCTGAAAGAAGTTTTCGTAAGCTAGCATTGATCAAAAACTACAGGTGTTCTGCTGTGGAGCCAGAACAGTTAAGCCACCTAGGGTGCTATTCACTTGGGATGCCTGTAACCTCCAACCTTGGAGGCTTACGGGCATCCTATGGAGGGTGGGAGGAGCACGGAGGTGAAGGTCACCTCCGTGCTCCTCCTGCCCTGCAACTCAGCTAGACAGTTGATTTTGGCCGTCTAGCTGAGGCGCTTTGGAGCGGGAGGGAAGGAGGCTGAGGCGCCACCAGAATACCTTGTTTCTTGGTGGCGCTTGTCTCCTCCCCGCCCCCTGGAACATCCCCTAAACCCCATCTCCAAGGTTGCACTTGCAGCCTCGGAGATGCACCCGGTGTGGTTCTTTCCATGCTAGCTGCTGGTGGGGAGAGGGTGCTCTGAGCATGGAGACCCAGCTGCGAGGTCGGAGCAATTTTCTGACCTCATAGCTGGGTCTCCGAAAAATCCCATGGCCATCTAGTTGCTGTCTGGTGGCCATAGGATTGCGTTGCCAAGCTATTTTGTCCATTGAGTGTGAGCTTGCAAGAGAAATTGACTTTGGGGAGATAATTCATGATTTTCCAATGAAAAAGATAAGAAAAGCATTTTAAAGTGAATTGGTCAATTTATAAAATGTTTACAACCATGTTTGTTTATTATTTATTTATTTATTTATTTACAGCATTTATTCCCCGCTTTTCAGCCAGAAAAGGCTCCCAGAGTGGCTTACAAAGATTAATAATAAGACAGCCCCTGCCCTCAGGCTTACAATCTAAAAGACATGACACAAAAGGAAAAGGGATTGGGAGGGAAGAGGAAGAAAGCAAAACTTAAGCACCAGTTCTTAGTTAAAAGGTTTTATAGGTTTTTCTTTCTTTCTTTTTTCCTGGCAGGGAAGGGCAAAACAAGTTCCTTGCAGCTGTTCCTTCTTTGGCCGATGTATGGGGCCAGGCTGGTCTCCCCCTTGCTGTGATGTTAATCCTGGGAGGCATGGGGTGCAGCCTCCCAGTGGCCCTTAGTTCTCTGGTACATGGATGAGGCCAGAGTCTGCCGCCCCAGGGAACGGTCAGTTGGAGCTGTGTGTTCCTTCCGGCAGGGAGGGGTGACGTGAGCACCCTGCAGCTGCTCCCTCTCTGACTGATGTATGGGGCCAGGTTGGTCCCCCCCCTTGCTGTGACGTTACTCCTGGGAGGCAGGGGGTGCAGCCTCCCAGTGGCCCTTTGTTCTCTGGCCGATGGATGTTGGTCCATGAGAATAAAAAAAATGAAAACACTGACAGGACTTTAACTTTATTTAAGTTTAACTTTATTAGGAACAGTCAAAGTTACAAAATAGCAAACTTTGTATGACTTTTCTTCAGGCTGGATGTTACGTTGAACAAAAATAGCAGACGTGAGGGGGTGTTTTGCAGCATGGTAGAAAAGCCACGGTGAGGACCATGGTGTAATTTCAGATATGTAGAAAATTATGTAACTTTTCCCATTGGCATGGGAAGCATCCAACTGTGGGTTAACTCCTCCTACCGCTCAGAAGGCAGGGGCTATGTGACTTCATTTTTTTCCTACTATATCCTCTTAACATATAAGTCATCATCTATTTGTTCATGCCTCAGGTTAATGCAGGATGTCATTTTTTCCTCTACTCTGTTTTCTGCTTAACTCAGCCCTTTCTGAAAAGTCTCTCTTTTCTTTTTACTCCTGCTGTTCCTCTAAGTCAGTGAAGGCGAACCTATGGCACGCATGCCACAGCTGGCACGCAGGGACCAATCTGTGGACATGCGAGAGGAGCGAGATCAGGCAGGGATTGCAGGGAGGATTCCCGAGGGGAGGGGCAGGAGAGCAAGCGGAGAGAGGCCAGGCGAGGGGGGGAGGGCAGCTGTAGCTTTAAATGAAGATTCCCCGAGGGGAGGGGAGGGAGAGCAAGCTGGGAAAGGTAAGGCAAGGCAAGGCGGGCAGCAGCTGCTGCTTTAAATGCTAGGTGGGTTCCTCTCTGCCTCTCTCTCATCTGCGTGCTCGCTCTCAACCCTGCTTGCCTGCAAAGGAGTGGCTGGGCTGCTCCTTTAAATCCCCACGCTCACGCACACTCCTCTTCCTCCAGCGTTGCCTACCTCAAAACTGATTCTTCAGGCCCAGTTGCTCTGAAAAGTCTCAGTCTCTCCCTCCCTCCCTCCTCTCCCTCTCTCTCTCTCTCTCTCACACACACACACACACACACACACACACACGTACGTTCTGGGCCAGTCACTACCTCTCAACCTAACCTACCTCACAGGATTGTTGTGAGGGTAAAAATGGAGAGATCATTTGTTCCTGGAGGAAAGGCAAAACAAATATGAGAGCCAGTGTAGTGGTAAGAGACCTGGGTGCTAGTCCCCACCTGTTGCTGTGTTTTTAATGTGTTTGAATGTATTAGTTTACTGTTTTTATCAAGTTTATTTGTGATTGTAAGCCACCTTGAGTGCCAATTTTCTTTGTACCCCTTGAGTGCAGGGTACAAATCAAGTCAATAAATAAAACCCAGCCCCCATTAGCAGACTGGATAACTCTGCACTACACTGTAGTACAGCCTAAATTACATGTTAAATTCAGGATTACCAAGTATAGATCCTAATTACCAAAAACACTAATGATCTTGTTCTTTCTCACAGTGTAGAACAGAATGATTTTGTTCTAGAATTCCTGTTACAGAATTCTTTTCTTCATTGTTATCACATTTAAAAGATTTTGAAGAATGATGCACAGAGCATGGCTTGGATGTAAAGCCCTAACATGACCTAACATGCTGCACATGTTGCTCTTAAACTAACGGAGTATGAGCCAAGGTTTGACAAATTATCAGCATGCATGCAATAGCAAAAATCACATTAATTGTGCAAAAGCATGCCCAATGCAAACTTTTACCTAATGCAGTGTTTGCAGTCCAAGACATAAAGTGTTTAAAATGTGTTAAGCACGTTTAGTTTTCTTGTTTATCTTGCTCATCCTAGTACAGGTTGACTTTTACTTTTACTAATCCGACACCTGTAGAAGCAGGGAAAGGACCCGGGGTAAAGCTTGCCCCATACAATTTCAGTCTGGCATTATTATTATTATTATTATTATTATTATTATTATTATTAACATTTATTAATCGCCCATCTGGCCGGCAACCAGCCACCCTGGACGATGTACATAGGCTAAAAACAAGATAAAATACAATTAAAACATTATAATTTTTTTTAAAAAAAAATCTTAACCCACCCCATATTCCCGCCTGAACAGCCAGGTTTTTAATGAACAGCAGAAGCTCAGCAGAGAGGGGGCATGGCGGAGGTCACTCGGGAGAGAGTTCCACAGTACGGGGGCCGCCACAAAAAAGGCCCTCTTCCTCATCCCCACCAGTCTAGCTGCTCTGGCTGAAGGGACAAGGAGAAGGCCGTCTGTGGCAGATCTTGTTGAGCGGCCCACTTGGTGTTGCTGGAGACGCTCCTTGAGATAGACTGGACCAGAGCCGTATAGGGTTTTAAAGGTCAAAACCAACACCTTGAATTCGGCTCGGCAAGCAACTGGTAGCCAGTGCAGCTCCTTGAGCACTGGCATGATGTGGTCCCGCCAGCGGCTGCCTTTAACCAGACGAACCGCCGCGTTCTGTACCAGCTGTAGCTTCCGAACCGTCTTCAAGGGTAACCCCACGTAGAGCACATTACAGTAGTCTAGGCGAGAGGAGACCAAGGCATGGACCACTGATGGGAGCAGGTGATTAGGAAGGTAGGGGCGCAGCTGCCGTATCAGATGGAGTTGATACAGCGCTGCCCGGCTCACAGCTGACACCTGAGCCTCCATGGACAGCTGGGAGTCTAGAATGACCCCCAAGCTGCGGACCTGGTCCTTCAGGGGTAACTGTACCCCATTCAACACCAGGTCAACATCCCCTAACCTCCCCTTGTCCCCCACCAGAAGTACCTCGGTCTTGTCGGGGTTCAGTTTCAGCATGTTCCTTCCCAGCCAGCCAGCCACTGACTCCAGGCACTTAGACAGGGTCTCAATGGCCAACCTCGGTGAGGACTTGAAACAGAAGTAGAGCTGCGTGGCATATAATCATATTACAAGTTGAGAATCCCTTATCCAAAAATACATGTGCCTAATTATTTTAAAAGTTTGTATACATTCCCTTCAGGCTATGTGTACAATGTAGTACTATAATAATTTTGAGTTGATTTTTTTTTCAACAAAAAACTGTTTGTATCATTGAAAGCTCTGTTATTGTGTTTTTCTTTTAAGACAAAAGATGTTAATTAGTTCGGACAACTGTATGAGTTGTTTTTCTAAAACTAAAACCTCGGTATTCAGGTTTAATTGCAGTGTTGGCACTTTGAAATAAATAAGTTGGTTTTGTGTTGCAGTTTGGGCACTCGGGCTCAAAAAGGTTCGCCATCACTGCTCTAAGCCCTGCTGTTGCTTTTGTTTCTGTGTGTTTAAAAGCAACCTCTAATTTTTTCCCCTTGTGATCTTTTGAATCCTTCTTGTCAGACTTCTAATTCCTCTTCTCTCTTATGGCTCCCAAGGGAAAATGAACCAGCAAGGCAGAAGACACAAAGAGGAAGTATGTTAGGATTGGTTGAAAAAAGCCTAAATAAATTTCCTTAGCAGCAAGGGAAACTTCCTTCTGTGAGTCATCCCTTATTCCCAGAACTGGAAGCACAAAAAGGCACTGATTTTGCAGTGTCCTTGGTGCTTCAATGGGCTTCAAAAGTGGTGGGTGCGGTGAAGAGCATTAAAGTTTTAACTGTCCACAGAGGAGGACAGTTCGGGAGTTATGTCCCCTATTGCAGTAATAGCCAGAATGGGCAGGATCTGCTACAGAGAGAGGTGGGTGTTTGGCTGCATTTTTGCAGAGCTAGCACAGGAATGTCTGGAGTCTGAGTAATATTGATAACCACCAGAGGGTGCAAAAAAAAAAAAAAGCATTGTAAGCCAGGCTAACCTGAACGTTAATTTTGCTGACCAGAAGAGGGCAAAAAAGGGCTTTGCTAACCAGGCTGCTCTCTGTTCAGCACTGGAAATTTCCCTATGAAAATGCTGTTTCAGTTTCTATTCTTCAGCTCAGCTAGAATCAGGTAAGGGCTTCCCCTGGGTCCTTTTCAGAGCCCCCACATCTCTGCTTCTGAGTACCCCATCTCTTTTTTCTAAAAAAGACTTTGTGCAGAAAATAAAGGATGCTATCATAGCTGATGTCTGTACAACTTTTAAAGAAGAAAAAGCCTGACCGTTCTCATAAGAGCAGACATTTGTCTTCCTCATCAGATTCCCCTCCTCCTATGAGTAGTAAAGGGAGGAGGGTCTCAAATGGATCACAGGGGTATAAACACCACATGATAACTCAAGCCCATTCCTCTGTAAATTCAGATTATGACTCTTCTGATCCTCATCTCAAAAGGGAAAGAATGAAAAGTTGTATTCTTCTTATTTGTACATTGCCTCAAGAGCTTAGTGAACAGAGGGTTAACCCAAAAATATTCTAAATAAATGAATTCATTAATACATCCCTCCTAAATCCAAGGTTCCATCCGCTCAGGATCAAGCAACAAAGCATTTTTCCAAGGGCCACTTTAGTGACCAAGACTCAGCCAATCTAGACCCATTCTCTCTCACACACACCCCTTTGGATCTGGAAGATGGGGAATGGTCTGATGATTCTAACATAGATGAATGTAAAAACTCCAGACTGTTCACTGATTCTGATTTTCTACCTTTACTGTCTAAGGGCATGTCAACCTTAGGCTTACACTCTGCCTCTTAGGACCCAGCACTTCAACCAGCAGCTGTATTTCTATAGACCATAGTAAAGTTAGATTGGGTGCCATGCATAAATAGCAGAAAATCTAACAACTTGCCCAGACGTTCTACACCTTAGAACAGCAGGCCATGGAGGATGTCATCCTTCTGTTGGATACCCCCATAGCTGCCTTACTATTTGGGCTATTGTGCCTAAAGATAGTGATACCCTTTTATGGGACACTGGTGAGAAACAGTTAGATCTAGCTCTCAGAAAAAGCCCTGTCCCAGTGTGGAGAGAAGCCTCTGTTGGTGCGGAGGCAGAGAAAACTGTTTATCTCTGGAAATAAGCTCTTTCACCAGCCCCAGCATTCAGAGAGGAAGAGACCTGCTGCAGATTGGAGATAAGCCATGTACCCTCTCTCAACCCTGGGGCAGGGGAAAGGGGTGGGACTTAGGAAAGAAACTTGGTGAGCCAGATGGGGAACCCCCACTGGCTGTATTTGGCCCATGGGCTGGAGTTTCCCCATGCCTGATCTATACCAAAGTTTCACTTGTTTGATGTAAAGAGCATAGAAAGCATTTAGATAAGAATGTAACTGGAAGAGCTATTTTCAA
This sequence comes from Shinisaurus crocodilurus, assembly GCA_021292165.1. Lineage (NCBI taxonomy): Eukaryota > Metazoa > Chordata > Lepidosauria > Squamata > Shinisauridae > Shinisaurus > Shinisaurus crocodilurus. The sequence goes on from CM037880.1 coordinate 90,762,163, forward strand.
TAGGATTATATTGACACAGAGTTTATTGAGAGAGCCTGCAGAGAGAGAGAGCATGCTCTATTCTGGAAATCTGGAAGTCGGAGTTCAAATAATGGATTTTATATATAAAAAACCACTGTTTTTGACCACAAACCAACTTATAATGCTTCTTGTAACAATGCATTATTCTAACCCCAACACCGGCAGGTGTTTCACATTTGAAAGAAGCTGTCCTTGTGATGTAATTTTAAACTAAGACTATTTTTAGAGCAATGCAACGAATAACTTATAGTGAAAATGTTGATTTATTTCAGACAGAAGAACAACATACAGTCAGTCATCTCCAGTATGTGGCTTGGCCTGATCATGGTGTCCCTGATGATTCTACAGACTTCTTGGAATTTGTGACCTATGTGAGAGCAAAGAGGGTGGAAAATGAGCCAGTTCTTGTACACTGCAGGTACCATAAATTATTGTGCATATAGCTGTTTGGCATAATACTCTGATAGCTCTAGTGTCTGTTTCATGTATGTTTAATGTGTTTCAACTGGAAGTTGCTCTTCCTGTTTCAGATTTGCTTAAGGGCTGTTCAGATTTATTTGAATTGTTAATGCTCGTCAGTGGACTCCCTCCTGTATCAGAACAAGGGTCTATCTCTTGTAGTATCCTGTTTCCCACAGTGGCCAACTACATGCTTTTGCGAAGCAGGGCATGAAGGCACTAACTCATCCCCACTGTAACTCCCAAGTGAGTGGTATTCAGTGGCATACTGCCTCTGAACTTGGAGGTTCCTTATAGCTATCTTAACTAGTAGTCGTTAAAAGATTTATCATCCATGGATTTATCTAATCCCCTTTTAAAGCTATCTAAGCTAGTGGCCATCACTACATCTTGTGGCAGTGAACTCCATAAATTAATTCGGTATTTTGTGAAGTGCTTTTTTTCCGTTCTGAATCTGTTGCCAATCAGTTTCATTGGATTAATTCTAGTGTTATGGAGAGAAGATTTTTTGTCTTTATTTTTTAAGGCCCCACCCTGGGTGGGCAATTTAAAGGAAAAAGTAGAAGGTATAACACCCCTCCCCCCACGCATGGTGGTCCTGATCCAGATGTGGCCCAGATGTTTACATAAAAGTAAAATAAAAAGTTATCACCTACGTGCTACTACACATTTAACATAGCATGTACTTTACCTGTTCCACTCACTCTGGTTTTTTTAAACTGAACTAAAAACTGAACTCTTAAATGGGACTGAGGTCTATACCTAAACGTTAGTTTATGAGCTGCACTTAAAGTTCTAAAACTGGCCTACACTGAGCTTGAATTGAAAGCTTAACCTGCACTTTTTGTTTATAAACAGACCTTTCCGCTAGCTAGGCCTGCACTGTGGCTCTTGTCATTTGTTTTTTAGCCCCTTTCCAAACTTGGGTTTAGTCTTAAGTATCTAGTTGAGGTTGAGATTTTTACAACCACCCAGACTTTTGTGCTAGAGCAGGATTGAGCGAACTGTCATTCTCTGCGGTTTTCTCTCCCCTGGGATTTAGCTCCTGGACGGTAAGTTTCTTCACTGTGCTCTTGTTTTGGCTTCAGCTGATGATTAATATATTAAATTATTACTTAAAGGAATTAAATGAATGGGTAGCATTACCTTCTCACATAGGTGCTTAAATTGCATGTGTACTTAACTTCTTCTTACCTTGATGCTTTGTCACTGGGGCTCCTCCCCGAGCTTGTGTGGCTGTACTATAGATTTATATAAAGGCATTGCAATTGTAGTACTGGTAGTTTTATTTTCAGTCCCTTTCCTAATAATCCCTAGCATGGAATCACCTTGTTCATGACTCAGGAGAATCAAGTTAGCCTTTTTCTCCTGGAGACACTACCCAAAAGTGATCAGAGTAGACACCCTAAGCAACAAATGGCCAAAGAGTCTAATGTGTGCCTTCCAGTAAGGCTCCTCCCATAGGTCCTTCACAAGGTAAGGGAACAACAGACAGAGGTCATCCTGATTACACTGCTTTGTACCAGGCAACAGCAGTTTCCGGGTGTCATTAGGAAGTCCATTCATCCACACTGGCAACTGCCTCCCCATCATGATCAGCTCTCTTAGGGCCTGGTAATCCATCCTCAACCAGAGCTACTTCAACTCACAGCTTCGAGGTTGAGTGGCAGAAACTCCTGAACATGGGTTTTATACCCAAAGTGACATCCACCATCTTTTCATCCCAAAGACAGTCCCAACAAGATCTACAACATGTGGCAAGCCTGCTAGCAATACTGCATAGTGAGACAGCTTGATCCTTTACATATTATATAGCTCCTAAGGTAAATACAGTGTTTCATAGTTGAGAGGAAATCGTGCTTATAGGTCAGAGGAAATCGTGCTTATAGGTCAGAGGAAATCGTGCTTATAGGTCAGAGGAAATCGTGCTACCTTCCTTTTGTCCAAACCTATCCCATCAGAAGGAAAGGGAGTGGCACACATTAGATGTGAAGAAGGCTCTTAGTTTTTCATGAGGATCCAGAACTCCTGCAAAACAGAATATCTGTTTGTTTCCTTTTGTCATTGTTCCCTGGGTTCTAGAGTGTCCAATTCCACCACTAAGGGAGTGTATTGTCCAGGCATATAAAGTGGTGGGGAAAGATCCACTCCCAGGTATCACAGCCACTCTCTTAGGGAAGTGGCCACTTCTGCAGCTCACAAGTCTTGTCCTTCCATTGAAGTGGTATGTAAAGCAGTCACCTAGTGGTCAATGCATACTTTTGTTAAGCATTTTCAAGTTGATACATATTCCTAGCGGGCATGGCCTTTGGGATGTGTGTCGTACAAGATATGGTTTCAGATTGAAAGTTTGTCTTTCTTTCTTCGCATCCCAGTTGTGAATGACTGCCCCACCCCGGAACCTCCAGAGAAAGGAAAATTTAGAAATACTATACATTTCTGTTCTTTCAGGTTCTAAGATGGGGCAATCTTCCTGCCCTTTGAAAGACTGTGAAGAAAAATCAAACCAAGGGTGGAACCAGTCCAGGAGTGCCTTGGGATCTAGTATGAACATGGGGTTTTATAGTAGTATGAGTCTTACGGGATGTCCTTCTTTAGTATTCTTTATATACGTTCAGCCTTGCTTGAAGTATGTTAGAGATGCCAGTCCATGGCTATTGTTCATTGGACCGCTTGTGATTTCTGTTCTCTTAATTGTTGTTTCTTCTAGTTAAGGAAGGAGATTCCTTTTGGTGAGAATTCTAGGAAGGTGAACTGCTTTCAGAAGTCCAAATGTGATCTGGGGTAGAAAGGAAGTCCCTCCCCTAGAGGTGTCATTTCCTGCTGATGCCTCTACCAGGGGAGGTCCTTCCCATTTGTGAAAGACTGCCCCACCCTGGAACTTCCAAAAATAAAAATTATGTTAAATCTAAATTTCCTTTCCTTGTTGCTTTCCTTAACTGTGCTTAAGGGATATGCCAGCATTACTTTAACCATGGTTAAGACTAACTAGGTTTGCTGCTTAAAAAGGATTTATAACCAGGGTTCAAAGCTGACTAAAAATCCTGATTAAGCTGATCAAATCCTGATCTGGTTATATTTAACCATGGTGGACATTGATCCCAATGAATCCCTTAACTATGTTTATGGTGGATGGAGAGGGTTTCCTTTGGGTAAGGAGGGAGCATGAAATCTTGTGGGCTGCTAAAAATCTCTTAACTGAACTTAAAAGTTCCTTTATTTGTGCACCAGTCCTTAGATAGGGCACATGGGGAATCTAAAACCTAACCATTATACTTTTCTTTCTCTGTTAAACCCTGCTTCTGCTCAAAATAAAAAAATACCAAGAACAATGCTTAATTTGAATTAGATCATAACATTAAGCATTAATCACTAAAACATATGTGATTTCTGCTTTTTTTTCTTCAGTGTTTTTCTTAACAAAGGACATGTTCCTGAAGTGATTTTAAGTGTTCCATTGTATTCAGTATTCCTTGTATTTTCAAGAGATTTCTAGGGTAAAAAAGTATCAAGATTGCCATATGAATTTTTTATGCATTATTTTCACTTATCTCTTGCAGTGCTGGAATAGGCCGGACTGGAGTATTGGTTGCTATGGAAACAGCTGTGTGCTTAATTGAAAGAAACCAACCTGTTTATCCACTGGATATTGTACAAAAGATGCGAGACCATCGGGCTATGATGGTGCAAACATCAGTAAGTGAGGGACAAGAGTCTGTTTTCTCTCTGTGCAGTATATGCCTGATTTTCAATATATGCTGTTTACTTTATGCCCCAATGAAATGTTTTGTTAAAACCTGCCTTGTTTGCAAGACAGCATTTTTAAAATTGTAATTGGAATATTGGGGCTGAGTTTTTTAAAAGAGTGCCCTGTGTGAGTTTAGCACTTAGAAAGCATTATATTTTATATTTATTTGCTTAGCTTTGCTTACCTTATCCATTGCTTTCTTAGCATGCAAGTGGAAATTGTAGGAAGCTTTGTGTCAGATTTCTATATCTTTAACTTGTCCCCAAAATAATTATCTTTCCATTTAAAATGTGTGTGAATAGTGCCTTACGTTAGTGCCTTACGTTGCCTTACGTTGATGAGTGTGAATAGTGCCTTACGTTAGAGATATGTAGAGCACTGACAGCTTACTTGTATAACAAGGAAACACGTTTGAAATTACAGACAATTATCAGGCTATCTTGCTGTCAAGGTTCCACCTGCACCAGGACACCTTGATCAGCTCCTTAAAGATATTTTGCCTCTTTAAGAGCCCCTCCTATATCAGGATGCCAGTTCTCTGCCTTTTACCTTCTCTTCCCAGTAATATGGGATTAGGCTTTAGGCGTGGTACAACGGACACTCCAAACAACTTGATGTTAACAATAACTGTTTACTTTAGTAAATTTTGGTATAGTAGATTCACAATAACTTAAGGTAATTACACAAATAGAGCTGTATACTTTCAAAAAGCAGGTATAATAGAAATAAAAGAAACAATAACGCAGTTCTCTCTAACCTAGCTACTCTTTCACCTGTATGCCTCAGTTAAGAAATTCCTTTCCCAGCCTAGCCCTGGTTGTTCTGCATTTTTCAGTGATATTCAGTCTCTGCTTCTCTGCCTGTCTCTGCTTCTTGGTGCCTGCAGTTTCTCTGCTCTCTGTGTCGATGCCTGCAGCTCCTCTCCTCCACACTCTTGCAGCACAACCACACCTCTTTATATATTCTCCCACCAGGACTAGAAGGCTACAAACCTGTGACCTCAAACTGTGGAAACAAAACTCTATTAGGGGGGAAAGGTGACTTTAACTCCATTTGGGGGGAAAGGAAACTTTAACTCCATGAGGGGAAAATGAAACTCACAAATGCCCCCCTCACATCAGGAGATGTTTGGGCCTACAGGCTTCAACCTAACTCAGTCCTGTATAGGCCTCAATCCTTCACAATTGCACATTTCTCAATGATCATAGCAATGACTTTACCTAACAAAACAAGGTAAACAGTTCATCAGACAAGCTAAGAAATGGTTCCTGGAATTTATATTCAGCAGCATAATGTGACATACTTCAAATTGTTTGTGTTTAAGTGTTGCAGCAAACAAAGACTTTTCCATGTTTCCTCAGAGCGTTTTCAAAATAAATCTATGAAATATTGTTGAAAATTAACAAGAATTGGTTTTATCAAGAAGATGGAATTAAAATTCATTGATCTATGTTTTAAACCCATTTAAGCTTTGCCATTGTAGAAAATCATCTGCTGTTAAGTGCAATCTGAGTCCAGTGAGCCTGTAGCACTAAAGAGTCTGAACAATTACATGGCTATAAATGACACTGCTTACAAAACTCTGTGAGTTCCTACAAAGTCAATGCACAGCCTATCTCTGGAATATTGTTCAGGTGTACTTTAAATAACAATAGTTAATATTTATGTACTCCTTTTTGAGTATTCAAAGCACTTCCCATACAGTATTTCAGTAATCCTAAAACAGCTCTGTAGGAGAGGTCATTATTATTATCCCATATTGCAGATTGGCAAGTGATAGATCATCCAGGGAGTCCCTGGTTCACAGCTAACATTTTTAACCATTGGATTGGTCTTAAGATTTCATATCTACAGCATTTTAAAATTCATAAACTAAAATGAAACTGAAGCATCTTAAGGTCAGAAGCTTTTTAAGTAAAGAAAATGGCTGAAACTTTCTTGAAAGAGCAAACTCGCTCTCCATTTCTCAAAAGATCAAATGTTCTCTAAATTTTCTCAGAAATGACTGTTTCTTAAAAGTTAAGAATTGAAGGCTAACAACCCTGTAGCTTAGTTGTAGTCAAAAAACATTTGCTAGGCTTGAGTTCGTTTTTAAATGCCAAGAGATTCCTATGAGTTTGATTTGAACAATGATCAAAGGCCCAGTCCCAAGATTTCCTGATCTTGCAGATAAGTGTTTAGGATGAAACATAGCAGCTACGTCACAAGGGCAAGATAATCAAAGTATGAGGTTATGGCAGCAATGTTAGATCAGCATTGCTGCCAGATAACTGCAAATGTTACTATACTTTGAAAACATTCAGGACTTCATTGGAAGAATATATTAATTGCTGGGAACAGAATTGATGGCAAGATATTGGATTTTGAAGAGGCAAAAAAATCTGAATCATATTTAAGTAAAATATTTATGCTTGATGCTTTCACTGTTGATCTTCAAACATCATTGATTTATCACACTTAAGCATTGGGGAAGATCAAAAGCCAGTGTCATTTAGCAATATTCCTAAACGAAGTCAATGATTATGGGTCAAAAGTCAGTTTCTGTCCAACACAGTCTGCTCAGTTCAGTCATTCAGAATGGAATAAAGGAAGGGAGAGAACTTGTAAGAGTGAACTTATCTATCTATATAAAAGAAGGTGTCCTGACTGACTGATTTTGGCTGACTCATCAACGCCCAGCTCAAACCGTTTAATCTAGGAACGTGAAATTTTGAAGGGACATTGCTTTTATGACGTAGACACCCACTAAGGAAGGATTTTTGGAAATTCCGTCCCTAAGGGGGTGAAAAAGGGGGGGAAATCACCCCACTCTCATTTCCTATGGGCAAAACAACAGGGGAGCAGTTATGCAAATCGGCCTCACCTCATAATTGCTGCAGGAGCCAATAGGAGCAGTTATGCAAATAGCCCATAAGACACTTAGAATGTTCGTATAAATTCCTGCAGGGGCCAATAGGGGTGGGTATGCAAATCTCCCCTACAGCCATTTAGAATGTTCTCTGAGTTGGTGAAAAGGGAGGGAAAGTTTTTAAATGACTGAATTGTGCCTGGGGCGTCATTGCATAGACTCCACTCCATCATGTTTTGACGGATCTACCCCAAATTTGGCACGGTCACTCTTCATCACCTGTAGACTCTCAGGATTAACCTGATTTTTCTTTAAGATCAGATATTTCTGTCAGAAAAGTTTTCTGCTGCCAGCACCCAGCCTAAACGTTACACTTTCAGTCAGAGACACTGTATCTTTTCCATATAGCTCTCGCAGGCCTTCAAGGAGGGGGGCAGGAACCCTTTTCATTTTTAAACCTGTTTTTTTTTTTTCTTCTCCATAAAAAAAAAATCAAAATGTAAATTGAAAATTTAAATGTAAATGTGTGATTTCCTGACTGTTAGAGCAATAAGACAATGGAATCAACTACCTATGGAGGTGGTGGGCTCTCCCAGTCTGGAGGCATTCAAGGTGCAACTGGACAATCATCTGTCAGGGATGCTGGATTCCTGCACTGAGCAGGGGGTTGGACTTGATGGCCTTGTAGGCCCCTTCCAACTCTACTTTTCTATGATTCTATGATACCACACACAGTCGTACCAATTGTAGGCGATGGAGCGTGCCTATTCTGGGCACTATTTTTCGTTATGTATGGCAGTCAAAATCTAGGTAGGGAGGTACGTGAACAAATAGTTGATCATGTCGTTGAAAACTGGGATGAATTCTATATAATGTCCCACGACAGTGATGGAAACAACTATGCGAGTGCCGATGCATACTTTGACAACATGTCCCAACCCCATACTTATGGTGGTTTGTGCGAGTTGACAGCGGGTGGACAATTGTACCAAATCCTAAAATCCATACGAGCGAAGCCGCGGGCAACAGCTAGTTGTAGATATAATCCTGGAGGCTGAGTATCACCTGACTCTACCCTAGCTGTTCTGTAATTAGGTTTGCCACCTGTTTATTTTTAAACTAGGTTGGTATTTGCTGGTACTCTGCCGTTTATTGGTAGCTTGTTTATGTACCTCAATACCAAGCATCTGGTAGTTTTTGAAAGTATTTGAAATGACATTTTTTAAAAAAATTATACATTTCACTTCTCTAGGTGTTGTGACAATTATAATTGTTTGTGATAACTTTTTTTTAATCTTAACATTTAATTATTTTCAGTGGCAGGCTAATAAGTTAGTAATGTGTGTGTGATAGCAAAGGTATTTCCATTCCATACCAGAATCTTGCAATGGACTAATAGGAAAAGATCAGTGTGGATCTTGACTCTGGTTCAAACATCACATTCAGTTTCAACAAATCTATAAGCCATGGGCAGTGCAATCCTATGGCCGCTAGACAGAGTCTAGATGGCCATAGGATTTTTTGGAGCTGGAACTCCGAACTCAAAGTGCCCTCCCCCTGCCCTCGCAGCTGGGTGGAAAGAACTGCACCAGCTGCAGCTCTGAGGTTGCAAGAGCAGCCTTAGAGACGGGCTTTTGGGGGTGGGGACTGGGGAGAGGAGAAGACAGGCTCTGTCAGCATACGAAGTATCCTGGTGGCGCCTCACACTCCTTCCCGCCCTCTCTGAGGCTGAACACTTAGATGACCAAAATCATCCATATAAGTGTTTTGCATGATAGGAGGAGTGTGGAGGCGACCTTCGCCTCTGCACTCCTCCCGCCATGGATAGGATGCTTGTAATCCTCCAGGTTTGGAGGGTTATGGACAGCCTCATTGGATTGTGCCCTTAGGGTGCAATCCTATGCATGTTTAGACAGAAAAAAGTACTACAACTCCCAGATTCCCATGACTGGCTGGGAAGTCCTGGGAGTTGTAGGACTTTTTTTCTCTCTAAACATGCATAGGATTGCACCCTAAGGTACTAAGGCCCTAATTATCTATTTGAGCTTATCCCCTGCTCTACCTCAGAGTCAGCTGAACATCATACAATTATATAAATACAATTTAACTTAGAGAATGTTCAACCTTCATATGTGAGCTGCTTAGAGATTTTATTATATTAAGTGGTATATGTATTACTAATAAATAAAATAAACCTTTTTCCCTTTTGTGTGTGTGTGTGTGTGTTATACAGAGCCAGTACAAATTTGTCTGTGAAGCTATTCTTCATGTTTATAAAGAAGGAATAGTTCGCCCACTGGATTCCAGCTAGCGGAACTGTCAAGAGAAGGAATTCATCTTTCTAAAAACACATGTATCAAGCCCATGTGGTTTGTGGTTATAAATGATGGTGGAGCTAGCCAAGGCTCTTGGGAAGAGAAAGCAAGCTTGTACTCTGGCACTTTAAAATTCTATAGAAAATTATTGAACAATGTACTAAATAATAGGAAGCAGGTAGGCTTGCAAAGGCATGTGATGTGGAACGTATGCACACGGAAAACAAGGATAGCTTCATGTATGCACCTTTTATTGCCTTAAAACACTTTTCATTAGAAGTTACTGTAATTCTAGTGCTTACCATTGTAAACTGGAAAGGACCAACTAGCAATACCAATGGAAAAGCAATCCAATTACGTGAAGAGCCAAGTGCCTTCATCTCCTAGAGAGTTGAGTACTCCACAGCTCACACTAAATTGGACTGAATCATCCAGTACAAGGTAGTATTGGCAATATTACTTAGCTTATCAAACATTTTTCTGAAATGGAATGCCAAAGGTTGGAACAATGACATTGTAACCTCTGTAAATCTATCTGCATCACTATTAAATGTTCATAAACCAAGCATAGATTGCATGATATACAGAATAATGCAGTGGTACGGCTTTGTGTGAAAGAGGATGTAATCTGTACCTTCCCCTGGTTATTTTTATGTGCCCTCTGTGTCTATACTTCTCTTTACTTCTAGTTTATTATTTGGTATATGGAATTGCAATGTTTTTAAATTCAGTTTGTAAGACCTGTTTTTCTGTCTGTCTCAAAGTCTGTTAGACTTCAGATGTCAACTGATTGTTGCACATGGCTGCTAAAGTTTCTTTGCTGTAAGAGAATTAATCCAGTGCTGGAGACCTATTTACTGCTGAAATGAATAAGCTGTTGCTGCTAAAATGTAAAGGACATAAATGTTCAGATCTAAAACACTGACTTCATTGTCCTGCAGGAGAATGTTAGTTCTACTCGAACTGTGGACCAATTCTTCCATTGCCCCTTTGGAGCATCATTGCTATTGCAAAGCCCCACCCCCTTGCATTTGGCATTCCAGCCACACTGGTAATGCATGGATGCTTTTATCATGTCATTGGGTCAGAATTCATGGAAAAGTCACAAATTAGTATCTCCTTCATATTCTGGGCCACTGCTGCTCACATTTGGAAGTATCTATGAGATTTGGTTTACATACAAATATACAAGAAAAAAACAGGAAAGTTGTCCTTGCAATGGCAAAAAATACTGGGGGGGACGGGGACAGAAGCTGCAGGGAATTAGGTGGCCCTTATTCAAAGATCTAATGGAAAACATTTAGTTAGAAAGGATAAGAGCAAGATTTTGGCCCTGATGAAGAGACGTGGCTTGAAACGTATAGGATGCTTATACTGCAGTCCTATGCCTGTTTACTCAGAAGTAAGTACCACTGTCTTCAATGGGGCTTACTCTCTAATGAGTGTTTTTTAGAATCACAGCCTTAATTCCTTCATAAATAATTGATTGTACCTGCAGTTTTTTGGGGTTTCTGTGTATGGATACACATATTTGTATGGTAGAAATATGAAAGTCAGCAGCTGAGTGGCTTAAGAATAGCAATCGCACTACAAAGGTAATACACAAATTGGCCTTTTCATGTGGTGTGAGTGAGATGTGGAAACAAATCTGAATGGATGTAGAGTAAGAATGAGTTGTACATTGGTAATTTACTTTAAGGTACACTGGTCTCAGTTTCATTTCAAAGGAGAGAATTGGAATTAATAACCATTGTGTGGTGTTTAATATCTTGTCCTTATTAATAATTCTCTATTTGTTAAATTTAAAGCAAATGTTACATAAGGATGTATAAAATTACGTTATACAAAGTGTGATTCTGAGGACAACTCTAGAAATTTGAGAAACATTGGGTTGGATCCAGGCTTAGTCATACTTAGACCAATTGAAACTAGACACACAACTAAATCTGATTCCGTTGCACTTGCTGGACTCTTGCGCAATGGGGCTTTGGTGCTTCTAAAAAGAACCACAGAAATGAGCAGAAATGCTAGTTTCTGGATAGGGACAGATAAGTGGAGCTCCCTTCTTTGAGCACCACTAACCTCCCCTGTTCCAGAAATAAGTGATTTTGCTCATTTTGGGTTACGGTATTTTAGAAGCGCCAAAGCCCTGATGCATGAATAGTGGGTCCCGCAAGCACACAGGCGCAATAGGATACTACCCTTTCTCTGGATCCACCCCATTGTGTGTATGTATTTATCTGTATTAAAACCTATTTTTTTCTTTTTAATATGCAGATTTTAACTACAAATGTATTATAGTAGCAGTCATCTGGGAGATTTCCCAAGAGGCTCTTTTCTTTTGTTTTTTTTGTCTGGAATCAACAGTGGTTTGAAAATGAATGTAATACTTCATAAATGGTGACACCCTTTGCTCTGCAAACTTACTGTTTCACGGGTTTTGTGTTTTTGGTTGTTTTATGTTAAGAAGTTTGGTATCTTGTCTGATTGGCTGGTCTGCCTACGAAGTGTGTTTGCTGGAAGGGCAACCAATTGTTCTTCATGTTCTCCTTATTCTAATAAGGTTTAATCCAGGAATTTCCTTTATTCTAATAAGGTCTTTTGTGGGAGTTTGTTATATTGAACCACTGTTGTCTGGTGGATATGACTATTGAATTTAAATGAAATAGTTGATTTTTGATAATCTGATATCAGACTACTCAGCTTCTACTTTTTGCAAAAAATATTGTATAAAAGTCAAATAAGTTACAAATGAAATGTTGTTGTTGTTGTTGTTATAGGTATTTATCTTGCTGCTTCTATTGGGCAGTGACTTATTTCCACTGCATCCAGTTAGAACCTATTAGGTGAAGTATTGCATTTACAAGAAGAGGCAGAGAAAGTGGCTGGGAAAATTAAGGTTCCTCTTATCCCAGAATATTTCATGACTTGAGTAAGACCTAAATTCACAGTAGTCCTATCTGTACTGTAAAACTGTGTCAAAATAGTGCAATCAATAATAAAACTGTGTTTTGAAACTGGTGCCATAAATATGGGCACGTCCTTACCAACTTTTAAAGTTAATCCAGAACATTTTCAGTCCAAACTAGTTGGGCCTGCTTCTTTGCCTCTACCTCACCTGACTATTCCTGGTATTTTGATATTTGTAGTAACCTCCTATAGTATTGCCCCCCCCCCTAAAATCTATTTACAGTAATACCTTGGATTGCAAGCATAATTCATTCCGGAACTGTGCTTCTAATCCAAAACACTCTTATATCAAAGCGAGTCTCTGGCGGGCATGAGCGGGGCCGATTTCGACCCACTATGCCCGCTCGAGGCGAGCGGTTACATCCCTACGTATTGCAAGATATCGCTTGTTTATCAAGTCAAATTTTATTTTAAAAAATTGCTTGTCTTGCAAAACGCTCTCAGACCAAGTTACTTGCAATCCAAGGTATTACTGTATCTTGATTTCTATCTTTAATTGTTCTGTATATTAGGCTGAGTGTCTTCCATGCAATCATTAGTAAATATTTTCAGGAAGAACTATGTCATTAATGAACAACATTTCTGCAGGGCAGTGTGTACTATGTGCTAAAAAGAATCGCAAACTTGCCTCAAAGTGACCGAATTTTTGGGACAAGATGAGCCGAATTCTACGATCAGTGTAAATTATGCAAATAAAAGAAATTTGTATGACTTACCTTGCATAATTTATTCTGCAAATGCTGACCATGGGTAGTGACAAGAAGCTATGCAGGTGACTCAAATCCCAATCCCTGACTACTGGAAATGTTGTTCTGCAATCCTCTGGCTTCTGGCATTTTACCATTCTTTGCCCATTCATGTTTAAGTATGTTTTGCAACCATCAGGATTAGACCCCTAACTTATGTCAATATCATTCACTCTTTAACCTTCAAAATAGGGTAAGATAAAGCTAGATTGTATATATTAAAAAATGGAGGATCAACCATGGTTTGTTTGTTTCTTCATCCCAATAATCTTAGGTACAGTCCTAGATGCAACCTGAAACCATCACAGTACCTAGCAGAGCCTAATTTGAATATTTGTAACCTCCTCCCACATGATTCTATGTTGACAGTGATTAATGCAGACTCCATGGCTTCAATACAATCTCGCCTGATGAAGACTACTCACAAAGACTACTACTCACAGCATTTTGTAACCTTTGGGCTGGCCTAATAAAGATATTACCCTAATAAGGATTTTGGCATTTTTCTTATGGCCAACATCTCTATCTTTTTGTTTTGTGTGTCTTGAGAATATTGAATTTAGCCATTCAGCTGCAGAATCCTACACTGGAGGAAGAGGATTTTATTGCTTGAACTTGATTCTCTGAGGGTACATCCACTCCAACAGCTAGGTAAAACTATTCAACTTGGCTTATATTGACATTTTTACCTAGTACACCATCTAAAATCAGCATTTCCCAACCTAGTGCCCTCCAGTTGTGTTGGACTGCAACTCCCATAAGCCCCAGCCAGCATGGCCAATGGTCAGGAATGCTGTGAGTGGGGCTTATGGGAGTTGCAGTCCAACACAACTGGAGGGCACCAAGTTGGGAAAGACTGATTTAAAATTATCTCCAACTTTGTTAGAGAGGAACTATTATTATTATTATTATTATTATTATTATTATTATTATTATTATTATTATTATTTCTATACTGCCCCAAAGCCGAAGCTTTCTCGGTGGTTTACAATTCATAAAAACAAAAATACACATAATAAAATCATACTATTTCATTACAAAAGTTTAAAACCAAATTTAAATCGAATTTAAAATGGCAAATAACGAAAAAAGTTAATAAACTAGGCTTGCAGTTGACATAACCCCTGCCCCCCATGTGCTATTTTAAGCTGTTAAATATTACATGTCTCAGCATAGAGGGCAGTTTTAACCTGGTGCTGAAAAGATAGTAAAGTTGGTGCCAGGTGGGCCTCAGCGGGGAGCTTATTCCAGAATTGGGGGGGGGGATCACTGAGAAGGCCCTCCTCCTCGTTGCCACCAACCGAGCCTCCCTCGGAGGTGGCAGTTAGAGGAGGGCCCCAGATGTTGAGCACAGTGTCCGGGTAGAGCGGTTGGGATAGACGTTCCATCAAGTATTGCAGTCCTATGCCATGTAGGGCTTTATAGGTTAAAACCAGCACCTTGAATTTAGCTTAGAAGCATATTGGCAGCAAATGAAAGTGGGCCAGAACTGGTGTTATATGTTCGGACCTTCTGGTCCCGGTTATTAGCCTGGCTGCCACATTTTGCACAAGCTGCAGCTTCTGAACAGTCTTCAAGGGCAGCCCCATGTAAAGTGCATTGCAGTAGGCTAGTTTAGAGATTACCAGAGTGTAGATCACTGAAACCAGGCTATCCTTGTCCAGATAGGGGCATAGCTGAGCCACCAGCCAGAGCTGGTAGAAGGCACTCCTTGCCACTGAGGCCACTTGAGCCTCAAGTGACAAAGATGGCTTCAGGAGCACCCCCAAGCTACGAACCTTCTTCAAGGGGAATGCAATCCTATCCAGAGCAGATTGAACACCCTCCATCTGATCAGAGGAACCACCCACTAACAGCATTTCAGTCTTGTCTGGATTGAGGTTCAGTTTGTTAGCCCTTACCCAGTCCATCGTCGCAGTCAGTTTAGCACATCCACAGCCTCACCTGTGGAAGATAAAAAGGAAAAATAGAGCTGCGTGTCATCAGCGTACTGATGGCAACATGCTCCAAAACACTGGATGACCCCACTCAGTTGTTTCATGTAGATGTTAAATAGCATGGGGGATAAGACCGACCCCTGAGGAACCCCATACTGGAGAGTTCACGGGGCCGAACAGTATTCCCCAAGCACCACCTTCTGGAGCCAGCCATACAGAAAGTGGAGGAAGGAACTAGAGGATCAGCTATCCTTGACCTGATTCTAACCAACAGAGACGACTTGGTGGATAAAGTGGCAGTTTCGGGAACTCTGAGGGAAAGTGACCATGTTATACTTGAGTTCTAAAGGAAGCAAAAGCTGAGTAGCCAAACGTATACCCTGGATTTTAGGAAAGCCAATTTTAATAGACTCAGAACAATGATAAGTAAGGTCCCATGGCAAGCGACTCTAATGAGAAAAGGAGCCCAGGAGGGGTGGGAGTTTTTAAAAAAGGAAATTCTAAAGGCACAATGGCAAACAATTCCCACAAGGAAAAAAGGCAGAGGGCAACAGAAGAAGCCAATGTGGCTTCACAAAAAACTCAAGAGATGACCTGAAAACAAAAAAGGACACATAGAATGTGGAAGGAAGGCCAGGCTACAAGGGAAGAGTACAGGCAGGTAGCACAACACTGCAGGAATAGTGTCAGGAAGGCTAAAGCTGAGAATGAGCTGAGGCTAGCCAGGGATGCTAAAAACAACAAAAAAGCTTTCTTCAGATACATGCATAGTAAAAGACAGAGGAAAGAAATGGTGGTTCAACTACGCAATGAGGATGGCAAATTGATAACAGAAGACAAAGAAAATGCAGAAGTGTTCAATTCCTACTTCAGCTCAGTCTTCTCCCAAAGGACAGGTGAAGTGCCAGATGACTGGAGGAGGGCAAATGTTCCTATCTTCAAAAAGGGCAAGAAGGAGGAACCTGGGAACTATAGGCCAGTCAGTCTGACATCAATCCCTGGGAAAATTTTGGAGCAGATTATAAAGAAGTCAGTCTGCAAGCACCTTGAAAACAATGCAGTGATTACTACAAGCCAGCATGGATTTGTCAAGAACAAATCCTGCCAGACTAATCTGATCTCATTTTTTGATCGGGTAACCTCCCTTGTGGACTGTGGGAATGCTGTAGACATAATGTATCTGGACTTCAGCAAAGCTATCGACAAAGTGCCTCATGATATCCTGATTAGCAAGCTAGCTAAAAGTGGGCTAGATGGAACAACTATCAGGTGGATCCACAATTGGCTACAGAATCAGACTCAAAGAGTGCTTATCAATGGTTCCTTCTCAAACTGGGGAGAGGTAACGAGTGGGGTACCACAGGGCTTGGTCCTGGGCCCAGTGCTCTTCAACATTTTTATTAATGACTTGGATGAGGAGGTGCAGGGAATGCTTATCAAATTTGCAGATGACACAAAGTTGGGTAGAACAGCTAATACTCTGGAAAACAGAAACAAAATTCAAAGAGATCTCGATAGGCTGGAGAGCTGGGCCGAAAACAACAGAATGAAATTTAATAGGGATAAATGCCAAGTGCTGCACCGAGTGACTCACCCAGTTCCCTGGACATTCCTCATAGTGGTGGGGCCGAGCCTGGAGTCGGCTGGGGGCTCGCTCCAGGCTCGGCCCCCCGCGAGCGGCGGCGGCCCGATCTTGCTCTTCAGAGCAGCGCGGAGCGTTCTCCAAGGTGCTCGAGCCACCGCCGGAGGAAAAAAAACCCCACGCACGCCCCCCACGCCGCTGCCGCCAGGACCCCCCCTGCCGCCTACCTGGTGCTGCGCGTCGCCTCCGATTGTGCCCTACTACATTCATTGGGCCGATGACATGTTGGGATAGTCCCATGGTTGTCATGGAGTCCATGAAATCCTGAGCCGCCCCTGACAAGGTGCCCTCAGCATGGATTTTAACGTCCCCCAGGACTAACCTCAGCATCGCCACCAAGACCACTTTTGTCAGCTCAGGGAGTCTGTTGAGCAGCAGGGTGGGCGGTACACCAACAGAATCCCTAATCTGTCCCACTGGCCCAACACAAGGTGAAAACACTCCAGGCCAGTAGTCAGATGGACAGGGAGATAGAATTCCTATAGGCCATGGCAACTCCCCCAGCCCTCAGGTCTACATGGATGCTGAACCAAGTACCCCAGTGGACATAACTGTGAGAGACTAACTCCTCCCTGTTCGCCCATCCAGGTCTTGGTAATACATGCCAGATCGGCAGCTTCATCCACTATTAGATCATAGATGAAGGAGGATTTGTTTTGAACCGATCTGGCATTTAGAAGCAGCATCCGGAGACCCAAGGTAGGCTGATAGGTGCCATTAAGTGTCTGGGCCATGTTCCCCTTACCTGGCTAGTCCTCCCAAAACCATATCTCCCATAGTTGCAGGGGCTAGGGTGTTATGATGAATGGGAAACAGTTTAAGGGCTTTTTTAATTTATTTATTTTCTGCTCAATTGGTACCAAAGTCACAGAAAGTGCAACAGGATGGGGTGGATGATGGGTGTGAAGCATACAGTGGCAGAGGCAGAAGGATTTGAACATTCAGCATTTTTTGGAATGCACCCAATACTACACCCTCCCAGCTCCCACAGACTCTATGAAGCCTCTTTTAACATTCCTGCTCTTGGGGGAGAGAAGAGAACTAGCAAGGCGGACTGAACACTGGATCAGTCCTGCAGTGTATTATTTCAATATCCCTCCCCCAAAACACTGGGATTGGCGAGCCCTGGTAAAACCATTCATTGTGATTTGAAGCTGAAGCTACAGCCCAACACTATAAATGCCCTCCTCTCAATCCCCCTCCCACTTCTGGTGTTTTCCCTATATAGAAATCTTGTGGAGAAATCTATCAATACTTGGAGACACATTGTGTCTCTCTGAATCCCAAAACGTCAGGACTGTTCTGGAGGGCACTAGGTTGGGGAAAGCTGATCTAAGGCCTCAGGCATAAACCTAGAACAGGTTTATGCTCCAGACAATTTAGTCCAGTGTTATAAATACCCCAGCATATCTGCATCTTTCTTTGGAAACAAGGAACACAGGTTCTGAGTAGTCTAGAGGAGCCTTCAAAAGCCTGATGCCCTCCAAATGTTTTAGACTACACCTCCCAGCATTTGTTACCATTGGCCATCCTGGCTGGGGCTGATGGGAGTTAAGTTCAAAAGACAGGGAGGCTGGTCTAGAGTCAATGGGGACTGCAAAGGCCACATAAAAACTTTGATCGCCTGCTAGAACCTCTACCAGTATTGCCATATAAAGCAGTATAAATAATTGCCTATTCCTCACTTTCTTCCGGATCTTGACTTAAGCAAGTTAAACTTCACAATCCACCAGTTCAGTCCACTGAAGTGAATGGGAGTTGTGCAGCAAGCATATGAATGAAGCTGCTTTATCCAGAGTCAAAATGCTGGTCTCTGTAGGCCAGTGTTATCTACTGCAAGAGTGGGGAAACGTTTTTGCCCTGAGGGCTGCATTGGCATTCAAGAAGCATGTCGGGGTTTGCATGCCAGCTGTGAGTGGGGACACAATCACCCCCATCTCTCTCTCTCTCTCTCTCTCTCTCACACACACACACACACACACTGCCAGAACAGCTCCCTCTTTTTATTTATTTTTTTAAAATTAGGCCTCTTTATGGGTAGAACCCTCTCAAGGTAGCGAGAACTCTCTTTAGGCACTGAGCAGCACTGCACTCCTGCCTGCAGGGAAGAAGGAGCTACTCTTTTGGGAACTGCCACTTCAAAGCTCTCCAGGTGCCTTGAGGCAGCAGCTACTGACTGACAGAGCCAACAAAGGGTGAGTGGAGCCTGAAGGAACCACCACTTCAAGGCCCTCCAGCAGCAGCTCCTGATGGAACCAGTTTTACTTACCCCTTGCCCTTCTCGGGCACAGTGGTGGTGAGGGAAGGGGCCTCCTCCAGGCCCTTGAAGGGCCATATGGGGAGGCGATATGGGTTAAATCTGGCCCATGGCCTGGAGGTTCCCCTTCCTTGATCTACTGTGACTGTCGGTAGCTTTCCAGTGTTTTAAGCAGAGGCCCTTCACAGTCCTGATCTCCTTTTAACTGGAGATGGCAAAGATTGAACATGGAGAGAATCTACACTAGAGCCCATTTCATTCATGAGGCACCGCTGTGCTGGTAATGTTTTCAAAATGCAGTTGCAGCTGGGAGCACACAATAATGTTCATAATGTGATCAGTTGCCACACACAGATGCATACTGTTGTCATTGCAAAAAAAGAAGGAAGTTTAAACACTTGTGCATTTTATTGTTTGTGTTTATAATGTGCACATGCCACAAGCCACAGTATTGTGCTGCAATTGCAGGAGGAATCTGAGGGCATGCTGCTGTTTCACTTCCCTTTTCCTTTTTCAGTCAGTTAATTGCATATACACCTTTGTTACTGCACTGGAATCAAGGTTTAAAAATAAAGTGTGTGGTTATACACTGCTGCACAGCTGTGTCGGTACACAGTAGGAAATAACCACTCAAAAAAAAAACTGCATGCACACTTGCAGCTGGTCAGGAATGGTTTAAAAATAAATTGTGTGGTAGCTGCACAGCTGTGTAGGTGAACAGCTCTTCAAAACTCACAGATTTCCTGCCCGCAAGCTCCCAGAATCCCTTGCCATTAGCCATGCTGGCTGGGTATGCTGGGTATGTAGGCCAGCAACATAAGCCCTGGTCTAAAGTACAGTAAACATTAAACAATAGATAAAAACCTGAAGTACAATAAATGGAAATTCATTGAATATAAAGGAAAGATCTTGAGAGTTTTGTTCTTAAGAGCATATTTAAAACTACAGAATATTCATGGAGCACATCATTATATATTTCTGTTTCTAGTCTGGAGGTGAGAGAGTCAATGCTTGTGAACTAAACTGGCAATGTCCATGCACAATAGATAAGTATCACCAGGCTCAGGAAATATTTGAGGGATGTAGAAAGACTAGAGAAATAAATCTCACCAGAAGGGGAATAAAAATCCCCAAAAGAGTAGAAATGGACTGTGCATGCTTTGCTCTGAAACACTTCCATGCATGGTGGGGTGGGGAGCTTTCCTCAAAGGGAACAGCTTCTTCCCCATTCAAAGAGAGGGGAGGGTTTAGCTGCACCTGAGATCCTAGTCCTTCTCATAGCCAAACCTACTCTCTTTTTGACTAGCTAAAATTTGGCAACTGCCCAACAGGTCTTTTTCTCCTCACCTTCTCCCTCCTCCCTCAAAAAAATAGTTTGAGATATCAAGATAGCCCTTTACTTGGACTTCCGGTGGAGTTTAAAATGTCGGCTTAACGCGTCCATGGGATCGTGGGAGACTGGCGCGGCTTGAAATCCAGTCAAGAGGTTATCCTGGCTGGTTAATCTCCTTGAAATAAGAGGATGATTTAAGAGTGATTCCCTGCATATCTCTAAATGCTCTCTCTGTGAGTTATTTGCAGTGGCTTGGACTGTTGCAGTTTCTCTCGGGGGGTGGGGCGGGTAGAGAGTGGGAGTATCCATCATCGCTCGCCATCACATTTGGAGTTCTTTTTTCAAGAACCTGAAGATCGACAACTCCATTTCTTTAAAATTTATTGCTAATTAAGAACAAAGAGAAATTTTATCCACAATCAGGACTAAATACCCTTTTTTCTGGAATATTAAAAAGGAAATATGCTTTAAAAACTTCATAATGCGGAGATCAACAAATGTGCTTTGAAATGAGAAAGAATGAGGTATTGTAACTCTTTTTACTTTTGATTTTGGAAAAGTGTAAAGCAGGAGTAGCTGTCTGTTAAATTTATACTGCGTCACAGACAAGATGGCTACTCATGATTTGTGGCTGAAGTTAGCCAAAGAGCTGATGGTTATATTTGAAGCATTAAAAAAAACCCTGCTGGGGAGGTTGTGAAATCAGAAGTGCGGACTGTACAAATAATTCAAAAATTCCAGGATAATACAGAGGGTGACCGATCGTCTGTGAAGTTTGAACAGAACAGGGAGGACAAGGGGAAGATTGATAGGCTGCGAGAGATAGCAAGTGGAACTTCAAAAAGAGGCTTGATTTCACAGAAGCAGGAAGAAAACTGCACAGAAGTACAATTGCAGAAAGACCTTGCCATTGAATCAGAAGGTGAAGATGTCTTCGGAAATGTAAGGGGGAAGCCAGCCATGGAGAACTGGAAGGACAATTGCTGGGCTTCTTGGAGGAAGCCATTTACGGGGGCTTACAAGAAAAAAAATTGTGTTCTGTGGAACATGAGCCTGAAAAAGATTGTGAATACTGTGTTTGATCGGGGAAAATGGTTTGCTGATTATTGGATGGAATAAACGGTTTGACCCATGTTATGATAATTGCTGACTATTGGTGGAAGGGAGAGGTTCTTATGAAAGAAGTAAGAGGGTTTAGTTCCCCAAATGGATTGGTGGGAGGAATCCAAATGGGAGAGAAATCTAAAGGGATCACTGATAGTGATCCAAACAGAACATTCATGGATCTGAACCTAAAGGGGTTGGTGTGAGGAACCCCTTTGAGAGAAAAGAGAACTTCTCCAGTCGGAGGTGATTTTTCTTTGTATTTTTCATTAATGTGGTGACTTTGATCCTGAAGGGGGCATACTTGGGAAGGATGGGATTAGAAAAAAGATTAGTTGCTGATTAAAATAATGATAAGGTTTAATATTGAATCAGAATCTGAATAGTAATTGGTTATTGGTAAAAATGTATTGAGCCTGGATGAAACTTAGCATTGAGAATGAGTAATGGAAAGGAACCAACTAAATGTGGGCTAAAATTTGGGATGTGAAGTAATGTGGAAATGTGAAACTATTTAAAAAATAAAAAATAAAAGCTAGGCTGTTTGTTTTTATAAATAGAGGGAAAGAAGATAGAGATTTTCATTAAATATAAGTAGAAATATTAAATATTGTTCAAGTAGAAGGATTTTTATCTATGTTTCGGAGTAAAGTGTTGTAAGGTTTCGAGGCTTTGTGAATTTGTGAGGTTGATAAATAAGAGGGAGGAATTTTTTTTGCTTAAGAGAAAAAAGAAAGTAATTTATAATTATAATATAGAATATTTGATGTTACTTATTTATTTATTTTATTTTATTATATTTATACCCTGCCTTTTTTCCTGCAAGGAACCCAAGGCTGCTTACATAATCCTCCTTCCTCCTCTCCATTTTATCCTCACAACAACCCTGTGAGGTAGGTTAGGCTGAGAGTCAGTGACTGGCCCAAAGTCACCCAGTGAGTTTCATGGCTGAGCAGGGACTAGAACCCGGATCTCCTGAGTCCCAGTCCAACACTCTCACCACTACACCACACTGGCTCCCATACTTATACTTGGTTGTGGAAAAAATGGAAGTCCTTTTTAGTTTAATGTTGTTGTTTTGTCTTTGTAGTGTATGTTTAGTTTTTGTTTTTGTTTTTTTTATTTTAAAATTAAATTAAATTTTAAGGAATTAAAAAGACAAAGAATAAAACCATCTTTTTTGCAGTCCCTCTTCCCAACGAGTGTGTGACAGATTGCTCCTGCCACACTCTTCCCTAATTTGTCTGTAATTATATGCATTGATTAAAAAGGATAAGACAATTCAGGATATTAAAATGAAACCACATGCATTTCGGCTTGAATATTAAATACTGGCATGTTACAATACTTGGCAACTAAAATGGTCAGAAATTTGGAGCACCTACAAGGAAAGGCTGAAGCATGTACAGCTTTTTAGCTTAGAAAACAGCTAATCAAATAGGGACATGATGACGGCTTACAAAATTATGAATGGCATGGATCTATGAGTTCTGAAGCTGACAGTAGGTTTAGCACTGACAAAGGAAGCATCTCTTCCCATACCCTGCACCATTAACGTATTGAATTCATTATCTCTAGCTTTACATGTTTGTATGTGGTGGTGTTTTTAAAGGATTAAACAAAATCAGGAAGGATAGGTCTATCATTGCCTCCAGTAGCAATCTCAGGTAGTGGGTGGCTTTGTAGCCAAAATGGGGCCACTGAGGGGGCAGGGAGGAGGTATCAACATGCTTAGGGAAACTCCAAGGTTTGCAGAAGTACAAAAATAATAATAATTAAACATTAACACCTAGGTGGGCAGCCCTCCTCAAAACAGTCCAATGAGGACTGAGCATGAAGCAGCTCAGTGTGCTTTGCCAGTGTCTCACTCACCTTCCCAGGTCCGGGGAAGGCAAGTTGCAGGTGAAGCTGACTGTGTGTGAGTGGAGGGGGGTTCCCAGGCAAGCAAATTGGGAGTGGTATGCCAGCAATAGGGGTGGCTCCACTGACTGTTGACATGCAACCCCAATGTGCTTACCTGGAGCCAATTTGGGCCCTAGGCCAAAAAAGTTTCCCCACCCCTGTGTTGTAAAAATATACTCAGAGTGCCTTTCCCAGAGAACCCAATGCTCGAAGAAAGGGAAGCAGCACACCAAGAGTGAGTTTTCAAAGTTTTATTTTTTGCAAAAAGGATCAGCCTTGTGGCTCGTGCCAGGATCAGAGACTGAACAAGGGGGAAAGGGAACATGCAGGTCTTTTTATGCTTTTTACACTCATTGGTTCATTCATTTCCAGCAAATCAAATGCGTTCGCTTAATCATGCTAACCAATCACGTACATTCATTTGAACATGGCAACAACTAATCAGAGACATTTCTTTGAACATAGTAACAACCAATCAGAGACTTTTCTTTGAACATAGTAAGTATCAGTCTTTAGTTGTGTAGAGGGTTATTTATCTCTTCCTCCCTTTGGCTAGGTTGATGCTTCTCATGACCTTTAGGGCACTCGAGATATCAAGTATCTCATGAATCTGCTACTCTTGGTACTCTTTATCAATCAAAGAAACTCCCTTTTCATTTGTACATCTGGAGTTGGCACCTGAAAATACACTTCAGGGATGAGATTCTAGCCAAGGAGAAGATATGGCGGCACCAGACATACAAGTAAACAAAGAAGTGACAGAACTCTTCAAGGTTCTCTGGCTAAAATAGCAATTGGCAGATGGGCAAGGTTAGGAGAACAGAGAGATTAATACATCCAACAATGTGTGCCATATGCAGCTTTGTTGATTACATGTGTATAATGGAGCTTTATTTTTACACTTTGTAAATACACCATGTCCACTTTTCTAACACCTGCTGCAGGCCAAACTCCTGTTTAAAAAAAAGGGTTTTGCCTGCCAGCAGAAGGCCTTCAACAAAAAGGCCAGATGAGCCTCGCTTGTTAGGGAGTTCCTAATTCTGGGCAAAGCCAGCGAGAAGACCTCCACCAAATGCACATCAGATGTTGGCAGGATAAAGAAAAAAAGCATCTCGGGAAGATCTGTTTTATCATCTTTCCCCCCTGTGCTATTTGTATTGTATTTTATTGGTTTATATTTATATAATCCATGCAGAAAACTTTTGTTATTGGGTGGATTAAAAATGTAATAAACAAACAGGTAGGATCATTCAGGAGAAAGCAACAGTAGCATTGCTGGGGGGGTGTACATGTCCCAAATGTTTTGAGCAGTACCCTGAATCTCCGGTGCTGGACCAGGCTGCTTTCACTTATGAGGTGTTCAGATAGGGCTACCTTTTCTTCACTGTGTGGCTGTGAACATATTTATTTATTTTGCTGCGGGGGAGTTATTCCAGAGCCAGAAGGCAGGAAGTGGTGCACCTTGCCCTGGCTAGGAGGAGAAGCACCAGTGGGCACTTCTCACAGCAGACACATGAAAGAGTTGTGGCCACCCATTCAGCCGCCATCGGAGTGTGTGAGCAACCACCATCTTTCAGCTGTGTAGGTGGGAAGCTGAGCAAAAGTGCCACCCCTCAACTGTGCTGTGGCTGAGGAGCTGGGGTTAGATGGATGTTGACTGGCTGCCTGGTGGATTCATGGGGGACAGAGGGCAGGGGAGGGTGCTGCTCCCTGCCCCAGTTTTTCAACTCCCCTCTCATTTTTCTCATTCTGCCTCTGGGCTTTCCACGCGGACAGTGAGCAGGTGACACCGAGGGAGAGGTTCTGCATGCGTCCACTTCCCACATGGTGTGTGTAGGCAGTGAGCAGTGGAGAGAATGAAAAAGCAAAGAACTTGGTGCTGCTGCTCTGGTTGACCTTCAGTCATGTGGGTCTGGTGTGGCGGGGGTGGGGTAAGCCCCACAAAGCCACTACATTGCTTTCACCAGAAGGTTAGAGCTCACACACACAGCCTCTAAGGGGGTGATGGTGGTGACGAAGGAGGTGCAGTGCCTGGCTATGCCTCCCCCTGCCTTGCTTGCCGCTTGACCACATCCCTTGCTCCCTTTGTCCCTCAAATCCCCCCATCTCCAGCCAGACGGGACCCACCTTGACAGTCCCTCTTCAGGCTCCAGGAACCACGCATCAAAGGAGGCAGACAGAGCTGGGAAATCCCAAGCTGTGGCATTCCATGGGGAGTCTTGGCTTTGTCCACTACATAAACTGCCCTCTAAATGGTTTCCTAAACGACCACCAGTCCTGCAGGGCAGGGGAATCTATGTTTCACAGCACTTATTTGAAGGAGAAAGGATGGGGGGGAGAGAGGTCATTGCAGCCTTGCCCTATAAAGTGACTTTGTTGGCTGGAGAGAGGTTTCCTCAGCAGCATTTAAAGGAACCCCCCCCTCCCTGGTTCTCCCTCTCCCCAACCTAATATTGTGATTTAAAAAAAAAATAAAAACTAACGTCAAGGCTGAAGGGTGGCATTGCAGAGCCAGTCCAAAAGGCTGTCCCTGCCTTGTGCACTGCTAGGAGTCACCGTGGCAAAACTGGGGGGGGGGGTGCTGAGGAAGGGGCTGTAAAGCTTGCTTCAAGTGTGTCACTTGGGACTGGAAGGGTCGAGAAGGCTCTCTCTTGGGGCACAGTGCGTGAAGTAAACGGGAGGGAGTCAAGGGCTGGTGCTTGGTCACACCCGTTAAAGCAGTGTTCTCCAACCTTGGGTCTCCAGATGTTTTTGGCCTACAACTCCCAGCTGGGAGTTGTAAGCCAAAAACATCTGGGGACCCAAGGTTGGAGAACACTGCATTAAAGTCTCCTTTTTGCCTGCTGTGGCTGCTGTGAAGTAAACATGGCCTTTGTAACCTACTTCAGCCTGGCTTGGGAATGCTGGGAGTTGTAGGACTTTTTTTCTGTCTAAACATGAATATGATTGTGCCCTTATGTTTACTTAAGGCATGGCTGGCTGGGGAATGCTGGGAGTTGTAGGACATTTTTCTGTCAAAACATGCATAGGATCGCACCCTTAAGTGGTTTTTATCCAATTCCTCGGCTAAAAAGGCTCCCAAAACGGCTTACAAATACCTAAGTAAAAGAAGACAGTCTCTGCCTGCAGGCTTACAATCTAAAAAGACGTGACATACAAAGAAAAAGGAATGGGGAGGGAAGAGGGGGGGATTAAGTATTTTAGCACTGGTGGAATAGCTCTGCTTCCCCGCTCCATAGTTCTCCAGTCAAGAACTGTGTACAAGATGTTTATATTTGGGGAAATTGCAAACAAAAAATGCATATATTAGTGAAAGGAACATTTAAAAATGCATGATATTAGGAAAATTGCTTGCAAAAATGTGTGTATCAGGCCAAATTATGTACATTCAGAGAAATGCACACAAACATGCATACAATTTTTCATGACAACTTAAAAAAAAAAAAACTTCAAGATTTGGGGTGAATTTAAAATTAGAAAAAATGAGAACCTGAGAGAAACCAAAATTGACAGATTCATCCATTGCTAATAAAGAGGTGACTCCCACTGCCCAAATGTTTACCTTGCTGTGCTCTAATCTGGAGTGCTGGCCATCCTTATGCCATGTTTTGAGGGAGAAAGATGAAATATCAGCTATTGTCCTAGTATAGATGGGCATGGGTTTGGGGACAGGATTTAGGAAATTGCATTCTGTCTTCCCTGGCTAGCAATTGTGTTTTACCCAGACACAATTTGCACCTAGCAGTGACTTGGTGACTTGGTGCTGAACTTTGGTCACAGCCCTGCTGCCAGTACTTTTAAGAAACTAGATCCTCCAAAGGTTGAACTTATGTTAGTTTGCTGCAGAACATCCTGTATTTCTGGAATATTGCCAAAGAGTGGTGTCCCATGTAGCAAGTGGTGTTAAGTCAGGAATGTTCTGCATTCATTTTGATTCTTATCAGCTGAAAACCCCTTCTATGGTTGAGTCAGTTCACAAAGTCAAACAGCTTTCTCTCCACATCTCCACCACATTTAAGGACCTCCTTATGGATTTTATTCCTGTGTTGCTTTTAGAAGCATTTGCCCCCCTGGGAATCTGTTGATCAGGAAAGAGGTATTGCACCTCATCAATTCCTTTGGGTCTTTTAAGAAGGCTTTCAACTGACCAAGAAAGCCAGCATATCAAATTTATTTATGTTCAAATATATTTTTGACACATGGAGGGCAATATCTTGATATTTGTTTCAGGAAGAAAATGTCTACAATAAAGCCAGAATCAATATTTGCCTTGAAGGACAATTACCTTTCATATTGACCGAGGAGTGGTGATAATAAAGGTAATGTAATGGTGTATGTTTCTCAACAGGCATAGGGACAAGAGAACAGGAGTCTGCAACTAGGAAATGGAAAGCAAATAGTGTTCTTGTCGTCGTCCTCCCCCACCCCCGAGGTCTCCATTAGAGGCATTTTATCATATAAAACAGGAGTGTAGAACTTCTTTCAGCCCGAGGGCCGACTTCCATTTCAGAGAAGCTCTCAGGAGCTGCATTCCAGTGGTGGGCTGGGGCCAAAATATGAAAGATATCAGCATAATATTTTTGCATAATGCTCTTGCTGCCAGTAACTAAGCCTTAGGGGAGGCATTCCAACATTTTAGAATGGGGGGGAATGCACAAATGCTGGGAAACCAGCAAACAAGGGGGGGTTGTGGC
The DNA here is from genome assembly GCA_021292165.1 of Shinisaurus crocodilurus. Taxonomy (NCBI): domain Eukaryota; kingdom Metazoa; phylum Chordata; class Lepidosauria; order Squamata; family Shinisauridae; genus Shinisaurus; species Shinisaurus crocodilurus. Next base: position 90,790,139 of record CM037880.1, read on the forward strand.
AAGGGGTTAGGGAAAGGGGGCATGGCCTTCTGGGGAACTCCAGGGGGCCAGGCTTGGTCCCAGGCCTGAGGTTCTCAACCCCTGTTATAAATTAATTAAAGGCAATGAGAAACTAATTTTAAAATCCAGTTCATGAAAGCACCCCGGTCCCTGATCCGCATCACAGTCAACTATTGTTTTATGGTTTGTACCCTGCATTTCTTTGATTTTCAAGATAGCTAGTCAATTTAACTAACTAAATTGATTTACTGACAACCCACTCTGTGGATGCTCAACACCATTTGTATCCATGATGTATCCAACCAAGTACAATGGGGTCTTGGGTGAGCAGTGTAATTGGGTGGAAATGCATCTGCATTGGGAAGGTGCATGGAAGAGTGCTTAAGAGCCTGCAGACCTCCCTTGGCACATGGGACGCATATGTTTTGTGCACTTAGGAAACAAACCACTTCAGGGCTGTCCAGTCTCAAGACATTTTTGGATAGTTCATAACTATACTGGCTGGAATTAAGGTGGTGGCATGTTGTTCAGTCAAAAATGGCAGTGCATTGCAGCTAATCATGTCTCCATGTCTTAATAGCTCAATGGATTGTGGAACTTTATCAATTTCAATTCAGAAAAGAGCACTGTGACGTTTATTGCTCAAACGTATGTGATGTTTCCTATATGGGCAATCATAGAAATGAGAGAATACCCCCTAGACAGAGATAAGGCCAGCATCCATAAAGTGAACTCTTATTTGTTCAAAGGCAGCACTAAGGCCTAGCTCTGGTGATAGTGTACTATGCCTAAATCACTGTAGCATTGTTCTCTATATGTTATTAAACTTCTTCCTGTTGTGAAATTTCTTATTACATAGAAGAAGGCAGCCAACTTGATGCCCTCCAGATGTTTTAGATTACAAGGCGTATAATCCCTGACCATTGACCATGCTATCTGAGAGTGATGGGAGTTGTAGTCTAAGACACCCAGAGAACACCAGGTTGCCTACCTCTGACCTGGAACATAATCCAATATATGAAAATGTCAAAGTGGGCTTCTCATCCATTTGTTAGACATTTCAGGGGAAGTTAGTTCATAACTTCACAGCAGTGCCGGCGTCAAGGGTAGGCATAGCTGGGCACCTGCCAAAGGCCCACACCCAAGCAGGAGTGCTCTGACAAGAGCCCCCTGGACTTGCTCCTTTTCTTCGCCATTGCAACCTGCTTGTGCACCTGCCTCTCACTCCACCCCAAAAAACAGTGATGGTGAGAAGGAGGAGGAGCGGATGCTACTTCCTACTTGCTCACTGGCTCTCTGCTGGTCAAGCAAGCAAGGGGGTACCAATGATGAGAAAGAGGATGAGGTACAATGGCAGCTAGTGACAATGGTGGTGAGAAGGTAGACCTACTGAGGTAGGAGGAGGCCCATTGAGGGCGTTTTGCCCAAAGGCGGTCAAAAATCTGAAGCCGACACTGCTTCACAATCACAGCCCCAGAGAGTTAAATGCCAGTTATTTCCCCACAAAACATACTTGTCTTCCCTTTGAGCTGTAGGCTTTTATGTGGCAGCTTTTGGATTGGATGATGATGAATGCTAAAGCTTAATCCAGACAAGATGGATTTGGGGGACTCTGCTAATGTTGGAGGAGGTGTACAGCTTATTTTGGATGTACTCACAATCCCTCTGAAGCAGCAGTTTTGCAGATTGTGTGTGCCTGTGCCCCTGAGTCCTGGATGACCACTGACCAGGTAGCAGCAGTCACCAAGGGTATCTTCTGTCAGTTTCATTTCATACACCAGCTGTGCCCTTTCCTACAGAAACTGGACCTGATCTCAGTCATTCATGCTCTAGTCACTTCAGGGCCAGCCTAAGACATTTTGTTGCTTGAGGCAAAGGACAAGGAAGTGCTCCTGCCCCCATTCCATCTACTACTACAGAAGACTCTTACTTTGGTAGGATGGGATAGTGTCTTCCACTGCACCTGAGGGCAGTAGGCCAGCTTAGGGGATGCAGGGCAGGCTACCTAGTGCACACAGCTCTATAATTCAACACCTTGCAGCCCCTACCAGCATCTGCTGCCTAAGGCAGCTGCCTCACTCTGCTTAACTATAGGGCCAGCCCTGAGTCACTTCCAAATTAAATTACTCAGACTGAGGGTCCATCTCCAGCATCATGTTTCCAACAGTAACCACTCGGTTACTTTTAGGAAGCCCACCAGCCAGACATGAGCCTTCCCTCACTGACTGCTAATAGCTGGCTTATTCTCCATGGTTTTGTCCAATACCCTTTTAAAATCATCTAAGCTAGTGGCTATATCAACACATCTTGTGGCAATGAATTCCATTAAAAATATTCAAATTCAGTCAGATTTATAGGATCAAATGCCAATTTCCCACTCAGCATTAAACATAGGTGCAAATATTGATTGATTGGTTGATTGATTGATTGCCTAACACAAATTCTCTAGTTGATGCAAAATCTGTTAATGTTAAACAAGATTTAAAACATAGCAATAATACCGTCAATTCCCACACTAAATTCCCAAAGCAGCACAAGAGAATAAAACCAATGCCATATATGAGCATACAAAATGTTCAGTGGTGCAGCTGAATAACATGCCATGTAGAATGAAACCATTTTGTAGGATCAACTGTAAGAGCACCTAACAAAGATAAGGTGAATTTCAAGAAAAGTTGGATTTCATGGATGAGCTCTTTGAAATAAATTAATTAAATTGCTGGAAATATACTCTTCCTAATTCAAGATAGATAGAAAGATAGATATATTTATCAGTGCTCACCTGCCCATATGCTATTATGTTGTTGGCAATTCACAGACATTTGAAGGCAATACCTTAGCTAATGGGACAGAACATTTATGCTGAACATACTAGATGTCACTAAATTGGTTTCATATGCCTGAATAATCTCATTATTTTTGAAATGAGAAGAGAAATTGATTTACAAACGTATAGTCTACGAAAAACTAACCTCTGGATTTTGAGCACAGTGAAAAAAATGGATTGGGGAATGGCATAAACAAGGTTACAAGTCTAAAACATTCAGCACCTGTGTCTCTCTTACAGAATTGGGTTCATTCTTGTGTCAATAGTATTTTCATAGACTAGACTCCTTTTCTTGCATGTTTGATGGGGTGGATATGAACAGTCATGTAGCACACCAACATCTGTGATTTTTCCTAACCATTCAAAGATGTGGATGTGCAAAGGCATTTATGACAGATGGAGGGACCCAACAGGCCTTAAGTGACCCCTCTTTGCTTGGCCCACTTGGCCTGCAATGCCTTCTAAGATCAGGTAACACAGGAGAGTCACCAAACCAATTTTTATTGTGATTCTGTTCCACTTTTACTGCAGCCATTGGAAGTTTTGTTGGATCCCAAATAAAGCTAACGTCACATGGTTGATTCTGGACTGGCCCACTGAATTTGGAAAGGTCAAGTAGGACTTGCAATGACTGTTGTAGTGTGAAGAAGAATGCTCCAGTTCAGGATTCCAGCCAGCCATTACCTCCAAGCAGGCCATTCCACTTGTCTTCCTGCCCTATCTTCTATTTTACTTTCCCCCAATTGCAACTCTGCATTCTGTGGCTACTGAGACACTGGGGCTGTTCGCATGACACGTATGCAACTCTACATTCTGCAGCCGCCATTTTGAATATGCAGCCCCCGCTCAGGGGTTGTTGTGTCATGCGAACCTGGCGAACATGGGTTATGCGAGGGTTGTTTAACATTCTCATAACCCATGCTTGCCGGGTTTGTACAACGTAAGCCCCAAACAGGAGTTGAATATGCAACCTGGGGCCTGTGGGCAGCATGGCTCATCATAGATTAAATAACCCCTAATGAGCTGCAATGTGTCATTTGAACCCAGTCAGTCAGTCCTCGTTGGGCTATTTTAGGTTTGTTTGTTCTAAAGAAGAGTTTTTGTGTGTACTTCTACAAACCTTGGGGTTCCCTCAAATATCCTGATCCCCCCCCTTGTTTCTTAATTACCCAATTTTCACTACAGTCCTGGCAGCACTCACATGGTGAGTTCATTATTAGAGGGAGCAATCCTGCAATTCAGTCAGGCTCCATAATGAAACCTGGAATAGGCTCTGGCCATGTGTAGTTAGACCTAACTATGACAACATTGGCCACACATCATGCTTGAACTACATTTTATCTAATACAGCGTATTAGGCTTCTTCCATTGCAAGATTATTTCCGGTAACAAATATAGGGGCTGATGATATAGATGTAATGTTGAGCCTGCATGCTTCCTTCTCACCCACACCCACCCTGCCTCTGCCACTGGCTACAGTGCTTCACTCCTTGAGAAAATATCATGGTTACTTAATTCATCTCAGTATATATTTCTGAAGTCAGCAATAATGGCTCCAGACAGGGAAGATTAGATCTTGCAAATATTTGATCATTTAATTTCTGCTCTTCAGATTCAGAACAATATTACCATTGATAGCATCCTATCAGAGGAGGCTCAGTATTCCCAATGAAATGGTGGTTTAATCAGAAATGTGCCCTTATGAAAAACAATGGGATAATGTCTATCAAAAATATTTTTTGAAAAAAGTAGTGTTAGAAACTTACCAGATTCTTTCAGTTGAAGAAGAACAGGCCTGTGGCTCACGCTGGCTCAGCTTGTCTGAGTGTGGAAAGCTAAGCGGGGTCAGGCCCGGTTATTACTTGGATGGGAGATCCCTCCTCTAGTTTCCTGCATTGAGCAGGGGTTTGGACTCGATAGCCTTGTAGGCTCCTTCCAACTCTATGATCTATGAAATCTATAAGTATATGACCCTAATTGCTCCTAAGAAAGAACTGATGAAGCAGGAATCAAGGACTATGGTTTAATTTAACCAAGATCACAGTGCTAAAGCCGGTGTGTGAAGAGAGAAGCAAAGTGAAGGAGGAGTGTGTGGACCCAATGCCCATTCTCAGCTCCCTAAATCATGGTTCGGGAAACCAGAATTATTGTGACCGATGACACCCCTGAAAATCAGTCAGCCCCTGATAGAGGGAAAAACAAACCAGTCTCTGGATATTACAAGTTTCACTCAAGCCAAAGAAGTTTGGACTCAGAATAATTGAGCCCATTATATTTTTCTACTTTCAAGCTGCTTGTCTAAAATACATAAAGTAGCTTCAATAATAATTGTCTGTACCCAGACTTAGAAATCTGGTTTGCCTAAAGAAGTAGTAAGTAACTTTATTGCGGTCAAAGACCAGCATATATAACATTAGTTGTTTATAAATATAATACACATATACTAGAAACCAAATAACAAAATACAGATAAGAAACTACTGGAAACATGAATTCCATTGATTTTAAAGACACTTTCTTCGGGACGTTCAAGCATTTAAAATTAGATGAATTCAATGTCACCTCCTTTTACCAGAACAAAAGTCTAAAATTAGCTTCCTTGAAGGAATAGAAGGCTTTTGAAATTCATTCTTCTAGACTAAACAGGGAGATGAGCAGCCAATCAGTGCATGGCAACCACCTCATGTCCCCCTCCCATCACAACCACCACACCCAACAAGCAGGGAAAGGGTCCTGGCCCAGCAAAAAGACCATCAGACCCTGTGGCATATAGCAGTAATGCATCTGCAGAAAGATCCCGGGCAGCCTGGGTTCAATTCCCCCACGGGGGCCTAATATTTGGCCTCACTGCCCACTCCCCTGGAAGGGGCACATGCACCCACCTACCACTATGAACTCCTTGCTGTCCCTGGCAAAACATACAGGAAAACACATGCACAGAAGCATGGCAAAAACAATGCAGGACAGGAAGAGGGTCCTGGCAGTCTGCAATAGACAGTGTTTATTGCCTTGCAAGTTAGGGATGCCCAGCTCTGAAAGCTGTGGGAAGAAGCACAATAAGGAGGCCGAAGACAGAACAGAGGCCACTGGTAAAACAAGGACAATGGACCAAGCAGGGCTGGTGCTACCATTAGGCCAACTAGGCAGCTGCCTAGGGCGCAGGGCTAAAGGGGGCGCCAGAAATAGGGAGGGAGGGCTCAAGTGGGGGGGGTGCTGGGCACCAAACTGCACCAAACTGCCTTGCACCGGCCCTGGGACCAAGGGAAGCATGCCTACCCCTTGCCTGCCTTGCGTTTGGTCACATGGCCCACAGCACACATGGCTGTGTGCGTTTGGTCACACAGCCATGAGCGTGCATGGGAGCACTGGCAGCAGGCAGTGCTGACTCCAGCCCAGAAATCTCCCCCCAGAAATAGAAGCATTTGAATTGGGTAATAGGGTGGATAAATTCTTATTTACAAAACAAGGACATATTATGACAAAAAGATTAGAAAATCCCTTTTTAAAAAATATGTTAGAAATTTGGGGTAGAAATAAGGAAATATTTTTACCAGGTATATCCCCGCTTACTCCAGTGGTGGTTATGGAAGATTTTCCCGAGAATGTTAGACATTTGGAACGAATTTTTAGAGAGAAAAAGGTGATAACTTTAATGGATTGGCTGGAAAACATGGAGACAAGACAGCAAATAATTGATAGGGTTGGGGCAGGAAGAATTTCTTGGTTAAATTTAATTCAATTAGTACAATGGGGTAAGAAATGGAAGAGGAGACATGAGCATGAAAGGGATTTCACTGCATTTGAGCAGGTGGTTATGTCTAGAGAACTTGTAGAAGGAAATGCATCAGCTAGGGGTCTTACAAAGATGTTATATAAAATGTTGCAGAAATCAGAAGAGCAAGCAGAAAATCTTAAAATAGTTTGGGATACAGAGTTTGAAGAGGAAATATCAAAGGATGAGTGGAATAAGATTTGGGATAGGCGAATATTGAAAAATATGTCTATAAGAATTAAAGAGAATTTTTATAAGCTAATTTGGAGATGGTATTTGACCCCAGTGAGATTAAATAGAATAGATAATAAATGTTCTCCAATGTGTTGGCGAGGATGTCAGGAATTGGGTACATATGCTCATATGTGGTGGAGTTGTAAAAATGTAATGGATTTTTGGAAAATGATTTTTGAGGAAATATCAGAAATTGTTGGAGTTGATTTAGAGGTATGCCCTAAACTAGCTTTGCTAACAATAACGGAAAAGGTGATCGGTTCTCAAAATGTTAAAGAATTAATCATAAATTTGTTAACGGCAGGTAGACTAATGATAGCAAGGAAATGGAAAATCCAGCAAGTTTTCACTATTAATGAATGGTATAAGGAAGTATGGGATATGGCTTTGAATGATATGTTGACTTGTAATATTAAATGCAAAAGGGGTCAATTAAAGAAAAATAATTTTAAGGATATTTGGGGTTTATTTTTGGAATATGTGTTTAAAAGGGGGAAAGGGAGTTTACCCTGTCAAGATTTATTGTATTTTTGGAATAATGAACAATTATAGAGTTATTGGATTGTTTGGTCCCATGGTGATGGGAGCACAATATTAGTTATGTGTGTATGTTATTTTCTTTGTATTGTTTTAAAATTTAATAAAATATTAAAAAAAAAAAAAAAAAGAAAAGAAATCTCCCCCCAACCCAGTGCATGGCACTAGCTCATGTATCAGTGCTGCAAGTTGCATCACCGCCACTCGCAAACACATCACATCACCCCACATCATCCTTACGGTTTTAATGACCTGAACAACAGTGGCCATGCACAGCATGTGCAATGCTCCCTACCTTTGCATAAAGGCAGAGGTTGCCAATCCTACCTGCAGGTCCAGGACAGGATGCCCCTGAGATTCCTGTGGTGTTGATTGATGTGGGGAGCCTCCACCAGGGTCAGAATCCCTGTGGGATTGAGACTAAGCCTACTACATGACCAGGAACTACTTTGAGAAATGACTGTGAACACACACTGGCCAGGATGTGAAGTAGGGGCATGTGTGCTGTATGTGTTGGGACAGCCCCATGGTTGTCATGGTGGCCATGAAGTCCTGAGCTGCCCCAAATCTGGCAGCCTTGGCATGGAATTTGAGATCCCCCAGAACCATCAGTTTAAGGGTCCTCAACACCAAATCCGAGACTACCTCTGTTGCTCAGGCAGGAAGACTCCAGTCTCTAACATGTTGTGGTGTAGTGGTGAGAGTGTTGGACTGGGGACTCGGGAGATCCGGGTTCTAGTCCCCGCTCGGCCATGAAACCCACTGGGTGACTTTGGGCCAGTCACTGACTCTCAGCCTCACCTACCTCACAGGGTTGTTGTGAGGATAAAATGGAGAGGAGGAGGATTCTATAAGCCACCTTGGGTTCCTTGCAGGAAAAAAAAGGTGGGGTATAAATATAATAAATAAATAAATAAATATGTATCACATTACCAGCTGCAGCACACTGTTTACACATGGAAGGGACAGAATGGCGAGGTAAACAGGTTTGTTATGTCTTTCTGGAATCTCGTGTTTTCACATGGGAAACTAGACTGTGAGAAACAATATGAGCTGGTCACATGGTTTGTATGTTCTGATGACGTGCTAACTTGTTTTCTGTCTGAAGCCATCTTAGAGAGAAGCAGGACTGCTTTCTCTCTTCTCCTTTGTTTCTTCTTGCTGGACTTTGTTACTGCAACAATGTAACGTCTTTGCCAGGGATGGGGACTCGGACTCGAGGACTCGACTCGTGAGTCGGACTGAGTCCCCCCTCTGACTCGACTCGGACTCGAGTCCCAATATTTTTAATGGTACTCGAGACTCGACTTGGGACTCGAGACCAAGGACTCTCCAACATCCCTGGGCTGTGCCAGAAGGAGTGGAGAGGAGCGTGATTGCCGCCGAAGAGCACATGGAAGCGAGGTGTGCCGCTGCTCGGCCACTATGGACGGCTACCAGGAGTGCAGCCCCAACAGTGTGTCAAGATTTATTTTGATTGATGTGTTGCGTACTTGGGAGAGGCAGAAGAAGGACCTGAGATTACTCTGTGTGGCTGCTCTGAGTGTGTTTCTGGTTCCAGCAAGTTCATCACCACCAGTGGAGTGGGTGTTCAGTGAGGGTAGAATTGTGATGAGATCTCACCGTTCCAGAATGGGGGCCAAACATTTAGAAAAAAATCATGTTCCTCAAATGCAACATGGATAAGTTTTAGGAAGTACAGCAAGTTTATTTTTTAAAATCATTTTTCTAAAATGCAACCTTTCAGACATTTTGGGTTTGGCTGCCTCTGCCTGCCTGTCTGGGGTTCCCAGCCTCCTCTGCCTGCCTGGTCTCTTCTTGACCAGTTCAACAGTTGAATTGTCCAAGAGAAAGGCCTCTGCCTGCCTGCTTTGGGGTTCCCTGCCTCCTCTGCCTGCCTGGTTATTTTGGGTTTGTCTGCCTGGTCTGTTCTTGCCAAAATCAGTTGCAGAGTTTTGAAATAAAAAGGCACACTTGTGCCTAGAATTTATTTAAACCACACATCTGAAGTAGCCTTATTTTGTTGGGAAAACCCCCCATTGATTTTAATAGGGACTCGTGGAGTCAGCTTTGGGAGTGACTCGTGACTCGTGAGTCACCATTTTGGACCAAGGACTCAGACTCGGACTCGAGTCCAAAGACTCGTGACTCGACTCGTGACTCGAGACCAAGGACTCTTCAACATCCCTGGTCTTTGCTGAGGTGGAGTGAAGCTCAACTTACTCCACTGGATGTAATGCTTGCTATGCATTTGCACTCTGCACATGGACTGTAACTAGGAAATGTATATTCTGTAGAACTTTACTTGCTAAGTGAATAAACAGGTAGAATTAGACCTGTGGTGTTATAGAGTGTTTCCTGACTCCATGGATTAATCTGCAACGGGGGAAGCTGGAAGCAGTCTGACAAGGCCGACTGGACTGGGCTGGTCTTGCTGGCACAACACGCTGCACGCTGCGTGGGGGGAGGTGAGATCTGGAAGATCTGTGTGTGGAATTTCAGGGCTCTGCTAGCACACAGACAAGATTTTAATTCTCCCAACTCGCACACACTCTGCTCAAAGATAACACCAACATAACAGTGGGGTGGGTGCTCTTCTTCTGTCCTGGCTGCAAGGAAATGGCGCCTCTTCCAGCATGCTCAGCATAACAACCAAGGCTGGTGGGGGAAGTAGGAAGTTCTCACTTCTAGCCTGCAAAACATTTGACTAGCCTGCTTTTTAAACATAAGAGGGGTTAGCAAAAGAGGGACAGGGTTCTCCATTTATCCTTGACAAGCCCCTCTTATGAGTAAAAACCAAGCAACTATTTTTTATTTTATTTTTATTTTGGGGGCAGGCGAGTAACTTTGGGGAGCTAATTTACAAGGCTGGGCTAGCACATGTTTCATGAATGGCTATTGATGGTTGGTAAGTATTGGACACACCTCCAACCAGAGTGGATTTGGAGACCAGTGTTTTGCCTGTGTGTGGCTCGAGAAAATGAGAAACAATTTGTAGTTGGAATATAGCCACAAAAGGACACAGAAGTCTGAGTTCTTGTAAAAGGAGGATTTCAACAATATGTTGGCTGCTTGGACAGCTTCCCTGTGTTCAACTTGTAGATTTTTAAACAGACATCACAAAAGCTCCAGTCTCTAGTAGTCTCTCATCATAACAAAATGTACCCTATAAATGGCTCCCATCCCACTTCAATTTCCTACTGTTGGGGGAGGTGGGTAGCATGAAACAATATTATACTCCTTCATTTTTCCATCTTCTCTTCTCACCTTCTCTCCCACTGCTTTCCAACTTCCTCGGTGATTACACACCATCTCCTTCAGCAATGCACACTAAAAAGGCTCTCACTTAACATTATGCTTTCGAAAAATCCCTCAGCCAGTCAGAGAAATTGCTGCCATCTGATTACCGACTGACACTGAGATTGTTCTGGGGCTAAATGAGCTACAAGGCATCATTTACTCCTACTCTTTTAGACACTCCACAGATAATTATCATTAAAGACCACTGCAATCTCATTCATCTCCTGCTTACTTTATGCAATCTGGTTCTTTTAGGCTGCAATCCTATACCCACTTGCTTGCAATAAGTCCCAGTGAACTCATTGGGACTTACTTCTGAGTAGATGTGTATAGGATCATGCTACTAATGTGCTACTTAAAACATCCCAATTCTATGGAACACAAGGTGGATGACTTTCCATGAATTTTATGTCCCCTATCCCACAGCAACCCTGACTATAATTAAATATTGGCTGGCAATATTTGCAGATATCAGACCTATATTTATTTATTTATTTATTTATTTATTATATTTATACCCCGCCTTTCTTCCTGCAAGGAACCCAAGGCGGCTTACATAGTAGTCCTCCTCCTCCTCTCCATGTTATCCTCACAACAACCCTGTGAGGTAGGTTAGGCTGAGAGTCAGTGACTGGCCCAAAGTCACCCAGTGAGTTTCATGGCCGAGCGGGGACTAGAACCCGGATCTCCCGAGTCCCAGTCCAACACCTAACCACTACACCACACTGCACCAGTTTTGACATATAGCCCATTCTATCTGCTTCTGATTATTCTGACCCTGAGCTGGGACAGTTTATGTAGGCAGAGATTGAGAAAAAACTGGTCCAGGGACCAGATCCAGCCCATAGAGGATTCCCACCTGGCCTGTGGGGCCTCTCCTCCTGAGCATTCATTTTTTTGGGTAACTTTTTTTTATTTCTATAAAAAACAAAAACATATAACAATAATTAACAATTAACAAAACTAAAATGGACTTCCGATTTTTTCTACAGCAAATATAGGTACCGGTAATAGATAATTTCTCTACTCGATAATCAAAAAAGAAAAGTTCTTTTTTCTGTTGTCACAAATTTATCATCTTATTTTTTTTCTACTGTCAGTTCATCTTATTATTCCACAAAACCACAGATAAACAAATCATTGTTTTCTAACCCCTGCAAAAAGTCAATTAGAGGTTTCCACTCTGCAGTAAACGTAGATGTTGTCTTTTCTCTAATTAATGACGTAAGTTTGGCCATCTCTGCCAGCTCCACCATCTTGATCAACCATTCCTCCGTTGTAGGCAATGCTGGAACTTTCAATTTTTGTGCATATAATAGTCTTGCTGCTGTTGTCATACGTAAAAATAAAGTTCCATAGCTTCTTTCCAACTGACTATCCATTATTCCCAAGAGAAAAGCCTCTGGTTTCAATTGAATGTTAATCTTTTAAAAATTTTGAATTAGTGAATTAATTTGTATCCAATTATTTTTAGCTTTATTACATGTCCACCACATATGGTAAAAAGTTCTTTCTTGCTGTTCACATTTCCAGCATGTACCCGAGGTGCCTTTGTACATTTTTGCCAATTTCTCCGGGGACAAATACCAACGATACATCATCTTATAAAAGTTTTCTTTAATACTAGAACATAATGTAAATTTCAAACCGTTTAACTGCATATTTTCCCATTGTGTCATTAGTATATTATGTCAAAAATTTTGGGCCCATTTTATCATACATTGCTTCACTTGTTCTTCCTCAGTCTCAAATTTCAACAAGAGTTTATACATTTTTGCAATAAATTGTTAATCATTTACACATAATTCCCTTTCAAACTCTGACTTACTTTGTTCAAAATCATACATCCTTTTATCAACTTTAAATCTTTCTAAAATCTGTAAATAAGTAAACCATTCCTCCTGAGCATTCATGATGGCTGCAGAGGGAGGTTTCTTCCTTGCTCTGCAGCCAACACGTAAAAGTAGCACATGGTAGGTGCTGGTGCCTCAAACTAGCTTGGGACTCTGGCATGGGGAGCTTTAACCCTGATTGGACCTCCTCTGTCTGCAATTTGCATTAGGAAAAAACCCTCCATTCTCTCCAATGTAAGAGGATTTTTTCTAATTCAAATTGCAGATGTGGGAGGCTGAATCCAGATTAGGAGCACAGGGAACAATGATTTAAAGCCCCCTAATCACAACACCCGAGTCCCAATCCAGATTAGGCTGCCAGAAACTGCTATTTTCATTGGAATAAAAACCTCCAATTGGAGTGAATACCGTATGTGTTTTTCCCCCCTTCCTGATGCAAATTGCAGGTGTGGGCCCCCAATTCAGATCAGAACCACAATAGGGGGCAAAGGGTTAAACTCCCTTCCATTCAGAACAGAATCCTGATCCAGATGAAACCCACAGTGCCTCCTATTTGCATTGCGGGAAGAACCCCCCAGCGGATGACAAAATTGGCATTTGCTAAGGAAGGTTAATATCCAGTGTTACTCCTACATAGAGTAGACCCATTGAAATGAATGGGACTTAAGCTAGTCTTAAGTCTCATTTATTTTGATGGGTCTACTCTACATGGGACTAACACTGGATTCTACCCCATAGCAGGAGCAATATTTTAACACTCTCAGGTTATTTGCATACTATGGGTTGGACCCAGACATAGTCATACTTAGAGCAGATCCACTGAAATCCATGGGACACAAGTTAGTCATTTGCTAATTCCAAGAAAAATTTCCAGAATCCATATCACCGCAATACCTTTTTCTGTTCTCTTCCTACCAAGGAACCTGTGTGCTTTGCCTAGAGATGAGGACATTTTTTGAATAACCATGGAATTTTGTATTTGTTTGTTTCCTCTTCCCAGCAACCCTTGTTCACTGTACAATCATCCTACAAAAACCAAACAATAAATTTTTATGGAAGACACCATCTTAACAAGCAGTCATGCAAAAAGGCAAAATTGCAAAGCAAGAACCAGTTGCCTGACTCCAGGGCTCACCAATTAAATTTCACACAATTTAATTTAACTTTGGAAGGGTGATCTATTCTACTTGATTCCCCCCCCCAAAAAAACATAGAACATGAGAAACAAGCCTAATATATCACTGAAGTACAAGCAAGAGTAGCATCTAAATCATTTACAGCATCATCCAAACTTAACTAAGAGGTGATTGAAAACTGCAGGTCTGTAGATGCACAACCTTCGTTGATGGTCCAAGACATATCACAATAACCCTGCATTTTCCATGGCCTCCTTCCCCCACCCTTCCCTTCAGGTTACTTACAGATCACTGACATGTGCTGAGTTCTGTGTCTTACATATTAAACCATTTAGTTACCACTTTCACATCTGCTAATATGCCTATTATAGTATTATATTTTTAAAAAAGAAAAAGAAATCAAAAGCACATGGGGAAAGGGAAAAGGAAATGGGAGACCCTAAGATCATCACAGTGGTCTTATTTTCCAGGAACCCCTGGCACAGGAAGTGAGGTGGGTGGCTACTAAGAAGAGGGCCTTTTCTGTTGTGGCACCCTGGTTGTGGAATGAGCTTCTCACATAGTCTCCAATTGCCCCCAAAATGCCGAGACCATCACCAAAAGCCTTAAGCCATCATGGCTTCTGACTTTGTCATGCAGAATCCCAAATTCCCCTGCCTCCCACAACTGCAAGCTACTTAAAGGGGCCATGGGCAAAATTGCAGCTAAGCTTGCAGTTTTAGCTTAGCTGCAATTTTGCCCATGGTCCCTTTAAGATAGCTCTGCTTAGGCTCGAACAGCCGCAGTAAGCAGGGAGGGAACAGACGCTGCTAAGCTGGGAGGGTCCGGCAAGGATGTGTGTGTGTGTGTATGCACACGCACGCACGCACGCACGTGCACGCGCTCACTCTACCTGCTGCCTCTGCTGCATGTTGCTGTGGGAAAGGGATTAGCTGGGTGAAAGCCTGGACCTACAGAGAGGTGAATGAGAGAATTTATCACATGATTCCTATCTTTATATTGCCAAAGATTTTATTTCCTAAATGAGCTGACTCTTTGCTTCTAACAGGTGAGTTTACAATGTCAGAAGGAAATCATGGCCTTGATCCAGTCCTGATGATGGCTCATATTAAATTCATATTTTACTTTAAATTAGATTTTTATTTTTATTTTTAAATACACTTATCAGTTTGGATCCAGGATCTCCCTTCTGCAAGAGGAAGGGGCCTTTGGTGAGAGGAAGGGATCAGCTTGTGAAAGGTTTTTCCACCCAATATTTAGAGATCCCCTTAATCTGGATCCAACTCCATAACTGATTTTTAAATATGATTTATTGATTTATTTGAAATAATTGAATTTTATGCACCCCAGTGCTCAACATTTTCAAACCCATTTCCTCCTAACTGTTCACCTGATAGAAGAGTTTGTTGTGTTCTGGATCCCTTTTCATTACAGATGCCAATTATGAAGTTTCCATCCTGGAACTTCTGACAAATTGGAGATAAGCACCAAACATATTAATTATGCAAAGAGATTTCATACTGTAGGGAGATAAGAGATGTGGCCATTCAGAGATGTTTCCTGAGGGCTGGTAACAGATTTTTAAAAGGATTCGGGATTAAATATTAGAATTTGTGGTTCTTTTTTAGGATTGCAGTTTTTGTATCCTGATCTGAAATGAATTCAGTGAGATAGTTTTCAGTTAGCTTTCAGACATTAAAATTAGGTTTGTAAGATGATTATAGAATATTTAGTTGAGTAATCATCTACCTTTTAATTAATTAATGAAAACCAAAAGCTTGATAGTGGTGCCTTTTCGGAGTATAAGAACTTACAGTTGAATAACAAATGCTATCACTCATTGTTAGAAAGAAAGGCCATCTGTAATATTTTCTTTTTCATTCTCTATGAAAGCACACCTCAGGTCCAAGTAAACAAATCTGGCTTTAATTTGCAGCCCCCACCAATTAAAATTTGTCCTTAAAATTGCCCCCAATTAAGCTTTAGGAAATTAATCTATGAATTAAAACAATTGAAGCTTGCTGGTAATCATAATTAAAATGTCGCATCATGCAGCACAGGTCAATATTTTATATATAATGGGTCAGAGCCAAAGGTTTTGTTCTGTGAATGGAAGGAGAGTTTTACTTATGGAAGGGGTTCTTCTGTGAGCGGAAGGGATACTTTCATAAGTGGAATTTTCTTTCTGTTACTGGAAACTCCTTTTGTTCGTGGAATGAAAACCTTGGATCCAACTCAATGAATAGATCATTATTTTCTTGGCTGGGATTGTGCTCTTTTCATTTTCACCAGATAGTCACAATCCCTAAATCACTTTTCAATAAGAATGGAAAACATTATGACCAAGGGAATGGAATTATTTGTCTGTCTGTTTGTTTGTTTATATAAAGAGTTATATTGCCCCCTTTTCTGATATGTATGTATTACTCAAAGTGGCTTACAGAAATTAAAATTTAAAAACAAGTAAAACATAATTTGAGAACCAGTGTGGTGTAGTGGTCAGAGTGTTGGACTGGGACTTGGGAGATCTGGGTTCAAGTCCCCACTCAGCCATGAAGCTCACTGGGTGACTTTGGGCCAGTCATTGACTCTCAGCATAACCTACCTCACAGGGTTGTTGTGAGGATAAAATGGAGAGGAGGACCATGTGATCTACCTTGGGCTCCCTGCAGGAAAATAAAAGGAAGGATATAAATAATAATCAGAGACAGGCAAGGTAGATAAAAACACATTCTTCCGATAAAACACAGTCAACCTAGCAAGGCAAAGGCCTGCTGGACTAAAACTGTCTTCACCAACTGGTGGAAGACAAGGAGAGCCAGGGTCACCAGGCATCATTGGGCAATGTGTTCCACAGTATTGGTACAGTCACCTAGAAGGCCTTATTCCCACCCCACCCCCCGCCAATCCTGCTTCCATGATAGATGAGACACAGAGAAGGGCCTCTCCACTTGATTTTAATGAGTGGGCAGGTCGATATGAAAGCAGCTGGCTGGTTGTGTGAATTGATCATGGCTATGAAGCACCTCTCTCTTTGAGCAAATCTCTACTGATTACTAATAGAGCTGAGGAACAAGCAAGCTTCATACTGATAGTGATGTTTGACCTTTGTTAGAATAAAAGTTGCAACAATGCCATTCCCATCTGTATTCTATATTGACCAAAGAACTCAGTATTTGATGCTGCAACCTGGAAATTATCCCATGTTATGTCCTGGAATTCCTGGAACCACCTGAAAACTGGTGGCTCATTGAACTTGAAATCTTTTTGTGAGAAATTTGATCTATTGAGCTACTGGAAGACACCAATTTTTTTTTTATCATAGGACTCATACATATGTGGTTGCCATCACCTAACACAGGAGTGGGCAACTTCTGGCCCTTCAGGTGTTGTTGGATCTCAACTCCCATCATCCCTCCCCACTGGCTATGCTGGCTACGGCCGACGGGAGTTGCAGTCCAACAACATCTGGAGGGCCACAAGTTGCCAACCCCCTGACCTAACATGTGAGAAGCCATGGTTTGTTGTTGAGTTAACCACTGGGTTGTTTAGCCCTTGTTTAACCCCTAAACAACCCAGTGGTCCAGGTTTGGACGTCATGCTCCAAAACCTAAGAAGGAGCCCATCATGGGTTGTGGAGTAAAAGCAGAAGAAGCATGCACACTGCTGCAGGAAGCACTTTCACTCATGCATGATGTTGTCTTTAAATCGATGGGTGGTCGTTATGTGTGAACAGCTCCAATTACTCTTGTCAGTTGAGAAGACTACAACAACCCTTTCAGTTCAACCAGAAGCTGGCAAATACTCTTCAGGCCCTTGTCATCTTGAAACGAGTACTGTAGTGTGCTCTATGATAGTCAAACTGCCCCTGAAAATTGGCATGAAATTCCAGCTGATAGAGAATGAAGTGGCTGCTTCAGTTTTTAAAACTCTTCCTGATTCATTGGGGGAACTTTTGTAGTTGATTAAACTTTTTGTAATAGATCAAGACCCATTTTGCACGATCACCGCAGCTTAAACCATTTGCCACCAAATAACTCAACAACAGGCCATGGGTTATTTGAGAGTTGTTTCCCTCTCAGACAAGACATGTTGCCTGGGTTCGGATGACACAACAAGCCGTGCCTGGGCAGGTAATTAGGGAAATGGCACCCAGCATGTGCCACGGCTTAAACATGCCACCATGGTGTGCTTAAGCCACGGTGATCGTGTGAACTGGGCCTAACTGTATAACCCTAATTGATGTGATGATCTCAGTTTCACATCAGGATTGGGCTGGATCCAGTTTACACTCCCATTTAAACCAACAAAACACAGCAGGATGAACTTTGGAATAACTTCATAATGAGCAAATAGAAAGAAACAGTTAAATATTTACAGACAAAAGGCAAACAAAACAACTCATTCATACAATTAGCATATAGGCACACGCACACTATAAGAACATTCGCAGAGAAGGAAAAGGTAAATGTTACCTCTGAGGGGGGGAAATGAATCCGAAAGAGAGGATTCCACAAGGCGACTGTAATCCACACAGACCTCAGTCAGCTTCACCAACTGGCAATTACCAACTGCCACTCCAAAGCTCCATGCTCACGCCCACCCCCAGGAAGGCCTTACAAGAATCATAGCATAGCAGAGTTGGAAGGGACCTATAAGGTAATTGAGTCCGACCCCCTGCTCAATGCAGGAGAACAGATGTGTTTACAATACATGTTTCAATATCAAATTTATTATTTTTATAAAAACTTTACAAACTGTTCAATAATTATGCTGTAATATAGAGTATAAATCATGTGTAATTATACCCAATGGTAATCACCCTCTTATACTTCAGGGGTTTAGCATCCACCAAATTTTACTGTATTGTGCTTTATAGAGTTAATGAAAACCTTCCTCTGTTTTTTCTTACTCTTTTTGGAGTAGCTGAAGCCTTTACTCTGGTTCCTTCGAGATGGCCTTCAAGTGAGCCTTCCTCTCTGTTTTTTCTTCCTGAGTGGCTTTAAGCATTATTTCTCCCTTGGAATGGTTTCCAGAATCCTGATATTCACCGTATCCTCATTGATTTTTCCTCCCAACCAGAAACCGGTTTGGAATTCTTGTTTCGTGCATATTTGCCTTTATCAAGGGTTTCAAGGATAGTCACGGACTGTATCAGTTTCATTACATTCTATAATACAAAAACATTTTTTGATTGGGTAACCTCCCTTGTGGACTGTGGGAATGCTGTGGACATCATATATCTGGACTTCAGCAAAGCTTTTGACAAAGTGCCTCATGATATCCTGATTAGCAAGCTAGCTAAGAGTGGGCTAGATGGAACAACTATCAGGTGGATCCACAATTGGCTACAGAATCGGACTCAAAGAGTGCTTATCAATGGTTCCTTCTCAAACTGGGGAGAGGTAACGAGCGGGGTACCACAGGGCTCGGTCCTGGGCCCGGTGCTCTTCAACATTTTTATTAATTACTTGGATGAGGAGGTTCAGGGAATGCTTATCAAATTTGCAGATGACACAAAGTTGGGTGGAACAGCTAATACTCTGGAAGACAGAAACAAAATTCAAAGAGATCTCGATAGGCTGGAGCGCTGGGCCAAAAACAACAGAATGAAATTTAATAGGGATAAATGCCAAGTGCTGCACCTAGGGAAAGGAAACCAAATGCAGAGTTACAGAATGGGGGACACTTGGCTCAACAATACTACAAGTGAGAAGGATCTTGGAATTGTGGTAGACCACAAACTGAATATGAGCCAGCAATGCAATGTGGCTGCAAAGAAGGCAAATGCTATTTTGGGCTGCATTAATAGAAGTATAGCTTCCAAATCGCGGGAAGTGATAATTCCCCTTTACTCGGCACTGGTTAGGCCTCATCTTGAATACTGTGTCCAGTTCTGGGCACCACACTTTAAGAAGGACGTAGACAAACTGGAGAGGGTTCAGAGGAGGGCAACAAGGATGATAAAGGGACTGGAAACAAGGCCCTATGAGGAGAGACTGAAAGAACTGGGCATGTTTAGCCTTCAGAAGAGGAGACTGAGGGGAGACATGATCGCACTCTTCCAGTACTTGAAGGGTTGTCACACAGAGGAGGGCCAGGATCTCTTCTCGATCATCCCAGTTTGCAGGACACGGAATAATGGGCTCAAGTTACAGGAACCTAGATTCAGGACCGGTGAAAGGCAGTTTTGTGCCCTAGGCAAGATCAGATATTTAGCGCCCCCCCTTCCCACTTGAGAGCGCTGTATTTTTTTTCAAGGTGTTTCTAGCGCCACTTTTAGCCCTGCACCCTAGGCAGCTGCCTAGTTGGCCTAATGGTAGCACCGGCCCTGCCTAGATTCCACCTAAACATCAGAAAAAAATTCCTGATTGTCAGAGCAATAAGACAATGGAACCAACTACCTAGGGAGGTGGTGGGCTCTCTCAATCTGGAGGCATTCAAGGTGCAGCTGGACAGCCATCTGTCAGGGATGCTTTGACCTGGATTCCTGCATTGAGCAGGGGGTTGGACTCGATGGCCTTGTAGGCCCCTTCCAACTCTACTTTTCTATGATTCTATGATTCTATGATTGCAAAAAAAGAACTTGACATTTGATAGAACAATGAGATACAACATACTAAAAGTTGCAATGTCCAGCTTGATGCAAAATGGTGTTTTTTTCATCCCCAGTTGTTGTTGGAAATGGTTGAATAGTAGTAGTCACTTGACAACATAATCCTTCTGCTTCTCTGAGATCAAATGAGCCCCCTTTTAACTTTTCAAACATTTTATAGGATCATTTGTGCCTCTTTATTGTCAGCACAAGAGTAAAAAAAAAACCCTCTCTAATACTAATTTATTTTTAAAAATTAATGTATGCATTATAAAGAAACAAGCCACAGCAAACCACAGCATTGTTTACTCAGAAGAAAGATCAAGCCATTTATCTCCCAACTCCAATGTGTTTTCTCAGAAGTAAGCCAAAGAATGTTTACTTAGTGGTAAAGAAAAGCAAGACACAAAAAACACATTTCAGGTTTCTGCGTTCTTACTAACAAGTACTGCATGGTACAAGCATCAGGCTTAAGCAGTAAGGAAGCAAAGCAAAGCATTTTGCCTCATACAAGTTGAAGTCGTTTCATACAGTGCATGCCTACTCAGAAGTAAGCAAAAGCATCAGGTTGGAGCAGCAGAAGCAGAGCTTTTAAAGAACACTTCCTTCATGGTTTGCCAAGCTTTTATTTCCCACACAAGCAACAGAAACAATGGAAGGAGATGACCAGCATTGTTTGCTGGACTATGGGTGGACTCTGAAGATGTATGATGTAAAGTCTGAATAACTGGGAAAACAAATAGAGTGGAATGGATGTTAGAAGCAGAAGATGATGATGATGATGATGATGATGATGATGATGATGATGATGATGATGATGATGATGATACACAGTCATGTCACTCCTCTTACAAGTTGAAACAGCACAAGGGAGAAAATAAAAAAAATAAATTTTATTTACTTACTGGCAAAAGTCTTGTTAATGATGCTCAGCAGTTTTAAAATACAATGCAGCTGATGAAAACAAAATACAGCAAATCCTCTCTGCTCCCAGAGAAATAAAATCCTGGGGCATTTTTAAATATTCATATTTGCAACAGAACAATATCAACAACAAGCAAACAAAAATGCAGCATTTTAAAATGGGGGATTCCCCATTTAACAGAGAAAGGGGATTCCCCCACCTTAATCACTATCACTGAACACTAGGAAGTAAAGCAAAGTGGCTGCCGGGCATTTGTTGTTTACTTAACAAAGAAGTCTGCTAAATGAGCAGGCACAGGAGGAGAGATCACTAAATGCTGATCACTGAAGCCTGTGGAGCAGTGGTCCCCAACCTTTTTCGAGTCGCGACCCCCTTTTGTAATGGCAAAGTAACCGGGGACCCCTCACCACATTTGCATAAATTTGCATTTTGGTGGGGTAAAGAAAACACATGAAAAATAGATTTTTCAGAATATAATTTAATTTAACCTAATATTCATTAAAGGTGGTAAAGCCAAATTTAAGGTAATCTTCTGAGTTTTTTCTCTATGGGTACAGATTTCCGAAAATATAAATAAAAAATCTTTTTTGAGGAAAAACAATTTCTTTTTGTATTTCTATTGTTGTACTTGCTCACCTGCCCTTCCTCTCTTTGGACTCTGGATGTTAGTGGAAATAGGGCCCAACAGGGAGCAGGCAAGTGAGCGGATTTATTTGACTAGCAGCCAGCTTTGTATCAGAAAGGAGAAGACATGTTTATTTGTTTATTTATTTATTTTATTTGTTATATTTATACCCCATCTTTTTTCCTGCAAGGAACCCAAGGGGGCTTACATAATCCTCCTCCTCCTCTCCACTTTATCCTCACAACAACCCTGTGAGGTAGGTTAGGCTGAGAGTAAATGACTGGCTCAAAGTAACCCAGTGAGTTTCATGGCCAAGTGGGGACTAGAACCCGGATATCCCAAGTCCCAGTCCAACACTCTCACAATTATGCCACACTGGCTCTCTGTTCTGCTGGAGACAGCTAAAAATAGTTCTGCAATAGCCACAGAAGCAAGTGAAATGAAATTCATTCACACAGTCTCTCTCACTCTCTCTCTCTCTCACACACACACTTCATTTTCACTCAGAAGAAGCCATAGTTCAGTGAAACTCTTCCCAATGAGTGTGTCAAAAAATACCATAACGTGAGCTCTCCAAGTGGTGTTAAGTACCTTCTCCCAACAGAATTATAGCCAGCAGCACGCCTCACTGCTTTGCATTGGGGCTGCCAAAATCTCGAAGGGCTAAGGAGGAAGTAAGCACACTTGCCTTTGTGCAAATAATCAAGTCGCCCAGGTCGTCCTCGTGCTGCCGCTCCCCCTCCCCCAGCCGGCTGCGTCTGAGAAGGAAGGGCTGGGTGGAATGCCCCCCACCCTCCCCTCACCCCTGGACGCTGCCGCAACCACCTCCCCTTTCCAGCCCAACAACAGCTCAATCTGCCCCCTCCTCCAACTCGTTCTTACAGAGATCTTCAACAGCAGCAGCAGCAGCAGAAGGAGGAAGAAGCGCATGTTGGCGGCAACTGCAGGCAGTGTCGTCTCCTCTCTCTCTCTCTCTCACACACACACACACACCAGCATGAGGAGGAGGCGGCGAGATGTTGGCGGCAACTGCAGGCAGCGACTCACTCACTCACTCACTCCAGCACAAGGAGGAGAAGCACGAGGCGAAGGAGGTGCTTGGCGGCAACTGCAGGCAGCGGCTCCTTCTCAAGGCTCACGTGCCTGTTACCCATAAAGCACCAGTGTAGGCGCGCGCGCGCGCTCTCCTTCTCCAGCAATTGGATTGCAAGCGCCTGGTGCTGTAGGAAAATACCTCCCCCTCCCTCCTTCCAGTATAGCTGGCGACCCCCCAGAAAGCATGTCGCGACCCCCTTCGGGGTCCCGACCCCCAGGTTGGAGAACGTTGCTGTGGAGAGACCAGGGGCTTCGAGTCTACATGAGGCTTGTTGTAACCCACCACTTTACTGAGGCTTTTGCTTCTGGATTCTGTGTGGGATTAAGACCGGCTCGTGCTCCCCCTCCCCCCCCCGGGTTTATCTTTGGCCGGATCCACACCTAAGGTTTATTGCAGAACTGTATCGGTGCTGCTACTAGTTGCGAAGCACATGACACGTGACGTGACGTTCCAGCAGGCCTTTGGCAATAGCCTGGACCTATAAGAATGTGATGGATTCCACTGTTTAAATTGTTACTGTTTTAACTTTGATATTTATATATAATTTTAATATTATAGCTAATTATATTTTTAACTTTTGTATAATCCTATTTATATATTTTAATTGTACAAGTTTTAATGTTGTAATGCCGCCTTGAGTCCCAGTATTGGGGGAAAGGCAGGATATGGATATACAGTAAAACCTTGGATTGCAAGTAACTTGGTCTGCAAGTGTTTTGCAAGACAAGCAAATTTTTAAAATAAATTTTAACTTGATAACCAAGCGACGTCTTGCAATACAAGTACTGTAGTACGGTCAAGAAAAATGAAGACTTTACACTATCATTCTTTATTGCAGCTTAAATTAAAAACATGTGTACAAATTTCTTATGGGGAATTTCGCTTTGATATACAAGTGCTTTGGATTACAAGCACATTTCCGGAACGAATTATGCTCTCAATCCAAGGTATTACTGTATAGATAGATAGATATGAGTTTGGAAGCCTTTTAAGAGGCCAATTTCAAACATGCATAGCCAAATTCTTGTATGTTCTTGTATTGGCCACTGCAAGAATTTGAATTGGGGCCTTGAACTTTAATTTTAGTAGCTTAAAGTATGCTTAATTCACATCATAGCTTAAATTAAAAACCCATCCACTTAGCAAAAACAACCCTGTTATATAAATAGGTTACATAACCTGAGCACTGAATCATGAGTTCTCAGGCAACCCACTGACAAATGAATTGCAAATTTGAAATGATGCAAAAGGTTACAGGAAGCAAATTTCAGATCCTGAGAGAAGCTGTCCAATTTGAGAAGTTCATGGTAGAAATCTAATTCAGCTACAGCTTGTGCCCTGCATCACATCATTGCCACCACAAAACTGTAGTTCTGTAATGGGGTTGGAGATCTGTAACAATTAAATTTCAGTATCTTCACAAAACTATTATAATTTCCAGGATTTCAGGAGGCTGGAGTGGGTGTCAGGAGCTGCTGACCACTGCCCCATGTGGTGAGCTGCATCATTACAGCTTCTCAGTGAAGCACCTTCAGGACTGACTTTGCCTAGGCTCACCAATGAGTTACCCCTGGGTAGGAAGGAGTTAAATAGAGCATCCCATCTCCGTGGAACTTTGCTTGAGCAATAGAGCTCTGGCATCTCTTGTGTTTCCGAGCTTGCTCTTTCCTGACTCTTGGCGTGTTCTCCAGGCCTGCCTTTTAGTTTGCCCTCTGCTCTTCAGCTCTTCACTCGCTCCAGACTGCTGCCATGGCCCAGCTATGACTGTGGGGTACACAGGTGTATATACATGTTCATCCCGTTAAACCAGGATCAACAGATATACCGTATATGAGTTTAAATTTGTCTGTAATATAAAAACTGTGACTCCATGAATCCTCAGCTCTGAATTCTCACAATTCTTCAGAGGCAGCTATAAGAGTTAAACTGGTCTCAAACTAGTTGAAAGTTGTAGTGTGGTGATGCTGGATGTCCCCTTGGGATCCCTTCCAACTCTGTGTTGTTGTGATTGTAACAAGGAGAAACACTTAAGAGATCAAAACCAGTTTGGCCAGATCTAACCTGGAATATCCCCTGTATTAAGGAGGGTCACTGATTGTTCTCAGCAGATACCCCTTTGATGAAGAGATTAGCTGACTGCTATTACTAGATGGCCCATAATGACTAGGAAATTGTCAGAGACTGTTGTGGAAGGGGAGAGCCATTTTGGAGAACTGAGCATGTCTCCCCGCCCCCTTGGCTGAGGATGAAGCCATCAAGCAGAAATGGCAGTGGGGTGGGTGTGTTTAGAGCAGGGCCCTCCAACCTTGGGTCCCCAGATGTTGCTGGACTACAGCTCCCAGAATCCCTTGACATTAGCCATGCTGACTGGGTATGCTGGGAGCTGTAGGCCAGCAACATCTGGGGACCCAAGGTTGGAGAGCCCTGGTTTAGAGTCAGAGAGAAAAGGAGCAGACTCAGTCAGCAGAACTAAGCTCGAGCATCACCAGGTGCAGGCTGTTCCCATGGAAGATCTGACGTGGGCGCAGTGAACTTTGGAGTGTCTCTTGTGAGCCTCCCCCTATGCACAGCCTGCATACTTATAAATAGACCCTGCCTATTGTGACCCTTTGGCTCCGCCTACCATTAGCTGCCCTGTCCTCCTACCCCACTAGCCCCAATGGGCACCAGCCACTGCTGAAAACTTCATTAAGCAAATGAAATGGGGGTGAGACTTGAATAGTCTTGCACAAGAAAACAGCCGTAGAGAGTTATTTCATAGATTTCATAGATCATAGAGTTGGAAGGAGCCTACAAGGCTATCGAGTCCAACCCCCTGCTCAATGCAGGAAACTAGAGGAGGGGTCTCCCATCCAAGTAATAACCAGGCTTGACCCTGCTTAGCTTTCCACGCTCAGACAAGCTGAGACAGCGTAAACCAGAGTTGTTAGAGGCTTAGAGCAATCTAAGGATTGAACTAGAGATGGGGAGATGCTGAGGAAAGCATCATTCAATCTTTCAACAGAGCCAGACTCAGGATTAACATGAATACGCTTGGATCTGTTAGTGCTGGCTCCAAGTTTGGTGGTGCGGAGATGGGAATCCTTAACATATGAAGAGTGGGCAGCACAACTATGTTCCCCTTCTTACACAGATCCAGCATCAACTAAAACTGGGGTCTCCAAGAAGTGTGACTCACTGAGTTTGGATCCAACCCATAATATTTATTTTTCAATGTGGCATTTTGTGTTTCCCACATCTCCCCCCCCCCCATTTTTGGGGCATAACAGAGGAAGCATCAGGAGGATTTTTAATGAAAGATCCATGACAATTAAGGGGTATGTTTAAAACTGCATCTGGTTTTAATAGATGAGGCTGCCAATATAATTGTAGGATGGAAAAGGTTGCTATTTTTAATCCTTCCATTCTAACCAAAGAAATCTCTTTACAACAGAAAGCAGTGTGTGTGTGAAAGAGGAATTGATCCTGGCTTTATTAACAATATAAAGCACTCTATACTGTTTCTTTGCTTCCTAAAGCTGGTCCCAGCCTCATAAACCGGCAGTTAAAACATGATTTGCAATTCAGTAGCCTCTGAATGACAGGATTAAACTTTTTTTTTTTTTACTCTCTAGGCTTGTTAGGAGAGCAAACAAAGCTCTGAGTTGCCTGATTAGAAAGTGGGGTGCAGGTGGAGTGGAAGACTCGTTTTAATAATGAGGTTCTATTTTGTGTTAAAGTCAGCCAATGTGATCTGTCCGAATTTCAAGACAAAACACAACATGAAACAAAAAGGAACCATGTGCACTTTGGGGGTCATGCACTTTGAAGAAATCGCACATGATGCCATCATTTTCAAGACGGACTTTGCAGTGGCAAGTGGTGTGCATAACAATCATGTTAACTCGGAAAAGCACCTCTCAGGTCATGACACAACCTGGTCTAAACTAACAGCAGACAAGGTGGTAAAATTGGTCCTTGTGATAAATAAGTTAGGAATAAGTCATCTTTTGTTAGAGCCCATTATGAGATGTATCTTATCCATGGCCCCATTAGCTCAACGACAAGCGGGGTGGAGTTACAAATCAGGACAGGGCCGACCAGCCGTACAGTGGAGCAGGCTGAAGTCAGCTGCTTCAGGCAGAAGGTGTGTGTGTGTGGGGGGGGATAGATGAAGGCAAGAACTGGAGTCTGAGTAATAGTGCTGCAAGACATTTTACAGCAGGGCTCTCCAACCTTGGGTCCCCAGATGTTGCTGGCCTACAGCTCCCGGCATACCCAGCCAGCATGGCTAATGGCAAGGGATTCTGGGAGCTGTAGGCCAACAACATCTGGGGACCCAAGGTTGGAGGGCCCTGTTTTACAGTGTTGGGCCTCCATGTGGGGGGATAGCACCACTTCAGGCAAAAAAAATGTCCTGGGCCAGCACCGACGAAGGCAGCCTTCCCCAAGACCTTTGTGTTGGCATAATAAAGATATTGTCCTAATATGGATGTTGGCATTTTTCTTATGCATAACACCCCTACCTTTGCTTTTTGTGTGACTTGAGAATATTGAATTTAGCCATTCAGCAGTGGAATCCTACACTGGAAGAAGATGATTTTATATCACCTGAAGCTGGGATCTGGTTCTCTGATGGTTCATCCACTCCAGCTACTAGGTGAAGCTTATATTTGGCTTCTACTGTCTGTTTTTGTTTTTGTTTTTTAACCTAGTACACCATCTAAAATCAGCCTTCCCCAACCTGGCACCCTCCAGATGTTTTGGATGACAACTCCCAGCATTCCTGACTATTGGCCATGCTGGCTGGGGCTCATGGGAGTTGTAGTCCAACATATTTGGAGGGTACCAGGCTGGCTTAAGGAATTCAGTTGAGTCCCAAACTCATGGCGTAAATATCAGTTGCACTGTAATCCCAAAAACCTGCATTCAGTCAGTCAGCAAATTACTTTGCACACTCATTTTTCACCTAATTAAGGGACATGTCTCTGAAGAACACAGAGAAGGCTCGCGTCATCTGTTATAATTGTGGAGTGATTTTGTTCCAAATAGGGAGACAAGGGCTATCCTTCAAAAGCCCTAGCAGAGCAATACCATTCCTAAACTCATTTCCTCAGTGCAGATGTGTTGTTTGTTTTGCCACCTCCTTTTTACCTTTCCTGCTACCCAGCATCTTCCCATGACTCTCATCTGGTGCAACAAGTATCCATGCCAACAGGATGAATGTCAAAATTATGTTTAATATTGTATTTTTAAGCTTTTGTAAACCGCCCAGAGAACTTTGGCTATTGGGCAGTATAGAAATGTAATCAATGTAATAAATTAATAAAATAAATGAAAATGGCCAGGCCAGCTCTCTCCTAAATCTAACCCCAAGCCCCCATTGAAGCAGACCAATCTCTAAACCAGCTAAACCAGTGTACATGGATCTAAGTTTCAGTTTGGTTCCATGGTCATTAGTAATACTAAAATGTGTTGGTCACAAAGACTATACCTAAGGCTGTAAGTGAGCTTCGGGGATCTCCCCCAAATGTCATCACTTGAGTCAACAGAGTGGCAGACCATGTCATGTGCATACTTGGAGAATAAACAATTCCTAAGACTTTGGGGCTTCCATCCCTGAAGAGGTCTCCTAGCTCAAACCTCAAATATTACAGGAGGGTTCCTGAAAGCACAACTGTTTAGAGAATTCTTCACACAATTATTTTATTTATTTATTTATTACATTTATACCCCGCCTTTTTTCCTACAAGGAACTCAAGGCGGCTTACATAATCCTCCTCCTCTCCATTTTATCCTCACAACAACCCTGTGAGGTAGGTTAGGCTGAGAGTCAGTGACTGGCCCAAAGTCACTCAGTGAGTTTCATGACCAAGCAGGGAATAGAACCCGGATCTCCCAGGTCCCAGTCCAACACTCTCACCACTATGCCACACTGGCATACAATTAACTTATGGAATCCTGCACTGGAAGACATAGTGGCGGCCATTAGCTTGGATGGCTATAAAAAGGTTAGAGCAGCCTTCCTGAACCTAGAGCCCTCAAGATGTGTTGCACTACAACTCCCACAACTCCCAGCCATCATGCCAATGGTTAGAGGATGGGCCTATCTGTGGCTATTGTAACATTCCACTTTGAAGACATGGCATAGGAATTAAAAATATTCCTCTGTCCTTTGGCTTTTGTGTGATACATCCAACAAAGGTGTTCACAACACTAAGATGCCCAATATCATTTTTATCTACTCATGGCACTCTCATCACCCAGTGCTACTATGAAGGGTATTCAGCTCTGCTGTCCCAGTCACAATTCTACAGCAGCAGAAGGAAGGAAGTTCAAGACCTCCAAGGCATTGATCTTAGAGGATTCAATAGAGTAATTTTCCAACCACTAAATAATTCATCAAACTGAAATAAAGTTGGCTTTTAGATTAACTTCAAATTGACTTTCTTTCTTTCCTTTTTTTTTTACATAGCTTGTTTTGCAAATAAATCTCCAGTCTTGCTCAGGTCAATTATTGTTTTGCATGTTCTGCTTTCAGCCTTAGTAGGGTTCTGCGGCTGTAAGACTTTTGCTTGATGTTCAATCAGTCTTAGACTGAGTTCAGAGCCTAATATAAAAATTGAGGCCTCTCCTCCCAAAGCTCAGGTAGTGATGAGCACATGAGGACTCCACCTCCACTCCCTTTCAACCAAGGATCTTGCCTGATGCCCTAGTACAGGGATGCAGAATATCCATGGGCCAGATTAAGGCTGCAGACAGGAGGTTCTGCATCTGGCCGCCAGTGCCCACCCCTTCCCTTCGGCAACCCATGTGACTATCCCCCCCCCCAACATTGCCTAATAGGCCAGCCCTGCTGAGTAGCATCACACCAGTTCTAAATGCTTTTTGCCTTCTCTGCCATCTTCCCTCCCTCCTCATCCCTCCTTCTCCCCTTCCATCCCCAGCTGACAGCCTCATGCACCTTCTGCATCCAGTCAGCAGATGCAACCTCTGATCAAGCAAGTGAATCTAAGTATGGAAGCTCTTTCAGCATATCTCCTTTGCAGGGTCATGGCAGCAAGGTGGAACAGAAGTATCCTTCTGGAAAGTTTATCTGGATTGGGCTTGGAAGGCATGGTTTTAAAGTGGTTCTGTTTCTTCCTGGAAGAACGGTCCCAGAAGGCAGTGCTGGGGGACTTTTGTTCCACCCATGGCCGTTAGCCTGCGGGGAGTCCCAAGGTTCCATTCTGTCCCACATGATTTTTAACATCTACATGAAACCACTGGGGGAAGTCATCAGGAGGTTTGGGCTGAAGTGTATGCAGATGGTACTCAGCTCTACCTCTCTCGTTTCCATCTCACATCCCAGGGAGGCTGTTGAACTTGTGAACCAGAGTCTGGAGCTATTTTGGGGTGGATGAGCTGAAACTTAATAAACAAACAAGCTGAAACTTAATCCGGACAAGGCGGAGGTACTGTGGGATGGGAAACTAACTACTCTGGATGGAAGTTTACAACTGGTCTTAGATGGGATTGTACTCCCCCTAAACGACCAAGTGTACTGGATGTCCTCCTGGAATCTGCACTAACTGGGGAAGCCCAGGTTGCTGTGGTGTCCAGGAGTGTATTTTACCAGCTTAGACTGGTACGCCAGCTGTGGCCCTATCTGGAGAGGACAGACCTTACCTCGGTTATCCATGTGCTAGTGATGGCCAGGCTGGACTACTGTAAAGCACTACATGTGGGGCTGCATATGAAGACAGTTCAGAGACTTCAGCTGTTGCAGAATGTGGCCACCCAAGTGTTGGTGGGGGTGGATTGATTTGATCACATAATGCCTATACTGAGCCAACTGCAGTGGCTACCAGTGTGTTTCTGAACACAATTTGAAGTGCTGGTCTTGACCTGTAAAGCCTTAAACAGCTTGGGACCAAATTGCTTGAAGGACCACCTTCACCCATATCAGCCTGCCTGCACTTTAAGCTCAGCAACAGAGGCCCTTCTCAGTTCTCCACCTGTGAGCATGGTTAGGTGGTTGACCACACATGAGAGGGCCTTCTCTGCAGTGGTCCCACACCTCTGAAATAAGTTGCCATTGGGGGTCTGCCATGCTCCATCACTGCACGCTTTTAGGAAGGCCTTGAAAAAACATATCATTATACTCTGGCCTTCTGATATGATGGCTGCTGTTGCTTTTTTATTGCTGGTTTGGTTGTTTGTTTTTATTGCTGTTTTTATTGTGTTCCTACTTTTTATTATGTTTTTATTGCTTTTAATATTGTATCGGTTTTACGCGTTTTATTGTTGTCTGTCAGCTTGGAAGGGCTTCTGCCCTGAAAGGTGGCCGAGAAATATTGAAAATAAATAAATAAAATAGAAATCCCTCAAGGAGGCGTTGACCACCAGGTATCCAGCCCAGCTATGGCAGATTTCACAAGGCAGGATGGACAAGGATCTAAGGAGCAAGTAGTAGGCCTCAGTCCTCCACGCAGTCTGCCAAATCCTCAGGTTGCATAAGCCAAAAGGTATCCATAACATGACTAGATGGTGCACTAACCCGGTCCAATTCAGGATCTGTCTGACCACCTAAAAAATCTCCGATGGATGACACTGAGCAGATGCAATGGTGGCGGAGAAGTAAAATTCCTTTGTTGGTATCACTGCCGCAGAATAAGATTGCAAATGGATTCTTACCTGTGTTTGTATTCATTATGAGTCTTCTACCATTTGCGCTCTAATCATCGACACAGTGGTTTCATCGCCCTCAGTTCTTCTGAATACCAAGGAGCTGACATGGTTCTATGACTGGGTCGAAGACATTCAGGAGGTCTGAATTGCACCCTATAGTTAATATTTTGCAAGTAAATTGGTCAGTTTTCCTAACTTCTTCTATTTTAGTTTAATGAAAGGGCCAGAGGTATCATACTGGCAGAATTATTTACACCGTTTGTATCTTGCCTTAAAATGTCAAATAAGGGAAACATTTCCCCTCATTTATGAGTTAGCACAACAAAGACCACAAAAGATTTGAC
Source organism: Shinisaurus crocodilurus (assembly GCA_021292165.1). NCBI lineage: Eukaryota > Metazoa > Chordata > Lepidosauria > Squamata > Shinisauridae > Shinisaurus > Shinisaurus crocodilurus. The sequence continues at coordinate 90,822,031 of CM037880.1, forward strand.
AGGAGCAACATGAAGCTACATTTTAAAAAAGCAAACCGCTGTAATTCATCTTTTATCAAGTGCAGGAAGGGGGGGGGAGTCTCTTGAAAGCTGAATCATGTTTCTTCCCTGTGGCATCGGTAAAGAAACCCCAAATCTTTCCATTCTTTCTCTATTTTCTCTGAGGCAGCACAATAGGGATTAGTAAAGTGGAAGGCCTTATTGGATGAAAATAAGTGAAATAATTACCTGGGAATACTGCACACACAGACAGAGAAAAAAATCTGGACTGTTTTATTTAAAAAACAATAATCTTAATTTCCTAGGCAATGGGCCAGGTTGTGATTAACTAAACACTTTTGGGAGATATTTGTAATATAAATGTATGAGTAATTTTTAGAAATATATAAAAGACAAGCTACACATTTCAGGGATATCTACATTACTGTCAATCAAGGGCACCATTCAGATTTAGTAGTGGGGCGGGGGGATTTTAGAAAAGCCCAAAAATTCCTGCTTTTTATAACTGAGCAAGGTCCAAAGGCCTGCTGTTGGATACTTTCAAGGCTGCAACAAAGCAATGCATTTTTCAGAACGAAAAGGATTTGTGCCTTTGGCATGCTTACCTATTATGCAGGTACATTAAATGTAATGTAGAACAATCCTATGCATGTTTAGTTAGATGTAAATCCTATTGTATTCAGTTGAGTTTATGCTCAGGTACATGTGCATAGGATTAAAACATTAGTGTGTAGAATCTGCGTGTTGGCCAGAAAGATGGGGCCAAACTAGGTGTGATGGGTGTAAACACATTTGTTGTTCATGTTTCTGCCCCATTCACATATAAAGCAAGAAGGCAGGGCCTAACTTTACATCAAAAGAGTTGCTTGGTTGAGATGACCTGAATCTCCCCACGTGCCACTGCTAAGAGACTTCTAAAAGTGTCCTCCCTGGGCAATAGAGCATGGGATAGTGAATGTTCATAAAAGAATAGGGTAGCAGATGGAGCTGAGTATTCACAACAAAATTCTGTGTGTGATACAGGACCTTTTTCAACACACACACATCTCTGAATTAAGCCCCAAGAGGAATTGTGAAAACTCCATTTCAATTGAAAGCAGGGGTGGGCAATGAGCGGCCCTTAGGCAACACATGGCCCTTTTTCTACTTTCATGCGGCCCTCTGCCTTGTTTTATGTGGCCCTCAGCCTAATTTCAAAAGTTCTCTGCATGCGATTAGTTCAGAGCTCTGGCAAGAGCGATCTGTCCCTTCCCTGGGGGCTTGCTGGATGGGAAGGAAGAGGGAGAAAGAGAAAGGAGGTGGCAGAAAGAGAGAAGGTGGGTACCTTTAACCTACTACCTGTATGTGGGCCCCGACAGATTACCCTTGAGGGAATGTGGCCCTCTGCAGAAAAAAAAAAAGGTTGCCCACCCCTGATTTAAAGGGGTGGAACTTTTGTAGCAGCAAAGGGTGGATAGCTCCCTACAGCTCTTTGAGAGCAGCTGGGGAATCAGAACGGTTAAGTTCGGCTTCAAGGCTGTTCAACGTTACAATTGAACACTTAGTGATAAGAAAGGAGTTGCGTAATAATGTATAAGCCCAGCTGTTCAAAATAATGTTTTGGTAATATTCCAAACATGGATCTGAAAGGAACTGCTTTGTTTGTGTATCTGCTTTGCAGTGATTTGTAAATACTTCGGAGATATTTGTTACAATTTCTAGAAACCTTGTAAAAAATTCCCAGTAAATTAACTGAAGAAAAATCCTTCATGTCAACCAAATGAGTAACAGGGATATTTATACTGAAAAACACTATGGTGAAAAATGGGAAGGAAATATACTAAATAATTGTTTATTTAGCAACTGAATTAGTGAATTTATGTGAACACAATTTTGAACAAGTAATGAGATCAGTAGCCAATATCTAAATGGATTGCACAGTTTTAATGCTGTCCTGGATGGTAGCCTTTCAGTTATTAAAAAAAAGTATATCTCCTCTATAGTTTTTTACCTTTCTGTATAGTGTAAAATATTGTAGATTGCAGGTGGCATATGAATACATTAATTTAAAATAATGTTTCTTGAGCATATAACATGCAAAAGCAGATCATATGCAAAAGCTTCAGAATATGGCATAGCTTTACCAAATATTTATTTATTTAATACATTTCTATGCCGCCTTTCTGCTAAGGCACCCAAAGCGGTTTACAATGTTTAAATACTGTACTCAAACAAACAACCCGCCCCCCAAACAAACAAAACCAGTTCTCTCAGGCCAGCTGAAGGTTTCTTCTGGAGCTGATGCTTCCATTAATAGAATTGTTCCAGGCTAACAAAAAATTAAATATGATTGAGAAAAAATTAACCAACTTTTCAGCTGTTTAAATGGATAGTTAAGGAGGAAGGGCCTACAAAAATACAAAGTAATGTAATTTTGATGGTTGTGTTAGCTTCTTGGGATAATATAACAATAGCTGACTTTTTCCATTTCCACCTGGATGTCAGTATTATGCCATTCCAAAGTTTAAAGAAATATGTCAAAGCAACTTCCACCTGTGGGGAAGATCTGATTTGAACAGTATGAGAAAATTTGTTACTAATTAGAAAATTCCATATGAAATAATTTAAAAACTAGAAGACAAACTGAATAGTAAGCTACAGTAACACAACAGATAAAAACTTTTGTATATGCATTGTTAATCAAAAAGCAGCTAACTGAATATTTGTTTAAGTCAAAGTAGGAACATGACTTGGGGATACCTTTCAGCTTGTACAACCTGGGGGCACATATGCATGACCCCCAGTTGTTCAATATTTGTAAGTTTGAAAGAAAACCTTATGGGAAGTGTGGGAAGCCAAGGAAAGCTACAGGCTATCTGAGAGATGATTGTACAATGAAAGACAGGACATTCATGCACGCTCCTCAGCCATCTCATAAGCACAAGAACCCTGAACCAAACCCACGAGAATTTCTCAGAAATTCCTTCTCCTTTGAATTTCTTTTCAAAAGCAATTTCTTTTCTATCAAGTTGAATGAGAATGGTTGAAAAATACGTGGGAGCAATTTTCAGCACAACACTACGAAGAGCCAGGGTTTGACATACCGCCTAAAGCAGATCAGTATCCAGGCATGATGAATCTCTGTTGGTAAAGTATTCCACAAGTTGGGCACAACCACAGAGAAGGCTCTAGAGCAGTGTTCTGCAACCTTGGGTCCCCAGATGTTTTTGGCCTACAACTCCCAGCATGCCCGAGCCGGCATGCTGGGAGTTGTAGGCCAAAAACATCTGGGGACCCAAGGTTGCAGAACACTGCTCTAGATGTTGTGACTAGAGCAGGATAAACTTAACATACTGCTGAAGCAGTGTCGGAGCAAGTTACAGCACATTAGAGTAGTAGAGGGAAGGAAGTCACACCATAGCCACCAACCAAGGTTCCCCTCTCACACTAGAACCTAAGAAGAGAGTTCCCACCCCTCCCACCACATAGGAAACCACTCTCTCACTGGGGTCTCTAGGCGAAAGAGATCTCAACCTGAAGAAACAAGCCAAATGAGGCAACCCTCCCTTTGGTGCTGCCTCTTTTGGGCTTTGCTCACTGGCCATGGCCTGTAACCAGGTCCCAGGGATATCCTCTCCACCCAGGAAATGGTCATCAACCCACACCAGCTATTTCCCAATCTCCTAAGGCAGGAGAGTTCTCATTATGAAGGCCAAAAACAATACAGTTCTTATTCAGCGTACACTCTTTGCAGGATCAGGCAGCAATTTGGGGAGTAGGAGCTTATTGCAGGCATGATTCCAGCTGCTCTCGCCACCTCTCTGTTGGAGGCCATGGCAGGCTGCAGGGATATCCTTCCTGCCCAGGAAATGCGTGCAAAGGTTCTCATCCCACACCATCTACTTGACTAGCAGTGGCTCACACCACCTACTCCCTGACCCTTTTAACTAGAGATGCTATGACATGGATCTTCTGCATAGAAAGAAAGTGCTACACCAGGGAACTACCATCTCTCCCCCTGATTCAGCAAGACAAGGCTTATGTTGTTATGTTTGATGGGAATGTTGTCATCAGTTTTTAAATGTTTTGGTTAGAAGAAGGATGACTTAAAACCTGATTTGGATGAATGCATTCTTGGCCAGTTTTTCTGCTACATGTAGGACATCTTGTAGTCCATCTGTGCCTCAGTTCTCTTTCTAGAACATGCCCATAATTTCTTTCTTCCCTCCTATGTTTAAACCTTAGACAGATGGCAAATGCTGCAGAATAGAACCATAAAATTAAAGGTTACCCAAATACCCATAGTACCAAGAAGAAGTGTGAAAAGATACATATATTGTATGTAACCCTACTTTGCGAACGTAAGGGGGGAAATAACGAGCCGAGACACCTGTTTGGTATTTAACTGGGCCACATTTATTTACATACAGTGAACTGCAAAGGGATGGAGTGCGGGTTATTCTAATTTGGCCTCCTAGGCCACTCAGTTGTCCAATTGGGCGGAGCATCCAAAATCGGGAGGTGGCGTTGTATCCGCCGCCGCCCCATTTTCCACTTTCCAGTGTTGGGAGCCTTTGCTGCGTCGCCCCCTCTCGGAGTCTCACGACAACAAGCTTGGCGAGCACAAAGGCATCACAGGCGTTCCTGATCCTCAGCTGACTGAGCCTACTGACCCGTCAATCTGGGGCCTCATGAAACCGCCTGTCACCTGAATGGTGCCAGCAGGTATGCTCACCTCACCCTATCAATACCCTAACCCGCACTTACCTGCCTACTATCCAAATGTGACCAAATTTGACTTGCTATGCATTGATTACAAACACCCCCTAACCCTGCTGCAGTATGGAGTAGGCGAAACGCGCTCATCCCTCTAAAAGGGGTGAACCAAAATTCCTACTCGGCCCCTTAACGGCGACCAGAGGAGCCCATACTGTATACAGGGCGGGAGGGAGGGAGCTGCAAAGAACAAAGAGGGTGTGGGTTGGGGCTGCTGGGCCTAATATTGGCTCCTGTAGCCCCGCCCCCATGCTGACTAATTACCTGCGTCAACAGGTAAGCCTCGACTCTCCTCCCCCACGTTCGCAAAGTTTCTCCCCGCCCACAGCTGCGCGTGCTCGGGGGAAGGTCCTTGCGAACGTAAGGGGGGAAATAACGAGCCGAGACACCTGTTTGGTATTTAACTGGGCCACATTTATTTACATACAGTGAACTGCAAAGGGATGGAGTGCGGGTTATTCTAATTTGGCCTCCTAGGCCACTCAGTTGTCCAATTGGGCGGAGCATCCAAAATCGGGTGGTGTTGTATCCGCCGCCACCCCATTTTCCACTTTCCAGTGTTGGGAGCCTTTGTTACGTCGCCCCCTCTCGGAGTCTCACGACAACAAGCTTGGCGAGCACAAAGGCATCACAGGCGTTCCTGATCCTCAGCTGACTGAGCCTACTGACCCGTCAATCTGGGGCCTCATGAAACCGCCTGTCACCTGAATGGTGCCAGCAGGTATGCTCACCTCACCCTATCAATACCCTAACCCGCACTTACCCGCCACAGAGAGGGACCACGCCTGCTTAGTCCCCTCTCCCCCACCTGCCCGGAACAAGTTCCAGCAGGGCCCTTTGCAGATCCTTGAGAAACACATTGTTGCCTTCATCGGCCAAAAGCACTTCGTCGGTGCGATACAGCTCCCTCCGCACTGACACAGTCTCAGGATGGGGTACATAATAAGCCTCCCCACCCCGCCTTTTAACATTTTCGTTACCCTTCTGACCGCTTAGTTCATATTCATGGAGCTTGCGTTGCCCCGTCAACAGTAACCTGGCAAGATATGATCAGACCGCAGGCCTTCTTTGTTGGTTCGAAAATCTGCAAGCGCTTGCAGGATTAAGGCCTTGCTTATAAGTAAGCCCAGATCATTCCTCCGAGATGCAGCACCTGCCGGTGCAAGGGTTGTTCCTTAGGCCCTGATCGTTCCCCCAGGATGCAGCACCTGCCAGTGCGGGGGTTGCTCATTGAGGCCAAATTGTTCTCCCAGGATGTAGCTCCTGCCGGTGCGGGATTTGTTCCTTAATCCCAGCTCATTCCCCCAGGATGCAGCACCTGCCGGTGCGGGGTTTGCTCCTTGCGGCCAGACCGTAACAGGGTGGTCGGTAGGTTCTGCCATAGCAAGCCGCTTCGAGCCTCCCAGGAACAAAGGGGTGTCCGCGCACCAAACACGCGACCGTCTGGCCCCTGAACATTCTGCAATAATAAACAGAGGCCGCAGTATCGTTCATAGAAATGAGAACATGTGAATATCCACCATAAGTGGCAGGTGAGAGGGAGGGTTAGGAACATAGGAACGTGCCTTATGCTGATCAGACTATTGGTCCACGTAGCAGAGTTTTGTTGACTTTGACTGGTAGCAGCTTATATATTTATTATATTTATATCCAGCCTTTTTCCTGTAAGGGACTCAAGGTGGCCCACACACAATCCTCTACCTCTCGATTCTATCATCACAACAACCCTGTGAGGCCGGCTAGGCTGAAAGTCAGTGACTGGCCCGAAGTCACCCTGTGTGTTTCATGGCTGAGCGGGGGACAGGATCCGGATCTCCCGAGTCCTCGTCCAATACTCTCACCACAACACCTGATTCTGGCAGAATTCTTTCTTAGGCCAACTTGTATATGCCGGGATTGGACCTGGGACCTCCTTAATGCAACGCATGTGTACTACTACTGAGTCACGGCCCCTCCCCGTGTGATAACCGATAGGCCTGAAATCGCCAACGCCCCTTAGTCTGGGTCATTCCCCCAATCTGCAGCAGCAGCCAGTGCGGGGATTGCCCCTCCCACCGTATCATGGTGGGATATGGTCAGCCAATCTGCACCTCAGGCCATCTTTGATGGTCCGAGAGTCTGCCAACACTTGCAGGATTAAGGCCTTGTACATGAGTAATCCCGGATAAATCGCCCAAGTTGCGGCACCTACCAGTTCAGGGGTCGCTCATTAAAGCCATCGCAGGACAGGGTGGTCAGTAGTTTCTGCCATAGCAAACCGCGGCATCCAACCAGTGGATGTCCGCCATTGTTCGCCTTCACGCTGTGTTCATTATCGTGGAGTTACGGCCCTTCAGTCCGCCCAGCAACGAAGGAGTGTCCAGGCACCAATACGCTTATTGGTCTGGCCCCTGATCGTTCTGAAATAAAGAAACAGAGGCCGCAGTATCGTTCATAGGAATATGAACCTGTGAGGATCTACAATAACTAGCAGGAGAGGGAGGAGGGGTAGGAATACAGTGAGCTGCGTTATACTCATCATCCTCCGGCGACCCGTCGTGCCCGACCAAGACCGTCTTTCTTGACCAAAGGGGAATTCTGACGAGTATTGTGTAGTCAGTGACTGTGGAGGCCAATTCTAGATCTACACATCTTCTTACCGTGAAGACACAGGTTACCAGAAGGAAGATGGTCTTGTAAAGGGGTCACTTTGATGTGCTTTTTTGTCTGGCACGTTTCCCCATTTTACCTTGCATTAGGGCTTTTACACAGTCTAATCAGACCAATGGTCTATCTAGCCCCGTATTGGCTTTTGGGGGATTCTGGCCGAATTCATTCTTAGGTCTTCGCCGCCACATAGCCTGTCATCTGGCCTAAGGGAAGCCCCACTGCCGCCATGTGTTGTCTCCCCATCTGTTTGACTTGTTCAAGTGCTACGTATGAGATTGAAGATCACATAGGCTGAGGCCCTATTTAACGACGTGATATATATAAGCGGCATCTGCCCTGCGTGGGCAGATGTCCGGCACAAGCAACGGTGCGTCTGATTTAATTGGGCTGGGGCTCTTTGGGAACATGGCACTGTCATAGTCCAAGTGGGGGACAGGCCTGGTTGCCTGGTTTGGGTTGGCCCCTATGAGGCATAATCTTTGCTTGCAAAATTGTATATATATTAGTCCAGTGATGGCGAACCTATGGCACAGTGCCACAGCTGTCCGCAGGGACATCTCTGTGGGCACTCGAGACATTGGTCACCAGATCACGAAAATACTGTCGCCTTATGCGCAACACAATGATCTTGTTCTTGTCTCAGTGCGGAACAGGATAATTTTATTCTAGAATTCTTGTTACAGAATTCTTGTATACTGTTATCACATTTTAAAAGATTATGAAGAATGATGCACAGGGCATGGCTTGGATGTAAGCCCTAACAGTTGCATGTGTTGCTCCTACATAATAGAGTATGGGCCAAGGTTTGGCCAATTATCAGCTTGCATGCGATAGGCAAATTACGTTAAGCATGCCCCATGCAAACTTTTACCTAATGCTGTGTTTATCGTCTAATGCATAAAGTGTTTAAAATGTGAGGATCCTTTATCTAAAGATACATGTGCTTCATTATTTTTAAAAGTTTGTATTATCGTTTTGTGTTGCAGTTTTGGGCACTCAGACAAATGATGGTCCGCCATCAGTGTATTAGACCAACATGCAGACTAAATTGCTGCATTATGAGAACTGTGCCCTAAAGTGCATAATTTGGAATGAACTAAATTTAAGCCTGGAAAATTCTCAACGTTTGGGAAGTATCAATTTTAATATTGCGAAAGTGGCTATCTAGAGAACGCGCAAGGCCTCCAAACTTAGCCCACAGGTTGTCAAGGGACTCTACGTGCCACCTGGTATACTCTGCTGCAGGTTTGGGACAAGGGCTTCTGACTTTTTGTGATTGTAGTCAGGATTTATCGATGCTCCTGTATTCAGTCTAGGTCTACACGAAGCAGCTGAGCCACATTACCAGACCAGCCAAGCAGGATAGGTGGCCTTATACTACACTAATGAGCTGATTAAGGTAATTTCTGAAGGGAGAAACTGATTGGCAGGCCGTCTTGTCTAGGGAAGGCAGCTATGCAGGAATCGAAATAATATGCCAACAATGGTTTTGCAATTCATTTAAAGATAAGCCACAGGCGAGAAAATACAACTTGTTAGCAGCCCGTGGGGGGGGGGGAGGCGCCACCCCACCCACGCCTCGGCAGATGCGGCAGGGCCGCGATGTTCCCTGCGCCGCTCATAGCGGCGCGCGGGCCTGCTGAGTGAAGCCCGGGGGGGGGGAAGCGCCGCCCCCGCCCTCCCCGCAGCGGAATCCGGTAAGTCCGGCCGGGCATCTGCCCCGGCCCGGCCGGGTGAAGTGATCGCCGCGCCGCATAACAGCGGCGCGGCGAGGGGGCCCTCTGGGGAGTGCGCAGTCCGTGGGGGGGGGAGGCGCTACCCCCGCCCACGCCTCGGCAGATGCGGCTGGGCCGCGATGTTCCCCGCGCCGCTCATAGCGGCGTGCGGGCCTGTTGGGCGAAGCCCCGGGGGGGGAAGCGCCGCCCCCCCTTCCCCGTAGCGGGATCCGGTGAGTCCGGCCGGGCATCTGCCAAGGCCCGGCCGGATGAATTGCTCGCCGCGCCGCATAGCAGCGGCGCGGCAAGGAGCCCTCGGGGGAGCGCGCAGCCCGTGGTGGGGGGGGAGGCGCCACCCCCACCCACACCTCGGCAATCTGGCAGGGCCGCGCGCAGGCCTGTTGGGCGGAGCCCCGGGGGGGGAAGCGCCGCCCCCGCCCTCCCCGCGGTGGAATCCGGCGAGTCCGGCCGGGCATCTGCCAAGGCCCGGCCGGATGCCTTGCTCGCCGCGGCGCATAGCAGCGGCGCGACAAGGGGCCCTCTGGGGAGCGGGCAGCCCGTGAGGGGGGGCGCCACCCCCGCCATTGCCTCGGCGGATGCGGCAGGGCCGCGATGTTCACCGCGCCGGCGCGCAGGCCTGTTGGGCGAAGCCTCGGGGGGGGGGAAGCACCGCCCCCGCCCTCCCTGCGGCGGTCTCTGGTAAGTCCGGCCGGGCATATGCCCAGGCCCGGCCGGGTGAAGTGATCGCCGCGCCGCATAACAGCGGCGCGGCAAGGGGGGGGCCTCTGGGGAGCGCGCCGCCCGTGGGGGGGGAGGCGCCTCCCCCGCCCACGCCTCGCAGGTGCGGCAGGGCCGCGATGTTCCCTGCGCCGCTCATAGTGGCGCGCGGGCCTGCTGGGTGAAGCCCCGGGGGGGGGAAGCGCCGCCCCCGCCCTCCCCTCGGCGGAGTCCGGTAAGTCCGGCCGGGCATCTGCCCCGGCCCGGCCGGGTGAAGTGATCGCCGCGCCGCATAACAGCGGCGCGGCAAGGGGGCCCTCTGGGGAGCGCGCAGCCCATGGGGGGGGAGGCGCCACCCCCGCCCACGCCTCGGCAGATGCGGCTGGGCCGCGATGTTCCCCGCGCCGCTCATAGCGGCGCGCGGGCCTGCTGGGTGAAGCCCCGGGGGGGGAAGCGCCGCCCCCGCCCTCCCCGCGGCGGAATCCGGTAAGTCCGGCCGGGCATCTGCCCAGGCCCGGCCGGGTGACGTGATCGCCGCGCCGCATAACAGCGGCGCGGCAAGGGGGCCCTCTGGGGAGCGCGCAGCCCGTGGGGGGGGAGGCGCCACCCCCACCCCCACCTCGTCAGATGCGGCAGGGCCGCGATGTTCCCCGCGCCACTCGTGCTGGAACGGCGGGACCGTCAAGCGAAGCCCTGGAGGGGGGGAGGAGCGAAGCCCTGGGGGGGGAGCGCCGCCCCCCGCCCGCCCAACGGCGGGAACCGCTGATGTCGGGCCTCTCTGATGCAGGAGTGTCCCTTCTGGTGTCCCTGGCTCATGCAGTAAAGGGGCAGCCCCCCCCACCCCCCCACGGGTGTGTTGATTGTGGATCATGCTGCCTGTGGTGGCAAGCGTCCACTGGCCAAGGATGGTTGGAATTTATTTATTTTATTTTGCATCTTAACCTTCCACCCTCTCACCCTCCCCTCTGTTCCCCCATCCCTTAGCTGACCGTGCCACGTGGTACTCCGGATGGTAGGGTCGGGCAGAGATCCTCTTCCAGTTGAAAGCAGCAGCTGCAAAGAACAAAGAGGGTGTGGGTTGGGGCTGCTGGGCCTAATATTGGCTCCTGTAGCCCCGCCCCCATGCTGACTAATTACCTGCGTCAACAGGTAAGCCTCGACTCTCCTCCCCCACGTTCGCAAAGTTTCTCCCCGCCCACAGCTGCGCGTGCTCGGGGGAAGGTCCAAAGCATAACTGTGAAACATGGGTGTGTGTTTTTTTAAATTACCAATCTATTATAACTCTATTCAGTAATAGTGTGAAACTATAGTGCCCTCTCCAAAAAAACTTCAAAGAGAAAACAGGAAAGTAATTCTGTGTGTCCGATAGACAACATGCATGATGATCATAAGTGCATTCCAGCTGAAAAATGTCCTGAACACAACCACTCACCGTTCCTCCCAAACCTCTCTCTCCTTTATTATTCTCGAAACCTGAAAACATTAAGACACCAGTCTGTCAAGAGTCAGCTAACACTGAATTTGCCACAGAGATTATTTTTTTGTGGAAGATGAAGCTGATAGATCCCAAGCTGATTAAAATGCTGGGATAATGTGCCTTCTGTTGCTTAATTAAGGATTTCCTAAATCTGTATATGGCAAAAGCTCTGGATTCTGAAAAACACTCATGTTTAAGGGCATCTTTAAAGAGCCATAGCAGAACAACAAGGAAATATAGAACATGCTTCTAGGATTCTGTTTACAATAAAATAAATCACTCTGTGCTTGGTTATGCTTCTGCATTAATATTACAATTTCCTTCTTCTCCAATGTGTAGTGGCAGGTTATTATTTATATGACTGCTCCCTCTGAAGGGACTATCTGGCAATTTGAATGCTGTAAGTCACATCTGGGCAACCTGCCCGGACACTAAGATCTTCTTCAGCGGTCCTTCTCTGAGAGCCCCTGCCAAAAGAAGTGAGGCAGGTGGCTACCAGGAGGAGGGCCTTTTCTGCTGTGGCACCCCAGTTATGGAATGAGCTCCCCAAAGAGGCTCGCCTGGTGCCTACATTGTACTCTTTCTGGTGCCAGGTGAAGACCTTTCTATTCTCCCAGGCATTTTAATCATTTTAATCTTGTAGGTGTTTAAAAAAAAACAAAAAACCTCTGTTACTGTAAATTGAACTGCTGCTGCTAGCTTTGCTGTTTGTTTTTTAATCTGTAGTTTTAAATTTTATATTTATATTATATTGTATTTTACGGTTTTTAACTGTTGTAAACTGCCCTGAGAGCTTCGGCTATTGGGCGGTATTAAAATGTATTTATTTATTTATTTAATAAATATTTATTTATTTAATAAATATTTATATAAATAAATAAATAATAAATAAATAAATGTGATCTCAGGGGCCCTCTGTGCAGCCCACCACAGGTGCCCAAGACACCTCTTGAACGGAGCTCACAGACCTGCCATTCAAAATTCCACCTCTGGTTACCCCCACATTTCTTCATCTCAGCAGTATAATTTGGGGTTGGGGGAGGTCATTTGTTGCTGCTATTGTTAAACAATTGGGAGACAGAAATCTGCGCTGATCGACTTCAAATCACCCAGGGATCTTCCAGTAGATCCTGCTCTACCTTCTGCTCATCCGTGTGTTACAGTTGCCAGATGCAGACCTAGAGAGAGCTTTTGTATCTAACAATGCAATCCTATGCATGCTTACTCAGAAGTAAGTCCTACTGTGTTTACTGGGAACTTGCTCCCATCTAAGTATTTTTAGGATTGCAGCCTAAGTGTAGCATAGAAGGAAGACTTTTGTCAGGGGCAGCTATTTACATCAGTGCAGGGCATGATGGGAGAAATAACATCTGCTGGGATTTTCTCTTCGGGGCAACATTATAAAGATTGCCAGCGCCTGGCAACCTTAGCACAGGCTGTCACTTTCTGTCAGTGAATACTGTCAGAGAAGAGAATGTTGCTTATAGAATCTTTCTGCCTCCTCCCCCATATATGGCCAGTGCATAGCCTTAAAAAAATATTGTGATTCCATTGTGCATGCCCGTAAAAAAGGAATTTAAGGCACAATTGCAACATTCCCACAATGAAAAAGGCAGAGGGCAACAGAAGAAGCCAATGTTTCTAAAATAACTCAAAAGATGAAACCTAAACAAAAGGACACTTATAGGAGTGGAAGAAGGACAGGCACAGGGAAGAGTAAAGCAGGTAGCACACGGCAGGAATAGTGTCAGGAAGGCTAAAGCTGAGAAGAGCTAAGGTTAGCGAGGAATGCTAAAAGCAACAAAAAGCTTTCTTCAGATACATGCACAGTAAAACAGAAAAAACTGGTGGTTCAACTACGCAATGAGGATGGCAAATTGATAACAGAAGACAAAGAAAAGGCAGAAGTGTTCAATTCCTACTCCGGCTCGGTCTTCTCCCAAAAGAGGTCTATGACCCCCTGGCAAACCTGAAATGCAGACTGAAGGGCAGAATGCAGCTTGAGATTGATAGCAAATGGTCAAGGAGCACCTGATTACTCTGAACCGTTTAAATCTCCAGGGCCTGATGAGCTGCATCCTAGAGTAATAAAGGAACTGGCAGAAGAACTCTCAGAACCACTGTCTATTATCTTTGAGAAATCATGGAGGACAGGTGAAGTGCCAGACGACTGGGGAGGGCAAATGTTGTTCCCATCTTCAAAAAGGGCAAGAAGGAGGAACCTGGGAACTATAGGCCAGTCAGTCTGACATCAATCCCCGGGAAGATTTTTGAGCAGATTATAAAGAGTCAGTCTGCAAGCACCTTGAAACAATGCAGTGATTACTAGAAGCCAGCATGGATTTGTCAAGAACAAATCCTGTCAGACTAATCTGATCTCATTTTTGATCGGTAACCTCCCTTGTGGACTGTGGGAATGCTGTGGACATCATATACCTGGACTTCAGCAAAGCTTTCGACAAAGTGCCTGATATCCTGATTAGTAAGCTAGCTAAGATGGGCTAGACGGAACAACTATCAGGTGGATCCACAATTGGCTACAGAATCGGACTCAAAGAGTGCTTATCAATGGTTCCTTCTCAAACTGGGGAGAGGTAACGAGCGGGGTACCACAGGGCTCGGTCCTGGGCCCGGTGCTCTTCAACATTTTTATTAATGACTTGGATGAGGAGGTACAGGGAATGCTTATCAAATTTGCAGATGACACAAAGTTGGGTGGAACAGCTAAGATGTTCCACCCAACAGATGTGGGGGGCAATCAGAGCATCCCCCTGGCTGTTCCTCCTGAGCCCCCAAAACATCCCCTCCTCTTGGAGGACACATGGCCTGTCCTGTACCCCCTAAATTAGCCTGCTGCCCTCCAGTATGGTGAAGGGCACTATCCCATTGTCAGGGATGGATAAGATTAACTAGGATTCCTGTCGGCTTCTGAACATAAATGGAGGGGTGTGTGTCATCTTATCCTTTGCCCCAGGTAACAAAATATTTTGGGCCAGCCCTGATTATTTTTTATAATATAGTGCCATCAATTTACATGGTGCTTTACATACCAACAATAGCAAAAGGAAAGCCCGTATCCCAAGAACATTAAAATCTACATTTAGACAATTGTAATATCTATTATACCACTACAGATCTTGATAAAAGAATTCTTTCTGCCTCTGTTGTTCTTGCTGCCAGGTTTAATCTTGACCTTAAGAAAGAGCATTGCATTTATGGGAGTTGTACTCTTTCCATGTTCTTCTCTAAATACATGCTTTTGTCTGTAAAGACAAAGAGCGTTGTCTGTGGATTATGTTTAAATACCACTGTAATATATCAGCCAGATACCACAGGAAATGAGATTGAGAAATGGAAAAGGGAAAAGAAAAAAGCGAGAGAAAAGCACAGAGCTGATGCTAATTGAGAAAGTAAAAAAGCAATCTGTGTTAGTAACATTTCAAATTGTTTCAATTTCCCATTCCCACTGAACCAAAATATGTTTACGGTGTGATGGTGCAGCAATGAAACTGGAGCTGCAAAATGCCTACATGTGTAATTAACCTTCTTTGTCTTAGTAATGTTGGGGACATTAACGGAAGGGCTGAGGCAGATAGGGAGACATGTTTCTCCCTCTCTCATAACACTAGAACCCAGTGGGGTCATCCCATGAAGCTGATTGGTGGGAGGGTCAAGACAGATAAAAGGAAGGACTTCTTCACACAGCGGATAGTTAAACTATGGAATTCACTACCACAAGACGTAGTGATGGCCACTGATTCGGATGATTTTAAAAAGGAATTGGACAAATTCATGGAGGAGAAGGCTATTGATGGCTACTAGTCCTGGTGGCTATATGCTACCTCCAGTAGCGGACGCAGTATGCCTGTGTACACCAGTTGCTGGGGAAAATGGGTGGGAATCATAGAATCATAGAAAAGTAGAGTTGGAAGGGGCCTACAAAGCCATCGAGTCCAACCCCCCCCCCCGCTCGATGCAGGAATCCAGGTCAAAGCATCCCTGACAGATGGCCGTCCAGCTGCACCTTGAATGCCTCCAGATTGGGAGAGCCCACCACCTCCCTAGGTAGTTGGTTCCATTGTCTTATTGCTCTGACAGTCAGGAAATTTTTCCTGATGTTTAGGTGGAATCTAGGTTCCTGTAACTTGAGCCTATTATTCCGTGTCCTGCAAACTGGGATGATCGAGAAGAGATCCTGGCCCTCCTCTGTGTGACAACCCTTCAAGTACTGGAAGAGTGCCATCATATCTCCCCTCAGTCTCCTCTTCTGAAGGCTAAACATGCCCAGTTCTTTCAGTCTCTCCTCATAGGGCCTTGTTTCTAGTCCCTTTATCATCCTAGTTGCCCTCCTCTAAACCCTCTCCAGTTTGTCTATGTCCTTCTTAAAGTGTGGTGCCCAGAACTGGACGCAGTACTCAAGATGAGGCCTGACCAGTGCCGAGTAAAGGGGAATTATCACTTCCCGCGATTTGGAAGCTATACTTCTATTAATGCAGCCCAAAATAGCATTTGCCTTCTTTGCAGCCACATCGCATTGCTGGCTCATATTCAGTTTGTGATCTACCACAATTCCAAGATCCTTCTCACTTGTAGTATTGTTGAGCCAAGTGTCCCCCATTCTGTAACTCTGCATTTGGTTTCCTTTTCCTAGGTGCAGCACTTGGCATTTATCCCTATTAAATTTCATTCTGTTGTTTTCGGCCCAGTGCTCCAGCCTATCGAGGTCACTTTGAATTTTGTTTCTGTCTTCCAGAGTATTAGCTGTTCCACCCAACTTTGTGTCATCTGCAAATTTGATAAGCATTCCCTGCACCTCCTCATCCAAGTCATTAATAAAAATGTTGAAGAGCACTGCACCCAGGACCAAGCCCTGTGGTACCCCGCTCGTTACCTCTCCCCAGTTTGGTGCTGTTGCACTCATGTCCTGCTTGTGGGATCCCGTGGGCAGCTGGTTGGCCACTGTGTGAACAGAATGCTGGACTAGATGGACCTTTGGTCTGATCCAGCAGGACCCTTCTTATGTTCTAGCCATTCCACATATCCTTCTGTTTGGGAAGGGAAACTAGATCAGTCCCCCCTCCCAACCTTTCCTTCTCTGTCAAGCAGCTCATTTGTAGGATTTTGTTTTTGTAGAAAGGGCTCTCAGTTTCTCTGTGCATGAACTCTTGCCTGTGAGGTTTTTACATCTAATGATCAAACCATATAAAGCATGAAGTTTACCTAATAATGGAGGCTGACTTTCCAAATTGCACTGTGAGATGGATCGATGGGCATTTTGAAGTGTGGATTTAGGGTAGGGGTGCAGAGCCAACCCGGCCTTCGAGGGGCCCCCACATGGCCATGCCCCTTTCCCCTGACAGCTGATTGTTTGGTGGGTTCCTGGCTTATGAGCAGGCTTCCCCCTTTCTAAAATGTTGAAATGCCTCTCGTAAGGCTTAGATGCTTGCAGTAAGAGCTTTAAGCTAAAATATGCTGGGGAGAGGGGCTGTATTTCTGGGCCCTCCCATTTTGCCTTGGCCCCACCCCTTTTGTATTCGGCCCTGCCCACCACTGGAATGAGGCCCTGAGAGCTTCTCTGATATGGAATTCAGCCCTAAGGCTGAAAGAGATTCAACACTCCTGATTTAGGGGAAGGGGGGGCACTTCCAGAAATAGGCAGGAACAAGAAATTCCTGAGCTGTGCTGCTGATAACTTCCTCCTACAGAAAGTGGAGGAAGGAACTAGAGGATCGGCTATCCTTGACCTGATTCTAACCAACAGAGACGAGTTAGTGGATAAAGTGGCAGTTTCGGGAACTCTGGGGGAAAGTGACCATGTTATACTTGAGTTCTTGATTCTAAGGGGAGCAAAAGCTGAGTGTAGCCAAACACGTACCCTGGATTTTAGGAAAGCCAATTTTAACAAACTCAGAAAAATGATTAGTAAGATCCCATGGCAAGCGACTCTCATGAGAAAGGGAGCCCAGGAGGGGTGGGAGTTTTTAAAAAAGGAAATTTTAAAGGCACAATTGCAAACAATTCCCACAAGGAAAAAAGGCAGAGGGCAACAGAAGAAGCCAATGTGGCTTCACAATAAACTCAAAGATGACCTGAAAACAAAAAAGGACACGTATAGGAAGTGGAAGGAAGGACAGGCTACAAGGGAAGAGTACAGGCAGGTAGCTCAGAACTGCGGGAATAGTGTCAGGAAGGCTAAAGCTGAGAATGAGCTAAGGTTAGTGAGGAATGCTAAAAGCAACAAAAAAGCTTTCTTCAGATACATGCACAGTAAAAGACAGAAGAAAGAACTGGTGGTTCAACTATGCAATGAGGATGGCCAATTGATAACAGAAGACAAAGAAAAGGCAGAAGTGTTCAATTCCTACTTCAGCTCGGTCTTCTCCCAAAAGAGGGTCTATGACCCCCCTGGCAAACCTGAAGTGCAGACTGAAGGGGCAGGATTGCAGCTTGAGATTGATAGGCAAATGGTCAAGGAGCACCTGATTACTCTGAACGAGTTTAAATCTCCAGGGCCTGATGAGCTGCATCCTAGAGTAATAAAGGAACTGGCAGAAGAACTCTCAGAACCACTGTCTACTATCTTTGAGAAATCATGGAGGACAGGTGAAGTGCCAGACGACTGGAGGAGGGCAAATGTTGTTCCCATCTTCAAAAAGGGCAAGAAGGAGGAACCTGGGAACTATAGGCCAGTCAGTCTGACATCAATCCCCGGGAAGATTTTTGAGCAGATTATAAAGAAGTCAGTCTGCAAGCACCTTGAAAACAATGCAGTGATTACTAGAAGCCAGCATGGATTTGTCAAGAACAAATCCTGTCAGACTAATCTGATCTCATTTTTTGATCGGGTAACCTCCCTTGTGGACTGTGGGAATGCTGTGGACATCATATATCTGGACTTCAGCAAAGCTTTCGACAAAGTGCCTCATGATATCCTGATTAGTAAGCTAGCTAAGAGTGGGCTAGATGGAACAACTATCAGGTGAATCCACAATTCGCTACAGAATCAGACTCAAAGAGTGCTTATCAATGGTTCCTTCTCAAACTGGGGAGAGGTAACAAGCGGGGTACCACAGGGCTCGGTCCTGGGCCCGGTGCTCTTCAACATTTTTATTAATGACTTGGATGAGGAGGTACAGGGAATGCTTATCAAATTTGCAGATGACACAAAGTTGGGTGGAACAGCTAATACTCTGGAAGACAGAAACAAAATTCAAAGTGACCTCGATAGGCTGGAGCGCTGGGCCGAAAACAACAGAATGAAATTTAATAGGGATAAATGCCAAGTGCTGCACCTAGGGAGAGGAAACCAAATGCAGAGTTACAGAATGGGGGACACTTGGCTCAACAATACTACAAGTGAGAAGGATCTTGGAATTGTGGTAGATCACAAACTGAATATGAGCCAGCAATGCGACGTGGCTGCAAAGAAGGCAAATGCAATTTTGGGCTGTATTAATAGAAGTATAGCTTCCAAATCGCGGGAAGTGATAATTCCCCTTTACTCGGCACTGGTTAGGCCTCATCTTGAGTACTGCGTCCAGTTCTGGGCACCTCACTTTAAGAAGGACATAGACAAACTGGAGAGGGTTCAGAGGAGGGCAACAAGGATGATAAAGGGACTGGAAACAAGGCCCTATGAGGAGAGACTGAAAGAACTGGGCATGTTTAGCCTTCAGAAGAGGAGACTGAGGGGAGATATGATCGCACTCTTCCAGTATTTGAAGGGATGTCACACAGAGGAGGGCAAAGATCTCTTCTCGGTCATCCCAGTTTGCAGGACACGGAATAATGGGCTCAAGTTACAGGAACCCAGATTCCACCTAAACATCAGAAAAAATTTCCTGACTGTCAGAGCAATAAGACAATGGAATCAACTACCTAGGGAGGTGGTGGGCTCTCCCAGTCTGGAGGCATTCAAGGTGCGGCTGGACAGACATCTGTCAGAGATGCTTTGACCTGGATTCCTGCATTGAGCAGGGGGTTGGACTCGATGGCCTTGTAGGCCCCTTCCAACTCTACTTTTCTATGATTCTATGATTCTATGATCTTGGAATTGTGGTAGATCACAAACTGAATATGAGCCAGCAATGCGATGTGGCTGCAAAGAAGGCAAATGCAATTTTGGGCTGTATTAATAGAAGTATAGCTTCCAAATCGCGGGAAGTGATCATTCCCCTTTACTCAGCACTGGTTAGGCCTCATCTTGAGTACTGCGTCCAGTTCTGGGCACCACACTTTAAGAAGGACATAGACAAACTGGAGAGGGTTCAGAGGAGGGCAACTAGGATGATAAAGGGACAAGAAACAAGGCCCTATGAGGAGAGACTGAAAGAACTGGGCATGTGTAGCCTTCAGAAGAGGAGACTGAGGGGAGATATGATGGCCACTCTTCCAGTACTTGAAGGGTTGTCACACAGAGGAGGGCCAGGATCTCTTCTCGATCATCCGTCATCCCAGTTTGCAGGACACGGAATAATGGGCTCAAGTTACAGGAACCTAGATTCCACCTAAACATCAGGAAAAATTTCCTGACTGTCAGAGCAAATAAGACAATGGAACCAACTACCTAGGGAGGTGGTGGGCTCTCCCACTCTGGAGGCATTCAAGGTGCAGCTGGACAGACATCTGTCGGGGATGCTTTGACCTGGATTCCTGCATTGAGCAGGGGGGTTGGACTCGATGGCCTTGTGGGCCCCTTCCAACTCTACTTTTCTATGATTCTATGATATTATATCTACACTTGCAGGATCCGAGCTTCATTTACTATCAGGAGGATTTGGGGGATGGGGGTGGGGAAAGAAGGAGTGCAATGGCAGAGGCGACTGTGTGCTTTGGGTTCCTCATCCCAAGAGAGTGACTGTGAACGAAGGCAGAGGCTAGGCTAGTCAGGCATTTTGCTGCCTGAGGTGAGGAACAAGATGACACCCCTCCTAGAAGCTCTTAGTTTCTAATAACAACTACAAAATCATCTCCTTCAAAGGCCTTGAACACATGACTTTACCTTTCTGATAATGTCCTTCAACTGGTAAAAGCTAAGCTAATGGTATTCTGCCTCAGAAGAACTGGGTGGAATTTAATGAAAGTACTACATTACATACCAATTCCAAAATATTTGTTTTAGATACTCATCACTGCTTTTAAGTCAGACTTTTCCCGTAACTCTAGACCTGCATATGTAAATTCAACTTGTTGCCTTATTAGATTATAGAGATGTTGTGTGGGGCATCCATTATCTCTTGTAGGTTAAAGGAAATGGAGTTATCTCATCCACCCTCACATCAGTGCTTAGTTTTTAAAATGCTCACTTGCAATTCCAGATGCAATGAAGCTGGGGAGCATTGTGATTTCTCATTGATAAGGTAAAGCCAGCCCGAATACGCCATGGCGGGTTTGCATGACATGACAGCTTATAAGCCAGGGGGGTTGTCATGTCGTGTGAACTCAGTCACTGTTAGAATCTGGTTTGTCTGCTGTTTTTAATTCTTATTTTATGGTTCCAGAATTAAGCCCTGGCAGTAACCTCCTACGCACAGAAATGGCAGATGAGATTGTAAACCATCCCTGGACTGTGCCACTTGAGACTGCAGGTGGGGGAATGACATGATTGGTTGCTTCATCATATAAAAAAGCTGCCTGCATATAGAAAAGCAAATGCCAGGGAGAAGAGCTTAAATGTCAAAGAAAAATGAAGAGTCTCAGTGTTCTCCTTAATATTGTTGCATGCCCCCACATTTGAACTTAAAGTCAAAGCAACCTGCTCTAGAGGGTGACATTCCTGTGCTCTGAAGAGCCAGGTTCTCCACCTGCTTTGGAATTACACTGAAGGTCAAATGACCCTCAGGTATGTATGCAACAAACTGTTTGGGATGGGTGCTGGCTGTTGGAACTTGCCTCAGACTTCTGTCATATTTAATATTAACTGCAAAATACATTTTTCTGTGGCTGAACACATTGGCTGGGTTCAGACAACATGATAACCCACACTCAACCCTTGAGGGGTTGTCATTGAACCATGGGCTGTTGTTGAAATGTGGGTTATTGTGTTGGCTGAACCCAGTCATGCTAACAAACCATGGTTTGTTAACCACAAACAATGCACAGTTCACAACTCAACAACAAACCATGGGTTCTCTTCATGAGTTGCTTGTGCTTAACAAACCATGGTTTGTTAGCGTGGCTGATTCAGACAACATGATAGCCCACATTTCAACAACAATGACAACCCACACTCAACTTAGACTCAACCCTTGAGTGTGGGTTATCGTGTTGTCTGAACCATGTGCGCATCTATACAATTATATGGATGATGCTTTAACTCTAGTGCCCTGCAGGAAATGAATTTTCAGTATGCATTTCCAACTCCACACAACACTCTGTAAAACTGCAGAGGTTATTATTTGTTTATACTTATTCTTTAGTATGTACACAATCAAACTAAAGTTAAGCACTATTAAACCTCATGGACTTTAATAAGCAGTTAAATGTCTCCCATTAAAATCCATGGGATGTAAAAGAGCTTAACCTTATCCAGATTGTGTCCTCTCTTTTTAAGACAACATTTCTGTTTTATTTGAATTATTTTGATATACATAGTGCAAAACCATGTTACTTGTCCGGTGCTTAGGCTAATGACTGTAAACGAAATATGGATGATGCTTTAACTCTAGTGCCCTGCAGGAAATGAATTTTCAGTATGCATTTCCAGCTCCACACAACAGCTGTTCAGTAAACCTAGTCAATCTATTGTACAATGCTTTGAAATGCACTTTCAGCTTGTTCCATAAGCCTATATCAGATTAACAGCCAAATTGTATAGATGCGCACAGTTGCAATGATGCAAAGAATGATTTGTTGCATCTTATGCGATGTCAGTGATGCAAATCTGTCAGGCTTTGCTGTCTATCTGCTGAAATCCCATTATGGCAGCTTACTACAAATATATCAGGCACTGGGCCTTCTTAGCTGGATTTGTAGTGATTCAGGCCTGTAATACATATGCATCCCCCCCCTTTCTTTCCTGGTTTTCCTCACATTTCAAGCTGTACCTAAGGTAGTGACTAGCTCAGGGTCACCCAGTGAGCTTCATGGCTGTGGGGATTTGAACCGGCCAGCATGGCCAGTAGTCAGGAATCCTGGGAGGTGTAGTCCAACAACATCTGGAGGGCCACAAGTTCCTCACTGCTGCTCTACCCACTACATTGCAGCAGACAGTAAATACTACTCAGCTGACCGGGCAAAGCCAAGGCCAGGCCCTTAGTACTGCAGTTATTTCATGCCAGGCCAATCCAAAGTCTTGGCTTCCCCATCATGATCACAAGAGCCCTTGTTGCACGTCTTTACTCCCTTCTGTACCTAATGGGGGCTCTGAGGCTGAAGCAATAGTCCGTGGCCCCTCTTAGCCTAGGACGGCCTTCCCCAAGCTGGTGCCCTCCAGGTATGCTGGATGGCAACTCCCATAATCCCACAGACAGTTGCAGCTATAGCATAGTTGGCCGTGGGGTTATGGGAGTAGCAGTTCCACACATCTGGAGGGCACCAGCTCGAGGAAGGCTGCCTTAGGATGCAAGCTGGAATCCCTGCTATCTCTCCTCCCATGAAGCAAATCGCTCCTCCTTTGTTACATTTGTTTATCCAGCTATTTAGGCTGGAAACAGATTTCTGTTCACCTCAGAGCTGAAGGCAATATGGGGGTGACTTCCTTGCTTATGGTGTGTATATCCATCCTGCTGCCATGGCAGTAGGATAAAAGATGTGTGTGTGTGTGTGTGTGAGAGAGAGAGAGGGGGGGGGGGAGGGAGGGAGGATGCCTCTATCACAGCCTTCCCCAATCTGGTCCGTCCCCCCGATATTTGGACTTCACCTCCCATCAGCCCCAGACAGCATGGCCAATGGTCAGAAATGTTGGGAGTTGTAATCAAAAACATCTGGGGGGGCACCAGATTGGGGGAGGCTGCTCTATCATATCACTTCCACTTCTCCAAAAATTTGTTCATCTCTCACCTAAAGCACGATCGGGAACAGAGCCACCAAAGAGGGGAAAGGGCATGTTATATCTATGCACAGCCTGAAAGGATGCCCTGGCCTGTACAACTGAGTCATCTCCCACTACTATTCCAATCCCAATTCAGTTGCAGTCCAATTCTGTGCCATTGCTATGCTCCCTCTGGTGGTGGTAGCTTTTGCTTGTGCAGTGGTATTGAATCAGCTCAAAACATGCTATAAATGGTGATACTGGGGCAGTTCTTAATGTCACTCCTAATGCTGCATGCTTTTGCAGAGTTTGTAGGCACTTCATAATTTGATCCGATTAAAGCCATGGGACTTAGTTGGAGTCACAAGGCTAAATTTCCACAGTGTTCTCCAACCTTGGGTCCCCAGATGTTTTTGGCTGGGGCATGCTGGGAGTTGTAGGAGAACACTTTATAGCATAGCCCCATCCATGGGCATGCTGTTCTTGTAAAGGAGACTGACCATGAACTGCCACTAATTTGGCATTCTTGATTTCTGAAGTCTTCAAAATATGGGCTGCTTTTCAGTAGGTACATATATTAAACTGTTAGTGATATGTGGATTAATCTGGATATCTACCACAAAGCAACTGAAAGGTGATGGGGGTGAAATCTAGTCAGAATTAACTGGAAATTCACTCTTTCATTTCAGTTAAATGTAGTTAGGGTTGTAGTGACACACGGATGCTTTAGCTATGGCTGCGAGATGCCAGACATTATGCTAGACTTTCTATTCTCTGGGAAATGAGAATCCAACACAATTAATTAAATGTCACTGTCTTTGTATAGCATGTATCATTGTTATTGTTGAATTTAAGAATTCAACTGATTAGAATATGTCGAAATAATCATTGTATTGTGTAAGTTTGCATGTAAGAGGAATAATGTGGGATATTCAACTTCAGGCATATTAATGTGGCTCATTTTCTTTTTCATAGAATAAATTAGACCTATGCAGCATGTGGCTCACCAAATGTAGCCCACTAGCCATGGACTATGGCTAGCCAGAGGGTTGATAACTCATCCGATTTTTGCAGTCTGGGGAAGGCAGCAAAGACTGGGGTAGGTGGAAGGTTACTGAGTCCCTGGTAGGCTTACCAGACATGGCTGGTGGGCTGCATTCATAATGGTGGGTCCCGGCCTTGAGCGATAGCCAAGGCTTAGATGGAGGATGAGCCAGTCAAGTTAGCCTTCAGAAGAGGAGACTGAGGGTAGATTGGATAGCACTCTTCCAGTACTTGAAGGGTTGTCACACAGAGGAGGGCCAGGATCTCTTCTCGATCATCCCAGTTTGCAGGACACAGAATAATGGGCTCAAGTTACAGGAACCCAGATTCCACCTAAACATCAGGAAAAATTTCCTGACTGTCAGAGCAATAAGACAATGGAACCAACTACCTAGGGAGGTGGTGGACTCTCCCACTCTGGAGGCATTCAAGGTGCAGCTGGACAGCCATCTGTCAGGGATGCTTTGACCTGGATTCCTGCATTGAGCAGGGGGTTGGACTCGATGGCCTTGTAGGCCCCTTCCAACTCTACTTTTCTATGATTCTATTATTCTATGATTCTAAGTCTGGGACTGCTATCCTGCCAGCTGAAGAACAGACCAATGTTCCTGTTACTGAATGTGGGGCTGATGATTGTGAGCGTGCAGCCCCTGAGTCTTATTCACCTGATGGTCCAAGCACCTCTTGTTCCACAATGCTTGCCCAAAGACACTGGGAGTGTGACAGGCAATAAGCCATGGAGAAGAGGCATTTACCTTTAGGCCAGTGGGTTGCATCTTTAAGAAGCCACACTCCTCAGGTAAGAGGGGGAAGCCTAGGAGGAGTAATCTGGAGGAAGCTAACCTCCAGTTTTGTTTGGAGCAAGTTGTGTGCCCAGAGTTATCCAAGGTGCTGAAACTCCAGCTGCCCTTCCCCTGTGGGTTCCTTTTGAGGTCAGTTCAGAAGAGGATCACTTTATTTATTTATTTTATTTTATTTTATTTTTATACTGATCCTTAGGCAAGTCAGGAATAAATTTTCTGTAAATAACCACAAGTTGTTGCCTCCTCAGCCTGCGCGTTTTGCTCTCTTAATCGGCCCCAACCGCCGTTGGTCCCCCAGGTGGTGGTGGTCGCAAAGGGATGTGCTGGGGGCTCACAACCCACTCGCCCCCTTTGCATCCACAATCTAAAATATTTCTGTGGCACGCATGTAGGTTTGTCATTACTCACACTTTAATCACTCATGCTGACTCAGCAATACTACACTCTTGGCGAGCACTTACACTGTATGCTTGCTGCCACCTCTACAGTTGCTCTAATGCTGATCTGAATTAGGGGTGTCATGAGAAATTGAGCACACACACACACACACACACACACTTGATTTCTGTTAGAATTAGGGCAGGAAGCACAGCCCACTTTAAGTGGGCCAGACACCCACCCCAAATCTGCTTGTACTCCCATCCCCATCAGGCAGGCAGCAGGCCCATAGCCAGCCTAGAAGTTCTGTGTGGGCTGCCAAAAAGGCAAGGGACAGCTCATCTGGTATGCAGGCCTTTTAAAGACAAAATTGTAAACTTTTAAAAATTATTTGCTTGTAAAAAATTTGTAGGGGGCAGTCCCCCCTGGCTATGGGCCCGGCAGGCAGCAACAGCTCTGGTAGCGCAGCAGCTCCTTGGATGGAAGAGACCCATCCAGCTTCCCAATCCTTCCCCCACACGTCTTTCAAAAGTGGAAAGAGATGCAGCGAACATCTTGACACAGCGGAGCCTCCTCCTTGTTGGGATCATGGGAGTTCTGCTGTAGCTCCTGTCTCTGGCAGAAAATGCCCATGGCCAGAAAGGATGGGCACCAAAGTTCAACTCCCATGAGCAGAAGGAGATACCACAGTGTCAAGAGGCTGGCTGTGTCACCTCCCACTTTTGAGCAAAGTATGGAGGGAGATGGGGGAGGATGAATTTGCCTCTTCTATCCAAAGAACTGCCATGTTACTGGACCTGCCACCCCTTGTCTGACCACCAAGATATTTTTTTGCCCCAGTGGGTGGGGTGAGACTGGCCAGTAGCAGGGAGGAGAAAGGAATTCTGCTTGAGGCTGGGGGGAAGAGAGGGCAGGTGGAGGAAAAGAAGGAATTGATTGGGTGATTGAGCCTCCTGAAGCAGCCTGTTTGAACACTGATTGAACCCTTCAAGGGCACTGCTTCAAGGGGGGCGATTCATTTTTGGGCTGAGCAGCCTGCTGCTCACCCATCTTGATCTGAATACATATCGGGTTGGATCCAGATTGAAGTGAGATCAACTGTGCTGGCAGAAGTGGGCTTTCTCATCCCCTCTGTCCCATGGCAGCCCCCTGAAAATGCTACACAGCAAGTCAAGAGACCCTACTGAGTGGGGTGAGGTGTGGTGTGTATGTGGGGGGAGGAGATCCTAGAGGTAGGCAGATCCCAGATCCAACCAAGATTTCCCCCATGTAGTCCTTACTGACATCGTGTTTATACAACAAGTAAGCAATGCTCAGCCCCTTGGGAGGTGCATCATCACGTCAATGAAATGCAAACATACCATCAGGAAGAACAAGGTTGAAATGCTTGTACCAGTAATTCCAAAATGGTGTGCCATGAAAGAACTGGTAGTGTGCCTTAATTAAAGGCCCCTGTAAGCCTCAATGCATCCATCCACACAGGAGGCTGTTCACCGTGTCTCTGCGTGATCCATTGCCCTGTGCTTTCCTCATTCCAAAAACCTCTGCTGGGGGTGGATCATCCAATCATTTGTTGCAGGGATGGTCCAGAATGAACTTTCAGAGAAGGGCTCATTTTTCACCTCTGCATACATCCTTGCCTTACACTTGCCACCTTCCAAATATGAGGCCCGCCCAGAAAAGTGAGTCATGTAAGGGATGTTCAGACAGCCCTCCCCCTGCATTCAAGGACTGTATGAAGGGACTCTCAGGGTCACATGAGTGAACCCTGGCCCCCACCCCCACCCCCAGTCATCATCATCAGGCGATCACTTGTGACCGAGTAAGATGGTCTTCCAGGATAAAAGGAGGAAATTCTAAAGAAGATTGTGTAGACTCTAGCGATGGGTCCGTAAGTGACTATGGAGGCCAATTCGTACCCTGCCCCCCACCCCCACCCCCACCAGTAGCCACGCCCTCATCACCCTCATGTCCAATCAAGATCCCCCTAATGTGGAGGAGCTCTGTATCCCTGTGGCTGGCTGTGTACATGTGTAGAGCACCTTCCTATGCCTGCCATGGATGAAGATGGTGGGGGTGTGGCACCAGACATGCCACTGGGGCGGGCCTTGCCCATGCAGCCCTGCAACTTTCCTCATGCATTCTTTGAAGATGTGGGGGGTTCACCTGACACCCCCCAGCAGACACCAGTTCTTACTCTGACACACTCTAAAAGACTAAAAGTAAACCTTTCCTTGGGTAAAAATGAAGTGTGCCTCCAATTTTAATCCAAAATAAGTGTCTCACCTATCAGAAGTTAAGGAAACACCGTTTTACACCTAAGTTAGCATGGGTCAACTATGCCAGTACATGTACATAAAGGGGGTCTAAGCAAATACAGAAGCTTTTATGTACAGTAATACCTTGGATTGCAAGTAACTTGGTTTGAGAGTGTTTTGCAAGACAAGACAAGCAAATTTTTAAATATTTATTTAATTTTTTTTTACTTAATATACAAGCAATGTCTTGCAATACAAGTACTGTAGTACGGCTTAAATTAAAAATCTCTATACAAAAATCTCTGTACAAATTTTTTGGGGGATTTCGTTTTGATATAAGAGTGTTTTGGATTACAAGCACGTTTCCGGAACGAATTATGCTCTCAATCCAAGACATGACTGTATTATGGGAGTCTCTTCCTTTTTCTGACATTTCTTCTGACTTGGGAAAGTAAGAGGGGGAAAGAATAATATGTTCTTGGAAAGGACTTGAGGGATGTTAATAGGATGTTACTTTAAGGCTTAGGACTATTTAGGGGAAAACCTCATGGCTGTTGGCATGCAATTCAGTTCACTGATAGCTTATTGATGATTCTGTCTTTCTAAAAGACAAATGTAACATTGGCAGCTTGGAACTTTTAGGACAGGGATCTCCAACCTTGGGTCCCCAGATGTTGCTGGACTACAGCTCCCAGAATCCCTTGCCATGCTGGCTGGGTATGCTGGGAGCTGTAGGCCAGCAACATCTGGGGACCCAAGGTTGGAGAGCCCTGTTTTAGGAGATGGATAAACAGATCCGCAGCCCGCTTCCATATGCTTTGCTGACCCCCAGACTTCCTTGACTTATATAGTTGGAACTGGTTTTCTTGGGAGAAAAGGAATGTTGTAAGACTTTAGCCAAAATCATGTAAGGATGGTAAAGCTTTTACATTATTCTACTTTTATTAATGTGCATTATCACAATATGCATTAATGTGCTTTATCACAATTCACAAGTTGTGTCTTTTCTTCTTTAAATGTTACCACCACACCCCTTCCAGAAATTATGGGAGAAGACATTCCCCCATTGTCTTCCCTTCTCACCTCTTCTAAGATGATGAACATCCTCTAAAAACAAAAGAAGTATGCTTCTGGCTTTAGAAATATTTTTACCCCGGTGAAAATTTTTACACGTTGTATCTATCAATTAAGATAGAAAAGGGGCTTCAAATCCATCTTAATTATCTTGAGAGAACATAAGAAAGCTGTTCAATGGGCTATAATGAATTTTTGGTGGGTCAAGGGAAACCAAGTGGTCTTTGGGGAGTCCACAGACATAGCCTAGACCGAAGTGGGCAGAAAGCATTTCTCCAGATGTTTTGGACTTCAACTCCCAGCATTCCTGACCATTGGCCATGCTGGCGAAGGCTTCTGAGAGTCAAAGTCCAAAACATCTGGAGATCCACCTTCTGCCCACCCCTGGCCTAGACCAATGATTTCTGGTGGGTTTGGGGCAGAGTGCAGCACAGCAGCTATCTGTGTGTAAAAACCAAAACCAACCAAACACCATCCCAAACAGCTGAGTGGGGGGGGGACTGTTTTGCCCCTTGCTTTCCTGGCAACTAGCCTGAATGAAAACAGCAGCAGCAGCAGCAGCAGCAACAACAACAACAATGTATTGTTTTAAAACCCACAAGGCCATTTTTTTTTGGTTGGTTGTTGTCAACCCTTTTCATCAATTCCCCGATGCCCTTCTCATCAATACTCTGGCGTCTGGCTCTACTGTCAAATCAGTTTCAATCCTCCCCCTTCTTCCTCAGCATCTGCCAAATATCAGCATTTTAACCTATAAATTAGGCAGCAGAGGCTTTAACAGTGGAAAGAATGACTATAGAAGCAGCAAAGGAGTACAGCTGAGATTTACAAGGCCATTCATCCCAGGGAATAATTTGGCTGGATTGCAGCAAAGAAAGCTTTCTTTTCTATGGTGTAGAACCTTCCCCAAGGCTCTATGTTGCAATCAGTCAGTTTAAGCAGAGGCTGAGCTGTACCTTAGTCATCTGTCTATGCTACAGATATCCTGTTTTTCCTCCCTGCTGTACAACCAAGTAAGTAAATAAGAGAATAGCACATTCAAGGTAAATAACCCTATGAACATAGGTTACCAACGATGAGTGGATTTCACAGGAGGGGCTGTAGCTCACTGGTAGATGACATGCTTTGCATACAGGTCTCAGGTTCAGTCCCTGGGATCTCCGGGTAGGAAAGACACCTGCCTGGAACCTGGAGAGCCATTTCTAGTACGGTAAGTGTGTGGGGACAATATTGAGCCAGATGGATCAATGGCCTGACAGAGAGGTACATATGTTCCCCCCATTTCTGTTCAATTATTTTTCTGTTGCTTTGCTCTGCCCTGCGTTCCATATCTCCTGAATTCTGGTTTAATATGAAAATGTTAATTTCATTAATTCTGAAACTGGAGCACACTCAGTTTGTTGCAGCCTTCAGTTCCTAAAGTTAATTTACATATCCCCCCCCCTATGGGTTGGATCCAGACCTAGTCACGCTCAGATCTATTGAAATCAATGGAAGAGGTCCAAGTGTGACTAGGTCTGGATCTAACCTCGAGATATCAGTGTAGGGTGACTGCATGAGCTGTAGCCTATACCAAGAGAAAGAGGAGAAGTGAACAAACCAGCTGACTTAAGCCCCGCTGTGGTCCCCACTTCTGCCACCAAGTGAACGTTTTTATTTACTGGCTGCTTCTACTAGAACTTTATTCTTTGTAACTTACGGTACTTGTGACTCCACCAAGTCACGGTATTGGGCAGTGTGGTGAGGCAATTAAGCATACAGTGAAAGTCAAGGCATCAGACCAAAGTTAAACCAACAACAAATGTAGTTTTTACTAAAGGTTTTCAAAAGCAGCGGTTAAACAGTTATTGTGATAATATTTCAAGGATGGAGGAAGGACAGATTTTAAAAACCATTTTAGCAGTTAACCATAAAAGGAGTTAGGATATAAAAATAACATGGAAAAACACAACCATATAAACCTAGGCTGTTTCCCTACATAAATGAAGACCTAGCAATAAAGCCATTTCAGCTCATTTTACCCCATTGAACATAAGAAGAGCCATGCTGGATCAGACCAAGGGTCCACCTAGTCCAGCATTCTGTTCACACAGTGGCCGGCCAGCTGCCTGTGGACAGGAGTGCAACCGTACCCTCCAAGTCAGGGCAGTGCAGCTTCCAGCCTTACTATTTTCAGATCAGCTGCTTTCGTCCCTAGAAATTGTATCCTCTGTCTGTCCTGGCTTCTTCTAATTTCCAGCTTTCATCTTTCTCCAATAACACAATACCCTAACCTGCCTGCTTGCCAGCTTCACTTAGATACATGATTTTTAACTCTACCTCCCAACTTCTTGGCCAATCAGAAGGGCAGTACACTTTTGTCAAGCTTCTGTTTTCCATAGGCTTCCTTGGGGGGACGGGACGGGATGGGACGGGACACAGAACCATTTTACAAACAAGAAGAAAATACAAAATGGCAGAACAGTCTCATCCCTCCACGGGGGGGTGGGGGTCCGGCGGCTGCGGGGGTTGTGGTTTGCAGAGCAGGGCTGCTTTGCTCCGGAGCCCCCCCCACGGCACGAGAGGGGGGGCGCTAAATATAATTTCGCCTAGGGCGCCAAACTAAATATAATTTCACCTAGGGCGGGGCTTTGGAAGTGGCGCGGAGAAGGTAGGTGGGGGGTCGGAGGGTGGTGGTGGCGGTGCGGGGGTCGGGGGTGGCGGCGGGGGGGAGGTGGCCCGGCGGGGGGCGGGGCAGCAGTGGGGGTGGCGGGGTGGCGGCCCTGCACCGGTCCTGCCCTGGGGCTTGGTCCCAAGGTCCAACTCTAGCTGACCATTGGCTTCATTCTCCTTTTTAATGTTTATAGCAGGTCTGGCCAATCCAGAGGCTTTACACTACCTGCCAATCACGAGATTTATTGTTGTTGCATATTTCTATTCCCTTCTGTGCTTGAAGAGGGCTCTGAGACCAAAACATTTCCAGGCGAGGCCCATCTCTGGATGTGAGGTTCCTGCTTAAGCTCCAGAGGCCCTGATAGGTAGAAGTCTCTCTCTCTCTCTTTTAGGGAAGATTTATATTCTACTAGTTACAAAAACAAGAATTAATGTTTTGACCAATTTCATTTTAAACTATAATTTAGATTTAGAGGATTACATTTAGGCAGACAGAAGGAACATATGGAAAGTGTTTTCTTTTCTGCACACTGATTCACTGACACATCTGATATTTAGCCACATGGCACTGTATTTGGGAAGCTATTTCATAATATTATGCAAACATTTGTAGATATGACTTTGTGTGACTTAATCACTGAATACATGGGGCACCAAGCATCTTCTCTTTCAATCTAACCAAATTGAAGTGCCCAATTCTTTGCATTAGCAAGATAGCTTGCCAGATGAGGGAGCTACTCAGGTGCTCTGTGCTGTACTTAGACATCACCACTGCAGCCAGCAAGAACAACTTCCTCTTGATCAGCTGATACAAAACCCCACAGAGCAATAGAACACTGTTGGCTTATTTCAGCCAACTTTGCAGTGGTTAAATTTGGGGTTCTATCAAGCCTTCTTTGTCAGGTCTTTCAGATTCAGTTGCATTGTAGTTTTTACAAATATGGTATTACTTCGTGATGGTACATCACCTCACCTCCGTTGAAGGTTCCCATTTCAGGAGTTGTCTGAGAAAAGGGAGGGGTGATAAGCGTAGACAGAGAAGTCCTACTGTGATGCTACACACAGTAGTCAATGGCATTAAACTGCATTGCTTTGAGCCATTCGTGACATTATTGCTACTACTACATCTCAAAGCAGGGGTGGGCAACTTGTGGCCCTCCAGATGTTTTGGCCTACAACTCCCATCAGCCCTATCCAGCAGAGCCAATGGTGAGGGATGATGGGAGTTGCAGGGCAAAACGCCTGAAGGGCCACAAGTTGCCCACTCCTTTCTTAAAATCACATGGGCAAAAAAGATGGAAGGTCATTTCTAGATCACAATGGTGCTCCATGACAATTCACCTATCTGCACAGGTCATTTTGGGGGAGAATCACACATCCAGCCCTGTGGTTCACATGGCCAGATCATTCCATGTTTCATGAGGTGGGGAGAGAGATGATAATGGAGCCAGTTTAGCATCCATGAGAGCAGAAAGTGTCTGTGCTATATTCACTGCTTCTCACTCCAGTGTCTTGTATTCTGGAGGGGAAATATCACGGAAATAAGTGTGTCCTGATAAATGCTAGCCAATGAAAGTCCTAATAAATTAAAACAACAAAACACACATAACTGGTGTTAGTTGATAGTATCTAAAAGCACCGATTTCACATGCTCCACTCCTCCTGCAAGTAGCTTAGAACATCTTACATACGGTTCCTAGGCAATCTCCCATCCTGACAGCTTACAAAGCCAGACCTGCTTAAATTTCACAATAAAACTGCATGATGGACATTTATACCATCCTCTGGGCAAATTGCCCTTACATAAAGGAGAGTACTGGTTTCTTCTTTCTCCTAGGTAGGGCAGCAGCTGGCCAAACCAGAGTAAAAGGGAGAAACTGTTTCCTGAGAGCTAGAGATTGATCGGCTTCCAACTGTACAATTCTGTCAGCCTACTTCAATGTTTTCCAGCATGCAAACAGTAGGCAGGTCAGATAGTGGACCTTACCTTTTGTGACTGCCCCCTTAGCTACTGCTATTAAGAGAGTGAGAGAGCATGATTTGGCTAAAATGGGGAGGAGTCATGGGGTGGGATTATGAATTTCATTAAGGACCCCCTTATCTATCCACACACCCCCCCACCACCATAATTCAAGCACTGGTGTTCTATCTTGGCAATGGCTATCCTTTTTGGTTAATTATCATTCCATTCATTAGCTGCCCATGGCCAAACACCAGTTAATGGCATTTTGTAAGCTGCAGCACACAGTCCAGCCATGCCTTTATTCATTATCATGAATGTTAAATTGCTTACCTAACAAAACGTTCTTACTTAAGGGTACCCTGACAAAGATTCAGTGACATGTACATCCCTAAAACCCTATTATTCTAATGTGTTTATTAGGCCAACTCAAGGTCACAAGAAGGTACAAGCTTTCAAGATGTCTTCTTCAGGTGTTACCTTGCATTTTTCACCACCATCAAGCAGATAATAGGGACACCGCCTCCCACAAGTAAGTGGCACAAGCAACTTTGAGGCAAGATCATAACACACACACTAAACAGCACACAGAAGTACAATTTTGCCTTGGGGCATATCCTTTTGAAATAAAAGAGAAGATAGGTACATGGCGGCAGGCATGGTGTAATTAAGGAAGCTGGAATGCTTCCATTCTGTCTGCATTACTACCTCTCCCCTTGTAAAAAGAGCAACCAATTTTTATTGCTCACAATTAGTTGAGGCTTTCATTTTTTATCACTGAGATATTAGGCTCAGATTAGAACTATTTTCTGTTTGGCCAGAATTGTGCTGCCCAGAAGGGGAAAAAATAAGATTACAAAACCCTTCTCCTTCATTGCCTCATAGTACAGCAAAATGATACAGAGAACTGCTGAAGTATAATGGTTCAGACCAAGGGCTGGGAAGCCCCTGGTTCAAATCTTACCTCTGTCATGAACTTACTAACTGGCCTAAGGCAAACCACATTCTCTCAGCCTCCATACCTGCACCATGATGATAGAAGTACAGATACACTGAGCTTTTCTACACAAGGCTGTTAATCTGCTGTATTTACTTTCAGTTTCATCTCAGAAATTAGATACAAGCTCTACAGATTTTCCTTTCTTGCTTTTGCACTAAAAAACCTCTAGGTGGCACTGTGCTATAGTGGAATAACACAATGAGGAAATATGTTTTCTTTCACTTTCAGAACAGATACTCCATTTCCCCAGCTCTAAAAAAACCCACGGAATGCTCTTAAAAAAACAGAAGGGAAACTGGAGGGTCATGACTCATGACATCATCTAAAGAGCCTGTAAACAACCGTAAGGAATGACAAACGCATAATATATGCCTCACGTAGAAAAGCTCACTATGAAGGGCTGTTGGAAAGATGATTAAGAATAATTAAGTGAAGTGCCTTGAATGCTCTAAAGTGATATGTAAATACTTAAGCTGAACTCATACCATCCTCCAAAGGATAATTTGGAAGATGACAAATGAGCTGCATGCTCCTCCCTACTCTTTTGGGGCTTCCCCTTCCATTTTCTGTGTAGCATTAACCATACTTTGCCATGACCTCTGAATCGGCAAACTAAGACTAGCATTTCCACTCCAAACCAGGATCCAAAGCCACAGTTCTGGATTCTAGTTTGGCGGAGGAATAGCAACTGAAGTTTGCCAATTCAAAACATCACAATAAACTATAGTCAGCACTACAAAGAAAATTGAATGCGAAGCTGCAAATCAGGAGATACAAGCTTGCAGATCATTTTTGACCCTCTGTGGTTTGCAGTATCATCTGATTTGAGTGTGTTATAAATCTCTTAAGATTGCAATCCTATCAATAGGGTAGTAAAACTCACAGAACTTAGTGGGGCTTCTTTCTTACTGTCTGTAGGCTTGGGGTGCAAATCTTCTTGGAGTACATTTTAAAAACAAAAAAATATTTTGTGTGTAGGGAGGGTTGTCACTTGGTGAGGAGTTCCTTCAGATGAGAGATCAGTATATTCCTTCTGTTGTGAATTTTAAGCAAACTGACATTAATACATTGTCTTTCTTATACGTTAAAACTTTTATACCCTTGACCTAACCCATTTCTTCCGACAGGCACTGGATCCTTGTTCTAAACTGGTATTTTTCCTTTTGTCCTAGTTTTGATCAATGTTAACTTCTCATTTTGTTTCTTTTCCTTGTCTCTCCCACAGGGTTGCTTTTTGGAAAAAAACCCAAGCTGGGGTCCCAGCAATCCTAGGCCAAAAGGATTCCGCAACTATTGCAACTCCTGTATACTCAACCTGGTTGTTGCAAAATAGGAGAGGGAAAGTTATAGGAAGTATGGAAAAGGAAAAGAATATTCTTTGGTTTTGGCAATCATAGAATAGAAACTTTGAGGTTCAGAGTTTGATACAAACTCTTCTACCAGTTGTTGATAGACCTATTCTTCTTCCCTGTGAAATGTACGGCCCTAGAGAGTACAGGTACTTTTAACACATCCGAATCCTGCCTACCTACTCAGCTGTTTCCCTAGGCCAATTAATTAGGCGCCCCCCTCGTGGGGGGGGCTCCGGAGCAAGCAGCCTGTACGCGCGCTTGGCCGACCGTCCGAATCCTCCCACCGCCCCGCTGCTGGGTGCCGACGCTATCTCCGACCGAGGGACCCGCTTTAGATGGGAAGGTAGGTAGGTTGTGGCGGGGCGGATGAGCCGCGAGTGCGGGGGGCGGGTGCGGCGGCAGCGGCCGGGACGCACGGCGGCGGCGGCAGCAGGGCAGGAGCGCGCCGGAGGCGTAGTGAAGGGGCGCAGCGTTTGCGCCTATTCCGCACGCGCCTAGGCAGCGCTTGGTCTGCCTAGCGGTAGCGCCGGCCCTGGCCTTACATGCCATTTATCACCGTCTATGGTCAATTCACATGTCCAGTTTATTTAAGAGTTGCAAAATGAACATCATTCTAAGAGGCAAGTTATCTATGGAGTGTGGTCTTGTACACCATTACAATCCCTGGCAGGTGAATGACATGAACGCAAAGAGATGGGTTGTATCGGACCTGTCGCTAATGGGCTAGGCCATCCAGCACCAGTGGTGGAAGGGAGGTTTGCCCTCATTGCAACAGTGTCGCCAAGTGCAGCACTTTACTTTTCTCCATTGGAATGAATGGCAGTCTTTCAATTAAGTGAAAGTAAAGGTTGTATTCATGGAGTGGAGACGACTGGAATGTGGGCTGAGCCTGCTCCCTGCTTGTGGTGACCTCAGCTTTTGAGAATCAAGCCTACTTTTATCTGCATACCCCAGAGAGACTCAGAAACTTGGGTTAATAGTACTGACTGATAGGAATACTCATCAAGGGAAATAGTAATAATTTCCCTTTTCCTATGTATTCTACATCTTGCTGTCAGCATGCAGTTAGTAGATGTGTAGTATGCCAGGCACAATTACTTAACTAAAAGAGTAATGTGTTCTTCTGTGCTAATAAAAAGCTTGACATTTGAACCATACACTATTTTTATTTTCCTGGGCAGGGCCAAATCAGCTGTAATTCAATCTTCTTTGTTCTCAGATGATTCTCAACATGCCTTGACATGTAAGAACTTCCTTCACTGGGGCTTGGTTTTGCTCTAGGACATCTGACACCTACAGAAAGGGCACAATTAATAATAATTCATGTAACACCATCAGTGTGTGTGGGGCTTCACACACTCTCTCTCTTTTCACACTCTCTTCCACTGGCCCCATCCTGACCTTTGTGCGGCGGGAGGAATGCAGGGCCTGTATGCATGATCAAGAACCATGGGAACTACTTCTACACTAATCTTACCAGTCACGCAGGTACACATTTTAAGTATCATTACTACTGAACTCAATGGGATTTACTTCCAAGTAAGCATGCATAGGGACTGGTAGTGTTTAAAGATGCTCCAACTCTGTATGGAAGCAATCCCTCCCACTCAAAAATAAAATCTGGAAGCTCTATTCCTGATGTATATGGACTGCTTGCTCCACCCGCCCCCATGTTTTCAGTAATGAATGCAAGATCATTGAGATGACAAGTCTCCATCAGAGTTCATAAAGTCATTGGGAATGTATACTCCCCACACTCCTCCATGGGTTCCTATTGAGTTGCCCGCTCCTCCCAATTATTTAAAAATGGGCCTCCAGTGGGCACCATTTTCATTTCCTCACAATGCCACAGATATTATTTGGAAATAAGGATAGGGTGACTGCAAACTGAACCACCCCGCCCCGTGCAAAAAAAAAAAGGGACCAGTATAGCTTGGTAATCTTGGGAGTGGGGAAGCATGCAATGCAGAGAGAGAGAGAGAGAGAGAGAGAAAGTGGGGTGAGCGGCTCCCAATATATTGTGATTGGCCCCACAGCAATTGTTTTGTGGGCTTTTCCCCCCCTGCAAAATTCCAAATGTGCTCTCATGACGAAAAGGGCTGGAGACCCCCTACCCTGAGGACTGGATTATACTGCGTCCTATCAATGAGATTTAACTAGAATTTATCTGGAAGTAAGTCCCACAGATATTAGTGAGGATTCTTCAGGATAAACATTACTCTCTGTTCATATTACCATTGGGTCTCTAACGCAATCACTGGCAAGGGAGGGGGCGCAGGAGAGCCTTTAATTTTTAGGGGACGGGGGCGAGGCAGCCTCTACGGTCGTTTCGGCACCCAAGCCAGGGCCAGGTTTCCCAGGTGGTGGTGGGGAATCGGGAACAGGACACACAACAGCCCTTAGCTTGGGGGACCGCGCAGACGCCTCGTTTTTCTTTCCCGAAACCTGGTGGCGCTGTTCCCGGAGGGGAGGCAGAAGGCACCGAGGCAGCGCGCAGAGCAGAGGTGGCGCCGTCAGGAGCGAAGGAGGCGCCACTGCTGGGCGAGGAAAACGATTCCAGGTTGCCCCCACCCACCCCCCGCTTCGCTTCCCGCGGCAGGAGAGCGCGTCCAGGATCTGCCTTCCCGTTGGTCTGAGAGGGGACCACCTCTCGCCTCCCTGAAGCAGAAGCGCTGGCCGCGGCCGCGGCAGGTCGACCCTGCCTGCTTTGTGCAGCCCCGTCTGCAGCAGGGAGGAAGGCGGAGAGGGGAAGAGCCGCCCGGAGAGGAGGAGGAGGACCCCGCCCAGCGTCTGCCTCTGCGTTGCTACCAGCCCACCTCCGCCGCCGCCTGCCTGGCTCCCCGGGCGGCGGCTGGTGGCGCTGCAGGGAGAGCTGCCCGGAGCTCCGACTGTAGCTACCCGAGGGTCGCTTCCTCCTCGGGGCGCCGCGAGCAGCCGTGGTGGGGCTCGGCTTGGAGGGGGGTACGCACGAGCCGAGCCCCCCTCCCCGAATCAGGTGACTCAGCCCAGGATGCTGCGGTTCCTACGCAGGACCTTTGGCCGGCGGTCGATGCAGCGTTACGGGCGAGGAGGAGGCGGCGGCGGCGGCACCAGCACCACCGCCAGGGAAGCAGACGAGCGCGATGGGGCGCCGAGGGGGGCAGTGGCAGCCTCGCCGCTCGCCCCCACTGGCGCCGCGCACAGCGCCCCAGCTGTGCATCACATCCAAGCGGCCGCGGCGGGCGGGAAAGGGGTGCTGCAGTGCCGGGTGCAGCTGCTCGACGGCGTCGAAGTCAGCGTGGAGCTGCCGGTGAGTGACGGATCTTCCCCCGTTCCAAAAATTTTGGGTCTTCCAGGCGTGCAGCCGCCCACCCATCTTTCCGTTGCAAGCACCTTCGAACCGTCTGTGGTCCCCCTCGACTTTGCCCAGGCCAGCGCGTGCACCTGCCGCCTCCCGATCCCCTACTCTCGCCAGCCCGCCCGCTTGCTTTCGTTCCATTCCCCCACGTGCATTTGCAGCGCCCTGAAAAGAGTCTGGCAGCGACTTCCTTCCTTGGCACTCCATGCATGCAACTGGCGTCTTCCCGTGCAATGGATGCGCCCCCCTACACCTGACATGCATTCGAGTGCAACGCCCCTTCGTCCCGGTAGCATTTCGTAGCCATTCAAGCTGGCCAGCGGTTGCAACTGGCCCCTCCCCGTGCAATGCCTGCGACCCCTCCTCCCCAATGCAACTGGCGTGCATCGGGGTCCAACTCCCGTTGTAATTTCGCAACCAGTTTCCTAGTGGTTGAAGCAGTTCTGTAGCTAGGGCCTTCTGTAACTAGGGCCTGTTGCGATTGGGGTGGTGGTGTCTTGCACTTAACCCCTCCCTTTTCAGATGTGTCGGTGAAGACAGACCTCGTTTGTGTCTGTGTTTTGCTAACTTCCCTTCCTCTCCCTAAGGGACCGGTCAGCGCGTACCTGTAGCGTCGCTTGCAAGGAAAACAAACCTGCCGATTGCCAGCTGAGGGCTATTTGTTTTGGTTTGTTTTGTGGCCTTACTTACTTGGGCGGGCGGCGTGATATACGTGTTCGGATTATGTTTGCCTGAGGCGGATTGGACCTGAGGGACCTGCCGAAGGAGGAGAGGAGCCGTGCCGTGTTTTGCTTTGCCTGGTCACGATCGCGCCTTTAAAGTGAGGGCGCCTTTTCCCGCTCGCCTGACATAGTTGCTGCTGAGGAAATTCCGCTAGAAGTTGTGGCGATCATTCTGCTCACGGAGAGTTTTTTGGGCGTTGGATCTAGTCTAATCTGAGCATCGCGACAGCCAAGCAATCAGGCGTGCCCGTTCTCCTTGTTAGTCACAGCAGCAAAAGGGGCTGAATCTACCGCGCAGGAAGGCGGTTTCTTGAGGGCAGTTCAGGACTCTGTTCTGATCAGTCTGTTGCTGGGTTAGTTTGAACTGCTACACACCTCATGCTGCCTTTCCCCATGGGAAAGAGTCCTAGTTGGAGAGTCCTAGTTGGCACTGATGATGCTCAGATATGTCCCATCCAAAATATTCGTCATCTTTTGCTTCTTCTTACTTTTCCTGCTTTTTTCTTTGGCATTTTCCATCCCTTTTGCGTTGCCTGTGAAAGGATATTGGCATGTTGGTGCATTTGTAAAGTGTTGCCTTTTATTTTATTTTATTTCCTTGTTGAAAAATCTGGTCAACTTGAGGTATGGAAGAGTGGGACTCAGTCACAGTCATTGATCTAGTAAAATAAGCTTACTATCCTAATCATTCTCAGTAAAAAACATTCATGCAGTTCAGTGCAGGGTTAAAGTAGAGATAATTTTTTAAAATGATTGGAACATAAACAAGGTGATGCTTTGATAAAAAAAAATTTAAGCATCAGAGTTTTGTATGAGTTGTATAGAATCTTGATTACATGTTGTACTGTTAATGGCCCTGAATTCTTGTGTTGTGAGCTTTTGAAAATAAACAGTGCAATTCTGTTCATGTTTACTCGGAATAAATCCCTGCTGAGTTCAGTGGGGCTTACTCCCTAGTAGGAGTGCACAGAACTGCAGTATTAACAAACATGTATGTGTGTAGCTGGCATGGGCAAAGCTCAGATACCCAATATGCAGAGTGTCATCCGTATTGATCTTGCATAAATTATTCTGGTACACTTGTTGATAAAAGAGGTATGTGGCTTCTGAGAGTTAAATTACCATACCTTAAAGTACATAATGTTAGTGCAGCTGTACATAGTATTTATATTCAGAATCCTGGGCCAGTTCTCTTAAATAGGTCTGGCATGCTTAGTGCTGATAATCAGGAGCCAAAACGTTCTCCTAAAGCAGGGCATCCTGTCCTAAGGGAATGACTGTGAGGCAAAGGGCCCTGAAGTAATCTCCTAGCATGAATTCCTTTGGGCAGTACAAAGCAGATTCATGGTTATAGGATCTGGGACTTCCTTCTTCATTTTGTTCACTATTTATTTATTTATTTATTTTTAAAAAAAGATTCTTCCTTTAATTGTAAAAGTTTCCAAGATAGTTAAAATTAAAATAATAATCATCAAAACACACTACAGTAAGCATCAGTAAAAGCAGAAACAAGGATAAAAGGTGAAACATCAATGAAAGCAAAAAATACCAATAAAAACAAAACATCCAAAGCAACAAAATACATCAACTCATTAAAAACTTGGGAGAATAACCGAGCGATCCTATGTCCCCTAGACGTGGTCTGAGGGTCCGTAGGATTTTTTGGATTTCCAGCTCCAAGACTGCGTGCCGACATCGGAGCTGGGAATTGGAGCTCTGCCCCCCCCCCCCCGTCTCTGTCCC
The DNA here is from genome assembly GCA_021292165.1 of Shinisaurus crocodilurus. Taxonomy (NCBI): domain Eukaryota; kingdom Metazoa; phylum Chordata; class Lepidosauria; order Squamata; family Shinisauridae; genus Shinisaurus; species Shinisaurus crocodilurus. The sequence goes on from CM037880.1 coordinate 90,863,638, forward strand.
CTTGCAGCTGGCGTGGAAAAAACTGCATAGGCTGCTCTCTGAGGCCAGGAAAGGAACCTCAGAGAAGAGTAAAAGGGGACGGGACCGGGAGGTGAGGAGGTTGGGGATGCCAGGATACAGGTATCCTGCAGCCACTCCAGCCAGGTAGACTGCTTGAAAAAGCCCTTCTGGCAAAAATGCAGAACTGGAAGATGGGGAGGTGAAGGTTGCCTCTGCTGCTCCTCCCACTCTGCACTGAATACCCATATGCCTCCGAGTTTGGGGGGGGTTACAGTCATCCTGGTAGGATTGCACCCTAATACTGTTTTTACCTGCTGCTTAAAAAGTTAACAAAGTAGGTGCCAAGTGAGTGTTCCCGGGGAGAGTTCCACGACTGGGATGCCATCACTCCAAACACCCTATCACTGCTCACTACCTGCCTAACCTCAGGAGAACCTCTGAATAAAGTTGTTTGGGCACAATCCTGTGCACGTTTAGACTGAAAAAAGGCCTACAGCTTGCAGCATTCCCCAGTCAGGATGACTGGCTGGGGTATGCTTGGAGTTGTAGGACTCTTTTCTGTCTAAACATGCATAGGATGAATGACAGCCTTAAACAATGGGCAGATTCAGATACCCTGCCCTGAAGCCATAAAGGGCTTTATAGGTCAGAACTATCTCTGACTAGGGCAGGTTGCAGCTGGCATACTAGCTTTACCTGGTGAAATGTGCTTTGTGCCACACAGATGCCAAAGAAAGGGTGGAATGTAAGAGCAGGCCCAAGTTGTGAAGTTGATTCTTTGCTTATTTGAGAATAGATAGGCCTTCTATCCCTGCAAAAGGGGGGATCTTTCTTTTCATCATGTTTCTAATAGGGAAAATAGGGTACTTTTAGCACAACTACTTCTGAGTAAACCGGAATAGATATGAACAGGAATGAACTGTTAAAAAATGCTTAGCTTTGCTTGTTTCTCTGGCTGGAAATCAGTATGGTATAGGGAGAATGTTACCATTTTAATTTATGTAAACACATTCAGATTTGTAAGTAGTCACTCCTGATCCTCTAGCACAGTGATGGCGAACCTTTTTGAGCCCGAGTGCCCAAACTGCAACACAAAACCAACTTATTTATTTCAAAGTGCCTTAAATTTGGCAGGAAGGAGGAGGGGGCACTAGCTAATCGCGCCCCGCTCTGTCTCAGGGCATGGCTCTTCACCAGGCGCGCAAAGATTCAGGTGCGCGCGCGCTGTGCTTATGAGCTGTCTGTTCAGTTAGAAGGAGGGCTGGGTGCCTGCGCAGTCCGCTTCGGGGGGTGGAGATGTTGGAGTGTGCCTGCCTGTGGAGGCCAGCGAGGAATGAGTGGAGAGGAGTTACTATGGAAACCCGACACTGAATGCAGAAGGGGACGGTCTTTTCCCGATCTGGCGACCAATGGCTCGAGTGCCCACAGAGAGGTCCCTGCGTGCCAGCTGTGGCACGCGTGCCATAGGTTCACCATCACTGCTCTAGCATGTAAAAAATGCTTCCAGGTTCTTCTCTTCCACCCCCTTTGGGACTCAGATGACCATCATAAACGTGTAGGTAGATTGGTAGGCTAGTAACTTCAGTGAACTTAATGTTAGCCTCTTCTTTTCCGAAGGAAATTGAGACTTCAGAATAATATAACAGGGTTGCCCCTTTCTGGAAAGTCAGGGAAATGGAAATTGGTCAGGTAAATCGTGATTAAGATATACTCACGTAATGGATTAGGACAGTCTGCACTTGAGCCAGGTGAAGTAGAGAAGCGGCAGAATACAAGTGTAATGTAATGATGCACGCATGTTCCATAATATGATGATATGATTTTGGAAATGTTTATTGGCTGATGGTTGTTAACAGTAAAACAGAATAAAATGAACCTGCATGTGATAGCATTAATTTATTATGGAGAAGCTGACTGGCTTCTTGCAACTGGGTAATTTGCATGTTCAAACAAACTGGAATCAATTTCAGTTGATTTGAAGGTGTGAATATTTTGACCGGTCAGCAGATTGTGGCTGGCTGGACTTAATAGCCAGCCATTATTTCTTCTAGCCAGATGTAAAGTCCAATCCTGCCACAGTTTGTCTCTGAGCAAGTGTACCTGCGAAAAATAACCATTGTAGCGCTTTGCAAAACCCACCTTACAAACGCTGTTAAAAAGGGGGGGGGGTCTAGGAAGGACCCTTAGCAGCAGAATCTTTGGGGTTTTTTGGGGGGTATTCATGTGACCATGGAGTGCCCTCATTTTTCCAAGTGTGGATAACCCAGGGGCACATGACATCCCCCGCCAAAAAACAATCATGCAGAAAAGGGTGTTTTGGGGGCCACCCCTTAAATTGCCTACCCTTTCCAGCAGGATCCCCAGGGTGGGGTTTGGTGTGGTTGCAAGTCTCAAGTGTCCTCTCAGTTTTGCCATTGACCCCAAGTTGCTAGCACCCCAGGGAGCGGCAAAACTTGGGAGGATTCTCGGTGCCAGGGGTACACGAGTTTGACGTTACTTTGACAAATATCAAACCATGCCCTCTCTCCTGTCAGTGGGAATCCTCTCCAGTTTTGAAGGTTTCCCCGATGCTAACAGTGGGTGGACACTTGCAAAACTGGGGGGGGGGGGGCACTAGGGATACCTGATCTCCCCCAAAGAAACCAGGAAATTGCACTGTGAAAAGTGGAGAAAGAGCCTGCGATCTCCTGGGACTTTGCAAGGAGCTGACAGGTCCGGACCTGTCAAACCTGTCAGCTCCTTCCAAAGGGGGGAAATACTTACCTGCAGCCTGGGGTAGGCATTGTACAGGGTGGGTGCCTGCTGTATTTGGCCAGCAGGCACCCACCCTGGCCAGTGCCAAGCCCAGGGACCCCCTCGTACTAACCTGCACTGCCCTATTTGCGCAAATTGGGCAGGTCGGGTTAAAAAAAATGAGTGCAATTATTTGAGCCCATTATCGGTACAATTTTTTTTAAAGGGGGGCACCTGTGGGGGGTCCTTGCAGGGGCACCTTAGTGGCAACTCAGTATAACGTTTCAGACTTGTTTCAAAGAGTCTGCTTCTTATTTTCCCATATACTGTTAGCTTTTCAGTTGACTACTGGAAGTGTCTTCTGAAGGCAACTTCCATAATAACTTCCTTCTCCCCCCCCCCCACCTTTGTTTTGTTTACTGTCTTACCTGATGAAGAGTTCTGGAAAACTTGCAATAGTATTTTGTGACTTTTGAGTTGGTCTAATAAAGGTATTGTGTGATGTGGATTTTGGAAATTTTCTTTTGGCCAACCTTTGCTTTTTGTATTCCATAATATTTTTCCCCTAAAGCAAATGTTGTACAGATTGCTTACTCCTCATATGTTTAAGAGCTCAACACATCTTGAGCTCAAATCTACCATTGTTTGCAAGACTTGCAAGATGTTTTTAAATTGTGATGGTGTGCAGTGTAGCTCCTTCTAATTTGAGTCTTTGCAACTTGTGAGGCAAATTGCTCCTGTAAATTGACCACCTAATTAGTTGTTGGTTGTTGAGATTATGAAGTAGAATGTCTTTACAAATGCCTGAGGCAAAATTCCTCCATTCAAATCTGAAAATTCGGTATGGTTCAGAATCTGCATTGTAACTCAAGGGTTTGGTGACTGGTTGAACTGCTCCAATGTAACAAAGGGCTGACACCCTTCGAAAAGGGGTGGAAGAAGTGGGGGCCTCAAAAAGGAGGATGCAGGGGCCTCCAATTCTCCAAGGGAAGTGGGAGCTAAGGCAGAAGAGTGGGACACACCCATGAGCAGTCAAATCTTTATTTTTAGATCAGTTTTTCAAAATAGCCACTTCAGTTAATATTTTCACTGAATGGCACATTTTTAATGTGCCATTTTGCTCTAGCTTTTTTCTTACTATTATTTCCCCCTCCCCTGAAGTACATGCCTTAAACCAGCCTTCCTCAACCTAGTGCTCACCAGGTGTGTTGGACTACAACTCCCAGCATCCCCCAGCGAGTTGCTCAAGATGTTTTGGACGACAACTCCCAGGATTCCTGACCGTTGGCTATGCTAGGTGGGGCTGATGAGTGTTGAAGTCGAAAGCATCTGGAGGGTAGCAGGTTAGGGAAGGCCACGCAAACCATAAAAGACTACACACACACACGTGCGCGCGCGGCAGTCTCCTTATCAGAGTTTTCTGGTAATGGTCTTGATCACTTGAGGATTCATGCTCCCTCCTCTGCTTTTATGTCTTTACAATGTGTACTTTTCAAAGTGTTCTCTTTCCTTCTAAATTGAATAATGCACTAGCTAGCCGCTTACACCTAGAACTCCTCAGGGGGTCCTACATTGAAGCACAGAGATTCTGACAGAAAATGCCAGTTCATCAGTTCCATTCCTGTGGGCCGATTGCCCATGGGAAGAAAGTTGTAAATGCAGTCATTAGTTCCTGCTGACCTGATACCATATAACCAGTTCCGAAATCTAGGCTATTTCATGGAGTGGCTAGAAATGAGGGGAGCACTTCACATCTGCCTTGGTATATAATTCTTTTTCTTGTGCTCGGTATCTGGGTGAGCAGCATGTGCCCTGTGGGAGGCAATTTTGTGAGAGCTCATGGTGGCTAAAAGACTGAGCTGTGAGCCAGCAAGTCCCCAGTTCATACCTTGCCGAGCTCTCATCTGCCATGAGCTCACTAAGGTGACAATTCCATGCACACTTAAGGGGAGTAAGCTCCATTGAACTGTGGGAATGACTCTTTAGTAGGCATGTGTAGCCTTGGACTGCATATGGCCTTAGGCAAGCCTCTTACTTCTCAGTCTCACTTCTCCATCTGCAGTGCTGATAATGCTGATAATAATAACATAATAATGTTATTAGGATAATAACATCCTACCTTACAGGGATGTTGTGAAGATTACTGATTATATAAAACACTTGGGATATTCTCAAAGTGCTATCTAAATGCCCAATACTATCATAGTGGTCCAATACCATATAGAAGACAAAAAGAGCCATACTGATCAGATGCAGACAGGACGGATCTCAAAGATGCTGTAGGGGAGGGGCCGTGGCTCAGTGGTAGAGCTCGTGCAGAAGTTCCACAGTTCAGTTCCCAGCATCTCCAGGTACGGCCAGGAAAACTCCTGCCTGAAACCCTGATGGCGATAATACTGAGCTAGATGGACCAACAGTCTGACCCAGTATAAGGCAGCTTTCTGCGCTATGAAAATTCCTGTATTTGTTTGTTTGTTTATTTATTTATTTATTGCATTTATACCCCGCTCTTCAGCCAGAAAAGGCTCTCAGAGTGGCTTACAAAGATTAATAATAAAACAATAATATCTCACGCTGCTGCAAGTCTGTCTTTCTGTTCATCCACAAACCTCATTGCTTGGGAGGGGATATCCCAAATGTCTCTTCTTCCCCTCCCTCCTAGAAGCTGCGTAGAGGAATAAGACCGTGTATTCCTACTTCACCAGGTGGTGAGAAGTCCAGGGGCAATACTATAAGGCAGTGTTCTCCAATCTTGGGTCCCCAGATGTTTTTGATCTACAACTCCCAGCATGCCCCAGTCAGCGTAGCTGGCTGGGGCATGCTGGGAGTTGTAGGCCAAAAACATCTGGGGACCCAAGGTTGGAATCAAAATCATAGAAAAGTAGAGTTGGAAGGAGCCTACAAGGCCATCAAGTCCAACCCCCTGCTCAATGCAGGAATCCAGGTCAAAGCATCCCTGACAGATGGCTATCCAGCTGCACCTTGAATGCCTCCCGAGTGGGAGAGCCCACCACCTCCCTAGGTAGTTGGTTCCATTGTCTTATTGCTCTGACAGTCAGGAAATTTTTCCTGATGTTTAGGTGGAATCTAGGTTCCTGTAACTTGAGCCCATTATTCCGTGTCCTGCAAACTGGGATGATCGAGAAGAGATCCTGGCCCTCCTCTGTGTGACAACCCTTCAAGTACTGGAAGAGTGCTATCCTATCTCTTCTCCGTCTCCTCTTCTGAAGGCTAAACATGCCCAGTTCTTTCAGTCTCTCCTCATAGGGCCTTATTTCTAGTCCCTTTATCACCCTTGTTGCCCTCCTCTGAGCCCTCTCCAGTTTGTCTACGTCCTTCTTAAAGTGTGGTGCCCAGAACTGGACTCAGTACTCAAGATGAGACCTAACCAGTGCCGAGTAAAGGGGAATTATCACTTCACGTGATTTGGAAGCTATACTTCTATTAATGCAGCCCAAAATTGCATTTGCCACATCGCATTGCTGGCTCATATTCAGTTTGTGATCTACCACAATTTCAAGATCCTTCTCACTTGTATTGTTGAGCCAAGTGTCCCCCATTCTGTAACTCTGCATTTGGTTTCCTTTCCCTAAGTGCAGCACTTGGCATTTATCCCTATTAAATTTCATTCTGTTGTTTTCGGCCCAGCGCTCCAGCCCATTGAGGTCGCTTTGAATTTTGTTTCTGTCTTGCAGAGTATTGGCTGTTCCACCCAACTTTGTGTCATCTGCAAATTTGATAAGCATTCCCTGAACCTCTTCGTCCAAGTCATTAATAAAAATGTTGAAGAGCACCGGGCCCAGGACCGAGCCCTGTGGTACCCCGCTCGTTACCATCTCTTCTCAGTTTGAGAAGGAACCATTGATGAGCACTCTTTGAGTCCGATTCTGTAGCCAATTGTGGATCCACCTGATAGTTGTTCCATCTAGCCCAATTTTAGCTAGCTTGCTAATCAGGATACCATGAGGCACTTTGTCGAAAGCTTTGCTGAAGTCCAGGTATATGATGTCCACAGCATTCCCATAGTCTACAAGGGAGGTTACCTCATCAAAAAATGAGATCAGATTAGTCTGGCAGGATTTGTTCTTGACAAATCCATGCTGGCTTCTGGTAATCACTGCATTTTTTTCAAGGTGCTTGCAGACTGGAGAGCCCTGCTGTAAGGTTTTGTTGGGATGAGAGTGCCCTGGAGACTTGCGTTGTCTTTTTGTAATATTTGTGTTACTCATGAACAAGCAGTAGCAAGTACAGTTGCTAATCCTGCACCATGCCCTCAGTGAGAGCAGCTGCACCCCAGTCATGCTTCGGCCAAGAAGACCAGCTAAAATCCCTGAGCCCTTTCTCTCAAATTGAAACTGCAAATCTGGCTCCCAGCGTGTTTCTTTGCTCTTTCCTCTAGCTTTGAGAGACGTCCCAAATTTTGATGGGTATTGCATTCCAAGGCTGGGGAAAGAGTCCTGGCTGTCAAGGAGCATCAGTGTTATTTTGTTACCGTACATACCTGGACATTAATTCATAGTGATAAAGGCACCCAAATCCAAATTGGTTTTCCCTACTTGGTGAGGGGACAGTGTCTTTGTGACATCAGCTGCTGTTACATCAGGCCCCATCCTCAACTCAGGGCAAATGTTCATACCTAGCAACCAACATACCTCAGAAAGGAGGCAGTGAAGTCTGAGGATGGGGATTGGTGCTATGGCTGCTAATGCGGAGAAGGCGTTGCTTTTTCCCTTAACTACTGTGGCTACAGGAATGGACTTACAGCTGAGTAAGTTGGAAGGAAGGAAGGAAGTCCAATAAGGGTGCATATAAGGCAATGGACAGAGGCAGGCATCTTGAAGGACTGGGAGGAAAGGAAGGTGGGTCAACGCCAGCTGTGATTGGGAAGTAGCAGCTGTAGCCCAAATGCCCTACATCCTCACATCGCTTAATTGGCACCATGTGATTATTATTATTATTATTTAATTAAGAACGTCTAATGTACTTCGAGCTAACAATGTGCCACATTGGAATGGGCACATTGGAATGGGCACATAAATCCCCCCAAAATCCCATGTAAAAAGCATCTGGTACCAAACATGCTCATTTTTATGCTTCATTGATACAATTTCTTTACAGACATAATGTCTAAATATTCCTAACATTCATGTCTCTGTTACTTATTATGAAGTGTAATACTGGTAACTGCAATACTGGCAACTCATAATTGTGACTGGGCGAGCTATGATGGCACTTTTCAATAGCCCCCTGCTAGTACATTTGATTCTTGTATCAATCAACAGTACCCCCTCCTGAAAATATATTAGAAGCAGACACATGTCACATTGTGTGCAATGATCTATATCTCAGTGCGTTCATATCAAATGCTCATTTAAGCCACATGTCTTAAATATATATGCCTCAATAAGCCTTACCATTCAGTGACCCATAATATCCAGGCACCTGTGGCAAGTAAAAATGTCTTCTGGGTGACCAAACAGGGAAGCTTTCCAAAAGCTTTTTTCTCTTATAGCTCACAAGTGACTAACAATTCGGTTTGGTCAAGCAAACTCGGTGGCACGGAGCACCTTTTATCAGCTTAGGCTGATATACCAACTATGTCCTTATCTGAACAGAGATAGCCTAGCTACAGTTATCCATGCTTTGGTAACCTCTCGTTTGGATTACTGCAATGCGTTATATGTGGGGCTGCCTTTGAAAACGGTCCAGAAACTTCAGTTGGTCCAAAATAGGGCAGCTGGATTGTTAACGGGGACTGGCCGACGAGAACATATTATGCCAGTGCTTTCTCATCTGCACTGGCTGCCAGTCTGTTTCCGGGCCCGATTCAAAGTGCTGGTGCTAACATTTAAAGCCCTAAACGGCTTGGGGCCAGGGTATCTGAAGGATCGTCTCCTCCCATATGTACCTGCCTGGACACTAAGATCTGCATCAGTGGCCCTTCTCCGAGAGCCCCTGCCAAAGGAAGTGAGGCAGGTGGCTACCAGGAGGAGGGCCTTTTCTGCTGTGGCACCCCGGTTGTGGAATGAGCTCCCCAAAGAGGTTCGCCTGGCGCCTACTTTGTATTCTTTCTGGCGCCAGGTGAAGACCTTTCTGTTCCCCCAGGCATTTTAATCATCTTAATCATAACTGCTGCTGCTAGCTCTGCTGTTTGTTTTTAATCTGTGGTTTTAAATTTTATATTTTATATTGTATTTTATGATTTTAACTGTTGTAAACCGCCCAGAGAGCTTCGGCTATTGGGCGGTATAAAAATGTATTAAATAAATAAATAAAACTAGTAGTAGAATCATAGAAAAGGGACCCACAAGGCCATCAAGTCCAACCCCCTGCTCAATGCAGGAATCCAGGTCAAAGCATCCCTGACAGCTGATTGTCCAGCTGCACCTTGAATGCCTCCAGAGTGGGAGAGCCCTCCACCTCCCTAGGTAGTTGATTCCATTGTCTTATTGCTCTGACAGTCAGGAAATTTTTCCTGATGTTTAGGTGGAATCTAGGTTCCTGTAACTTGAGCCCATTATTCCGTGTCCTGAAAACTGGGATGATCGAGAAGAGATCCTGGCCCTCCTCTGTGTGACATCCCTTCAAGTACTGGAAGAAGGGATGTCACACAGAGTACTATATTATGGGCTAGTAATCTCATTTTTCCTCCCTCTGCTCTTCTTTGTCCAATGTTGTTTGGCGAGATGACAGTTGGATTTCAAAAGACTTCCTGTTATCTGTATATCCAATGCTCTTGTAATAGTCATGTGATCCTGCACTTTATTTGTCTTCAATATTCTCCCATACGTTAATTTTGCTGTAAAACTGTTGAACTCCATTTAGCCTATGAACTGCTAAAGGAGGAGAGGATGATGGCTCTTTGCCAGTTTCCATCTTTCTTTCCGAAGCTTGCTTAAGAGCACTGGCAACATCTCTGAAGTTTAAAACAAGACTACCACTAAATGATGGTATTGGGAAAACACAAGTTTGTAAATCATGTTGGCTATTGTAAGTTCTCAAGGTACAAGCTCATTGGCCTTGGAGGCAGTTGATCAAGGCTGTTCGTATTTTGCTCACAGTAGTGAAAGATTGCTTGACACAAAAGAATTTAAATCTGGTGAGAATTTAGGTGTTGCGAGAATACTTTGTTCCTGTTAGTATGATTGATAAGCTGTTTCCTTGAAAGTATGGTCGATTTGGGAATGGCTGCCAAGATTTTTAGGTCAGGATTCAGAGTGATGAAGCCTCAATATTTGGCCTGAATCCCACATATTTCAAATTTTAGCGGCGCATTTAGCCTTCACTGTTAATTAGGAGATGTGTACTTCTGTGCATTGGGGAAGGGAGCTGAAAGTCGGTTGCTGATTTTACAGTAATAATACTAGTAAAAAAAAAAAAAAAATGAACAAGGAACTGGTGTCCAGAATGTCCAAGTGCGGTGTATGCTGGTGAGCCAAAAATGAGCATAATTTCTGATAATCAGGATGTTAAATTGCTCTTATATGTTCTTGTGGCAAACTCGCTTTTCAACAGATCATACTGAGAGTCCCATTTCATATATTCTTGTGCTTGCCGGCTCTCGATATTAATACTGCCAATCCATTCTGGATTGGATCCAGAATATATCATAATATTGTCTACCACTCCTAATATGCTACAGTGTTCTCCAACCTTGGGTCCCCATATGTTTTTGGCCTACAACTCCCAGCATGCCCCAGCCAGCGTAGGTGGCTGGGCCATGCTGGGAGTTGTAGGCCAAAAACATATGGGGACCCAAGGTTGGAGAACACTGCTGTAAGGTATGTATTATTATCTCTAGGTGCAGATGGTGGGGGTTGTGGTGTCTGAGAGAAAGTGGCTTGCTTAAGGCTTACCTAGCGAGTTCATGCCAGATGTGAGATTTGAGCCAGGGATTTCTCAATACAGTACATAGCTCTGCCTCTTAGTTACTGTGCTGCTCCAGCTCGCTAGTTCAAAGAATACCCTTCATTGGGCCAGCTATGCTGTTGGGAGTAACAAACTTTTCAGCTGTTATGAAAAGATAATAGAATCATAGAGTTGGAAGGTACCTTGGGAGATAAACCAGTCCAGCCCGCTGCTCCTTGCAGGCTCTGCAATGCTGGATGCAGCTACTTGGCAGAAATACGTTAAGGTGAAAATAGAGGCAGCGAGGAAAATGGGGGTTTATTTTCCCAAAGAGGGTTTATTTTCTCGCTGTAGAGGGATGACCTGGCCATGCCCTGTGATAAAACTGAAAGTAACCTGTGTTCTATTTGCGCTCTAATTCCTTGGTGCTGAAGGGCAACTTCCTGGATTCATGCAAACATTCCACATGCTGCAAATAGCAACAAAAACCATGGCAGATGAACAAGTTTCCGTGTACTGCCAGTGCCTCCTGAGTTTCACACACCCAGAAAGCCACCTCGCCTTCGTTTATGCAATTCTGTAGTTTCAAAGGAAGGCACCATAATATCCCTGTTAATTTTAAGAGGAAACAATGCCAACATTTATTCACACCTAAAACGAGAAAGGGTTTGCAGAACTCTGGGGGCTGTGTTCATGGTTCATAAATATGTGGGGGGGAATAATTCCATGTGTCGAGCCCACTTACACAGTTGCATTTTAACTAGGGCTGCAAACTGAGTAGATTAATCAACTAAAGCTTCATGATTAATTTTGTTGGGAGGCCAACCAAATGTGTTTATTTTTTAGGCTGCTTTGGTGCTGATGAGATATTGTAATGGGGAATGAATAAAGTAAATATTACAGATTACTTCTTTCAAATGAAGAATGGCAGCTTTATTGTAAGTGTACACTTCCTTCAAAAATGGAAAAAACAGCACCTATAATGAAGCTTGGGCCATATGCAAATTTAAATGTCTATCAATTGATTGATCTGTTAAACGACAAATGACCAACTGAGAAATCTTGAATTGGTGACCCCCCTGGATTGTGACCAAATATAAAGCTCCTTGAAAGTGTTGATTTAAGGTTTATACATGTTTAATCTTAAGAATCACATTTTCACATTAGAACATAGGACTATTGAAATTCTAAATAATTGACATTAAGATTTTAAATGTCAGCACTCTCTGAAGCAGAAAACCTTGAATTAAGTTTCTGCTGCCAGTGGTTAGAGCAGTGTTCTCCAACCTTGGGTCCCCAGATGTTTTTGGCCTACAACTCCCAGCATGCCCCAGCCAGCTGGGGCAGGCCAAAAACATCAGGGGACCCAAGGCTGGAGAACACTGGGTTAGAGGGTGGGAATAAGCCTTGTTATCCAATCTGAACAAGAGAAGGGTACTGGCCTTTACACTGTAGAACTCAGGAAGCATTGGCCATTTACAGCAACTTGCTCATCAGTCATGGTTTTTGTTGCTGTTTGCAGCATGTGGAATGTTTGCATGAATCTAGGAAGTTGCCCTTCAGCACCAAGGAGTGCAGATGGAACACTATAGAACATTTCTATAGTGAGAAAATACCGGTATACCCTCTTTGGAAGAGGTCTATTTGTGTGTGGGGTGGTGGTGGCAGATTTTTGGGGGCAAGTTGGTTCTTGCCACTAAGATTTCCATCACACACCCCCCTTTGGGGGCCTTTTCCTCCATGTCTCTGCTTCCATCTTAAAATATTTCTGCCAGATATTTTAAAATGTACACTAAACCATTCCTTAAGGAGGTGCTTTGTAAGCAATATCTTAATTTTTACGTTTTAAATATGGTAGTGAGTATTTCCTCTATTTTTGTTGCTCTAAAATTTAGAATCTAAATTTTTGTGTCTGAAGTAAGTAGAAATTGCTGTTTTAAGGTCCTCAAACCCTGCTAAATATTCTTAAGGCAATTTAAGAATATGAAGAAAAGTGAGTATTTAATAAAACATGCTGTTGCAGGAGCAATAATGGTTGGCTCACCTTGCTTCTTTAAGCTTATAGTTTTAGCAAGAAACAAAATGTAATAGTAATCCTCTGATACTGAATCCCCCCCCCCTCTCTGTATAATGTATTTGAAATATTTATATGCCACACTTGGTCCTGTTCGGTCCTACCATGTCTACTGTACAAAGTGCTTTCCAGTTCTTATTGTATTCATCCACTCAGTTCTTCTGTGACTGGTTCCCTGTTTTACAGATAGAGAGCTCACATTTTCCAGAAAGCCCTCGATAATGACAATGTTGCGTAGTGGTAAGAGTGTTGGACTGAGACTTGGGATATCCAGGTTCTAGTCCCCGCTGAGCCATGAAACTCACTGGGTGACTTTGGGCCAGTCATTGCCTCTCAGCCTAACCTACCTCACAGGGTTGTTGTGAGGATAAAATGGAGAGGAGGAGGAGGACTATGTAAGTCGCCTTGGGTTCCTTGCAGGAAAAAAGGCAGGGTATAAATATATTAAAATAAAATAGATGATGATGATGATGATGATGATGATGATGATGATGATGATGATAAAGCACCATCCATGCACATGGCACTTTACCAGATTGAAACACTTCAAATTGTAGGTAAGGCATATCTGCATGTTCCCCCATAGAAAAATGATGTATGAATTATAGATCAGTGGAAGAGCACATGCTTTGCATACACAAGGTCCCAGGTTCAGTCCCTAGCATCTACGCTTAAAAGGAGAGGAAGACTGCCAGAGGCCTTCCCCAACCTGGTGCCCTCCAGATGTATTGGACTACAACTCACAGCATTCCTGACCATTAGCCATGCTGTTTGGGGCTGATCAGAGTTGAAATCCAAACCCAGCTGGAGGGCGACCAGTAGGGGAAGGCTGATCTAGTCCAACCCCCTGCTCAGTTGCTAGATTTGCAATGCAGGATGCAACTACAGCATCCCTGACAGATGAACATCTAGCCTCCAAACACCTCCAGTGAAGGAGAGCCCACCACCTCATGAGGCAGTCTTTTCATTTCATTTCATTCATTCATTTATTTCATTTATATACCGCCCCATAGCCGAAGCTCTCTGGGCGGTTCACAACACTCTATACATAAAAACAACATTAAAACATACAAAACAGTTTAAAAAATTAAAAACCAAATTTAAAAACACAGTTTAAAATAACAATACAAAAGCCAATAAAACTGAGCCTACAGGTGACAATCCCCCCCGTGCTATTCCAAGCTCCTAACTAAATGCCTTGGCATAGAGGGAAGTCTTAACCTGGCGCCGAAAAGATAGTAAGGTTGGCGCCAGGCGGGTCTCAGTGGGGAGCTGATTCCATAACTGGGGGGCTACCACCGAGAAGGCCCTCCTCCTCGTTGCCACCAACCGAGCCTCTCTTGGAGGTGGCAGTCGGAGGATGGCCCCAGATGTTTCCACTGTCAAACAGCTGTTAATCCTAATGTTTAGCCAAAATTAGCTTCCCATGAACTTCTACCCACTGGTTCACATTCTGGCCTCAGGAGCAACAGAGAACGAGTCTGTTCCATAGATTTCATAGATCATAGAGTTGGAAGGAGCCTACAAGGCTATCGAGTCCAACCCCCTGTTCAATGCAGGAAACTAGAGGAGGGGTCTCCCATCCAAGTAATAACCAGGCCTGACCCTGCTTAGCTTTCCACGCTCAGACAAGCTGAGCCAGCATGAGCCACAGGTCAGCCTTTCAGATACTCGAAGGCCACTGTCATGTCTCCCCTTAATCTTCTCCAGGCTGAACATACCCAGCTTTTTCAACCCTTCCTCGTGGGACTTGGTTTCCAGACTTCTCACTTTTCCTGGTCATGCTCCAGTTCGTCAGTGTCCTTCTTAAAATGTGCTGTCCAGAACTGGACACAATACTCCCAAATGTGACCTGACCAGCACATCCTGGAGCAGAAATATTACTTGCCATTATGCATCTGTTTATGTTGCCAAAGATTGGATCACCTTTTTTTTTAGCGGCTATGTCACGCTGCTGGTTCATATTCAGTTTGTGTGATCTAGGACACTAGATCTTTTTCACATGTACTGCTGCCAAGCCTGGTCTCCCCCATCCTACATTTGTGCTTTTTATTTTTATTTTTTGGGACGTAAATGTGAGACTTTATATTTATCTTCATTGATTGTCATCTTGTTGGTTTTGGTCCAGCACTCCAGCATGTCAAGATCATCTGAAACTTGATTTTGTCTTCCATGGTGCTAGCTATCATCCCAGCTCTGTGTCATCTGTAGATTTGATAAGTATTTGATAAGTATTTGCACCAGGGGTAGGCAACTTGTGGCCCTCCAGATGTTTTGGCCTACAACTCTCATCAGCCCTAGCTAGCATAGCCAATGGTGTAGGATAATGGGAATTGTAGGTAAAAACATCTGGAAAACCACAAGTGAGCAACTGCTTTATGCCATCATCAAAGTCACTAATAAAAATGTTGACTAGCACAGGGCCTAGGACAGATCCCTGTGGCACTCTGCTCAAAGCTTCCTTCCAGGTTGACACAGAGCCATTAATGAGCACTCACTAGGTGTTCTTGCTCTACTAGCTGTGGGCCCTTCTAACAGTAGTATTGTCCAGCCCATATTTTACTATCTTGTCAACAAGGATATCATGAGATGCCTTGTCAAGAGATAATGACTGGGCTCGCACGACACGGTAAATCTCTATGATCTATGAATCCCTCCCGAGGTTTAGTGTGTCGTCTGACCCACACGGGGTGCTTTAGAATCCAGCCTAGTGTGGCTTCTAAACCACCCTGTGAAACCACAGTTTGCAGTGGGGTTATGCTAACCCTAGTAGCTTTAGCGTGTCATCTGAACCCGGATGACACACTAATGCTACCACCAGTCAAAAGGGGCATAGAGCCCCCTGCTCAGAGTGGCAAACAATGGCTGCTGCTCTGGGCACGGGGCTCTGGCTGATGACAGATGGCCAAGCTGGCCGGCTGTCATCGGCTTTGCCACAGCCAATGCCAGGAGAACAGGATTGCTCTTGAGAGCATGCCAGGCGAGGCTGCCTGGAACCCCACATGCTGCTGCAGCTGCTGCCTAGCCGCCCCCCTGCCTGAGCAGTCTTCCCCCGGACTTACCTTCTTATCCGGCGGAAGCAAGGCTCCAGCAGTGGCAAGGCTTGGCGGCAGCAGCAGCAGGCACTGCCCAGCACCCCCTCCCTAACTGGGAGGAGACACACCGGCAGAGCCTCACCTCACCTCCATGCTATCACTGACTGAGCCAGCGATTGCATAGGGCCAACACGCTTAGCACCAGCACCGCTAAACCTCTGTGGGTTAAAGTGACGTTTGAGCCTGGCCACTCTGTTTGTGGCATGCCCATGATCTACCAATCTAGTAACTATCAAAAAGGGTGGCAGGGGTGGGGTGGGATAAGATTAGTCTGGCATAAATTATTCTTCGTAAACCTATGCTCATTCCTAGTAATCAATACATTCCTTTCTTGATGCTCACAGACTCACCACTTAATAATCTGTTCTACAATTTTGCCAGGTACTGACTGGTCTGTAGTTTCCTGAATCCACCTTTCCCTTCATTTCGAAGATGGGGACAGCATTTGCCCATCTTAGTCTTCTGGCAGCTCACCTGTTCTCCAGGATTTCCCAAAAATTCCAGGCTCTGGAATAATGTCTGGAAGTTCTTTCAGTACCCCCAGGATGTAATTATCTGAGCATGGAGACTTGTACTCATTTCAAGTAGCTAGATGTTCTCTAACCATATCCTTACCTATCCTAGGCTATCCTTTCTTATATCATTTGTCCTAACTGTCCTGGGTAGAACACAACTCCCCTTGTGAGAGAAGACTGAGACAAAATAGAAGTAGAGCAGTTCCACCTTCTCTCTGTCATCTGCTAACAATTCACCATCTTCCCTAAGTAGTGGACTGACCCCTTCTTTGCTCTTCTTGCTCCTAACATAGCCAAGGAAGCTCTTTTGGTTGTTTTTAGCATCATCTGCAAGCCTCCACTCATTCTGGGCCTTAGCCTTCCTGACACCATCCTTGCAATTTTGGGCTACCCTATTGCACTCGCCTTTGGTAATGCCCCTTCTTCCATGTCCTTTTAAAGTCCCAGCTCATAAGAAAGCTTCCTGTGCAGCCACACTGGCTGTGCAGCCACACTGGGAATAGCTTGCAATTGTGACTTTAGTATTTCAGCCATCAGGATCTCCCATCCCTCTTGAACTCCTTTTTTCCACCAGAATTTCTAGCCATGGGATTCTACCCAACTTTTCTCTGAGCTTCTTGAAATCTGCTTCCTAAGGTCCAAGTTACATGTCTGACCAAGTTGAATTTCCACAGCCCTCGCTATCACAAATTCCAAGGTGATGCAGCCACTTTTCCCCAAGGTTCCTGCGGCTTTCACTTCATCAACCAGTTCTTCCCTCTTGGTCAGAACAGATTTCCTCCTGTTCCTCCTCCCACCTTCTGAGAGATGAAGTTGACAGCAAGTCAAGTCAAAGATTTATTGGATGTTCCTTTCTTAAACTTCCAGCAGATAGCAGGATAGTTGAAATTCTCCATTACTACTGCAGCTCACCTCTGTGAAAGTTTTGTCATCTGTTCCAGGAAAGTGCCATCCATATCTTCCAGCTGGCGGGGCAGTTTGTAATATACTTCTACAACAATATCACTCTTGTTTCTCACTCTTTCTATCTTATCCAGATGCTTTCAACAGTGCTTCCATTATCCAATTCATGGATTTCCACGCAGGTGTGTACATTCTTTACATGTAATGCTGCATCCCTCTCCCTTTATAGATTTCATAGATTTCATAGATCATAGAGTTGGAAGGAGCCTACAAGGCTATCGAGTCCAACCCCCTGCTCAATGCAGGAAACTAGAGGAGGGGTCTCCCATCCAAGTAATAACCAGGCCTGACCCTGCTTAGCTTTCCACACTCAGACAAGCTGAGCCAGCATAAGCCACAGGCCTGAATAGGTCTGTTCCTTTTGAACAATGGATACCCTTCAGTTGCTACTTTTCCAGTCATTAATCTTATCCCACCTAGTAATACCTGTCAGAGAGTACTTACCTTCCCATATTAGGGTTTCAAGTTTCCCATATTCCATGCATTACTACAGTATATAGGTACCATAGGCCATGGGTGTTGCACCTTCCTGATTTCCCTGCTGTATTTACCTGAAAATTATTGGACACAACTTCCGCTCTCCTCCTTCCCCCTTTGTCACACGTGGTCTTGTCCTTTATACTTGGCTCAGTTCTTAGCTTTGGGCTTTAGTTTCAAACCCTCTTGATCAGGCTTATGAGGTTCCTGTCAAACACATTCTTTCCAGTCCTTGTGACGTGTCCAGTCTCCTGCTCCAGGAGTCTTTCATACTGGTAGTGTAGGCTGTGGTCCAAGAAAACAAACCTTTCCTGACAACACCATCTGTTTAAGCCAACTGTTTACTTTTGTATCCTGCTTTCTCTTGCAGGAGTGCCTTGACCTTTAACAGGAAGGGTTGATGGAAACACCACTTGTGCCCCCAAGTAGTTCACTTGATTTTGGGGGGACAAGACAGAGATAATGTTTGTGGGTGGTTTGCCCACCTGGGTGAGTCACGTTTAAACTGCACTGGAAGAAGTTGCATTCTCCCTAAAGCTGGGGTAGGCAACCTGGTGCCCTCCAGATGTTTTGGAATACAACACCCATCAGCCCCAGCCAGCATAGCCAATGGTCAGGGATTATGTGAGTTGTACTCCCAAAATATTTCTGTGTTGTTGTTAAAGTAGCTAAATTTGAAGAACAGTAATTTGGAATCCTTATGATTTAGGCTTATAATAGATGGCACTGCTTTCTTTTATTATGACCGGTCTTTGCCCTTCTTCAGGGGTATAGGGAGCCTTTTAAAAGTTCTTGACTGCTGGCAAAGAGAATATATTGCATTTGGCTCCTGTTGCCTTGGATTATCTTTTAAGGAGTCTCGTTTAGCAGAAGCACAAGTCTCATTTAGCAGAATGATGGATCTTTCATTAAAGGGGCTATTTGAAATTCAGAGTTAATTTTGATCTAGGTCAACGTTTAAATGATGGGTGTTTCACTCTCCTTACATAACTATTTCACTCTTTTATTTTGAATACCTATTTAAATTTATAATTCACCCTATCCAGAAGTCACAGGCTGTACAACAGCTTTTCCTTACTCATAATTTCAAAGACTTTTAAGATATGTCGCCATAATTTATAGATAAGAAACTGCAGCTGTATTACAGTGACTTGCCTGAATTGATGTCTCAGCTGAATTTGAACCCATATCTCCTACCTTGGAGTCTGCACTTGAGTCACTGTCCTCTCTACAGGCTGTCTTGATTTCCTTCATAAAGATTAGGAAGATTTATTGGGCATTAAACACGCCTTCTGAAGTTATTTCTAGACAAATGTTTCTCTGAATTACCTAGTTGTCTCAGAGTTTATCAAGGGTGACATACTTACTTCTCTCCTAAATCTTCTAATCTTTGGTGATCAGAGAAGGGCCATCTGGTTGTGAGATGAGACCCCATGTTCAAGATCTTTTGAGTTGTTATAACAAGATCTGTCTAACTTGCCAAAGAATTTAAAAGTGGTTCCTATGAAAAATATCCATATCACCTTCTTGGAGAAGGATAGTATAGTCATTGCTGGGGAAAATACTGCAGCTTCATAAATAAGGCCACAAAAATTCCTTGCTTGCGGGGGGGGCGCGGGATACTAGTCTACTGGGGGCTGGTAAAGGATGAGGAGGGGCAGAGAGCTTCATTTCTATGCTGGGTGTGAAGGGGGGGGTTGTCCTATAACTCTAGTCCACTTGGTTTCTATGCTGGGCACAGAGAAGAGTCAGAGTGCTTCTTCTCCACCAGCCCACTTGCTTGCCTGAAAGCAGTTCCTAGTCACTTATGGCTACCAGGCTAGTGCTTAAATGCAAGGCTGAAAATACTGTTTCACCATGAGATGGAAAGTGAATGACCATGCTGTTTGGCAGAGTCAAAAATATTAATAATTTCTGAACTGAACACATTGCGGAGCTCAGGAAGTGGGGCATAAAATAGGAATACAAGATAATCTCCGGCCGGATGTGATGTGACGGGACCAGCGCCGGCGGCTCGAGCGGCGCAGAGAACTGCTCCACGCCGCTCAGAAGATCGAGGCGGGGGGCCCCGCCGCGGCGGATTCATTTGACGTGCTTTTCGCTTAGCACGTTTCTCCCTTTCACCTTGCACTCGAGCTTCTTCAAAGTCCATAGAGCCTTTGTGAAAGGCCAACCTCCAGTTAGATCGTTCATGGGCCAGAGCTTCCCAGTTTTTGATGTTTATATTGCATTTTTTTAGATTAGCCTTAAGAACATCTTTAAACCTCTTATATTGACCACCGATATTCCGCTTTCCATCCTTGAGTTGGGAATAAAGTAACTGCTTTGGGAGACGGCATCTATGGATTCATTGGATGATCTGTGTTGGCTTCCTTATCCCTGACCTCGGTATCAGTCAGGCGATCACTCGTGACCGAGTAAGATTGTCTTCCAGGATAAAAAAAAAGAAAATTTACAAAAAGGAGATTTTAAAAGGAGGAGGAAAATTCTAAAGAAAATTGTGTAGACTCTAGCGATGGGTCCGTAAGTGACTGTGGAGGCCAATTCTAGATCCACACAGCTTCCCACAGTGAGGACACAGGTTACCCTGCGCAGGCGCAATACGTCGCATGGGGGTCCAGCACGCCTGAGATTGTAAGGTATTTATTTTGCATTCCATTAACTTTATTCCCAACTCAAGGATGGAAAGCGGAATATCGGTGGTCGGTATAAGAGGTTTAAAGATGTTCTTAAGGCTAATCTGAAAAAATGCAATATAAACATCAAAAACTGGGAAGCATGAGAGAGGGAGGAAGGGGTTTCCCCTCAAAACTTAGGCAGAGGCACCTTCTGTGAGGGGAACTCCACGCATGGAAGTTGGCTCCACTCAGTTCTGTGGGATCCTTCCCTTCCCCCTCTGCCCCCCCATGTTTTCAGGGGGCTGCCATAGGGAGGAGGGGGTGGGGATCTACCACAGTATGAGTTCACTAGTTTCCAGTCCAGAGAGTTGGTTCCAGAAAAGAGAGATGCTT
Source organism: Shinisaurus crocodilurus (assembly GCA_021292165.1). Classification (NCBI taxonomy): domain Eukaryota; kingdom Metazoa; phylum Chordata; class Lepidosauria; order Squamata; family Shinisauridae; genus Shinisaurus; species Shinisaurus crocodilurus. Next base: position 90,884,354 of record CM037880.1, read on the forward strand.
TCTGGCTCCCTTTTCTTCCTGCCTCTGTCTATTTTCCCTGGAATTTGGTTGTGAAATTGCCATGTTGCTGGCTGCCCATGTTGTAACACGGCAGCTATGTCTGCTAAAATGGATTACTTACTGCTGGGTTAACTGCATAAGTGCAGTTATGACCCTTTTAAGTTAGAGAAGTGATTAGCTGATTTAATTTATTCCGTGCCATATATTTTCCATTCTGTTTTTTTCCTAAATATTTCCCCCTTGTTTAAGAATACCATTGGGTTTTTCAGGAAACTGACCTAAGCATGCAAAGTCTGCCTCTTGGTTTTCTAAAGGTTGAACAACAGGGTGGGGTTGAGGTTGAGTGGGTCCGTGTATATAATAAGAGAGGGGAGCCTAGACTTTGTACAATTGGGCATCACAGCATGAGTGGTAATAAATACATGGTAGATGTATGGTGGCAGCTGGTGTGACTTATATAGGTGCAGGCCTCAAGCCTTCTCAAGCCCCCTACCTCACAGGGTTGTTGTGAGGATAAAATGGAGGAGAGGAGGAGGATTATGTAAGCCGCCTTGGGTTCCTTTCGGGAAAAAAGGCGGGGTATAAATATAATTAAAACAAACAAACAAAAAAACTGTTTCTGTTATATGCCACAGGCAGGACTGAGTCTTCCATGTGCATGATAGAGTTTTTTTGGGGGGTGGGGAGAGGTGGCAGGTTGCAGTGTAATGAAGTATACAGTACACACCCATGGGTGAAAACTATACACAGCCAAAAACTCATTTCAAGATTATAACTAGCTTCTCTGGTAGCTGAAGAAGCAAGTTGATCTTAAAACTGACTTTGCAGCAGTGACTAACTTAAAGAGAACTTCATCCATGCATAAGGATTATGGATCATTCTCATCCTCACCTCTCACATGTCACAGAATGTATTCCAGATCAGTCCAACATGAGGTCTCCAAACTTTCTATGGAAAGTTTCAAATTCATTGAACTTTCCAAACAGTTCAATGAATCGCCCGGAAACCATGTAAGATAGCTGCTTGATGCCAAATCCACCATCTTCCATTGCATTTATTATTTTTGAAAACTCTTGCAGTGGGTTTTTGAAGCCTGATTGATCTAAGATGATTTTGTTTGTGTGGAATTATGAGCCAGTTTCAATGGAGGAACAACATGTTTCCATGTGCCAGGATGGGTATGAGAGAAGATTCAGGAATTGGAGGAACAGGTTGAATGCCTGTGGTTAATAACAGCTTGACTGTTGAGAAGGTGTTATGCAGATCACTTCAGGTGGCAGATTTGTATGTGGGATTTGTTCTCCCGCCTCCAGGCTATTATGAGTGATATGAAAGCTGTAAATCTTGTCATGAAAGCATTTAGCTAAAGAAGAATAGCAGTTAAGAGAAAAAGCTTCTGGTACTTTTGCACATCTCTTGCAAACAAGAGTTGTACAAGCAGCTGACTTCCATATGAAGCTCTTATTTTGAAGATGGCTAGGGCCTTGCTGTTAATAATTTTTATCAGTGATGTAGGGCGGATGCTTTATTATTATCCAATGCTTTATTTTTCTGCAGAAAATTTCCTTTTCATAAGTTCTTGAGTAACAATGAATGGATGCCCATTGCAAATCTTAGGCAAGCTTGGCAGTTTCAAAATGTTAATTAATATTTTTCAGGTGATTATCCCTAGTAGCAAGTATGTGAGAGAATACACATATGAAATACATATGAAATACATATATGTCTCAGTGTGAAATGGAACTAATAAGTAGTGATAGTGAAACTGTAGGCGCCCCAACAACCATAGTGGAAGAGAGTTGAACCCTGTTGAAATAGGTAAGTGGTTACCAGCATATCATGCACAGTTCTTTGGGTTGTTGCTAAAATTAATTAGTGCAGCCTTTCCCAACCTGGTGCTCTCCAGATGTGCTGGACTACAACTCCCAGCATCCCCAGCCAGCCATGATGACTGAAAGATGCTGGGAGTTGTAATCCAAAGTATCTGGAGGGCACCAAGTTAGGGATGGCTGAATTAGTGTGTCAGGCATTTTCAGTACCTTTGTTTCTTTCTTAGATTTGAACAATGTAAGGGAAGTACATGCTATTGTCTTAAATGTTTACAGGTACAGGCAGTCCCCGAGTTAAGAACGTCCGACTTACAGACAACCCATACTTAAGAATGGACTTCTGGGTTCCCTGGTGCTACGTCATTTACGTAGAGTACATAGTGTAGTATGCTGCATAATTTGTGTAATTTATGCAATTTGCGTAAATGCCTATTTTAACGTATAGAATGCTGTGCTGTTCCGACTTACATACAAATTCGACATTCTTAAGAACGGAACTCGTTCATAACCTGGGGACTGCCTGTATTCCATTAAAAATGTCTACATAATACAACATTGAAATCACGTTGTGCTTTAATTTCCCCCCTCAATATTTCAGGTCACATGCTTGTGGTGTACTGAGACCAAAAAAAACCATGGGTTACTTTTTTTAGCTTTGTTGTTTATTTTACCTGTATTTAGTAAAAATGCTAAATTAGACCATTCTCTACTGATTTTCAGATGCACACTAAAAATATTCCAATGAAAATGACCCTATACAAATTAGCCTAATTTGCACCAGACTTTTTTCGGAAAATTTTCTAATTGAAAATTTTCTGGAAAACCCACATCACTGATTGTTATACCTTCCTAGCATAATCAGTCCCTAACAATTCAGTTTCCTGAGTTCCTTTCATAAGGTAGGTATAGTAGAATGGGCAGTGCCTACCAGCTTTGAGGTTTTTCTATGCCCTGCCTCCCGAGGCCTTGGAAAGGCTGAAGACTCCCTTAGTTGCTGCTCTGAGCTCAACTTCTTCCATCCAAATACTGCAGTGTTCTCCAACCTTGCGTCCCCAGATGTTTTTGGCCTACAACTCCCAGCATGCCACAGCCACCTACGCTGGCTGGGGCATGCTTGGAGTTGTAGGCCAAAAACATCTGGGGACCCAAGGTTGGAGAACACTTAAATAGTGACTGTTTTCCTAGAGGTCCATGGAACAAAGTGACTGGGTTCATACGACCATGAAAACAATGCCTGTCGTTCGTTGTTTCTCATCGCTTGTTTTTTTCACGGTCGTATGAACCTGGTCGTATTAATTTACCATGATAAATTTTGCACAACAAAACTACGATAGAAAACAACAATATGATCTATGGTTTTCTCATCGTATCTTTGATTTCTGACTGTGTGAACCCAGGATATCACTGCTATCGTTGTTTTCAACCAAAAACCATAGAGCCCTATGGCCAGAGGGGAGAATACTCTCCATCTCACCTCTCTATTCTCCAAACTCTGCCTAGCAACACATTCGTCCATGGCTCCCTCGTTTTTACTGGCCATCGTAAAGTAACTGTCCCCATGATGATGATGGTGATTGCTGTTGTTGTCATTATTATTATTGCACCATCAATGTGCATGGTGCTTTACCGAGTATAAGAGAACAGTTCCCTGCCCCAAAGAGCTTACAATCTAAAATGTAATATAGAGGCAACAGTCAGTCAGTCAGGTGATCACTCGTGACCGAGTAAGATTGTCTTCCAGGATAAAAAAAAAAGAAGAAAATTTACAAAAAGGAGATTTTAAAAGGAGGAAAATTCTAAAGAAAATTGTGTAGACTCTAGCGATGGGTCCGTAAGTGACTGTGGAGGCCAATTCTAGATCCACACAGCTTCCCACAGTGAATGAAGGTGTTATGACACAAGCCTGAAGGCGCACAAGCCTCCTGGAAAAGCAGAGCGCTTCACTCGTGTGAGATGGAAGATTTAAAATCCTGCTCCTGTGTGCAAATGCCCATAAATCTACACACAGAAGTTCAGACTTGTCTCTCCCACTCCACGCAGCATTCCAAGCATATCGGATGACAGCCAGTTCAGCCTCCTCCTTGCAGATCTCAGTACTAAGGAAATAACTCTGTAGACTCCAAGGTTATTGTTCTCCTGTTTTTACTATAGCAATATATCCTACAAGCACACATCCCCTAATTACAGTCCATGTGCAGAGAACAATGCATAGCAAGCATTAATCCAGTGGCGCAAGTTGTTTATCACTCACCTCAGCTTAGACGTTACATGATTGCATTAAGTCCAGCAAGCACTAGTCAGAAGACCATAGAGAGAAGAAGCAAGCAATTCCACCTCTCTCCAAAATGGCTACAGAACAGAAAGCTAACAAATCAGTCATCATCATCATCATCATCAGGCGATCACTCGTGGCCGAGTAAGATTGTCTTCCGGGATAAAAGGAGGAAATTCTAAAGAAGATTGTGTAGACTCTAGCGATGGGTCCGTAAGTGACTGTGGAGGCCAATTCTAGATCCACACAGCTTCCCACAGTGAGGACACAGGTTACCAGATAGAAGATGGTCCTGTAAAGGATTCATTTGACGTGCTTTTTCGCTTAGCACGTTTTCCTCTCTTTCACCTTGCACTGCGGGGCTTCTTCAAAGTCCATGGAACCTTTGTGAAGGCCAACCTCCATTTAGATCGTTCATGGGCCAGAGCTTCCCAGTTTTCGATGTTTATATTGCATTTTTAGATTAGCCTATGAACATCTTTAAACCTCTTATATTGACCACCGATATTCCGCTTTCCATCCTTGAGTTGGGAGTAAAGTAACTGCTTTGGGAGACGGCAGTCAGGCATTCGAACAACATGACCGGTCCACTGAAGTTGGCGTTGAAGGATCATTTTTTCAATGCTAGTAGTCTTTGCTTCTTCCAGTACACTGACATTTGTTCGCCTATCTTCCCAAGTAATTTGCAGGATTTTCCGGAGGCAACGTTGATGAAACCTTTCAAGGAGGTGGAAGTGACGTTTATAGATAGTCCAGTTCGTATTTCTTTCACACCTACTTTTCCCATGAGAAACAGGCAGGAAGTAGAAGACTAAACATGACTTGTTTACCAGCCATTCTGTACCTTACAAATGTCAACAATGTGCCACAGCTGGTGTTTGTGCTACATGTCACAACATCCCCCCACAAGCTGTGATACATCTTGTTTACATTTACTCAATGAGGCCTAGTGCCATCATTAGTTTCCTGTGTCTTACTACAGGCAATGGTTTTGTGAAAAGATCTGCCACCATATCCCCTGTTGCACAGTACTTGAGTGTTACCCACCCTTTTTGCACACAGTCCTTTACATGAGAGTAACGAACATCAATGTGTTTGGTTCTTGGCCTACTTTTTTCATGAAGAGCCATGCTTATACAAGCTTGGTTGTCCTCAAAAATTGTAACAGCCTTGTCTACTGGTATGTGCATATCAGCAAACAATTGTTTGAACCACTCAATCTCATTACATGCTTGAGATAAACTGATGAATTCAGATTCTGCGCTAGATACAGCCACACAAGATTGTTTTCGTGTATACCATTCAATTAAGCTTTGGTCATATATGAGCACAGTCCCACTTGTGGACTTCCTATCTGTAGCAGATCCCCAATCAGCATCAGTGTACACACAAAAACCTCCCTCTGTGTGTGATGACAATTTCAGTTTGCAATTCATGGTACCTTTTAAATACCTTAACACACGTTCCACAGCTAGCCAATCATACATAGAAGGATTTTGCGTTTTCCTGCTAAGTATGTTTACAGCATTGCTGATGTCTGGCCTACTCACATTTGCCAAATATAGCAGGCTTCCAATAACACTCTGATATTTGCCAATATCATCAAATCTGGTGTTATCTGTATGTTTCTGATATTCAAGAGTCATTGGAGTAGTAACTGGGTTACAATTATCCAATCCATGAATTTCCAGCAATTTCTGAATTTTCCCACTTTGTTCAACCATGAAAGAACCTTCCTCATCTTGAGATAATTGCATTCCAAGATAGTGTTGTACCAAACCTAGATCTTTCAGTTCAAAGTGTGCTTGCAATTCTTGTGCAATTTTGTCTTTTTGACTTACTGATTGTGTCACCAGTAATATATCATCAACAAAGACCAACAAATACACCCAGCTTTCCCTGTCTGTGTGATTTGTATACAGACAGTGATCAGCCTTGCTTTGTTTGAATCCCAAACTAATCAAAACTCTGTCTAGTTTCTGGTTCCAGCATCGAGCTTCCTGCTTCAACCCATATATGGACTTGTTTAGACGACATACAAGACTGGGATTTTCTACAAAACCTTTTGGTTGCTGCATGTAGATTTCCTCTTGTAATTCACCATATAAAAAAGCAGTTTTTACATCAAAATGAAATGCCATCATTTTTCTTTGTGCTGCCAATTTCAACAACAGTCTGACAGTTGCATACCTTGTTGTTGGTGCAAACACGGAATCAAAATCTACCCCATGTTTTTGTGCAAACCCCCCCCTTTTTTTTAATTTTATTTATTTATTTCATTTTTATACCGCCCAATAGCCGAAGCTCTCTGGGCGGTTTACAGCAATTAACAAGACTATTTTCCTCTTGTAATTCACCATATAAAAAAGTTTTTACATCAAAATGAAATGCCATCATTTTTCTTTGTGCTGCCAATTTCAACAACAGTCTGACAGTTGCATACCTTGTTGTTGGTGCAAACACGGAATCAAAATCTACCCCATGTTTTTGTGCAAACCCCCTTGCAACGAGCCTTGCCCTGTATCTCTCCACCTGCCCCTGGTGATTTGTCTTCACCTTGTACATCCATTTACAGGTGATGGCTTTGCACCCCACAGGCAAAGATACTAGACTCCATGTGTTGTTTTCATGCATTGCATTGATTTCATCCTGCATGGCCTCAAACCAATCATTCTTCACTTTTGGTTCCATGCTTTGAATTTCCTCAAAACTTTGTGGTTCTAAAGCTATTTTGAGAGCTTTATGTACAACAGTTTTCCCACTTTGGAATTCATCCTGATATCTAACAGGTGTTTTGCGTTCTCGGGTTGAACGCCTAAGAGATTGTTCACCTCCCTCCTGCTCCCCAGATATCTGCCCAGTGGCTTGTTCTGTCCCAGAAGCATCCTGCTGTGTTTCAGACATTGCATGCATTGGCAATTCCACCAGCTGTTTCTGGTCATTTGTTTGCTCGTGAAAAATCACATCCCTGCTCAGAATTACCTTGTTGTGGTGTGGTGACCACAACCTGTACCCTTTTGTTTGTGCATCATACCCCAGCAGAAAACATTCAAAGCTTCTTGCCTGTATATGAACAAAACATTTACACCCAAAAATGCGCACGTGTGCTACCTTTGGTTTCCTCCCATGAAACATTTCATATGGAGTTTTCCCAATTGTGGTATTTGGTAACCTGTTCAGCAGGTAATTGGCATTTGACAGTGCATCCCCCCCAGAAACGGTTTCCCACCTGTGATTCAGTCAATTGAGCCCTCATCATCTCGTGGAGTGTTCTGTTGTGACTGTCAGCTACACCATGTGAGTTTTGGGCCATGACTCTGTGCCCAATACCCTCACTTTCCAAGAATTTCTTGAACTTTGTACTCATGTACTCTCCCCCACCATCTGTGAGTAATTCTCCTATTGGATATTGTTTATATCTGTTCCCAGCCCATTTAACAAATGATTCAAATCTCTCTTGAACCTGAGACTTATGCTGCAGAAGATAAATAAATCCAAATCGAGAAAAGTCATCAATGATGGTCATATAGTACCTGTTTCCCCCATTGCTATTTTCAAATGGTCCAGCAACATCAGAGTGTACTAGCTCAAAGATTCTTGTGCTAACTCTATCACTGTGTTTCTGAATGTTAGATCTGTGTGACTTTGCTGTACTGCATACTTCACATTCCACATAATTAGAACAAGGTTTCATTTTCATACCCTCACACAGACCTGGCATCTTCTCGATGCTCCTGTAGTTGGCATGTGCAAACCTCTTATGGAAAATATGCAAACAATTGTCATGGGGTTTACAATTCGCATACTTTGCCCTCTCATCATGTGTTACAAATGGATTTATAACATACAGAGAATTCTGCAAATCACCTTTTGCACAGATCACCCCTTCATGTGAAATTACACAGTTGCTGTCAGAAAAACATATTTCATATCCATCATTAGCCAATTGTGATATACTTATCAAGTTTGTATCCAATTCTTGAACAAACAGTGCCCTTTGTTGACCCAAAGTAGCAAAGTCAATTGTTCCTGCAGCTGTCACCTGGATTCGCTTTCCATCAGCCAATTCAACAAATTGATTTGTGTATCCATCATCCAGAGATTGAAACATGTCTCTGGAGTTCGCCATGTGGTGAGATGCCCCACTGTCCAAAACCCACATGTTGTTGTTGGAAGTCCCCACCCGAGCAATCAAACTTTTGCCCGTTTTAATTGCCTCCTCAGGTGTACTGGTAGCTTCCTTTTTGGTCTTTTTCTTCTTGCTCTTAAAATTACAGCCCCTTTTAAGATGCGATGTCGACCCGCAACAAAAGCATTTTTTCACTTTTAAAGCTGCCGCTTGGGTAACTCCCACCAGCTTGCTGCTATTCCCAGCTTGGCTGTTTCCCGCGTCAGCCGCGCTGTTTGCTGATTTACGTCCAGCATCCTTCCCTTGCCGTTTCTCCCACTCAGAGAGAAGCTTGCCTGACACATACTCCATGGTCAATTTTGATCTGGTTGCCCCTCCATTAATGTCACAATTGTATCATATGAAGAGTCCAGACTGGATAACAGAATAGAAACTTGATGCAAGTGCTCAATTTGCATCCCTTGTGCTCTAAGCCTGTTAAACATGTCCCGATTAAGTACTCAGATGCTCAGGCATGGAACCACCTGGCTGTAAGCTCAGCCTGTACAGCTTACGCGCAAGTATGATCCTACTCCCTGCTGTTTGCATCTGGTACGTCCCTTGTAGGGCCTGCCAGATCTGCTTCGCCGTTTCCAAAAACTGAATAAATGGCACCTGGGAACTTTCAACAGATAAGCAGAGAATTGCCTTCGCTTTCTCGTCCCGTTCCTTCCATTCATTATAAGCTTGGTCACCCACGGCCACGGCATCCTGTGTTACAACATTCCAGAGCCCCGCATGAGTTAAATAATGCTGCATCTGGAAGCTCCATATTACATAATTCGACCCAGATAATTTTTCAACTATCTGTGGATTTAGGGTTGGTGCTGCCGCTATTCTGGGAACAGGGGGAGTTGCCTCCTCGTCCCCTTCAGAACTTTCGGCCTCGCTGTCTGAGCTTTCGGCTTTGAACAGAGCCTGTAAGCCCTCAGCATACACCTCCCACTCTTCTTCCCCTTCCTTACCGGACGAAGGCCCAGGAGATTTCTCTTCCGCCTTGATGTCCTCCTCTGCCATAAATCACTGCATTCCCGGAGTCGAAGCTGTTGATACACAGCTGCTGGAAAACAGGTCCCACTGCTGCCGCCGGCGTTGACCCTCAGCCTGGTCCCGAACTGGCTCGTTCGGTTCTAGGCACTGGTCCAACTGGTCCCGCTTAATCCGAATTTCTGGGCACACAACCTTGAAGGTGTTATGACACAACCCTGAAGGCGCACAGGCCTCCTGGAAAAGCAGAGCGCTTCACTCGTGTGAGATGGAAGATTTAAAATCCTGCTCCTGTGTGCAAATGCCCATAAATCTACACACAGAAGTTCAGACTTGTCTCTCCCACTCCACGCAGCATTCCAAGCGTATCGGATGACAGCCAGTTCAGCCTCCTCCTTGCAGATCTCAGTAATAAGGAAATAACTCTGTAGACTCCACAGGTTATTGTTCTACCTGTTTATTACTATAGCAAGTATATCCTACAGAGCATACATCCCCTAATTACAGTCCATGTGCAGAGAACAATGCATAGCAAGCATTAATCCAGTGGAGCAAGTTGTTTATCACTCCACCTCAGCTTAGACGTTACATGATTGCATTAAGTCCAGCAAGCACTAGTCAGAAGACCAGAGAGAATAAGAAGCAAGCAATTCCACCTCTCTCCAAAATGGCTACAGAACAGAAAGCTAACAAATCAGTACGTCACCAGAAAGTACAAACCATGTGACCAGCTCGTATTTCTTTCACACCTACTTTTCCCATGAGAAACAGGCAGGAAGTAGAAGACTAAACATGACTTGTTTACCAGCCATTCTGTACCTTACAAATGTCAACAATGTGCCACAGCTGGTGTTTGTGCTACATGTCACAACAGTGAGGACACAGGTTACCAGATGGAAGATGGTCTTGTAAAGGATTCATTTGACGTGCTTTTCGCTTAGCACGTTTCTCCCTTTCACCTTGCACTCGGGCTTCTTCAAAGTCCATAGAACCTTTGTGAAAGGCCAACCTCCAGTTAGATCGTTCATGGGCCAGAGCTTCCCAGTTTTTGATGTTTATATTGCATTTTTTTTAGATCAGCCTTAAGAACATCTTTAAACCTCTTATATTGACCACCGGTATTCTGCTTTCCATCCTTGAGTTGGGAATAAAGTAACTGCTTTGGGAGACGGCAGTCAGGCATTCGAACAACATGACCGGTCCTCTGAAGTTGGCGTTGAAGGATCATTTTTTCAATGCTAGTAGTCTTTGCTTCTTCCAGTACACTGACATTTGTTCGTCTATCTTCCCAAGTAATTCGCAGGATTTTCCGGAGGCAACGTTGATGAAACCTTTCAAGGAGGTGGAAGTGACGTTTATAGATAGTCCATGTTTCGCAGGCATACAATAAAGTTGGTAATACAATGGCGTTAATAATCCCAACATTATTTGCCATTTTCATCACCATGGTTTTACATCTTGTCGAGGGGAAACTTCCCACCGGTGTGGGAATTATATATCGAACAGATGGAAAGCTTTTTAATCTCAGCAGGCTGAAAGCAAAAAGTAAGGTAATTACAACCTCCGTTGTGGAACTTCAGTATGCTGATGATAATGTGGTCTCCGCACATTCAGAGGATGATCTCCAAACTATCCTAAATGCTTTTGCAGAAGCATACGAAAAACTTGGTCTCTCACTTAACATCAAAAAAAGGCAACGTTGATGAAATCTTTCAAGGAGTTGGAGGTGACGTTTATAGATAGTCCATGTTTCGCAGGCATACAATAAAGTTGGTAATACATGGCTTCATAAACCAGTGTTTTGGTCTTCTTACAAATATCCAGATCCTCAAACACTATGTTTCATTCGAGAAAACGCGGCACTTGCGGAGCTCAGACGATGCTGGATTTCACTGTCGATGTTAGCTGTAACAGAAAGATAGCTGCCAAGATAGAGAAAATGATCGACATTTTCCATTATTGTCCCGCCAAGCTGGATAGATGGCATCACCAAAGGGTTAGCTTGCACTTGCTGATGAAGCACTTTGGGTTTTTTGATGTTAAGTGAGAGACCAAGTTTTCCATATGCTTCTGCAAAAGCATTTAGGATAGTTTGGAGATCATCCTCTGAATGTGCGGAGACCACATTATCATCAGCATACTGAAGTTCCACAACGAAGGTTGTAATTACCTTACTTTTTGCTTTCAGCCTGCTGAGATTAAAAAGCTTTCCATCTGTTCGATATATAAATCCCACACCAGTGGAAAGTTTCCCCTCGACAAGATGTAAAATCATGGCGATGAAAATAGCAAATAATGTTGGGGCAATAACACATCCCTGTTTAACAACAAATGGTACGAAGGGGTAAACCGGGGAGGAATATGCAATTACAGTCATGCCTTGGATTGAGAGCATAATTCGTTCTGGAAACGTGCTTGTACTCCAAAACACTCTTATATCAAAACGAAATCCCCCCCAAAAGAAATTTGAACAGAGATTTTTAATTTAAGCCGTACTACAGTACTTGTATTGCAAGATGTCGCTTGTATATCAAGTAATTTTTTAAAAATAAATATTTAAAAATTTGCTTGTCTTGCAAAACGCTCTCAAACCAAGTTACTTGCAATCCAAGGTATTACTGTATTTTAGTCAAACATAACTTTCAGCATACTTTCCCCACATTGTACAGGAAACTCCTTGTTTTAAAGCTCTCCCTCCACCTCCTTTTCTTTTTGGGTGTGGCCGCGTGCACACACACATCCTAGCGTCTGTCCCCTCCCTGCTTACTGTTTCTTAAAGGGGCCATCGGCAAAATTGCAGCTACGCTAAAAGTTTAAAGAGGGGGGGAGGGGATGTGGGCTGCTTTAAGTTCATTCCTGCTGCCGCTTCAGTTGGAGGCAAGCACAGTGTCAGACCTCGCTGGGACAGAGAATTGCACGCAATGGACACTGGGATACCTGACGTGAGCGGGAGGGCCCACAGGGTGCTTATGAAAACAATGCTGGCAAAGGGAAAGACCATGAAGAGGGAGGGGAAACAAAACCGGGGTGATCGTATGAACCCAGTCTAATGTTTTTTTTTCCGGGCCAGTGTTATGTGAACTCGCCCCACTATATTGAAGCAGCTCTCAGGAACGTGTTTGAAGCTTCTTCAATGGCCCTAAAGGCTTTTGTAGCTACCCCCTATCTTGTGGGTTGGCAATTTGGCTTCAGAAGACATGGATCACCCCGAAGAAATTAAAAAGAATATGTGTAATCATAATTCCTGATCTGCAGCATTCCTAGGTGACTCTTTGTTCAGTTCTTGACCGCCTGATTGAATAACTGGAGGGGTGGAGCCAGTCTCCCAATCCCTTCTTGCCAATGTGAGCCCCTAGGGTGCAGTTTGGCACTTGAGTTAACATGGTTGCTTAAGTATGCATCCAGCTTGTGGCTCAGCCTGTTTTGTCCTATCAGCTTTGTAGTGGCGTACTTACTGTGTTGCAAACTGGCTTAACAATTGCACAACCCCTTTATTTTGCACCAAATTCTTCTTGTATTGGCATTTCTCAATCTCAGACTGGCTAGTGAATTTAAGGTGAGGTGAATTTGGATTTTTAATAAGCTTATTTCCTTCAAGACGTACCTCATTATCACACACTCTATTTGTTTTTAATTGCTACTACAAGGGAAAGATTTGGCAAGTGTTGAGAAATGGCATCATTTTACTCTAGGCTCCTTTCTAACCATGTGAAGAATGTACCCAGTTTTTGGCCTGCTAGCAAGGGTGGTTCAGCCATGTAATCTTGACAGTAAAATAGCAGTCAAAGTCTGGGTTAAACTGATATTACCTTAGTGATATTTGGTTTTAGCCAGATGGAATGTTAAGCATTAACACATGAAAGGATTATGTTGATATTGGAAATGCCGCCTATGACAATTGCATACAAAGGAGGCAATTCACTAACTGCTTTGTACTGTTGTGTGCCTATTTTATTGAGTTCCGTTCCAGCGTAAATGGTGAGTTAATAGCCCCCTAGTGCATGTGACTGTTCTAATCACCTATTTTATATGAAGAACAATGGACCCATGTGGCCTTTCTGTATTATACAGTAATAAAATGCCTTTAGTCATGTTGAGTGTTTTTGTGTGTCTATGCATATAGGAAGGGCTTGTATAAGCTGTGGCCAGGCCAGCAGTGTCAGGGGTGGAAGGTAGATTTGCTGCCTCGGCAGTGTTAATCTCAAATGCAACATTTTCCTTGTAGGGGTGAAGGACAACCATCCATTTATATAGGACAAAATGAAGAACTGCAATTTGGGGGCACTATTGGGTGGGGACTAAACATGCTTCCTATCTCAGGTCACCACCACCATTGAGAATCAAATCTTGCTTCCTTCTACTACAGAGCTATAACCTGGATTCTGTTTAAAAATAAAAATAAAAAAAAATTCTGTACATGCTTGCAAGCATGTGTAATATACTTTATTTATTTATTTATTATATTTATGAATCGCCCATCTGGCCAGACATCCGGCCACTCTGAGCGAGAAAAGCCACGTTTTTAATGCACAGCAGAAGCTAATCAAGGAAGGGGCATGGTAGAGGTCACTGGGGAGAGAGTTCCATAAAGGCCGTCTGGCCATCATTATATTAACATGGGATCAGAAATATAGAAATAACTATCCTGAACCCCTTTTTACTTTATGACCAGTTCACATTGTGGTCTTGTCAAAATAATAATTTCCTCTGTAGATAGATAGTGGGGCTGTTTGTACGTATCAGTGACAAATCGTAGGTTAATTAACCCACAATTGCCGGGCGTGTTCAGCAGCATTTTTATAATTGTAGGTTAATTGTGAGTTGTTTAATCCACGATTAATCTATAGTGTCTGGGTTTGGACATCATGTAGCAACCCCTGATTAGAGGCTGAATATTCAAATGGCCGAAGAACTCGCCTGGCATGCACTGTGGCAATTCATGGGTTAATTAATTAACCCACGATTTGCTGCCGTAACATGCGAACTGGCTCAGCAGGCAAAATCACATTTAGGTTTGAAAATAGCCTTACATTTTATATAACTGAATGAAGAGCTGTGACCAGTTTTTTTTCACCAAAAAAAGGAAAAAGTGCCAAATGTAAATGTTGGGTCATTCTTTTACAACATCCACAGTTGGGCAATACCTTTATTAGAATAACAGTGACTCACATTGCTAAATGGTATTCATTGGTACAGAAAAGTATCTGATATATAATATGGCCTCTGTTTACTATGGAACACACTGTAGAATCCATTGTCTTACATTGTGGCAATGGCTTTTTAAAAAATAGAATATGATGAATTTGTGGATGGTAGGTCTATCCACAGTAATGACTCATGGTAACTAAATGGAATCTTCATGTTCAGAGAAGATTCTAGAATATCAGATGCCCTGCTTATGATTAATAAGAAATAGACATCTGGATCTAGGCTTGGTCAAAGAGTAGATCCATTGAAATAAATGGGACTTAAGTTGATTTCAGTGGGTCTATTCTAAGTATAATTGGACCCAACCCAGAATGCTGAACTAGATGGACTTCGTTCTGACCAGCAAGAGCATCCTTAAATTTGATATATACAAAGCTGTTACATGGCCAGTGCTTTTACTATTATCTCTAAGGGATAACATGATTTTTTTTTTTAATGTGGATATTTATATACAAAACATTTCCTTTAAAATCTTGAGCTCACTGTATGTACATGTGGCAACTGTGTATTCTGTCAGTTTGTAATGGCTGTTAGTCATATAGAGTAAATGGTTTGACTGACTTTGAACTGTTCTGTCATGCATCTTACAGGTACAGGCACCAGGGAACTGGGATAGGCTGTGGTTCCTTGCTTTGTGGATATGCAGTGGCACACATACAGCGGTCCTTTAAAGGTTGCTCTGATGGAGCTTTAACCTAATTTAACCATTAATTTAACCATTATTGGCCATTAACCATTATTTAACCATTAAAGGAGCAATCGTATGGCCCATAGACAGCGTCTGAGGGGGCCATAGGATTTTTCAGATTCCCAGCTCCGAGGTCAGAGACTGCGCTCCAACCTCAGGAGCTGGGAATCGGAGCTCTGCCCACTTGGAGCTGGTGTGGAAAGAACTGCACTGGCTGCTCTCCGAGGTTGGGAAAGTGACCTCAGAGAGGGGGGAAGGGGGCAGGAAGGGGAGGAGACTGGGGAGGCCGGAATACAAGGTATCCTGAAGCTGTTTCAGCCTCCTTCCCTCCCCCTCCAAGATGCTCCAGCTAGACGGGTGGAAAAAGCTCGTCTAGTGAAAATGCAGAGCTAGTGAAAATGCAGAGGATGGGAAGGCAAAGATCACCTCCACTGCTTCTCCCGCCCTGCATTGGATGTCCATAAGCTTCCGAGTTTGGGGGCTTACAGGTACCCCGATAGGATTGCGCCCTAAGCCATTGATTTAACCAAATAAACCATTAATTTAACCTAATTTAACAATTAAAACTGCTTTTACTCCTCTACCAAATTTGCTTAGGAAATAGATGATGGCATATACCGCTGGTATTCATCAGTTCCTTGGATTCTAGCTCATCAAAATAAGACAGATTTAAATAATTGATAAAAGAGGGATAAGAAGATTTTTTGCAGAATTACAAGGTAAGAGGAAAGAATTGGAGAATAAAGAACTAGGTAAGGTACAAAGGAATCTGATTTACACAAAAAGAGATTATTTCGAGAATAGTAATAAAAACTAAAATGCTGGCTAGACTAGCACAATTAAAAAAAAGAAAAAAACTTAGTGGGGGTGATCAAAGATAAGAGGGGTAAGGGACACAATTTGTTAAAGGATAAATTAAAAATATTTTATGAATATTACTCTGAACTATATAAGGCAGGAAAATGGTCGGAAGCTATGAGTAAAGAATATATCGGTAAAAATTTAAAAACAAGAATTCAGGAAGAAGATAGGGAGACAATGGAGCAACCTTTCATGGAAACTGAAATAGAGTATGCCATAAATAAATTGAAACAAGGTAAAACAGCAGGATAGGATGGTCTGGGGCGGAACACTATAAGGTGTATAAAAAAATGTTAATCCCTAAGTTAAAACGGTTGTTTAATGATATATTATGGGGGGAGAGATCCCCCCTTCATGGAAGCAGTCCTTGACTATTTTAATCCCGAAACCAAGGAAGGATTGATCAGAACCAGGTGCTAATCAAGAATCATAGAATCATAGAATCATAGAAAAGTAGAGTTGGAAGGGGCCTACAAGGCCATCGAGTCCAACCCCCTGCTCAATGCAGGAATCTAGGTCAAAGCATCTCTGACAGATGGCTGTCCAGCTGCACCTTGAATGCCTCCAGAGTGGGGGAGCCCACGACCTCCCTAGGTAGTTGATTCCATTGTCTTATTGCTCTGACAGTCAGGAAATTTTTCCTGATGTTTAGGTGGAATCTAGGTTCCTGTAACTTGAGCCCATTATTCCGTGTCCTGCAAACTGGGATGAATGAGAAGAGATCTTTGCCCTCCTCTGTGTGACATCCCTTCAAATACTGGAAGAGTGCGATCATATCTCCCCTCAGTCTCCTCTTCTGAAGGCTAAACATGCCCAGGTCTTTCAGTCTCTCCTCATAGGGCCTTGTTTCCAGTCCCTTTATCATCCTTGTTGCCCTCCTCTGAACCCTCTCCAGTTTGTCTATGTCCTTCTTAAAGTGAGGTGCCCAGAACTGGACGCAGTACTCAAGATGAGGCCTAACCAGTGCCGAGTAAAGGGGAATTATCACTTCCCGCGATTTGGAAGCTATACTTCTATTAATACAGCCCAAAATTGCATTTGCCTTCTTTGCAGCCACATCACATTGCTGACTCATATTCAGTTTGTGATCTACCACAATTCCAAGATCCTTCTCACTTGTAGTATTGTTGAGCCAAGTGTCCCCCATTCTGTAACTCTGCATTTGGTTTCCTCTCCCTAGGTGCAGCACTTGGCATTTATCCCTATTAAATTTCATTCTGTTGTTTTCGGCCCAGCGCTCCAGCCTATCGAGGTCACTTTGAATTTTGTTTCTGTCTTCCAGAGTATTAGCTGTTCCACCCAACTTTGTGTCATCTGCAAATTTGATAAGCATTCCCTGTACCTCCTGATCCAAGTCATTAATAAAAATGTTGAAGAGCACTGGGCCCAGGACCGAGCCCTGTGGTACCCCGCTCGTTACCTCTCCCCAGTTTGAGAAGGAACCATTGATAAGCACTCTTTGAGTCCGATTCTGTAGCCAATTGTGGATCCACCTGATAGTTGTTCCATCTAGCCCACTCTTAGCTAGCTTACTAATCAGGATATCATGAGGCACTTTGTCGAAAGCTTTGCTGAAGTCCAGATATATAATGTCCACAGCATTCCCACAGTCCACAAGGGAGGTTACCCGATCAAAAAATGAGATCAGATTAGTCTGACAGGATTGTCAGATCTAAACTAATGCTAAACTAATGGCAGCGATTCTAGCGAGAAGAACGAATAGTTTTGTAAGTAAATATGGAGGGCTAGATCAGTGTGGTTTTATTCAAGGAATACAAAAGGCAGTCTTAACTAGAAGGGTATTGAATATAATATATTTAATAAGGAAAAATGATTTGAAAGCAGGGGTTCTTGCATTAGATATTTTTTAAGCCTTTGATTGCATGGAATGGCCAGCATTAAAGTTGATAATAAAAACTATGGGGTTTGGCGAGAAGTTTATAGGAGTTATTAATCAATTATATGCTCAAAATGTTACGTCAGTAGTTGTAAACAATGGAATCACAGAACTGATAAGCCTAGGCTGGGGAACTAGACAGGGTTGTCCCCTTTCCCCTGTAATATATGTGTTAGTTACGGAGTTGTTAGCGAATGCTATCAGGCAGGAGAGAAATTTACAGGGGATAGGGATAAAGACTAAGTGTAAGATAAACCTTTTTGCAGATGATATTTTGTTAACACTTGAAAAGCCCATGGAAAACTGGGATAGGTTAGGGAAACATTTGAATGAATTTAGGGAAGTAACGAGGTTAAAAGTTAATTGGGATAAATCTGAGATTATGTTATTTAATTATAGTAAAATGGAGGAAAGGGTAGGATTTTAAAAAAAGAAAGTTGATATAAAGATAAAAAATATAAATATTTAGGTATAGATATATTAAAAGATTTGGATCAAATAGGAGAATGGAATTTTAAAAAATTAAAAGGTGAGGGTAAGAATAAAATAGAGGATTATAAAAAACTTGGATTATCATGGTTTGGTAGGATAGCTTTGATAAAAATGAAGATTTTACCGAAGATAATTTTTTTGTTTAGAATGGTACCATATAAGATATCAGAGAAGGAAATTAAAGAATGGCAAGTAATTTTTAATAGTTATTGTAATGGGGGGGGGGAGATTGAGGATTACTAAGAATAGGTGGTATAAATCTCAAAAAGTAGGGAGACTTGGTCTTCCAAATATAAAATGGTACTATATAGCAAATCAACTTAGATATATTGTGGATATTATTGCTAGGAAGGATCTCATGTGGTGGGAAATAGAAGCATATGAATTGGGAAATAGGGTGGAGCATTTTTTATTTGCAAAGCAAGGGTATAATATAAAAAGATTAGAAAACCCCTATTTAAAAAATATGTTAGAAATTTGGAATAGAAACAAGAAGATATTTATACCAGGGTATATCACCGCTTACTCCAGTGGTGGTAATGGAGGACTTTCCAGAGAACGTTAGACATTTGGAACAAATTTATAGAGAGAAAAAGGTAATTGGATTAATGGACTGGCTGGAAAAAATGGAGACAAGGCAACAAATAATTGAAAGGGTTGGACCAGGAAGAATTTCGTGGTTAAATTTAATCCAATTAGTTCAGTGGGGAAAGAAATGGAAGAGGAGACAGGAGCATGAAAGAGAATTCACTGCATTTGAACAGTTGGTTATGTCTAGAGAACTTACAGAAGGGAATGTATCAGCTAGAGGTATTACAAAGATGATATATAAAATGTTGCAGAAATCAGAAGAGCAAGCAGAAAATCTTAAGAAAGTTTGGGATACAGAGTTTGAAGAGGAAATTTTATTTATTTATTTATTATATTTATACCCCGCCTTTTTTCCTGCAAGGAACCCAAGGCGGCTTACATAGTCCTCCTCCTCTCTGTTTTATCCTCACAACAACCCTGTGAGGTAGGTTAGGCTGAGAGTCTGTGACTGGCCCAAAGTCACCCAGTGAGTTTCATGGCCGAGCGGGGACTAGAACCCGGATCCCCTAAGTCCAGTCCAACACTCTAACTACTACGCCACACTGGCTCCCAATAGCAAAAGAAGAGTGGAATAAGATATGGGATAGGCGAATATTGAAAAATATGTCAATAAGGATAAAAGAGAATTTCTATAAGTTAATTTGGAGATGGTACCTGACTCCGGTGAGAATAAACAAAATAGATAATAAATGTTCTCCAATGTGTTGGAGAGGTTGTCAGGAGCTGGGTACGTATGCTCATATGTGGTGGAGTTGTAAAAATGTATTGGATTTTTGGAAAATGATTTTTGAAGAAATATCAGAAATTGTTGGTATTGATTTAGAAGTTTGTCCTAAATTAGCATTGTTATCAATAACCGAAAAGGTGGCTGGTCCTCAAAATGTTAAAGAATTAATTGTAAATTTGTTAATGGCGGGTAGATTAATGATAGCAAGAAAATGGAAAGTTCAGCAAGTTTTCTCTATCACTGACTGGTATAAAGAAGTGTGGGATATGGCTTTAAATGATATGTTAACTTGTAATATCAAATGTAAAAGGGGACAATTAAACAAAAACAATTTTAAGGACATCTGGGGTTTATTTTTGGATTTTGTGTTAAATAAGGGGAAAGGGAGTATGCCGTGTCAAGATATGTTGTATATTTTGAATAATGAATAACAATAGATTATAGAGATAGAATGTATTCTTTGGTCCCGTGGTGACGGGAGCGCTATATAAGTTGTATGTTTGTTATTTAGTTGTTTTATATATTGTTTGAAAAAATTTAAATAAAATAATTTTAAAAAATAATTAAAAAATTAAATAATTGATAAAAGTTTCATATTTGTATCTCACACATTTCCCAATGTGCCTACTAATTGGTTGATGCAACCATTAAAACATGTTGATTTACCCCTGTGTACTACCCAGGATAGTACTGTTTAAATGTATCAAAATTGATTCCAAATAGATAACCATGTTTTAGAAATTGATAGATGATACATTGGTGCTTTAACAGATAACGTAGGTGCCTTTTCAACACCGTTCTGAAGATATGGAAGCTGCTTCTCCATGAATGGTTTCTGTAGAGTTGGGATAATGGCTAAATGAATGGGGACCAATCATGTGGGTTTTTCCCATTCAATCAACACGTGTGACAGGACATAGATTCTGTAGTCATTATCAACCCATGTGATTGGGTCATTTTAATTTTACCCCTGCTCATGGAGCAGTTGTTCCCATACAACTAGATAAATATTTGAAACGCCCTTTGCTCATTACACACAAACTGTATTTTAATTTCAAAACATGGATTTCTGCTTGTCTCTTTGTATCCATACAAAGTCACCAGACAAGGCCACTTACTTGCAAACAAAAGATGTAATCCACACCTATTTTAAGTCAATACCAAGTCCTCAACAGTTAGTGATTGGGAATTGCATCCCAAGGTTCCAAGAACTTTTCAAAAGGATTGGCAGTTACTGGGCAGAACCTTAAAATCATAGAGTTGGAGGGGTCCTGGAGGCCATCTAGTCCAACCCCTTGCTTAATGCAGGAAAACCAGAGCTAGGGAATCCCTAGCAAGTGGCTGTTCAGCCTCTGCTTGAAAAGTAAATGTTTGGTATGTAGTTACAAGTATTTGAGAATTGAGCAAAATGTCCCAACAAATGATACTCAAAACCTGCAGGTAAAAGAATTGGCTTAAACCTCTCCCCCCACTTCTTCGTCCTTATTGGCCCTATAGGGTATCCAGGCAACAATAGAAGCCACAGTGTTCCTGTCAGGATCTAG
Source organism: Shinisaurus crocodilurus (assembly GCA_021292165.1). Taxonomy (NCBI): domain Eukaryota; kingdom Metazoa; phylum Chordata; class Lepidosauria; order Squamata; family Shinisauridae; genus Shinisaurus; species Shinisaurus crocodilurus. Next base: position 90,905,618 of record CM037880.1, read on the forward strand.
AGCAGGGCTCTCCAACCTTGGGTCCCCAGATGTTGCTGGCCTACAGCTCCCAGCATACCCAGCCAGCATGGCTAATGGCAAGGGATTCTGGGAGCTGTAGGCCAGCAACATCTGGGGACCCAAGGTTGGAGAGTGAGGCCTAATAACTCACGGCACCCTCCCTTGCCTGTCTGTGCCTTTCCTGCCAGTAGTTGACAGCCCCTTCCATCTCTAGACCAAGTCCTACTTTCTCTCTCCTCTTTTTTCTTCAACTCCACATCTCCCATCACCCATTGATTCCTCAGGTGCCTGATGCTTAGCTCCCTGCCCAATTCCCCACTTTATTTAGACACCCTTCCTCTTGACCAGCCTCTCTCAGGTCTCCTGTCTCTCCCCCACTTCTAGCATTCAGCCCAGTCCATTTGATCTTAAGCCCTGTGAAGCTTTTTCTACAGAGTCTCTTCTCTTTAGCCCATTCTTGCTTCTATTCCCAGGCCTCTGGCTTTTTGACCTTCATTCGCTACCTACCTGTTTTACAGCTTATTTTTGCTCTTTCTGCACTCTTCCTTCAGCTTCCTTGTTTCTGGACACTCTTCCTTAGCTTCTCTGTGTCCCAGGACCTGTTGCCATACCTCAGCCCTGTGGGAGGTTTTAATCCCAACCAAACTGACAATGTTTCCTTCCTGCAGAGAAACTGGACTGAAAACTGTTTAAATTTCCTGACTAATTGAACTATTCTGAACCATTGTACCAGCTCAGCAAATCAGTGTCAGAGACTTCACTGCTATGAACACAATATCACTTAAATTCCTGATTTCTGTTTATGGCTTTTCCATTTGGTTTAACAGCCAAGGTGTGTATGTGTGCGCGCAGTGTCACTAATTTTTATGTGTGTTTAATGTTAGCCTAAACAGTAAGGATGGGCAAATTTGTCAAGCTCAGTTATTCTCAGGTCCCCACTTTTCCACCACTGAGTTGGTCCCATTCTATTTCCGCATCAGATTGCAAATTTCCTTTTCTTTTAATTCTGGATGAAAATGCATGCAAATGTTTCAAATTATAAGCATTTTTGTATGCATTTTTTTCAAATGTACTCATTATTGTGTGCACATTTTCAAATGTACACAATTTTTGCAAGCAATTTTTCCATTGAATAAAGCATTTTTACGCACAATTCCCCAAGTGTATGCATTTTTTGAGGGGTGGGGGCAAACTGCACCACAAACTTTATAGCTTCCTCTCTACTTCTCATTTTCATTTCATAAATAATTTGTGTGATCTCTCTTAGCTGACCTTGATTGGATCCATATTAAAAATGGACACTTGCCATATTACCTACAACAGGGGTGGCCATCTGGACCTACCAAAATGTTAATCGAGGTATGGTTAAAAAAATACGTTGTTCCTGTAAAGAAAACCAGAATAACTGTGAAACCCTTTACTGATAGATGGCATCATTTTATTTTGGAGCCTGACCATCCATGCAGGGATCATTTTATATGCTAAAGTACATGTCTGGCCTGCAGGCTACTGTCAAGGGAATAGAGTAGCCCCCAATAATAAAGAAGTTGGCTACCCTCTTATTTATGGCAAGGGGTTCTTTAAATTTGCAAACCAACTAATAATTTCCTTCCTATGACTGTTTCCTCTACAATGCAAGCTGCCAAGAGTAGAGTTAGTAAATGCCTGGAAAAGTCAGTACTACAAACAATTATTATATCGGCTTTTAAGAGTATCTAATGTAGGTGGATCTGGTTGTATGGCTGACTACCGAGCATCTGTCCAGAGGGAAAGCTGAGTCCCCCAGTGCAGGACAGCCTGACTAGAGCTTCACTTCTGTTCTTTACAGGAAATACAAGCTCTGTAATGTTCAGGGGGGGGGGAGGAGCAGGCTTGTACCAGTTATAACTTGTAACAACAGTGCGTAGCTAGCTAACAGAAACTAACATGGAATAATCAGTACAAACCTGAATGTCTTCTTGGTTTTGGATGTTGAAATACCATGCTGAGAACTGAAACCATGCATTCATACTCATGCGCAATGAAAAACATGCATATTGGGCTCAGCATAGGAAGGCGAGTCCCTGGTACTCACACAACAACATTTGGTAGCTTCATTGAATTTTAAAAGCTTAGCCGTAGTTCGTTCAGCTAGGTCGTGTTGTCTTTGGCAGCTGGAGCTGGAATGATGTGTTCAAGTTACTCTGCAAACTTTAATTAAACTTGAAAAGACCAGCACATGTCACAGAATAAATAACAAGCAGGGCACAGAGCTTAATGCTTGGCAAGTGGCAAAACTCATGCAGAATTCTGTAACACATAAGCTCATCCTGTCTCCAGCGACTGAGCTACAGAGTATATATGTATCCCCCTCCCACTTTTGCTGACATTTGGAAGCGCGAGTTGCTCTCACTTTCTCTCACTACTTCTTCAGATAATTCAAAATCACCTTCAGCGTAACCTAGCAAAGAGTTACTGGTTTTCCTTTTCAGTGACTATAACATCCCAAGAGGCTTTTCTTGATGTTATTGGGATTCCTCAGCCTTGGTAAAATTGAGTTAACCACTGAACATGATAATAAGGTGTTGGCAAAGGTGTCTGTTGTCCTCCAAATCAGTTATGCTATTTATCAGGCAGTAATCTTATACTTTTAAAATTGCAAACTCAATTGCAACAAAGGCAATCATCTGTCCTTTGTGTGGAATAACAAGCCCAACAGGTTTCTCTAGCCCAGATTGTAGTTACTCATTAAACAAGACTACTGCAAAATACTTCATAATTCCAAACAAAACTGTTGGCCAGATTTTGCCCAAAAAACTAGGTATAGGAAAGGAGGGATATTAATTTTCATGCCTGTGTGGGGTGGGGTGGGGGGTACATGTACATATATAAATATGGCTTACTTAAATAACAGGAATAGCAAGGATACTGTTTAAAGAAATGACGTAAGTTAAAGATTGGAAGCATAGGAAACAATACTGACAAAGCTGATGAACAATTTGGTTGTGAATTCAGTACATTCCTAGGCTTACAATTAATAAGTCCTTAATGAAATAGCTCAGAGTGTAGTCAGAAGATGCATTCCAGTGCAACAGAGTCAGACACGGGGCGTTTTCTTACACAGTTTTACCAGCAATAATCATTCTGATGGCTCAGTTAGTCTCACTTGTGCAGCATTTGTGTCCTTTGGATGAAGTGGGTGGGTGAGGACTAGCACCACCATTACAGTAATACCTTGGATTGCAAGTAACTTGGTTTCAGAGCATTTTGCAAGACAAGCAAATTTTTAAATATTTATTTAATTTTTTTTTTTACTTGATATACAAGCGACGTCTTGCAATACAAGTACTGTAGTACGGCTTAAATTAAAAATCTCTGTACAAATTTCTTTGGGGGGATTTTGTTTTGATATAAGAGTGTTTTGGATTACAAGCACGTTTCCGGAACGAATTATGCTCTCAATCCAAGGCATGACTGTACTGCTATCTTTGGTTTTGTTGGGGTTGTTGTCATTTTAAGGAGGAGGAGAAACTGAGAAAAACAGAGAAGGGGAAAAACAGAAAGGCAGACATCTTTGATAGATTTAAAAATCGGTCCCATATTGATAGACTGGGGCTAAACATCAAGCTAAAACTTGGAAGACTACTCTTCTGTGTTTCCTTTCCAACTCCGTTGCCGTTGCCAATTGTAGGCTTACATGAGCACAGATGTCACCTTGAACCATCAAATGGCCCTTGACTACTAGCACTAGTGCTAGAAAGATCTAGGAGGTGGCAGGGAGAAGCAGTCCCCCCTCCCCTTGCTACAATCATGTTGGGATGCAGTTCAAATGAACAGGTTGCTGGGATGCTTGATAGTCAGACCCAGCAAGGGTGGGGATACCATACACCACCTCTGGAGTGGCAATACCTATCTGACTATCTGTTTGTACAAAATAGACATATTGCTTTAGCATCATCCTTGCCAGGTCCATGGCATTACTTGGGGTCCCATATCAGTGGGGAGGGCAGTCCTAGGTCATACACACCCGTGCCACATTCTTACGCAATGGAACGAAGAGAGCCTCTGTCTCTTATTTTTCAAGGGGCTATAAATGTTTATGTTGGGAGGCTACACATGATTAATATACCTGGGGTAGCATAATAGCTAAGAGTGTCAGATATGAGTTGTCAAGCCCCCAGCTTGAATCTGCCGTTGGACTGGGACTCGGGAGATCTGGGTTCTAGTCCCCGCTTGGCCATGAAACTCACTGGGTGACTTTGGGCCAGTCACTGACTCTCAGCCTAACCTACCTCACAGGGTTGTTGTGAGGATAAAACGGAGAGGAGGAGGAGGAGGATTCTGTAAGCCGCCTTGGGTTCTTTGCAGGAAAAAAGGCGAGGTATAAATATAATAAATAAATACATACATACATACAGTCATGCCTTGGATTGAGAGCATAATTCGTTCCGGAAACGTGCTTGTAATCCAAAACACTCTTATATCAAAACGAAATCCCCCCAAAGAAATTTGTACAGAGATTTTTAATTTAAGCCGTACTACAGTACTTGTATTGCAAGACGTCACTTGTATATCAAGTAAAAAAATTTTAAATAAATATTTAAACATTTGCTTGCCTTGCAAAACGCTCTCAAACCAAGTTACTTGCAATCCAAGGTATTACTGTACTTGCTAGGTGAGAGCCAGTGTTATGTAGTGCTTGACTAGGGCCAGGAAGCACCTGGGTTCAGATCCTCACTGGGCCATGAAGCTTTACTGTTGATCATGGGCCACTCTCTCTCAGCCTGTCTCCTATCTCCCAGAGTTGTTGTGAGGATAAAATGGAGGGGGAGGAACCATGTACGCTGCTGCCTTGAGCTCCTAGGAATAAAGGTGGGGTATCAGTGTAGTAAACAAATACATTTTAGAGGTGCCACTGTTCTCTCAGCCTCAGCCCTAGGTCTGCAATATGAGGATAATAGCCATGGTCTACCTTACAGCGCGCTTGTGAGAATTACTGAGATAGTGTCTGTGAACATTCAAATCACATATATTATATATATATATATATATATATATATACACACTCACTCACACACACACACACACACACACACACACATACTAGCTGTTGCCCTACAGCTTCGCCTGCGTGGATTTTAGGATTTGGTACAATTGTTTTTAAAAGAAACATGATTTTTTTCTCCAAACTGTACGAAATATAATTTACAGGTTGATGTCTTAATGTACCGGTAATAAGCAATGTTTATTGCAGACGTTAGTCGGGGCGTATTGGCTACAAAACAAGGATACAGTAATACCTTGGATTGCAAGTAACTTGGTTTGAGAGCATTTTGCAAGACAATTTTTAAAATATTTATTTAAAAAAATTTGACTTGATATACAAGGGACGTCTTGCAATACAAGTACTGTAGTATGGCTTAAATTAAAAATCTCTGTACAAATTGTTTTGGGGGAATTTCATTGTGATATAAGAGTGTTTTGGATTACAAGCACGTTTCCAGAACGAATTATGCTCTCAATCCAAGGCATGACTGTAGTTGTTCCATTCATATGCGTCTATGAATTTTTTTGTGGTGTTATTAGAAACAGACAATGAGACAGACCAAAAATTTAAAAATTACTTATTTGGCATCTGCAACCTTAAAAAAAAACTATTTCAGTACTTCTTTGTAAACTACGTTAGTGGTTCTCCCTTCAGGTGCTAGGATGACCAAAGAGTTAGGTGAGCTCACTCTGGAACAGGCCATGTAAAACTGCCCATGTGAGAAGCAGTCTTCCCTTAGGTCAATCCCTGCTACCTGCCCCTGCGACTTGTTGATGGTCCTGGCGAAACAAACCTTTAGGGGGAACTGAAGTCTTTTGAATTCAAATGGTATTCTGAAGGTATAAGAGGTATTCGTGGTATGAACACCAACTCCCCCTGGCCAGAACTGGTGAGCACCGTAGCCTCAATCACATTTCTATGGAGAGCTTTCACTCGCAATCTGGTGCCATTACTGAGGGGAGAAGTTAACAATAACTGAAAATAATGAAGCATGGCTCCTAAGAAAGCAAAGCATGTGTCTGAAGCCCAAGAGTCTGAAGAGGCAGTATTCCCTGAGGGAGGGGGAAATAATGGAGCTACACCTATTGCCTCAGAAACTGAGAACCCAGATAGTGTATAAGTTTGGGGAAACAAATTAGAATTTAGGAAAATGGAACTTGAGGCAGAAAAGGAGGAAAGAGAGAGAGAGAGGAAAATGAGAAAGCTTGAAGCAGAGAGAGAAAGAGATAGGGAGTTAATAAATTCTATTTGGGGGCAGTGAGAAAGGTACACAATGTCTACCCAGCGTAAACACCACAATAAACAATAGTATTTTAAAAGAGTGGATCCCCCACAGACAAATTATCCCAGTCAGTCAGGACTTCTTTTATATGTGACGCCCCGCACACAACAGTCAGTCAGCCATTAAAAAAATTCTCCCCCTTTTTTCACCCCCTTAGGGACAGAATTTCCAAAAATCCTTCCTTAGTGGGTGCCTACGTCATAAAAACAATGTTCCTTCCAAATTTCACATTCCTACGTTGAACGGTTTGAGCTGGGCATTGATGAGTCAGTCAATCAGGACTTCTTCTTTATATAGACTAGCTGTTGCCCGCGGCTGCGCTCGCGTGGATTTTAGGATTTGGTACAATTGTTTTTAAAAGAAACATGATCCACGACACCCTGCACACAGCAGTCATTCAGTCAGGCAGTCATTTAAAAAGTTTCCCTTCCTTTTCACCCCTTTAGAGAACATTCTAAATGGCCTAGGGGAGATTTGCATACCCACTCCTATTGGCCCCTGCAGGAATTCATACGAACATTCTAAGTGTCGTATGGGCTATTTGCATAACTGCTCCTATTGGCTCTTGCAGCAATTTTGAGGTGAGGCTGATTTGTATAACTGCTCCCCTGTTGTTTTGCCCATAGGAGATATGAGAGTGGGGTGAGTTTCCCCCTTTTTTCACCCCCTTAGGGACGGAATTTCCAAAAATCCTTCCTTAGTGGGTGTCTACGTCCTAAAAACAATGTTCCTTCAAAATTTCACGTTCCTAGATTAAACGGTTTGAGCTGGGCGTTGATGAGTCAGTCAGTCAGTCACGACTTCTTCTTTTATATATATAGATATATATATGCGCTAAAGCAGTGTTCTCCCACCTTGGGTCCCCAGATGTTTTTGGCCTACAACTCCCAGCATGTCCTAGCCAGCTATGCTGGCTGGGGCATGCTGGGAGTTGTAGGCCAAAAACATCTGGGGACCCAAGGTTGGAGAACACTGCGCTAAATACTCTTAATACTGATGAAAATATGAAGTCGGAGTGCTGCCCGTATGCTGTAAAAGTCTTTCCCAGTATCATAATTGATTGCTTTACCACTCTTCTAATCTTGGAGCTAGAAGAGTTCTGTGATGTCACAGAGTTCTTTCAGTAGGTCTGCTCTGATGTGTTGTCTCACAGGTTTGTGTAAGTTCTATGGTGAGTTTCATGAGGATTATGAGTCCTGCTTATCTTAGTCCTGCTAATTATATACATTTAGAGTTTTCTGGAAAATCAAGAACCTCTCCCCTTGTCCTGTGGTATGTGCTGTCTGAAAGTGCTATGAGGGTTTTTTGTTTTTTTTAACTTTGTCTTCAATGACATCTGACCTGTTTATAGAGATTAGCTTAAAACATCCTATTTCAGATTTTTTAACTGGCCCTTTTGTTCTCCTTTAAAAATGTGTGCTCAATATCCTTTTTTCATAATTAAATGTCATTTTTACAATCCTGTTAATGTGCCCTTTACTCTCTCTCTCTCACACACTCTCTCTCTCTCTCTCTCTCTCTCTCTCTCTCTCACACACACACACACACACACACACACACACGTATTTGTGCATGTGACAACAACCTTCAGAAGTGTATGACACTTCAGAATGCATTTGGAGGGCTCACATGGCGCTCCATACGGAAAACTTGATAACAGGGAAGAAGGGTTCTGGGCTAGCTGCTTTCTTGACATGCTAGTTTTCCCATGGTTCATTTGTGTGTGCATAATCTCTAGTTCCTTACTCTCATTTTGGCCTGGGGGCATTGCATGTTAATGTGAGTTGTGCAAAAACAAAACTGTGCACCAGAGATGGTGTTGGTGCATCTTGAAGGGGACAGTGTCCTGGTCATTGTGTGTGTGTGTGTGTGTGTGTGTGTGTGTGTGTGTGTGATTCAGGGTAGCCCAAGGGTTATTTTGGGGTACAGAGATGTGAAAATTTCAGTTCATTATTCAGCTGTGTGTTAAAATAAGGAGCTGCGATGCAGGAGTGAACCCCAGCTCCATATGGAATCTCACTTGAGATCTTGCAGGCTTGTACTGCAAAAGATCATTTAAAAATATATTTTCAGAAACCCAGTCCATACTCCATGATTATCTGTTTCCTAAACTGTTGATACCTGGGACATGCTTGTATTTTAGATTAAAATGGAATGCACACTTCACTCTTAAACTGAAGATTTGTATATGTTTCTTGATCAGTTTTCAGAACATTTGTCGACATCTTCCTTACAATTGCAAAATACCTCAGTTAATATTATCTTCCAGAATCCCTTCCTTCCCTTTGCCAAGTCAGTCAGGGTAATTAGGGATGGTACCATGCTTTTCTGGGAAATATTGATACTTCAGTGATTTCCCTGCATTTGTCAGCTGTAGAATGGGCTGCATCTGGGAATCCTGGTGCATCCTTCCATTTTCTTTGGTATGGTGATGCTACCCACATATTGGAACGGGAGAGGGACAATCCATCCCAAATGGGGCTTTCCTGCTCTGGGTATGGAGTGCTGGATGTATATAGCAAAGTGTCTCTTTAATTTTTCAAGGCACACTCCATCCCCTGTTGTGGGACACTAATGTACCCTAGCACACTGTTTGTGAATCACTGTAATAACTACACAGAATTGCTTACTAGTGCCTTGCTAGTGAGTACTATACATGGAGAGGTGATACCCTTCCTTAGCCATGAAGCTCATAGCATGATCTTGGGCAAGTTACTGTCTCTCAGCCTAATCTACCTCTTAGGATCATTGTGAGGCTAAAGGGCGCTGTGCGTCATACTGAGTTCCTTGGAGGAAGGATGGGATAAAAATCAGGGAGCTAACGGTAGATAGCCTAAGCCCAGCACATGCACATGCACAGAGATATTGGGAAATCAGTGGACAGAGATGTTCAGCCTCTTTGACATCTAAGCAGTGCATCTTGTTTGCATGATATGTACATGTAACTATATTTCCCTTTTTTATCTTTTTCTTGCAGAAACATGCGAAAGGACAAGATTTGTTTGATCAGATTGTATATCATTTGGACCTTGTGGAAACAGATTACTTTGGCCTACAGTTCATGGATACATTCCAGGTTATGGTATGCATGTGACTTTTATATTGTGGCAATTATGGTGTCGGGAAGACCTATACTCAATCACCTGAAAAAAGAAGAGCTTGTTTATATAATGTTATATGGTAGACCTTTGTCTCCAAGTAAGCCTGAAAACTGGCACCAGTTTCAGACGTTCAAACGTTCTGTGTCCATATGTAAAACTGATACCTTGTTGCATAAGAGTTGTAAACTTTAGACGTAACTTGAGTGTTTGACATATTTTCTCATGCATGTATGTGCTTTATTAATTTGTGGACAGTATATATAGGCTTATTTAACACTCTCCAGTTATGACCTCTCACAGCATAGACAATTGCAAGCGTAATTAGAGCCCAGAATTGCTCTGCTGAAAATCGTGTCTCTCTGATTCTTTGGTGTGGCCTTCTCTTACACCTGTAAGAAAGATCTTATAGTGAGAGCCAAGAGAAACTTTTTCCCCTTCCTGGCTGCATTCTACTGTGAGGGTGTCATCATCATCATCATCAGGCGATCACTCCTGACCGAGTAAGATTGTCTTCAGGGATAAAAGGAGGAAATTCTAAAGAAGATTGTGTAGACTCTAGCGATGGGTCCGTAAGTGACTGTGGAGGCCAATTCTAGATCCACACAGCTTCCCACAGTGAGGACACAGGTTACCAGATAGAAGATGGTCTTGTAAAGGATTCATTTGACGTGCTTTTCGCTTAGCACGTTTCTCCCTTTCACCTTGCACTCGGGCTTCTTCAAAGTCCATGGAACCTTTGTGAAAGGCCAACCTCCATTTAGATCGTTCGTGGGCCAGAGCTTCCCAGTTTTCGATGTTTATATTGCATTTTTTTAGATTAGCCTTATGAACATCTTTAAACCTCTTATATTGACCACCGATATTCCGCTTTCCATCCTTGAGTTGGGAGTAAAGTAACTGCTTTGGGAGACGGCAGTCAGGCATTCGAACAACATGACCGGTCCACTGAAGTTGGCGTTGAAGGATCATTTTTTCAATGCTAGTAGTCTTTGCTTCTTCCAGTACACTGACATTTGTTCGCCTATCTTCCCAAGTAATTTGCAGGATTTTCCGGAGGCAACGTTGATGAAACCTTTCAAGGAGGTGGAAGTGACGTTTATAGATAGTCCATGTTTCGCAGGCATACAATAAAGTTGGTAATACAATGGCTTCATAAACCAGTGTTTTGGTCTTCTTACAAATATCCCGATCCTCGAATTCGAGAAAATGCGGCACTTGCGGAGCTCAGACGATGCTGGATTTCACTGTCGATGTTAGCTGTAACAGAAAGATAGCTGCCAAGATAGAGAAAATGATCGACATTTTCCAGTATTGTCCCACCAAGCTGGATAGATGGCATCACCAAAGGATTGGCTTGCACTTGCTGATGAAGCACTTTGGGTTTTTTGATGTTAAGTGAGAGACCAAGTTTTTCGTATGCTTCTGCAAAAGCATTTAGGATAGTTTGGAGATCATCCTCTGAATGTGCGGAGACCACATTATCATCAGCATACTGAAGTTCCACAACGGAGGTTGTAATTACCTTACTTTTTGCTTTCAGCCTGCTGAGATTAAAAAGCTTTCCATCTGTTCGATATATAATTCCCACACCGGTGGGAAGTTTCCCCTTGACAAGATGTAAAACCATGGCGATGAAAATGGCAAATAATGTTGGGGCGATAACACATCCCTGTTTAACACCTGATCCCACTTTAAATGGAGCACCATGAGAGCCGTTGTTGTCCAAAACCGTTGCCGTCATGTTGTCATGGAGAAGTCGCAAGATATTCACAAATTTATTGGGGCATCCAATTTTCATAAGGCATTCGCCTATAATGGTGAAACAGCCCATTTATCAAAAGGAAGCATTTAATGGTTAGGCACAGACATTCTGGAGAATTGATTTTAAGTCTTGGATCTTTTATAGGAAAATTTATCCTTTTTTGACATTTGTGAAAAGATGATTGCAATAGTTGACTCACCATTAGTCGGCCATGTGCACAAGCATGAAGCAAAAGCCTTTCATCTGAAACCCTATTTTTAACATAGGGTAAAGTTTGCTCAGTAATAGTGACCTTCCAGGACATGGTTGTGCAGAACAGGCTTTTAGGATGTAATTGTTATACTGTTCTAATTGAATTATATTGTTGTTGCTACAGCTGTTTTGATTCAGTTTTATTGATTTTGTTATTTTTTTTACATATTATTACATATTAGTTTATTATATTATATATCTATATCCATCCTACCTTTTCACTAAAATAGTGCTCCAGGTGGCTAACAATAACGTAATACAGATAAAATGTTACATAATCAAAACAACCACATCAACTAAAACACATCAGTTAAAAACACGTTAAAACACATCAGTAAAAAATAAGAAATAGCAGCACCCACTGGTTAAAACCTAGTTCAGCAAACAAAGCAGCTTAATAGCAAAAAGCCTGCCTGAATAAAAATGTCTTTTCTTGCTGGCAGAAGGACAACAAAGATGGAGATGGCCTTGCTTCCCTTGGCAGGGAGTTCCAGAGGCTGAGACAGCCACCAAGATGGCCCTCTCTTGCATTCCTGCTGATGTGCCCCCAATATTGGCGGGACAAAGAGAAAGGCCTCTCCTGAGGATCTTAAAGCCTGGACACGCTCAAAAGGGAGAATGCCGGTCTTTCAGTGTTGTATATATTATTATATATAAATCACAATACTAATAATATGAAATACATAAATAATATATAAAGGAGGTGGCATTTAGACTGTGTTTATCCTTCGGTCTCAAGACCATTATTTGTGACACAACAAACACAATGTTTGTTGTGTGTCCCGGTCCAGTATGAAATGGGTTGAGGAAAATTCTCTTGCTTGTTCAAGTAGCTAGCAAAGTACCATCTGGTGAATAAGAGGTTCCAGTGACTTTTCCCTGGGGCTGGATTTTAGTCAGTGAACTGCTCTGTGAAAGCCTTTAGAATAGACACTCAAGCCCCCAGAGCAGTTCCAGAGCCCTTTTTGTTAAGCGCCTGGAGTTAAGAGCTTTCCTGCAGGTTTGATCAGCAGTGGATGGTTCCTAAAAGGCTGCATGAAGACATGATTGTCCTTCCACTCCCCAGTCATGTAGTGCTTCTGAAGCTCTTCAGTGTTCTCCTTAGGGGAGTTAGTATGGCAGATTGCCTTTTTTGTTATAAGTTGCTCTCCTCACTTTAGACAATGCCAGAAGCCTTGGGGCGGGGATAACTACGAATCAGAAGCAGTTATTTATTACTGAAGCTGATCCAACATGATGTTAGGCAGGCACCAGCAGAGCAACTGTATGCTTATCAATCCACTGTAGGTTGTCCAATGTGAAGCAAATGGTGTACAACTTTATTCATCCATGTGCTGCAGTAACTCTCTGGAAGGAGCGTAGAGAGATATTTTGGACACCTGCATTTAAAAACAAACAAACATGAATCTTACAGCTCCTGACATGTCAACAGCCTTTTCAACATGGCTATCCTGGTGGATTCTATTCTTTCTAAGGCTCTTGTGACCCCCTCTGTCCTTGGGGAGCCTCCGGGGAGCCCCCTGTCATACCATTTCACGAGGAAGTAACCTAGGAGATGGCAGGGGTGGAGACGTGTGTTTGCCAGCTCACCTCTGGTGAAATCTGCTGAGAGCCCCGTCCTTCACTGGAACCTACAGAAGGATGGAGGCTTCCCCCAACATTACACCGAGTTAAGTAGCTCAGAAAACAGTGGGACATCTCACTGCTCTCCAGGGCTCAAGACAAATTCCCAACCCTGTAATTTGGAGCTGGGGAAGTAGATGGAGGCCTGCTCCAACTGTTGCACCAGGTCTTGGAGGTGCTTCAGACACATCCAAAGCTCATTGTGATGTCACAGGCAAGACCCTGCCCTCACCCCCTTGAAGGAAGGGGACCTGGGGTCTAGCGACTGGTGCATGTCTCCATCTGATGCCATATAAGCTGTGAAGTGATTGGTTTGGCGAAATGGCTCCTAGGGTTCTTCCCACCAATGCATGATCCCCTTTCATCCGCCAACTCTTACCAGCTTATGGAGAGTTTTTGTAGACGTGTTACAAAGGGGATGGGGTAGAAATGAGGCTGGGATGATATAGACCAGATAGCCAAAGATTGCCCTAATCACAGAATTAAAACTCTGACCTGTCACAGACCTGATTTGAGGTATGGTACCTGGGGTGCTTCTTCACCATCACAGATGGAGACTACTAAAGTAGTCAGGGCATGTCCCTTTTAGGCTCTTCATCCTCCAAAGCTGCGAAATCCCCCCCCCCGCCCCAACTTGACAGCTTGGAGAACCTCAGATAAAGTGGTAGGACTACTTGTGGTAGTGCAGTTCAAAAGTTAAAACTTCTGATACAAATCAATGTGTTAGAATTACATAATTGTGGAGGGTGGTGGCTGTGGCTTAAAAGATGTTAGAAATATAACGTGTGTGTAAGACACACACCATTGGGATTAATTGGAAATTGTCCAGCAACCTGGAAGAGTGGGTAACCTGGAAGCAACCTGGAAGAGTCCAGCAACCTGGAAGAGTGATCTGAAGCCATCACTTTACTGAAAACTGAAAACGCTGTGCAGAGGGAACAGGGGAGTCTGAGGCGAGTGACAGATGATGTCAGCATCCCTGCTCATAAAAGTGCTGGTGCCATGTCCCTGTGAGCCTGGCTCCACTGCACCGCCGGAGAAACAGAAATTCTTCTACTCACCGTGAATTTCAGTTCTCCATGAGTGGAGGAGGCCAGCAAGCTTGGGGTAAGCCCCGCCTCCGGGGCTGGGAAGCAGACTTTGATCTGAGCTTCCCGGAGGAGGTGGGGTCTCCCCAGGAAACCCAGTTGAGACTTCCAACGAACCGATCATTACAGACGCCCTTGCTATCTCGAATAGAAGGACCGCCGGGTCCGTCGGCTGTAGGCCTGTGGAGACAAGAGGAGAAACTCCCTCCCACGGCCCAAATTAACATGCGCCCCGGAGGAGGCCTGACCCAGGGCGGGCCTTGCTGGCCTCCTCCACTCGTGGAGAACTGAAATTCACGGTGAGTAGAAGAATTTCTGTTTCTCCTAGAGTGTCGGAGGCCAGCAAGCTTGGGGATGTAAAAAAGCAGTCCATCCCCCGGGTGGGCCTAACACCCATTGCCGGCCTCCTACTGGGGTGCAATGACCTTCTGCAGCACGCACCTTCCGAAGGCACCCTCTGCTGAGGCTGCAAGGTCAACTTTGTAATGCCTGGTGAATGTGTGAACGGAAGACCAGGTGGCTACTCTACAGATTTCTTCTAGAGGAGCTCTCTCGCTAAAAGCCGCTGATGTGGCCATTCCCCTGACTGAATGTGCTTTGATGCCCTCCGGGACCTGTATTCCACTGGAGGAGTATGCCATTGCGATGCAGTCGTGTAGCCATCGTGCCAGAGAAGCCACTGACACTTTCTTCCCTAGAGAAGAGTCTCTGAAGGAGACAAAGAGTGAATTGTGTTGCCGTGTTGGTTTTGTTCTATCTAGGTAAAACTTGACCGCCCTCATGGCGTCAAGCGTGTGCCACTCCTTCTCTCGTGGAGAGGAGGGATGTGGGCAGAAGGAAGGTATCACTAAGTCTTGTGACCTGTGGAATGGGGAGTTGACCTTTGGTATGAAGGTCGGATCTGTGCGCAAGACCAGTTTGTCTTTGTGGAAGATGCACAGTTCTTTGTTGCATGACAGTGCCCCTAACTCTGAAACTCTCCTGGCGGAAGTGATTGCTATTAGAAATATTGTCTTCAAGGTCAGTACCTTGAGTGAGGCCGCTCCTAGTGGCTCAAAGGGTTGTTTTGTTAGTGCTTTGAGTACTACGTTGAGACTCCAGGTGGGGAACCTGTGCACCCGGGGTGGCCTAATCAGGGCAGCCGCCCTGAGGAATCTCTTCATATGAGGGTGCGCCCCGAGGGGCGAGCCTTTGGAGTCTCCTAGCACTGAGCCCAGTGCCGCTACCTGACGCTTGAGTGTGTTAGTGCTAAGGCCAGATGACAGCCCTTCTTGGAGGAACTTGAGAATGTCTGGTGTTTCCGCACCTAGTGGGTCCCTTCTAGTGGTTCGTGACCAATGGAGGAACGCCCGCCAGGTGCAGTCAGTATGTTTTATGTGTAGAGGGCCTCCTGGAGGCCAGGAGGGTATTGATTACCTTATTGGAGTAACCACGCTTGGTTAAGAGGCCCCGTTCAGTCTCCAGGTGGTCAGCTTCAGGAACCCTGGGTCTTGGTGGAAGATCGGGCCCTGGCTGAGGAGGTTGTGCCTGAGAGGGAGCCTGATGGGTCTCCCGAATGCCAGATTTACCAGGTCGGGAAACCACGGCTGTCTTGGCCAGTGAGGCGCTATTAGAATGACTTGCGCTTGTAGGTTTCTGATTCTCTGAATTACTTTTGCTATTAACGGGAGTGGAGGGAATGCATAAAGCAGGCCGGCCAGAGACTGGTGAGTGCGTCTGTGAGCTCTGCATCTCTTGTTTGGTAGCAAGTGGCAAACTGTGGGAGCTTCGCGTTCTGTGTGTTCGCGAAGAGGTCTAGGCACGGTTGGCCCATGCTCTTGACTAGAAGGCTGAAGACTTCTGGGTGTAGGGACCATTCTCCTTGGTCCAGGGTTGTTCTGCTGAGCCAATCTGCTTGTATGTTCAAGGTGCCACTCAGGTGCTCGGCCCTGATGGAGCTGAGGTTGCGTTGTGCCCAACTGAACAGGGCCATGGCTTCTTTCTGGAGAGTTGTGGAGAAAGCCAACCTAAGCCCCCTTTCTGACACACACACACTCACCAAGGTGGGGGGAAGGAGACCCAGGGGGGGGGGAGAAAGCCAGTCTCCACAGAGACCAAAGGGGACAAACAACATCTGCATAGAATCACCCCAGGGGGGAAGACAGGAAGCATCGCCAGGTTCGTCAATGCTCTCGTATATCAGCCCCATCTACATAAGACTTGAATACCTCGCCAGAGCAGACACTTCGGCACCCATAAGAAAGGACCATTCAACACCACAGGATGGGACCATTAAGCAAGTGGCTTCAAAGGGACCCCACCCCACAGGGGGAAGGCGTCACCCCACCTGACCCAAAAGGCCGCCCCTCAGGGAGGGTGGCAACCCACCTGATTGGCAACCCACCTGATTACGGAGGGAGGGGCTACCTGAAACACCAAGGTATAAAACACCCTGCGCAAGGGAACTGAGTTGTTGGACCTGATCAGCAATCTTGCCCCATGCTTGGGGTAAGGGAACGAAGGGATCGGCAACCCCGGGTAGCAGCACCCGGCGTGCTCCAGCTAGCTGAAATCACTGGCCGCTTGGGTTGACCGGACCCCCGGGAAACCAAGCTGAAATCACTGGCCGCTTGGGTTGACCGGGCCCCCCGGGAAACCAAGCTGAAATCACTCACAAGCCGCTTGGGTAGACCGGACCTCCGCCGGGAACCCAGCTAGCCGCTTGGGTAGACCGGACCTCCGCCGGGAACCCAGCTAGCAGCATGCGGTTGACCGGGCCTCTGCTGGAGCCCGAGATGAACTAACTAGCTGAGAGCCCTGAAATCACGGTGTCCTTGAGACTTCTTGCTTGCTACTTTGTACCGTACTGATAAGCTGTATTGCTGGCGTGTGTCTGGGTTTGTGAAGGTGATTTTGTAAATAAACTTGTTTTATAAAAGATACTTTTGTGGCTATAAGTTATCCCTTTGTTCTGGGCTAAGGGTGATAGTCGCTGGGGACCTCGGAGAAGGCCCGCCCTAGGACTCGCTACCCCCTTAGCATTGAACCCGCGCAGAAGACCAGGTTGTCGGTCTTCCACTAGAGTCTTGGATCTCGTGCCCCCTTGTTTGTTGATATAGGCCTTTGCTACTACACTGTCCGTTTTCACTAGAACGTGTTGTCTTGATAGTTTTGGGGCAAATTCTTTCAGTGCTAGCTTCACTGCTCTCAGCTCCAGCAGATTGATGGATAGCTGAGTCTCTTCTTTTGACCAGAGCCCTTGTGCGTGCCCTCCTTGGCAGACTGCCCCCCAGCCTGTTAGGCATGCGTCTGTTGTTAGTGTGACACGTGTGGGAGTTTGGATTGGAACTCCCTGAGAGAGGTGTGCTGGGTGGCACCACCATTTCAGTGCCTTGGTCACTGGGAGGGGAAGGGACAGTGGTGGATTGAGATTGCGGGCGATCTCGAGCTGGTAGTCTAGGAGGAAGGTCTGGAGTGGCCTGGAGTGGAACCTGGCCCACTGTACCGAGTCCTGGCAGGACACCATCATTCCCAGGAGCTTGGCTAGATCCTTGAGGGGAGCCATGTCTCTGGAGAGGAGGTGTGCTGCCAGCCTGCTCGTTGATGTCTGCCTGTCGGGGGACAGGAACATCATATCTGTGGCAGTGTTCAGAGACACCCCTAGATGTGTGAGTACCTGAGAGGGGTTGAGGGAGCTCTTCTCCGTGTTGATCAGGAACCCGAGGCTTTGGAGTGTTGACCTGGTCAGGTTTGTGTCCCTGATGTTCTGCGCATGGGAGCGAGAGCGAATCAGGATGTCGTCTAGGTAAGGGTGAAGCTGGACTCCCTTTGAACGTAGTAGCGCTACTGGGGCCAGCAGCACCTTCGAGAAGACCCTTGGAGCTGTTGACAAACCGAAGGGAAGAGCTCTGAATTGGAATTGTTTGCTGCCATAGCTGAACCGCAGGAACTTG
Organism: Shinisaurus crocodilurus; assembly: GCA_021292165.1. Taxonomy (NCBI): domain Eukaryota; kingdom Metazoa; phylum Chordata; class Lepidosauria; order Squamata; family Shinisauridae; genus Shinisaurus; species Shinisaurus crocodilurus. The sequence continues at coordinate 90,923,684 of CM037880.1, forward strand.
AGGCTCTGGGACCCTTTCCTACCGTCCCGGTCTTCTTGAGGTTTCTTTCTTCTTCTTTTCTTTCTTTTCTTTGTTTTCACGCTGGTGTCTGCCTCCTTCCCGATGTATGGGAATATGTAGATATGCTTCTGTTAGGTCTATCGAGGACAGGTAGTCTCCTTTCTGCAGGCACTCTTTTATAGACTTGAGAGTCTCCATCTTGAATCTCTGCTTCTTCAGGAAGCGGTTGACTTTCTTTAGACTTAGGATGGGTCGGACTCCCCCATTCCTCTTTGGTACGGTGAAGAAGACTGAGAATATCCCTTGGTTCCTCTGCAGTCGTTGGGACTTTCTCGATCGCTTGGATGTGTAGGAGGTGTTGGATGGCTGCTACGGTTTTCTGATGTTTGACCGGGTCTCTGAGCCGGTGGGTCCTGAAAAAACTCTCTTTTGGCTTCTTCTTGAATTCTAAAGAATAGCCCTCTTGGATTATTTCCAGAAGCCAGCGGTTGGAGAACATCTGATCCCAGGTCTGTGAAAAGCCAAAGCCGCGAAGTCTCCCTCCCACTGGGGGAGGGAAGCAGTCAGGCGGAGTTGGGCTTCTTGTTCTGGAAAGAGGTACCCTTGCGTGCCCCTCCTTTTGTGTTGTTGTTGTTGTTGTTTCTGTGCCATCGAGGCTTGTGACCTCCTGTTGAAAAACTGCGATTGGAGGAGGAGGAGGAGGAGGATGGGTTAAATGAAGATTTGCTCTTGTTGGAACGAAAGGAGCCATACTTCTGAGACTGTCGTTTGTAGTCTTTCTTCTGGGAGTTCAGCAGGGCTTTTTTCTTATCCTTTGTCTCCACAAGGACGTGCTCTAATGGATCGCCGAAGAGTGTTTTCCTGCGAAGGGCACACTTGCTAGGCTTGATTTGGTCTTACCATCGACCCCCCAGTTGCGCAGCCAAATGTTCCTTCTAGCAACAACGCTGGAGGCAGCAGCTCTTGCTCCTAGCTGGAAGGAATCTAGCGAGGCATCTGCTAAAAAGGATGCTGCGGTATGAGTATCTCTAATGAACTCTTTGATTTCTCTAGAGTTGGGTTTCTTCTGGAGTATCTTGTCAGTTCGGAGACGCAGTGTGCGCGCTACGATGGTAGCTGTGGTGGAGGCTCTCACAGCGGTTGTGGCAGCCTCAAAACATTTACGGAGCGCTGTGTCTGCTCTCTTGTCATGGCTGTCTGGGAGCTCGTCTTTCCACAGGCATCAAGCATTTTGATGTCAGGGCGGAGACTGGGTCGTCGACCTTGGGAACCGTCAGCTGCGCCATGTCCTTTCTTTCCAGACGGTATAGCTTACTGCAGGCACGATGTGGGGGTTTAGGGTTAACAGGTTTGGCCCACTCCTCACGCAGAATCTTGCGTAGGTTCCAAGGGATTGGAATCTCGGGGTGTGTAGGCAGTTCTTCTCCTGGAAATACTGACTGGTTTCCTACACTTTCTGGAACTTCGTCGGTTGGTCCACTGCCCTCGCTTTTCAGGTCAACTTCGGACAGAACCCTGGTTATCAACTTGGGGAAGGCTTCTGTCGCGAAAAGGCGCCCTTTGGGGGGGGGGTGCCCCTTGGTTCGTCGCTGTCATCCGAGATTTCTCCGTCTTCACTCTCGGAGATGGATGCTGCGCTTGCCTGAGACGGTGAGCGGCTGGACCAAGTGCTGACAGAGGCTGTAGGAGACTTCTTTCTTCTTCTATAGGTGTTCTTTGTCTTTGCCGCATTGGCAATGCGTTTGACTTTGGGCTTGGGTGGGCTCTCTTCACATTCCTCCCAAGAATCGACCGTAGAGGCTGGAGAGGGTGATCGCCGCCTACGGGGTCGGTCTCTGCTCTCTCGCTCTGCCGCTCTGCTGCTAGTCAACTCGTTGCTGATGGTATGCATAGTTTGCACCATTTGTGCCATCAGAAGACACATGTTGTCTCCCTTGTTCGCCTGGGTATCTTGCACAGTCCCCTGTGACTGTGGTACATCGTGGAGTGTAGCGTCCATGGGTAAGGCTGAAGCAGGAGCTGCATTGGGTTCCATGCTTGTTAGTTATATTCCTGAGTGCAAGAGATGAAAACGTGAGGTTTTATTTTTATTTATATATATATATATATATATTTAAGATAGCCAACGCCCCCTGGTGGTGGGAAGAGGAAGCACTCAAAGCTGCATTCTCTAAGAGCGCTCGGCTCTTAGCCAGCAGCCATGGATGGAAGAGGGTGCCCTGCCCCCCCCCACGAGCCACGCGCCCGCTTTGCGGGCGCGTGCACGCACGCTCTCGGCTAGGGTCTGCGCCAGCCTGAGGGCGGTCAACGGTGCACGGCCCTGGCGGCCACCAAGATTGCTGCGCCCAGCTGCCCAGCACATGGAAGGAACAGGCAGGGGGCAGCCGACCGTGAGGAAGACGGGCCCTCTGCAGACCGCGTTGCCGACCCGGAATGCCGCGCCAAGCGGTGTGCGGCTGCCACGAGGCCCCCCGTGCCACGAGGCCTGGGACGAGCTCTCAAGGGGTGGGCCGCAATCTGGGCAGCGGCGAGAGAATGGCGGCCACTGGCGCGCGGCACCAGCGCAAGCCAGAACCGGTATCGGGCGAGCTCCAGGTCCCTTGCATGCCACGCTGGCCTGGAGCGCCGCGGCGTGGGGCCCGGGAAGGGGGGGCGCCGCTCCGCAGCCGTCTCCCGCGTTTATGGTGGCACGAAGCGCTGCGGCGGGGGGCCCCGGGAAGGGGGCGCCGCTCCTCAGCCGTCCCCCATGCCGTTGGATGGCGCGGCGCATCAGCCGCGCCGGGCCTAGCCGGCACTCCCGTCACCTGCATGGGTGGGGGCTGCGCGGCAGAGCGGCGGGCGCGAGTTCACTCGTGCCCGGCGACCGCAGCCATGCTGGCGGTCGCCGCCGCTGGGGGGGGGGAAGGGGGAGAAGCTCTGTCCCCTGCCCTACCGCATAGGAACTCGGGGGGAGGGGAAGGGCCGAGGCGCCTGGGACACGAATCCCTTCCCCCCCTAAATGAGCCCAAACCCCCAGGAGGAGTTGCTCCCTCCCCCCCGCCGGGCCCTCCCGGGACGGATGGGACATTCCCTCCATGTCTGGTGGGGGTTATCCCGGGTCAGGCCTTTGCTTTTCCACCCAAGGTGGTGGCATGAGGCTCTGGGACCCTTTCCTACCGTCCCGGTCTTCTTGAGGTTTCTTTCTTCTTCTTTTCTTTCTTTTCTTTGTTTTCACGCTGGAGCAGCGCGAGGTGTCTGCCTCCTTCCCGAGGCAGGAAACTAAACTGGGTTTCCTGGGGAGGCCCCACCTCCTCCGGGAAGCTCAGATCAAAGTCTGCCTTCCCAGCCCCGGAGGCAGGGCTTACCCCAAGCTTGCTGGCCTCCGACACTCTAGGAGAACGGCACGTACCATCTTGAAGGAGATTTTGTGAAAGGGATCTACTTCTCAAAGGGAGTATGTGTTAAAGGCAGCCGTTATATTAGCTACTAGCTTTTGCCCGCGGCTTCGCTCGCGTGATGAAGAGTGACCGTGCCAAGTTTGCATGGGTCGCCATTTTCCTATAGGCACAATTTGTTTGAAATTCCTTAAGGTCGCTGACTGCTGTTTTGAATCGCTCCATAGGAAAGGTCCCCTGGGACTACATAATGGAATCCTAGCTCCCCCAGAACTACCAGCTCCCCTGGGACTGCACAATGAAATCCCAGCTCCCCCAGGACTACCTGCTCCTCCGGGATTACACAGTGAAATCCCTGTTCCTCCTCCGGGGCTGCACAATGAAATCTCTGCTTCTCCCCCCCCCCCCGCCGGACTACACAATGAAATCCCTGCTCCGCCAGGATTACACAGTGAAATCCCTGGTCTCCCCCCCCCCCAGGACTGCACAATGATATCCCTGCTCTCCCCCCTCCAGGACTGCACAGTGAAATCCCTGCTCTCTCCCCCCGGGACTGCACAATGAAATCCGTGCTCCCCCTCCCCCCGGACTACGCAGTGAATTTATTTATTTATTATATTTATTAATCGCCCATCTGGCCGGTCACCCGGCCACCCTGGGCGATGTACAATTAAAATACAGTAAAACACAATAAAATATTATGATTAAAACAATATAAAAAATTCTTATTAAAAACCTAACCCACCCCATATTCCCGCCTGAACAGCCATGTTTTTAATGCACGGCGGAAGCTCATCACGGAGGGGGCATGGCGAAGGTCACTAGGGAGGGAGTTCCATAATGTGGGGGCCGCCACAGAGAAGGCCCTCTTCCTAGTCCCCACCAGCCTGGCTGCTCTGGCTGATGGGATAAGGAGAAGGCCGTCCGTGGCAGACCTTGTTGAGCGGCCTACTTGATGTTGCTGGAGGCGCTCCTTGAGATAAGCTGGGCCGGAGCCGTGTAGGGTTTTAAAGGTCAAAACCAACACCTTGAATTCGGCTCGGCAAGCAACTGGTAGCCAGTGCAACTCATTAAGCACTGGCGTGATGTGATCACGCCGGCGGCTGCCCTTAATCAGGCGAGCCGCCGCGTTCTGTACCAGCTGAAGCTTCCGGACCGTCTTCAAGGGTAACCCCATGTAGAGCGCATTACAGTAGTCTAGGCGAGAGGAGACCAAGGCGTGAACCACTGATGGGAGCAGGTGATTAGGAAGGTAGGGGCGCAGCTGCCGTATCAGATGGAGTTGATACAGCGCCGCCCGGCTCACAGCTGCCACCTGAGCCTCCATGGACAGCTGGGAGCCTAGAATGACCCCCAAGCTGCGGACCTGGTCCTTCAGGGGTAGATGTACCCCATTCAGCACCAGGTCAACATCCCCTAACCTTCCCTTGTCCCCCACCAGAAGTACCTCGATCTTGTTGGGGTTCAGTTTCAGCATGTTCCTTCCCATCCATCCAGCCACTGACTCCAGGCACTTGGACAGGGTCTCAACGGCCAACCTCGGTGAGGACTTAAAACAGAGGTAGAGCTGCGTGTCATCCGCATACTGATGACACTGCACCCCAAACCTCCTGATGATAGCTCCCAGCGGCTTGAGGTAGATGTTGAATAACATCGGGGAGAGGATGGAACCCTGCGGCACTCCACAAGTGAGCAGCCGAGGGTCCGAAGCCTCTTCCCCGAGAACTACCCTCTGATACCTTCCAGAGAGGAAGGACCGGAACCACTGCAATACAGTGCCTCCCAAGCCCAACCCCTCCAGACGGTCCAGGAGGATACCGTGGTCAACGGTATCAAAAGCCGCTGAGAGATCGAGGAGGACTAGAAAGGAGCATTCGCCCCTATCCAAAGCCCTCCTCATATCATCCACCAAGGCGACCAAGGCCGTCTCCGTCCCATGTCCAGACCTGAAGCCCGACTGGCACGGATCTAAATAATCGGCTTCATCCAAGTGTGCCTTCAACTGAGCACCCACCACCCGCTCGATCACCTTGCCCAGAAATGGTAAAGTGGAGACTGGGTGAAAGTTGTTTAAATCCTGGGGATCCAAGGAGGGCTTCTTTACTGCCTCCTTGAGGGCTGATGGCATCACTCCCTCCTCGAGGGAGGCATTCACCACCGCCTTAATCCCCTCACCCAGTCTCTCCCTACAGCTCATGATGAGCCACGACGGGCAAGGATCACACAAGCAGGTGGTCGGCCTCACAGATGAAAGCACCTTGTCCACTTCATCAGAAGGAAGAAGCCGAAACCGATCCCACAAAACCGGTCTGCCATTGGCCTCCTCCCGCTCACTCCCTGTGTCCACGACGTACGATATCCCACTCCTAATCCGATCGATTTTATCTGCGAAGTGCTTCGCTAAAGCCTCACAGGAGGCTTTTGACTGTTCCAGTGGGTCCGGAGCGACTGGACCGACCAGACTCCGGACCACTTGGAACAGCCTCCTGGGGCAGCACTCTGCAGACGCAATGGAAGCAGCGAAATCCCAGCTCCCCCCCCCCCGGGACTACACAACAATGAAATCCCAGCTGCTTCCCCCGGACTACACAATCAAATCTCTGTCGTCCCCCGGGACTACACAATGAAATCCCTGCTCCCCCCTGGGACTACACTACATTGAAAAACCTGCCCCCCCGGGACTACACAATGAAATCCCTGCTCCCCCCCCCTCTGGGACTGCACAATAATATCCCTGCTCCCCCCCCTCTGGGACTGCACAATGAAATCCCTGCTCCCCCCCCCAGGACTACACAATGAAATCCGTGCTCCCCCCTGGGGCTACACAACAATGAAAAACCTGCCCCCCCCCGGGACTACACAATGAAATCCCTGCTCCCCCCCCCAGGACTGCACAATGAAATCCCTGCTCCCCCCCCCCAGGACTACACAATGAAATCCCAGCTCCGCCCCGGCTGTGGTTCATATGAACATTCTGTTTTGACGCAGGAGAGATTTGCATATCCGCTCCTGATTGGCCCCTGTGGCAGTTCATACGACCATTCTATATGTCGTTGGAGCGATTTGCATAACCGCTCCTGAATGGCCCCTGCGAACATTCCAAGTGACGCCATAGGCTCTCATCTATTTTGGGCCGTACAGGCGCAGTGAAGGTTTTTCTGAGATTTGAACCCGCCAGTCTTTGTCCTTGGGTGATGGAGAGTATGTGTGCCAAGTTTGGGGTGGATCCGTCAAAATGTGATGGAGCCTATGCGACGCCCCCCCGCACACAGCAGTCATTGTCAGGCAGTTATTTAAAAAGTTCCCCTCCCTTTTCACCCCCTCAGAGAAGATTCTAAATGGCCTAGGGGAGATTTGGATACCCAGCCCTATTGGCCCCTGCAGGAATTCATATGAACATTCTAAGTGGGCTATTTGCATAACTGCTCCTATTGGCTCCGGCAGTAATTCTGAGGTGAGGCCGATTTGCATAACTGCTGCCCTGTTGTTTTGCCCATAGGAGATATGATTGTGGGGCGATTTTGCCCCCTTTTTTCACCCCCTTACGGACGGAATTTCCAAAAATCCTTCCTTAGTGGGGCTCTATGTCATAAAAGCAATGTTCCTTCAAAAATTCACGTTCCTAGATTAAACGGTTTGAGCTGGCGTTTATGAGTCAGTCAGTCAGGACACTTTCTTTTATATATATAGATAAAGGAAGCAGGTTCTGGAAGACTACTTACTGCTGGATTAGCCAGAAGGATATTGGGTGTAGCACCTTCTTACATGGACTGACAGACTAACAGCGCAATCCTAGGCATGTTTACTCATAAGTAGGTCCCATTAAGTTCAGTGTGCATAAGATTGTAGTCAAAATTGGTATCAAGAGATTTCTGGTCAACATAATTCCCTCTCATATCCTAGGTAAAGAAACCAGTGTCCAGCAAACCCCACAAATATCAGTCACTTAACTTCTGTTGATTCTTGATTTTGTACTGTAAAGGAGCAAGGCATATCATTGCAATTAGGATAAGTGTGTGGATATAAGCGGCGGGGCATCATGCTTTCTCCAGCGAATTAATATTGATTCTTTGGTTTTTAAATGTGTAACGTTTTTTAAAACATGGCCATTGGTTCCACAGATCACACGTTGTACAGCAGCTTACGGTACATATTGCAAAAAATTATACAGTTACTTAGTACGTTGGTGAGGTAAATGTAGAGCAGCCCTCCCCAAAAGGGGCCCCTCCAGATATGTTGGACTGCAACTCCCATCGTGGCCATGCTGGCTGGGAATGATGGGAGTTGCAGGAGGTCACCAGGTTGGGGAAGGCTGGTACAGCGGGTTCAGAATGTGTGGATTTCATTGCAAGCTGATGCTGCTAATGCCATAACTCGGCCTTCCCCAACCTGGCGCCATCCAAATGTTTTGGACTTCAACTCCCATCAGCCTCAGCCACCAAGACTAATGGTTAGGAATGCTGCGAATTGCAGTCCAAAACATCTGGAGGGCACCAGGTGAGGAAGGCGACTGTAACTTCTGGGTTTACTTCTTAATATATTGCTCAGTGTAATTTCAGGTTACCGTACTCTAACAGTGTAAGGAAAATAAATGGGTGATTTTATTGATTAGCTCTCTGTGTGTGATTTTGAGTTCAGAATGCCAAGACTGGGGAACAACTATTAATCTAGGAACATGTTTCTTTATATTTCATCTTCGTGGTGCCATTCTGTGGAGGACCAAAAACCCGGTCCTTGGCACGAGTTAGGCACTTAACGGGTTAAACGGCACTGAGAAAATGCCCTTTATGCGGCTCCTGTGCGTTTAGAACACAACCGCTACCTAATGAATGACGTGGAACCGTGCGTAGGTCAAAGAATAGACTTTATTTACTATACGACTAATGGAGCGGAACTAACAGACTACTAGGAATTTGTCACTATAAACATAGCAGGTCGTAACCTGACCGAAGCGGAAAGCTTCAATCTACAGACACTAGAGGCTTAGCTTATCACAGAAGAAGAAGTAACCTTACATCAAAGAATCTGACTTACGGACTTAGCGTAGCTATCTGCATAGCCGGTCTCCGAGCGTGACCGCCCGGGGTTGGAAGCTGCCTGACCCGGAGCGGAGCCAGGGACCTGAGGTGTGCCAGCCTGCACCGTGTTTCCAACAACCTCTGGTCCTTTGGCACATCCTTTTCTACCCCTTACGCCCCCTCCCTCCCCGCCCCTGCTGACCAGGTGGGCTGGGTCCGCCCCCCCAACACCCTCTTGGTGTTGACTCCTCCTGGGTGTTTTGGAGCACTTTGGGGTACTTTGCAGCTCTCTGAGACTGCGCCCCCACCCTCTCTGGAATGTTATGTGCCCTATTGTGCAGATGTGGATTGTGTCTCCGTCTGCCCAGAACTGTGTCTCCTATGCCCTGGGTGGTGATTATGCAGCTGGATGGCGAGTGGAACAAGAAAAACAAGTCAGGGATCAGTGTGCCAGGGTTCAAGGTGTCAGGGTTTAACGTGTGCTCTGGCTTTCTCTCCACACATTCATTAACAAGACCGATGATTTTTCTGAGAGTTGGAAAACAATTCTTGTGTTACAATCCAAATCTTGATTAATGCAGATTTATGGGCATGATTTTTCAGCTTGAAGAACTGGGCAATATTAGATATGTTTGCATTTATGGAAAAAAATGTGGTAGGCTATTAAACATGTGTACAGTAATACCTTGGATTGCAAGTAACTTGGTTTGAGAGTGTTTTGCAAGACAAGCAAATTTTTAAATATTTATTTATTTATTTACTTGATATACAAGCAACGTCTTGCAAAGCAAGTACTGTAGTACAGCTTAAATTAAAAATCTCTGTACAAATTTTTTGGGGGGATTTCGTTTTGATATAAGAGTGTTTTGGATTACAAGCACATTTCCAGAACGAATTATGCTCTCAATCCAAGGCATGACTGTACTTCAATAACACTGCTGTGAAGGGAGGAATGGGGGAGTGCCCTAACTCCCAGCAGAGCAGGCAGGGACAAAAGGATGCTCAGATTGAACACCAACCCTGCAAGGTAGGCAGCCACAACCCCTTATGTCCAACTCAGCCCAAGTTAGGGGACTCCCAGACCTTACAGGACATCCCTAAGACTTGTTATGAAACAAGGGCCCATGCCGTCACCTTCTGTTTCAAAGCCCTAGGCCTGAAACCTTAAAACAGTAGCAATAACCAAGAGGAAAGCTCTGGACTTAGTACCAAGGCCAATTAGAACGAAGCACACACATTCATGTATGATAGGTGATAAGATTATTTATGGAAGGGAAAAGGGAATAACATTCAAAAGAACCGGAGCAAGGTGTGGAAACAATACTTACAGGGCAAAACAACAGAACTGACTAAGCCTATCTATACATACCAGCGGCACAGGTCTTCAGTAGAACAGAACCTCAGAAAGCGAGCTATCCAAAGTAAAACTTGGACAGGGCTAAACAAAAGCAAGAAAATACGAAGACATCTCTTCCCCCCCCCCCCATTTTATACCCAAAAGCCTTTAGAAAATCTGAGGTGATCCCTATTAGCCAATCACAAGCTAGCTGGAAACAATCTGCCCAGGTTTTTGGGAGTGGTGGGCAGAAAGTTCTCACTAACCCTCAGCCAAATTTGAGGGTGTAGTGCTTTTTTGGGTGTTTGCATCTTGCCATGTTCCATCCACACAATGGGCACATCCCATGGTCACTTTATTTCCAAAATCACTGCTTTAATTGTTTCCTGAAGTGGTTTCTTCAGAGGGAGAAGGAAGGGAAGGCACTGGTTGAAACTGACAAGCTGTGTGTCAGTTGCGCCCTTCTCCAGCAGCAGGGACAGCTCTCATTAATTCTTACCCTTCCTCGAACATCTGAAGCATTTTCTGCAGCTGTCTCCTCTCTACTCTTGAGTGCTGTTTTTGCACCGTTTTGTGTGTGCATGCACTACAGCTTTTTAATTAGCACAACTGCGCCTACATTTCTTTTCTCTTTTAATAATTGCTATTTCTGCTATTTCACTGAAGTGAAATTGTGGGAATGAAAAATAATTTTTAATAATTCAAGTGCCTGCAGCACAGGGAAAGAGGATATCATGGGTTATTCAGTCTTTTCCCTGCTGCTGAGCTTTGAAAGGGGAACCAGGTTAAGAAACAGAGTTTGCTGCAAAGCGGGCAGGATAAAAAAACCACCCTCATTATTATAGCATCAGGAGCCCCTCCCCCACTTGCTCAGGAAGTTGGAGAAGGACCAGGAATGACGGGTGCTGCCTGGAGCTTGGGGGGTGGAGGAGCTTAGACTTGACCTTGTGTAGCACTGGGCTGCAGAGAGGCCTGCAAAGCAGTGAAAGGTCTCCTTACTTTGCAAGGTTTTCTGTGGCAATGTACAAGATAGATTCTGCCTCTGGAGAAAGGGTTTGCAAGTCTCTCAGTACTGCTACAGATCATCCCCCACTTCTCACCCCCCAGCGTTAGCCAGCATAGCCAATGGTGAGGGATGATGGGAGTTGTAGGCCAAAATGTCTGGAGAGCCACAAGTTGCCCACTCCTGCTCTAGACAGTTCAGTACTCCTTTAATTAACGTAACATAAGAAGAGCATGCTGGATTAGACTAAAGGCCAATTTAGTGCAGCATCCTGTTTACACAGTAGCCAACCAGATGCCTCTGGAAAGCCCACAACAGGACCTGAGTGCAGCAGCACCCTCCCACTCCTGTTCCCCAGCAACTGGCATTCAGAGGCCTACGGTCTCCAATACAATTTCTTCTTGCATTGTAAGTTTCGTTGTTGCCATTGTCGTTGTTGTTGTTTAAGGCTGAAATTGAAGCCTATTTATTCCTCCCTTGCTTCTTCCCCTTCTTGGTTCCTTTAAACAGGCATAGCGGTAGGATTTAGCTCATAACACATTCTTGCCCTAGTTGAAATCACACCCCTCAAAGACAAGGGAGCAGTGCTAAGGACCATCTACACCTGTGGAGATTGCACTGCTGTTCCAGTCTTTAACCAAACGTTAGATTTTCTTCAGTGTGATTTAAAAAAAAAAATGGAAGAAACGCAAAGAAAATGCAGGATGATGATTATTCAGTGGCAGTGGCATGCAGATGCCTTGTAAAAAGTGAGTGAATGAAGAGAGGCAATTCCAAAATAGATACCTAGTGTGGAAAGCAGCCTATGAAAATTAGTGCAAAATGTTTACTGAGCATGGTCTTTGTAATGTCCCTCACCTCCGCTCACCACCACCTGTCAGACTCCCAAAATCCACACTCTCTTAATCTGCTCCGCCTTCAGGGTAACCAACTCAGACCACTCCTTTTAAGTTTTAAAAATAAAATAAGTTTATTTAATTACAATCAAGGGTAGGGAAATAGATCATGTTAATGGATTCTAAATGTTGAAAACTCCCCCCCTCTCTCAGACAAGACTCCAGCTCCCAACGCCACTCAGACTCCCCTCCACAGCTCACAAAACCCCTCCCCCTCTTCAGACAGCCCCCTGTGACTTCCCCCTGAGCAGCACCGCCCACTGTTTATATATCACAGGCTTCACCCCCCCTTCTCACTCTCTCAGCCAATCAGCAGACATCCCAACATTCCACATTCCTCTCACACTCCCCCCTCCCCTCACATACTACCTGATATAACGCTTTGTCCATGGGCAGGGGCATGACAGTCTTCTCTGGGCAAAGGGAGATCAGTTGTGTTTTCTTTTATAAATTGTAAAAGACTTGCAAAGCCCTGCCACTTTTTTAAAACAAAGGTTTTCTTTTCCTAGCACTGGTTGGACCATTCAAAACCCATAAAGAAGCAAATAAAAAGTAAGTATGACAAATCTGTATTGTGAATGTCATACATTCAAGCACAGATGCATTGCTCACTAGCTGCTATGTAATATATGTAAGGTTTTTTAAAGCCAGAATGTGCTTGCATGTAATGGATTCATAGGCATTTTTCTCTCCTGATACTAGTTCATTCAGTGCTTTCCTTTGAAGACCTTGACCTGATTAAGAATATGCAATGCTGTGCCTTATCTGGGAGCACTTGATAAGCATAGAATTGTTGAAACTAAGCAGGCATGGACTTGATCATTACCTTGATATAACACCATCAGGAGCGCTGTTTGTTAGTCCTTATAACCTGTTTTCCAAGGAGAAAACAGGATAGAAGTATTTAAAAACACACACATTTTAAATGTATTGGAAATAAAACTGCACTCCAAATCAGGGCTGGGCTGACTTTAGTCTTGTGTGGTCTATTAAAAATAAAAGTTAAAAAACAGAATACCTGTGTCCCATCATTTTTTTCCACCAGTGTTCAAAGCAAGAATGCATACTTGGGATCTCTTTACTAATCTGTGCTATGTGACACTGAGTGTGCACTATTGCTTTAAAACAGAGATTGGCCACCTGGTGCCCTCCAGATGTTTTGGACTGCAACTCCCGGAATCCCTTTCCATTGGCTATGCTGGCTGGGGCTGATGGGAGCTGTAGTCCAAAACATCTGGAGGACATCTGGTTGCTTATCCCTCCTTTAGAATGTAATGAGTGCCTTACTGAATCTCTGACCAAGGTCCACCTAGCCGACCATTCTTGGCAAGAATCCCAGGAGTAGCAATTGGCTAGTAGTTTACTGGTGGATGACTGTGGTCTTCTTTTGTCCCACCTCTGTTCTGAATGCTTACTAACCTGAGTATTTCAGATGTTCTCTATCCAGATTGATAGCTAAATTGAATATGGTTGTGAAGTGAATGCATACTAGAAGATTTATATGCAATGTAAATATATGCTGAAATGAACCTCTCAGATGTGTCTCTTAAAAAAAAATTATACACTGCTTCTAATCTATTTTGAGGTACAATATGCCCACATATCAATTTACCATGAAGACATTTAAAATATATTACTTGCTTAGTCTCCAGCTGAAGCAAATTGTGACTAGTAGCATACACACTTCAGATTCCTATTCTTAGCCTTCTCCTCTTGTCCCGTGTTCCATGCTCCCCATCACTCTTCCTTTCCTATTTGTTCTGCCCATTCTGCCTTCAGTATTGTCCCCTCCTCAGGATCAAAGGTGAACTGATAGCGGCATCCCAGTTCACTTCCTGCACCGGAACTGGGCTGGGGGGAAAGTAGTTTGGGTGATTGACCATAGCCCTGTGCAGACATTTGCCTGCAACACGAGTAGAGCTAAAGTGGGGACAGGACATGTGTGAACCTCCATGCCCTGCCTCCAGTGTCCCTGTACCCCTTGCTGGATTCGGCAACCCCCACAGGTCAGATTAGGCCCGTGGGCCAAAGGTTACTCTCTCCTGCTTTAAAACTGCTTCTGCATTCCTGATATGTTAGAACAACAACAAAAATTGCTTACCAGCCCTGATATTTAAGAAAATGCTTTGAGCATATGCAATTTTGCATTTTAAACTCACCTACATCATAACTCCCTCCTGACTACAGGAATAAAAGGGAGCTTGCTTCTGTGCCTGCCGCTCTCTGAGTGGTCATGGGGGGCACTGTAGGGGCCTGGATTTTGGCCCCAAGGTTCAGCCCTAGCTGCACCACTGCATGGAGGCAAGTTTGGGGGAGGACGGGAGTTCAGGTGAACTCACCCATGTGCTCCTTTTGATGTTAAAATCACACACACACACACACACACACAGTTTAGACATGAACAGGGCAGATACATGATTAAATGGGCGAGGCTGCCACTGTCACACCTAGCTTGGCTGTTGGGTTCCTGTTTCTCAGTCCATGGCTTCCTCTGCTCTTTTTTTCCTCAGCCACCCTGACACTGACCCCTTCCCTGCTCAGTCTGTGTCAACATCACCACTCAGCCCTTCTAATGCCTGAGGCTCCTTCAGCATCTTCACAAAACCCCTTTTGCATTATAATTTAGGCATTTTATGCTGGTTACTGCATGGCCTTTAATGTTAACTTCTAAACATATTTCTTCATATAGTTGGGCCACCGTATATCTTTCAGTTTCGAATCAAATACTATTCATCAGAACCAAACAACCTCCATGAGGAATTCACAAGGTAGGAAGTAATTTTGAGTTGCAACCCTAATGTCATCTGAAAGGGGGTGGGGTTGAAGAGAAATGTTGGTTTTTGCTGCTCTGTAGTTAATTTAGAGTGGTGTGCAGCTTTTGCTTAAATAGGTGATAAATTGGCTGTCCTTGGGTATGGGAAGTTTTGCATTCTTATCAAGGTTGGTGCCTATAATTGGGGCTTTATTCCTGTTCATGGAAACTTGGGAAAATCTTGCAATTGTTACAGAATTCCTTTGATTGAATGGTTGTATCTTCAGATCATCAGGGGCTAACAGTGGTTAAAAGAACCTTTCATAGTAGCTTCTTCTTGACACCCATTTCTCTGGCCTAATTGTGATGCTACAGTCCATGTTTACTAAACATTTGAAGACGTTCCCCACTACCCACAGCTTAGGAGGGCAACTCCTGCATTCCCATATCTTTGACATGGCTAGAGGATGCTGGGTTACACTCTGTATCAGAGTTTTACAAGGCAGCTGGTATCCTGGTTTCGTACAGGGTTATAACTAATTCTGTCCATGATGCAACAATCTTACTTATTTTATGTATTTATTTAAAATATTTTTATACTGCATTTCAAGGCAAAGCCTTCTAAGGCTGCCTCCAGAAAACAAGGTGCAGGGTGGCCATCTTGACATTCCTGCACACCTTAATGTGTAGTGAAAGCTGGAGGCTTAGTCTTGTCAGGGGTTGCTTTGAATGGGATGATGCTGTTCCAAATCCTCTTCCTATAGTCTCATGTTTGGGTCTTTGTGTTACCGTTATCAGATGGGGGTGTTATCGCACTCCTTACAGGGATGCTGCTTTGGTACATTTTACATGTCCCACCTCATCTGCCTGGGAGTGTAAAATGGTCTTGACTGATGGGTTTTCTGTCTGTCTTCTCCAAAGGCATGTAACCACCCCATCGTGGTCTGGAGTCCAAACCATGAGAGAGGCATTTGGAGTGGCATTTTAAGGTCAGGTCATGTTGGAAAAGGTGATATGGTAGCATCCTCCCTACCAAGTTTCCTTGTCCCTTGTTTCATCCTTGCTAGTTCTGTTACACTAAGAAGTTTCCTGGGTCCTCCCTTCTGATTTCCTATAAAACTGTGGTACCCACTGCCTAACCCAGCATCCCCTAGCCCTGCAAAAGGTATAAGAGTCTTAAGAGTTGCCCCCGTTACTCGCCATTCTCAGTGTCGTGCTCCAACTCATCTCAAGGGAAGGGGAATCATGACTGGTGTGGGTTGGTCATTCATTTGTTCTTTCTTGAGTGAGACCTAGCTAGCTACAGCCTAACTGGCTGAAACTGAAATGTAATTCAGATGCTTCTTTGAGGCCAAATCCTTCTCCTTTGATTCATCTGTAGCCAGTGCTTCTGCTCTGTTTGATAAGAGATTCAAATGGGGGAGGGGGGTTAAGGAAGGCCCAACCATCATTCTGCCTGTCCAGGGCGGGCATCGTGGATTGGGGCAAGCTGCCAAGACCCCATAAGGGCCCACCCTCACTGACCATCCACTGCCCCTTAGCCCTGTCGCCTTGCACTCACTTGCAGAGAGAGCCAGCAGATGAGTGGGCAACAATAGCCGTGAGGATTAGGTCCAGTGGGCAGCAGGAGGAGGAGGCACCATCTGCTTACCTGCCAGCTCTCTGGGCAAGCAAGTAGATGGTGCAGGGGAAGGGGAGCACCAGAGGGCTTATTGCCAAGGAATCTCCAAAACCTGCAGACCATGTGCCTACCCTCCAGCAGAGCTTCTTCCTTGCCCTGCCTTTTAGATAGCCATGTCTAACGTACAAAGTAAAACTGTCATTCCTGTGTTAATTCATTCTGCAAGTAACAGGATAATTGAAAGCTTTTCCATTCTTACTTGTTCCTTTTCCCCTTTGTTTCCACTATAATCCCCTGGCTATTTTTCCTTCTTCTAGAACAGTGTTCTCTAACCTCGGGTCCCCAGATGTTTTTGGCCTACGGGGCATGCTGGGAGTTGTAGGCCAAAAACATCTGGGGACCCGAGGTTGGAGAACACTGCTCTAGAACTTTATATCATAAATAGTGTCAAATGACTGTCTTCCTTCTTCTCTTTCTCCCGTTGGATTTCCATTCAACACTACACTTTAATTTGGTGTGCTGGTGTTTAGGTTTTAGCCACTTGTATCATCCCCTCCAAAACTGAATGCCTATCGGTTTGTAAGCAAAATGAGGCTACCCAAAAATAAGGTAGCAGTTTCTGCAGATCTTCTAAGGCATTCAGAAATACATGTTTTAAAATAAAAATAAATATTTAAAATACAGTAATACCTTGGATTGCAAGTAACTTGGTTTGAGAGTGTTTTGCAAGACAAGCAAATTTTTTAATATTTATTATTATTATTATTTTGACTTGATATACAAGCGACGTCTTGCAATACAAGTACTGTAGTACGGCTTAAATTAAAAATCTCTGTTCAATTTTTGGGGGGGCGATTTCGTTTTGATATAAGAGTGTTTTGGATTACAAGCACGTTTCTGGAATGAATTATGCTCTCAATCCAAGGCATGACTGTAATGGCCTGACAGGGATAACTAAATTATGCTGTTAGATGGACTAGCACAACCAAATGTTCATATTCTACTTGCCAGGATTGATTTATGATTTTCCCCCAACACAGAACTTTTGGAAATAAATTTTCCCTGGTTTAAACTGAATGTACCCTGAAAGTTAGGTTAGGATCAGATCAACCATTCTTACTTTCTATACATCTGACATGATCTTTATTGGTCCAAGGTGAAAAAAATGTGTGTCCTGGTTCTGATTATGGACAGTGATTATGGTCAGTCTTTCCAGGGAGATACAAATCAGTCAGACATTATGGCAGGGATGCAGGGAACCCAGCCTGTTGGCCTAATCCGGCCCGCCAGGCTCCCCAGTCCAGCCCACCAAGCCTTCTGGGGTTCCTCCAAGTGGGGGGCTTGGCACTCTGCTCCCCCTCTTAGTTGGAAAGGGGAGCAGCACATAGAAGAATCCCTGCTGTTATTGCCAGTCTCAGATCAGAGCTAACAGCAGGTACTGGGCCAGCAGGGGACTGGGCCAGCACTGGGAAGTCTTCTTTCACATGCCTCTCAGTCGCCCCCAATGGGGATGACCAGAGATGGCACCAACTTGGCTTGCACTGGGAGGAGCAGCTCCTCCCAGTGCTGGCCAAGTTCTTTTCTCTATGCTGAAGAGAGACACAGGACTCGGAGGCTCTCTTCAGAATGGAAAAAGTGAGAATAGGTGGTGGCGGGGCCATCATCTCAGTAAGTGTAGCCACACCCACTGACATCATCCAGCCCACAGAGGCCCTGGTGGGGGGCAATCTGGCCTCCCACCTAAAATGGGTTCTGTACCCCTGAGTTACGAGGTGCAGGGGTTCCAAGCCTACATTAAAGCAGTACTTCTGGTTTTAGTAGACCTGCTTCTTGGTAAGTGATTTGAGAACTATTCCTAGAACCTGTTATAAAAAGATCTGATCCAAATGATGATATTTCACAGAGAGGTGGGAAATGCGGCTAACGTTTTTGCTTATGTATCTGCTAGGTACCTGTTTGTATTACAGCTAAGGCAAGATATTCTTTCAGGAAAGTAAGTTCATCTTCATTTTTATCATTGTTATACTTGAGACACATTTTCTGCCAGGAGACTCTGAATGCGAAGCACATCTATTAAAATGTAAAGCCAGTTAGATAGAGAACTCAAAATCCTAAATCCTGTTGCTCGAAATACTCTCTTCAGCAAGCAATAAACTGTTCATTTAAGTCAATTCATTGAGAGATACTAAATTGACAAAGCAGTTTGTCCCTGGTGTCTTGTGTTAAACACCTTCCTATACTCAGATTACTCTAAGCTAAAATGAGAATTTGAGCTTCACTGCTTTGCATAGATTGGAAGAGGAGAGAGAGAGATGTTTGATAACCATAAATATATATAGTATTTGTTGTGTAATAATAAATAACAGTAATATGTTTTAATTCACCTTTCCATTTAAAAAAAAAACCCTCATTGTTGCTTGCAAACTCATTTAATATAATATAAAATACAAGCAATAATTAAAAATAAATTTAAAAAGCAACAGAACAAAATACAAAAACCAAAAGTACAAACATAGAAAAAGAGCAGTGTGGCCAATAAATCTTAATTGTTCATAAACCCCCACGCAAACATGATAGGTTTATTTTGGCATGTAAAGCATAATGGTGGTGACAGGCAAATTTAGTAGCCCCCCCCCCCATCTATCCTGTGAAGGCGGTGGCTACTTGAGAAATGTCCAGATGAAAAGGCATGGAGATGCAGCTCATTGTATGTATGTATGCACGTATTTATTTTACTATTTAAAGCATATTTATCCTGTTCTTCATCTGAAAAGGTTTCTGGAGTGGCTTACATACGATCAATAAAACAAAACTGCTTCCCACAGGCTTATAATCTAAATGAAATGGCACAGGAGGAAAAAGGGATGTGGAGGGAAGAAGAAAAAAGCAAACTTGGGCACCAATTCTTAATGTTAAATAGTAGTTCATATAATGACTAGCTAGAATGGGACAGGAGGAACCAACTGGTCTCTCAGCAGAGCTGGTGGAGGGGCCCTGCTTCCAACTTGATGGAATTAGTCCAAATACACTGTAGGATGGAATTAGTCTACATACAGTGTATAAGATTTTTTAATGGGTTATTTAAATGATTTAGATTGTGTTTTGAATGATTTGTTGGCTGTCTTGAATGCCATCTGCGAGAGTTGATATGAAATATTTAATAAATAAATGAAATACAAAGATAATTTAAAAGAAGAGAGCAGTGCTTCTTTTTTGGGAGAGACTTTTATTACTGACCAAAATATTATGTATCTTTCTTTAAAGATTGAAATGCCCTTATGAAACAGCTGTGGAACTTGCAGCTTTGTGCCTCCAAGGTATGTCTGTTGCCAGCTTAGTCTGTTCAAAATGTTGGCTGCTCGTTCACATGGGCTGGCTTTCAGAGCTTCTGAGATAATTGGAATTGCTGCAAACAGAGTAAACTCGCCTATCGCCTGTATACACAATATGTTTCTCCACATAACTCTGTGCATAGGGATGGGACGGTGTAAGCAAGCATGCTCCTTTGTGACTCTAAGGCTCTAAGCACTGGCTGGGTCTGCTGGGAGCTGTAGGCCAGCAACATCTGGGGACCCAAGGTTGGAGAGCCCTGCTCTAAGAACTGGCCTCAAGAGGAAAGGATAATAGGCCCTGTGGTACTTTTTTTAGAAAGGGCAGTTTGTATCTTTCTCTGTCACAGCCCATGCCCATCAGAGGGTCTGATAGAAACCACTCTTTAGTGTTATATTATAGTCTTATATTGAGACTAACAGAACCAATAGATAAATGTGAGTAATGAAGTCATATTTTTTTCTGAGCTATGCAAGGCTTCAGCCCAGTCCCAAAGTACTATCCGTGTTTCTGTGAAATACTTCTTTCACAAAGGTAGTAAATGGGGTTGGTTCTAATATTCAGATTTGTTCAATTAAAGTTTTGACTTATTTCCCTGGTGTTATGTTATCTGGAATTTCAGTATTGCTTCCAATATTGCTTCCAATAAATTTTTCCTTTAGAGACTATTCATTTTATCCAGACTTTTTGTTAGAAAAATAACTTCAATAATAGAATTGGGTTGCAAATCTGAATCAGAAATATGTCCATGGATTTGTGTATCTATATTCTAATTTTCTCCATTGATTAATGTTGTTTTACTCCGAATTTGTCTTAAGTTAGAAAATCTTAAATGGAGAAGGTATTTTCTAGAATCATCTTACCTCGGGTGCTTTCTGCGGAAAGTTAATGATGATGGTTATAATCTAATTTGGAGTTATCTGTTATTTGGAATTTCCAACTTTGGCAGCGGAGCTTGGCGAGTGTGAACTTCCTGAACACACTCCAGAACTCGTGTCAGAATTCAGATTTACTCCCAACCAAACTGAAGCAATGGAATTTGAAATTTTTCAGAAGTGGAAAGAGTTCAGGTATAGTAGCCATATAGGATTCTGGTTTGGTGTTTTGTTTTGTTGGGGGGTTGTTGTTGACAATTTAGCATATGATTAGGAAAAAAACGTTTTTTAAAAAGAGACCAAAAGAAGACATGAGCATAAGACTCTGCATTTACAGTCATGCCTTGGATTGAGAGCATAATTCGTTCCGGAAACGTGCTTGTAATCCAAAACACTCTTATATCAAAACGAAATTCTCCCAAAAAAATTTGTACAGAGATTTTTAATTTAAGCCATACTACAGTACTTGTATTGCAAGACGTCACTTGTATATCAAGTCAAATTTTTTAAAATAAATATTTATAAATTTGCTTGTCTTGCAAAACGCTCTCAAACCAAGTTACTTGCAATCCAAGGTATTACTGTACACCTGCAAAGTGGAATCCCTAAGGTCTATTGGAAGGAAAAAGAAAATATTCCAAATTAAACTGATATTTTTCCTTTCATTTTCATAGGGGAAAGAGCCCTGCCCAGGCAGAAATGTGCTACTTGAACAAAGCAAAATGGTTAGAAATGTATGGCGTTGATATGCACATAGTTAAGGTAAGAGATTCTCTGCAGTTTATTTCTGCAGAGAACGGGAAAGGTGATCACAGAGTGTGGGCATTTCTTCGCTAAATGCATCATACTTTTAAAAAAAACACCTTTCAACTCCTTTCATCACTTATTTCATTTTCCCAATTTAAGTCTTGTAGCTAAAACTTGGCATTTAACACAACGGCATCTGTTTGCTTGTAGGGAAGAGATGGTTGTGAATATGCTCTTGGACTGACGCCAACGGGTATCTTGATCTTTGAAGGAGCAAACAAAATAGGTTTATTTTTTTGGTGAGTCATGTCTACTTATGCTTACTCCTATTCAACATTAATACATCCCCCTCCCAAAAAAGCTGAGGAATGGAGGGGCGGTTTCTGGCCATTTGTAGGTAATAATGATGCTCAGCATTGATAGAGCACTTTGTGTGTTTAAAGTACTTAACACCCATTATTTATTTTTAACATTGATACCCTGGCTTTGTTTCAACTTGAAAGAGCACCCCAAGTGGTGTGCATAACAAATGAAATAAAAACAAAAGTGTTAAAAGATGGGGGGGGGGTAAAAGATAAAAAATAAATTCATTTTTACAAAATCATGAGAAGGGAGAGGCATAATAGAAACGAATGTTGGTCAGGATAAAGGTCTGCTGAAATAAAAAGGCCTTCAGCTGGTGATGGAACATCAAAAAGGAGGAGGGCAAATAGGTCTCCTGGCTCAGTTCAAGGCAGGTTACTCAAGAGGGCCTCATAGCTTATCTACGTGGACAGGAATGATCAGCTGGGTGGAGACAGTCCTTTAGGTATCCTGGCCCTAGGCTGTTTAGGTCTTTAAAAGTTGCGACCAGCACTTCCAGTTGAGCCCAGGAACAGACCAGAAGCCAGTGAAGCTGATAGAAAAGAGTAAAATGCTCCAAATAACTGGCTCCAGATAGAATATGGATGGGCAACCTCAAACCCGGGGGCCAAAACTGGCCCTCCTGTGGTCCCAGTCCAGCCCTTCAAGGTTTTCCAAGTGGCCCCCCACCCCCACCGATCGTTTGGTGGTTTCCCAGCTTTTGTGCAGTTGTTTCCCCATTTTAAAAGGTTCCAATGCATCTCCTAAGGCTTAGTTATTGGCAGTAAGAGCTTTAGGCTACAATATGCTGGGTGTGTGTGTGTGTGTGTGTGTGTGCGTGTGTGCATTTTTGGCCCTCCCCTTCTGCCTTTTGACCCACCCACCACTGAAATGCGGCCCCTGAGAGCTTTTCCAGAATTGAATCCAAACACTTTTCAAAGTTAGCTGTATGTAGGGCATGTTAGAGTAATCCAACCTAGCTGTAAATAAGGCGTGTATGATCGATATTCTCTGTAATTGTTACAGAAATAATTGTTATTATTATCCTCCCTATATTATAGATGATGGGGGTGCGTGGGATGTATTTTAAGACTGAGAGTCTGGCTTACGTAAGGCTACATAGTGGGCCACGGTGTATTTAAGCCATGGTAGACTGCAGTGATCGTACAAACCCTGTCAGTGAGTTCATGGCTGAGCTGAGATTTGATTCAGACTCTTCCTCATTCATAACTCAAGTCTTTTAGCCATGTTACATAATGACAAAGAAAGTAATAATTAACTATTTCTCAGTATTGGGGACCTTGTGATAAATTGGGGATATAGCAAAAAGAGATCTAAAGCAGTGAAGAAATATATAATTGAAGTGGTTAGGTTTAGACAACGTATTTTATCTCTCGTGAATTAACATTTTTGTTCCCCATTTCCTATGTAATCAGGCCTAAAATCACTAAAATGGACTTCAAGAAGAGCAAATTGACACTTGTGGTGGTAGAAGATGATGAACAGGTAACCTTTTCATGTTATACTGATTTCATGTTATATAACTTTTCATGTTATACAGAGTCCTATGACTTCAGCACATTTTGACAATGGGACTTCGCACATTCCCAATTCAAGCTCTCCTTCTGTGACATTGATTCTTATTTGATTGCATGTGGCAAACTTATGAGACTTCTGTTTTTGTCTTGTAGGGTAGAGAGCAAGAGCATACATTTGTTTTCAGATTAGACAATGCTAAAACATGCAAGCATCTCTGGAAATGTGCGGTGGAGCATCATGCCTTCTTCCGGTTGCGCACGCCTGCAAACAGTAAATCTAGCCGGTCAGATTTTATCAGGCTGGGATCTCGTTTCCGATTCAGGTACTTAATTGTATATGTAGCCTTACAAATAAGTCCACAAAAGTTAACTAACTTGCTTTTTTTTTAAACTAGCTTATTAGTCATTTGTGGCATACTGGTGGCTTAAAAGTCGGGACAGAGCAGGGCAGTGTAACCAGCTCTCCTCCAGCTTCTGAAAGCTTTCCAGTATAGTTACCTGGAAGCAATTCTTACTTTCCACAAAAGACCAGATGAGTGGCTAATTTTATAGGAGAATGAAATATATTGACATTAATCAGATGTGCTGTCTACCACCTTCCTTCCATGAATGAATATGTGTGTTGGAGTGTGTATGTGGGGTGAGAGTATGCAAGTATGAGGAGGTGGAGCTTTTGTATTTGGAAGTGTGGCATGAAGTTAATTTGGCCTGTAAACCTGTACCCACTTACGCAATCCTATATCCACTTACGCATTGAACTCAGTGAGACTTCTGATTAGACATATGTAGGATTCCACTGTAAGTCTATAATCTTAGTGATTTTCTTTTTAAGTGGCCGAACAGAGTACCAGGCAACACATGGATCCAGGTTACGCAGAACCAGTACGTTTGAAAGGCGACCCAGCAAGCGGTATCCATCCCGAAAGCATTCAACTTTCAAAGGTTGGCATTCACAGCCACCTACTTCTATGCATTTTCATTAAGCAAATTGCTTAACTGAAATAAGAACTCATTCTCTCCACTTCTTCTCACATACCATAATGTATACGGCTTCAGTTCATCGCAACTTCCATTACAGTTCTGATGGGGTGGGGTTGGGGATGAAGTTCTAAAGACCTATTTCTCCTCCCGTTTCATAGTGTCCTTGGTTTTTTTTTTAATCCATCACAACCATGACCCTTTTGTTTCCATCATTTTGCTTTGATATACCTTTTTGTTGTTCCATTTGTTCTCAGAAGCACTTGAAAAGTAAAGCAGAGCCTTTCTTTGTACAATTTGGAAACACAAGCAGAGACCCTAAAGAAATGGATTATTCAGTATGAAGAAACATCACCCCTTGAGACAGACTAATCAGAAAGTATTGGAGAAGATGATAAAAATGCAGATCTAGGAATGACTCTGCTCCTATTCCCTATGACCCAATCCAAATTCTCCCATTTGAGATTTTTAGTGGTTTGGAAAATATGAGCATGAGTATATGTCAAGTTTGCTATACTTGCTATTTTTCAGACATCAATAAAGGCCATTTGAAAAAAGCAGCCCTCACAGGTTGTCTCTTAAAAGTGGACCCTAAGCATACCCGTGTTAACTTTTTGTAGTTTGCTTGCGGGATTTTATTTGATCCCTTTTTCAATCATAGGAGTGGGCCCCATATGAAGTTCCCTTTGTGTGCCCAGATTAGGAAGTAAGGAGAGATCAGTTGTGGATGTGAGATGAGTGGGAGTTGGGGGGAGGGGGGAGAGACAAAGTATGTCTGTGCCTGAAAACTGAAGGCAATAGGTCCAATTCATTCCCCCACCTTTCTGAAGCCTTACTTGTTGCTGCACATTATGCACTGCTGAAATGTTAACCTGTATATAAAAGAGTGTGCTGTTTTCTTCAAAATAGTGCTATTTAACTTTGCTTTTCTGTGTCGTCTTTTAAGCAAGCAACGCTCTCAAAGCATCCCAGCTTTGGTAAGTGTTAGCCAGCTTTCACATTCATATATATATATATATATATATATATTGGTTTGGCATTGTGGTATCCGTGGCTTGGGCCCTGAGGAAAGTTACCTGCATTTGGAGTACTGTATTAGAAGTCTCTAGTGCAGGATCATGGCCCAAATCTGTCATTTCACTCTCAGTCATTGTGGGCAGTTTGTGGGCAAGAGGAAATAAGATGTCAAAATAGGTGCAGACAGACATTTCAGGGCTGGTGATGCTCCGGACCCCTTAATTGAAGAGCCTTTGGGGGCCCGTGGACACATTTGGAATGTTGTTGCTAGGGGTGCTTTCCCTGGTTGCTCCTTGCCCCCCTGCCACCTCCAGTGCGCACACAGAGAAAGTGTGTACATGCATGTGCGTGCGCGCACACACTGCATTTTTGCATTTTTACCTGAGGTCACCCCAAAACCACCATCAAATCACAAACTACATTTGTCCCCATGGATTAAACTGTTAAAAAACAAAAAACAAATATGATGCTTGCCAACACGGCCATGGCAGAAAAAGATGGATCCAAAGCACGGAACCTCGTGAATTTTATATGAGATGTCAACAAAATCACAATCACATCACAGAACACATCTGTGGATACAGAGGTGGCATAATTTGATGAGAGTTTGTGGGCCGGGGGTGTGTGTCTCCCTACTAAAAAAAAAGCCTTGATCCGTAAGGATCCATGTCATGGCAGCACTGTGAAGTGCTGAATCCATGATTTTTGAACACAGATGTGATCTGTAATGTGGTGGTGGTGGTGGTGGTGGTGGGTAGGGATCCCATGTAAAATTGTGCAAATTCAAGAGGATCTGTTTTACTGCATCTGACCTTTACATGTGTGCATTTGTGTGCAGGTGCCTGCCTTCTCTCTCGGCTTTTGTGCCCCCATATTCTCTCTCTCTGTCCCTCTCATGCTCTATGTCCGCTCCCTGGGTCAGTCAGCTTTCCTCCCCCCAGTCTACCAATTCACTCCGCTTTCCCTGCCTCTCCCGGTCACTCTGCTTTCCCTCCTCCTCCCAGTCACGTTCCCTTCTTCAGTCCATCACCCCAATTCCCCCTGTCCTTCCCTCCCAGCCATTCTGCTCCCCCCATTGCTTCCCTTTCCACCGGTCCTACCCACCCCCTTACCCAAGTAGGCAGTGGTGCTTCTGGATGGGAGCCATGTAGCTGCCATCCTCCTGAGGCGGTGGCCATTTTATAATCCCCCAAATGATTGTACCACTGCACCACTACCCCCTGCTCAGGTGAGGACAGGCAGGCTGGGGGTGGGGGGAGACAAGAGCCTTGTGGGCACTGCATTGAGGACACCCTCCTTAAGTCATCGTGTAGATGTGATGTTCCCAGTTTCTTAATTCATGGTTATGGAGCAGGCTGCAAGATTGTTTGCTCCATCAATGTGTGACTCTTTCCCCAGCCATCGATGGTGACTTTAACTATGGTCAATTGAACCACAGTTCAATTTGGAATTCGTTAAAAAAAATAAATCTTGGTTTAAGAGCAAATCAGGTTTTGCCCTAACCATGGCTAAGGTCAGTGGTGATATAATCCTTAATTATCATTAAGTCAGGAGGAGGGATGGAATTTATGTTTGAGAAGGAAGATACTGAAAGCGATTAGTGGAAACTGCTACGAGCTTCTGAGTAAACCAGAATCTTAAATACAGTCATGCCTTGGATTGAGAGCATAATTCGTTCCGGAAACGTGCTTGTAATCCAAAACACTCTTATATCAAAACGAAATCCCCCCAAAAAAATTTGTACAGAGATTTTTAATTTAAGCCGTACTACAGTACTTGTATTGCAAGACGTCGCTTGTATATCAAGTAAAAAAAAATTAAATAAATACTTAAAATTTGCTTGTCTTGCAAAACGCTCTCAAACCAAGATATTACTGTAGTTACATTTACTAATTGGCAGAATTTTGGGTAACTACAGTGTTCTGTATTCTTCTACTAGATCAGTGAGAACACTGTACTAGATGTAGGCCCACTAATATATGTTGCCTTGCCTATTTTATTTAGTTTTCTTTGAGCAAGTCCACTTTCTCTTTATAAGTAATAGTGACGATCAGCTATACCTTGTTAAAGTCTTGGTTGCTATTCTGTCAAATGTTGCTTCCTATCAAAAGCTTGACAGTCCTGTTTCTTCCTGCTTTCTCAATATGTAGCCTTTGATTCTTTTCATATGAATTCAAATAGATTTTTGTACAAAGCTGCCTAGTATTTTGGGCCCATAAAGGCTAATAGTTTTTGTTATGCCTCACTGCACAAAATTGGGGCTGACACGATTTTAAATCAGTATTTTCCTGCTTAACTTGCTTTTCTACATTACTGGGGGGGGGGGGGGGAGGAATGAAATATGTGGTTTATGGGCCCTGGCTACTATTTTTACTAATGAATAGTTTATTCCAAGTGGTACAGGACTTTCTTTTAAAGGGGGACACATCAAACTAGCAAACTATAAATAGTTGTATTATCAGAGGTGCAGCTGTATATCTATTTGCAAAGTCAAAGAAAGTTTTGGGGTAATCTTTCTGGCCACCTCGTATGGCCATGAAGGGACAGATGAGGTATCCAATTAAAGCATGGACTATTTGGAAAGTAGCAGGTTTGGTCAGTTTTACACCAAAAGAATCAGAAGAACCTGACAAAAGAAAGAACCTGGGATTAACTGAGGCTGCATGCAGGTTTTGAAGGCTCTGTCACAACTGTTTGAAAGAGCTTTGACGTTCCATCCTTATCAAACGCTCTCTAGCTACCAGGTCAATTACTGAGGCATTCTGGCATGTTCGTAAATGTTCTAGCTGCCTCAAAAGGTTTTTAAACACTGTTGTTACACAAAGTCTAGGGCCATATGTGCTGTTGGGAGGGGGAAGAAAGCATTGTCACTGTGTTGGTCAGGTGTGTGTGTGTGTGTGTGTGTAGAGAGAGAGAGAGAGAGAGAGAGAGAGAGAGGAGTATTATGAATACTGTGAATGTGGGAGTGTGTGAAAGATGGAGGGAGGGAAATGGATGCGGTGTGTGCTACAAAACACCTCCTCAAGCCATAGCCTCTTGAGCTGCCATCCTAATGCCTGTGCTTTTTAAAGCATAATTCAAATTTCTTTGCTGAACTCGCAGAGACAAATGGAGGGGAAACACTGTTTTTCACCAGATGCTGCTGCCTGATGGCAACATTTTCCTTCCCTGGTTTGGTTTGCTCATGGCTGAAACATGCTTTTGTGAGAGCTATGCAAAAAAAAAAACCCAAACAAAACAAAACACTTGTATCTATCTTTTTGTTTTAGTGCTAAAAATAATCCAGAAATCCATAATTATCAGGTAAGAGGAATACTGACTTGTTTTTATTACCTTACTGATAGGCACTTGCTTGCCCACCCTCTCTCTGTCATGTGTGTTCTTGAATATTTTTGCGTGTGTACTTGTTACATACCTTTCACCTCAGTGTGCCAGTGTTTGCTAAGTAAGTTGGACTTGTAACCAAAGTCAAGCTATGTCTGAGAGAGGGTTATTTTTTTAATTGGGAGACCCAGGGAGCTCCTCTGAAAGACTGAAAGAAAGATCTTTTCCATTAGGTTATGAGTATAACCAAAAGAGCTGGTTCACAGTGTGTTTAATGTACATCTAACGTGTTTCAAAGTGCACACTTGAAAATGGAAGTGTGGGTTAGAAGCAGGATCAAATTTGTGTTTGCAAATCAGTGTATCATAAACATACACTCATTAGGGAGACAGTTGATTATACCTTTAGTGGCAAAATTAGATTTAGCCTGCATAATGTGTGAAACTTCTTAGACTCATCAAGATCACTTGTCTCTTTCCTGGGTCCTTGTAAATAGTTGTGATCCATCTTGATTGCTATTTATTTATTTATTTATTTATTATTTTATTATATTTATACCCGGCCTTTTTTCCTGCAAGGAACCCAAGGTGGCTTACATAATCCTCCTCCTCCTCTCCATTTTATCCCCACAACGACCCTGTGAGGTAGGTTAGGCTGAGAGTCAGTGACTGGCCCAAAGTCACCCAGTGAGTTTCATGGCCGAGCGGGGACTAGAACCCAGATCTCCTGAGTCCCAGTCTCACACTCTCACACAGTAGTGAAATACTTACATATATATGTTTGCATACGTGTGCACCCAAGTACTCCAGTGATCTTTGCCTACTGTGTAACACACAGCATCATTGAAAGAAGCATGGTACATGGGTGACCAGTTCTGTAATGCACTATACAGCTGGTCCTCCACACCACAGAAATTGGTGTTGATGCCCTTGCCTCTCCTAGGCCATCACAACTATTTACAAGGACCCAGGAAAGAGACAATCCTTCCAAATATTCTGCTACTGATTCCACCCACCCTGCTGCAATTTTGGGTCCCAATTCAAAGTGCTCGTATTAACCTACAAAGCCCTAAGTAGCTTTGGGCCAGGTTATCTGAAGGATCGTCTCCTTCCATATATACCTGGCCAAACTCTTAACATCATCCTCAGAGGTTCTTCTCCACGTGCTCCCCACTGAATGTGGTGAGGTGGGTGACCACTAAGGAGAAGGCCTTTTCAGTGGTGGCACCCCAGTTGTGGAATGCCCTCCCGAGAGAGGCTCGCCTGGCACCTACAAGAGCTTTTTATTTTCCCAGGCTTTTTAGCCCTTCGGTTTAAACATTCTGTTTGTGAATTTTTAGATCTTTGCACTGCTGCTAGCTTTTATCTCGGTTCCTACTTTGGTTTTCTTCTGTTTTAAACATATGGATTTTTATATTATGTTTTAATATGTTCTTTTACTTTATGCTTTTATGTTCTGTTTTGTGAACCGCCCCGAGAGCTTCAGTTAATGGGCGATATAGAAATGTAATAAATTGATAAATAAGTGTGGTGACCCCAAAAACATGCATCTTTACAAGAGTGATACAACTTTACGGCAAGTAATTAGGCTTACTTCTCTTTGGGACTGGGTCTATACATGCAGCAGATGAATGTGCATGTGGACTCCTGCAGCAGTAGAATGGACTACCATTTCAGGGAGCAAGAGGTGGAATAGCTTTTTCCATGCTTCTCCATGGGCTAAACCTCACTGCAAATAGAAAAGTAGCACAGAAGGATAAAAGGTTCTTGCTCAGGCTTCCCCCTACTATGCTTGTTTTCTTATTGTAGGGACTTTACAGTGCTTTTTTACGCAGAGGAGTGTTCAAAGTAATCTCAGGACTCTTACCACTTCATTCCTACGTAGTGCACATCTAGCTCCAGCCCAACGTTTTCAAAAGGCTAAATGTGAAAAGAAACCTCATAAGTCAAGCAAACTTCTGAATTTGTTTTTGCTCAGAATTGGCATTAATTAGTAGAATTAATTAATAGCTGGCTTATAAGCAACTTTCCCCTGCCTTGAGAATAAAACAAATTTCTTCCTTCCTAAAAGGCTACCATAGACAATTCAGCCTGTGTAGTGCAATTACAAATATTTATGTAACCTAGGTTCACATTTTATTTCCAGCCCCTGAATCACCCAAATATGCTTCCTGGCCAATCTCACTGGCACTCCCATCCTCCTGTGACTGTAAGGTAAGTGGTTTGCCTGTTTTGACGTTGAATCAATTTGTGCAGTGTAGAAAAGTATATTACAATCATTAGTTTGTTTGTTTGTTTGTTTATTTATTATATTTATGAATCGCCCATCTGGCCAGACATCCGGCCACTCTGAGCGATGTACAGTCCAATAAAATACAGGTGGGGGGGACCACACACACACACACACACAGTATAAAACACAATTAAAAACAGTACAAAACTTAAAAATCTTTAAAATCCTAACCCACCCAATATTCCCGACTGAAAAGCCACATTTTTAATGCCTGGCGAAAGCTAATCAAGGAAGGGGCATGGCGGAGGTCACTGGGGAGAGAGTTCCATAAATTGGGGGCTGCCACAGAAAAGGCCCTCCTCCTAGTCCCCACCAGCCTGGTTTCTCTGGCTGATGAGACAGGGAGAAGGCCGTCCGTGGCAGATCTTGTTGAGCGGCCTACATGATGTTGCTGGAGGCGCTCCTTGAGATAAACTGGACTACAGTAGTTGGTGAATAGAAAGCAATGTTTGTATTGTGTGTGTGTGTGTGTGTGTGTGTGTGTGTACATGCACATGCACAGCATGCGGGTAATCTGGTATAACATATGAGGCTAAGTTTGTGTGCTGTGTGCCAGGAAGTCCTGGGTTCAGCCATGATTTCACTGTGTGACAAAAGGCAAAGTGCTATTATCTGTTTCAATACACACACACACCCATCAAGTGCCATTCATTACAATGGGTCTGTTCTAAGTAGGGCAAACATTGGATCCAATCCAATCTATATAGAGCGGTGTGAATATTTGAGAAGCACTGTTTGCATGAAGCACTGTTTGCACTGTCTTGTCTGTATTGGGGGCAAAAAAAAAATATGAGAGAAGGATCTTGGTGATCGGATTGTTGCACAGCTCCATTCAATTCAATGGGCCATGTGCAGGAGATATTTTCCAGGTGGATTGTAACTTGAGGCTATTGCATTATAAATATCTAACAATAAGGCAGCAATCTGTAGTTTTTATTAAATTTATTCTGAAAAGATTTTGAGTGGAACAACAAATTGTGGGTGATATGGGAATGGTGCATAAAGCAGTATCCCCCACCCCACCCGAGCTCTCTCCATGTAACTTAGGGAGCAATCCTATGCATGTTTAGATAGAAAAAAGTCCTACAGCTCGCAGCATTCCCCAGCCAGCATGGCTGGCTGCAGAATGCTGGGAGTTGTAGGACTTTTTTCTGTCTAAACTTGCATAGGATTGTCCCCTTAGTCAATATCATGGTTGTGAGTTTCCTCACTTCCTGCTCCACATCATAGGATGGTAAGAGTCATGAAGTGTATAATGTGATGACATAATACTAGTATGTGTTGCTATACATTATAGGGAAGGAGAACACTCAAAACAGGAGTACCATATTTTGCAGCATCTCCTTGTTGCCCATAATGTGCACTTCCAGTCTGTGTCATGTACTTGAGGCCTCTTTTGTAGTGCACTGAGTGTTGTGCATCTATTTCAGCACATTTTCAAGACAACAAAAGCTTACTATAGGAGGGGCCATTTCACATGATGACTGAGTTCGCACAACACACTAAGCTTGAAACCATGGCTTGTTCTAGGGCAGTGTTGTAGGGTTTACTGTAGCTACCGTGGCTTAGCATGTTGTGTGAACCCAGCCTTTTTTTTTTTAGGTGTACATCTAAGATGTTTTAAGTGTATACCTAAAAACATGTTCCTCTGCATAATGTGTGAAATGGCCCTCAGAGTTGACAATTTCTTAGGCTGTTCCATGCAACATTTTTCTTCATGGAAATAATCTCTGTGTAGAGAAAATCATGCTTTTTCACATCAGCTTCACAGCTTCCCAGCATAAGGCAAAATAGACACTCATGCTGTCCTTCACAACTGACTGTGTATATTGCTGTATAGAGATTATCTCCATGTTGGAAAAACATCATGGAGCACCATCCTCTGGGAAGTTCTATTTCATAAGCCCCAATGGATGGGAGTCATGCAAGACACCAGTGGGCTCTTACGTAGCTCCCATTCATTGCAGTGGGGCTTCAGCAGGTGAACTTCCTGGAGGATTGTGCCCCATCCATGATTTCAGTTCTTGGTTCCCCAGTCAGGTTTATTCATAGATTTCATAGATCATAGAGTTGGAAGGAGCCTACAAGGCTATCGAGTCCAACCCCCTGCTCAGTGCAGGAAACTAGAGGAGGGGTCTCCCATCCAAGTAATAACCAGGCTTGACCCTGCTTAGGTTTCCACACTCAGACAAGCTGAGCCAGCGTAAGCCACAGGTATATTTTCCATTCATATAGTCTCCCATAATTGTCTCATTTTCCATGCACATGTGTGATAAGCTGATTTATTTTTTCATTCGTAACTGTTTTTACTTTTTGTTTCTCATTCACCATCACTGTGTGTATGGTTCAGGCCACCCTATCATGATGACAGACACTATTGGAAACCATCCCCAAGTGGAGAGGACAGCAGTTTACGGTATATCCAGGAACAGAATCAGAAGAACTTAGGTGGGAACCAGAGCATGTTCTATCAGGATAAGCTCATGACAACCCTTTGAGAAATCACCATCTTTTAACTTCATGCATCATCTCAAATCCTCATTGCATTCCATAAAATATTCTGTGTGCATTGCAAATAAGTTGTAAAATGGTGCCATAATCCATAACCCTTAATATGTAGACATTCTTGCAAGTTAGAGCTCCTGTACTTCGGAAAGAGCTAAGAAATATGGTACATTCAACTGGATATTCCAGATTCTGGAATGTTGCAGGTAGCTCTTCCTCCCTCCCCCCCCTTTTTTTTACATTCTAGTCTTTTTTTAGCAATCTAATTTTTATTTCTTGCCATTTGCACATTATTCTTAATTTTCATCTTTTCTGTGGTTTCATTTATGAATCAAAATCCAGCAACAATCATGTCATCTTTTTTAATTTATTTTTTTGCTTTGAGTGATAGTGGAATCAGGAGTCAGGATAATTGTAGTTATCAAACGTGAATTAATGGCCAGTGATGAAGGGATCCAGGTAGCTAATCAAATGTTTAAAACAAAACAAAAATCTTTTTTATCCCCCAAATGACAGGACAGGTTCTTGTGCCATGTTAACAAGTATGAGGAAACCACTAGAGTTTTTATACTTTTTTATGTAGTGCATCTGATCGCTCAGATTTTATCAATTTCTATCAATGATATAATACTTGCTGCTATTATGTAATATAATATATCCATGTGATCTCAGAAACAGACGGTGCTGCCTTTCATCGGATTGTTAATGTGGTTTTAGATAATAGAGGTGCAGCAGAAAGAAAGAATACCTTAACCTGGTGTAGCTTCTCAGACTAAACCTGGTTCAGATGCTACTTCTCCCCCAGTTCCATATTTCTTTGCACCAGGTTGGGCCAAGTCTCAGGCTCACATGCTCCCTTCCAGGCATAGCTCCTTTATGCAGTAATTTTGCACTGAGAGGGACAGAGAGGAAGTGTGTGTGCGTGCCCAAGACCAAGTCCGGATCTCATCATTGATATAAATTCAGAGGTCTGAATCGGCCTGGGCATCGCAATCCTGTGGCCACTAGACAGCATCTAGATGGCCATAGGATTTTTCAGAGACCCAGCTACGGGGTCAGAAAATTGCTCTGACCTCGTAGCTGGGTCTTTGTGCTTGGAGCGCCCTCCCCCACCCCTCACAGCTGGCGTGGAAAGCACCATGCTGGCTGTGTCTCGGGTGATGGGGTTTAGGGGGTGTTCTGGGGGGGTGGGGTGGGGGGGAGGAGACAGACGCTGCCAAGGTACAAGGTATGTGATGGTGCCACAGCTTCCTTCTTTCCTGCTCCAAAGTGCCTCAGCTAGACAGCCAAAATCAGCTGTCAAGCTGAGTTGAAGGGCAGGAGGAGTGCAGAGCCGACCTCTGCCTCCACACTCCTCCTGCCCTCCTGAGGATGCCCGTAATCCTTTGAGTTTGGAGGGTTAGGGTCATCCTGATTGGATTGTGCCCTAAGAGGTTGATTCTAAAAGATAGTTTAGACCAGGGGCAGGCAACTTGGTGTCCTCCAGTTGTTTTGGACTATAACTCCCATCAGCCCCAGCCAGCATGGCCAATGGTCAGGGATGAAGGGAGTTGTAGTCTAAAACATCTGGAGGGCACCAGGTTGCCTGCCCTTGGTTTAGACTAATACATTTTGAAGAAAGATATGCATAAATACGTTAGCTTCTACGAAGTTGGATTCTGTTTTCTCGCTCAGGTTCCTTAAACGTGTAAACCTGAAATTGTGATACTTTTGGTTCTCTTGAATGTGGAAATAACAGTGTCAACTTCAGTTCACATGTTGATTTGGCCTTAAAGCTGTGATTTTTAAAAAGAGTGATTGGACTAAGGAATATTTATATTTTGTGATGGCCATTGGCTATAAACAATAAAATTCTGAGTGAGTGAGTATATTTTGGGGGTTAGTGTTTTTAATACGATTTTACTGAATCTGTGTTTATAAATAGGGGTAAGCCTACATCTTTCAGAGCAAAGATCTGATAGTTTTATTTTATTTTTTATTTAAAGTATGTCTACTAGATGCTATTACAACATTTGTTTTGATCTTTGTATGTGTGAAGTACAAACAATAAATATGAATATTTTCCATCGTCTTTGGCATTTTATATATTCTGCACCCTTTTTTTTCTACCAGCCTTGGAAAACTACACATAAATCCACAATGTATTTGTTATACTTTTTTAAAACACACACACAGAGAGGAGAGGAAATTCCTCGTTTTTGTGGCTACCGCACACACTACGTTGTTTGAAAATAGGACAGCAAGGATGTCCAGCAGAGAGGAGAGGCAGGCCCAGACCTCTGAAACACTCTCCCACAATTGGAGTGTCCCGTCTCAAGACGTCTCAAGTGCTGCCTCATAGTTAGGCAACAACCTTCCATAAAAATGACATGCAAAATTGGAGGTTGCACAAAGGCAAACGTGCAAATTTGCAGCAGTCCAGGTTTTCCAGCAACGGGTAAGTGCCTGCCACAGTCGGGTTAGATCCATATCTCCAGAAATCGCCCATAATAGCTATGCCTTTTGCGCAGTGCCCTCCAGCCGCGGGCCCCCAGATGTTTTTGGCCTACAACTCCCTCCCAGCGTGCCCCCGCCAGCTACGCTAGACCCTGAAAGCAAGCAGGGGTCCAGCATAACCCTAAGCGACCATTTTTGCTATGCGAGGCGCAGCCTCAAGTTGATGGTCAAAGTCCTTATTTCAGCTAGCACACAGTCAATTAAACAACACAAACCATACATGCAAACTTCACCTTAAAAAAAAAAAAAAAAAAAGGATTCTCAATTGTTCCATAGAGGCATATCCATGTTTAAAAGTATCATAATTTTCTACAACACATCAAATGTGTGTGTATGTGCAGCATTATAAAACCTTAGTAACACTGAACTTGTATCCTGTGCCACTCATAAAATTGTCAATTCCAAAATAAAGTGTGCATCCAATACATTCCATATTCTGAAAACAATTGAAAACTTAGTTGTAAAAGTTAATTATCCAGTGTTTACTTTGAAAATTGGGGGGGAGGGAACATTTATTCAAAAATCTATAATCAACAGAGAAAACTCTTAATAGAAAGTCTGTATATAACAACCAATATTTGCTACCCATTAACTAGCTGGGTGGGAGAAAGGTGTTCAAAAACTGCTACTCCTAAGTATTCAAAACTACACCCCCATTTTTTCCGTAGTGGTTGAGTGGTCCTCAGGAATAGAGAAGTAGTTGCTTTGAATATTTGTAAGAAAGATGGGTTAGAAATGCTTTAAATTAATACATAAAACAACTGTTTTAGCATAATTCCAACCCCAGACATCTGGTTCACCTCCTTAGTCAAATATGAAAGAAAAGGAAAGATACAACTGCAAACTGGTGAGACCAAACCCCAGTCCAAATCTTTGGACTACTTCTCTCGGGCTTCACGTAGAGGTTAGTTAAAAGGCAGGGTAGACAGAATAGAAGCCTGCATGTAGTGAGCCGCAGTGAACTAGCACCACCTTCTGAAACCCATCTGACAGGAAAGGAATTGCAGTAAATACAATATAAAAACACTGTAAATACATGGTGGTTCAGAAGACTACAACAGCTGATGGTATCAAATGTCACTGAAAGATTTAGGCAGATCAGTAGAGGGGGACATTCTCCCTGGCTTTCCTGGGCAACGTTATCCACCAGCACAACCAAGGCAGTTTCCCCCCCCCCCCCAAAAGTAGGTCTGAAGTCCGACTGAAGCAGGTTTAGATAATTAATGTACCGGTACCTCTACTGGTCATTCCTATTTTATTGTACCTTTTAGACACTACACCAGTGTTGTGGGAGCAGTTTTCCACATCCCACAGTGCTGCTGTAACATACAGGTCCACCACCATGTGGGCAGCCCTGGCCCAGTCATGTAGGTTTTTATCACCTGATTTTTGCTTGGGATTGCAGCTGATCCACCTTAATGGGGAATTGAGTGGCTGGTGGAATAATAAAAGGAGAGCTCTATTCAAACCTGTTACTGATGTTCACACTAGAAAGATGGGGGATAGCCCTTTGTTTATGCAGGAGAGTTGAGACAGTACATCCAGTTCAACCCAAGCTCAGTTCAAACTGCGCTCCTTAGTTGTTCTTTGTTTTAAACTGCAAGCCATTGCCAAGTGGATCTCATAGTGAAATATAAATATCCCAGGGAAATAATATACAAGCATCAGCTGGAGTGACTAAAATTATGTATTACACAGTGAATGAAAATCAAATAAACCCATTTGTCACTAAGCGTGCCAAAAATAAGAGTAATTGCTATAAATAATTCAAAAATTATCAGGTGTTTGCCAGAACAAACAACTGCAGTCTGTTGAATATATTTGCTTCTCCTTCCAGCATCTGAAATCTCACGGGGAGTACTCTGGAGGCTAGACAAGAATCTGGTTCTATGTGCCTTGCTATAAAGAGCAATGCAACATAATGAGTGAAGTCTTCAGTGCTCCCATGATCACAGACACACAAATGCTGATCAGTGGTCGGAGGAAAGGGAGTGGGCCATTTTGGAAACCCCAGGAAGGCTGGATTTGGCTCCTGGGTCTCAGGTTCTACACCCCTGCAGTATGTAATTGGGAGACCTTTCCATGAATTCCATCTTTTGACTTCTGTATCACAGACGACTTTGTTCAAGGTTCCACTGATAGGTCAAAATTAGGTCATACATGAAAATAATGCTCGCAGTGCTTGCTCCAGCTATGAAAAGCCAATTGTTAAAACTAATATAGGGAACCTGTCTATAGACATTGGGTTGGATACCATCTTAAGGCAGCCTTTGAATTCTGTGCATGTTTGGACAGAAAAAAGTCCAACTCCCAGCATGGCGGGCTGGGGGATGCTAGGAGTTGTAGGCCTTGTTTCTGTCAAAACATGCATAGGATTGCACCTTTAGGCATATCTAGAGTAGACCCATTGAAATCAGTGGGAATGCAGCCCTGATTAGCTTAAGTCCCATTGATTTCTGTGGGTTTACTCTAAATTTGAGTAAGTCCAATCCAGTGTAGCTTCAATCAGTACATAAGCAGTGCCTTAGCTATCCATCCCTTAATAGATGGAAGTCCAGATTTGGTGCAGAACATGGCAGCTGGCATGACTCAGAGATGTAAAATGCTCTTAAATGTTGATATATGATCCAGGTGAGCTCAAATCTTCCACACCCCATAATCTGTCTTCATATTATAATACTTGAGTGACAACTTTCCCTATGCAAATTTTTAATTGTAGGGACCAACATATATAAACAGTTTACGAAAGCATAAATGGTTTTAAGGATGGTTAATCTGAGTGCAAATTTTAAGCCCATTCCAGGTAAAGCTCTGTTAAGAAAACCACAAATCATTTAAAACTTCACCTATTAAAAATTAGTTGCTGACTTGAATCACTGTCATTCTTGCAGCCTTTGAATTTCAAAGGCTGCAAGAATGACAGTGATTCAAGTCTTTGAAATTCTTTCTCCGTTTTGAGTTTGGTCCATGACAACGTCAGGTCTGTGCTCGGTATAAGAACACAGGGTCATGTTAGGGCTTTCCATTCTGAATTGGCAAATGGCTTATCCTGAACCGATTTTGAAGCTTTTCAGAGACTGGAAACACTTCAGCATGATCTTTCTGCAGAAGAAGAAAAAATAATGTATGGTGCTCGAACATGCAAGGAAAGCCTTATAAGTGATTCCCTCATAAGGTCCAGCACATGTTTTGTATGAAGAAGCCCCCCCCCCTTCCCAGCATCCCCAATTAACAGGGTCTCCATTAAAATTGGACCAGAAAAGACCTCAGACTGAAAACTTGGAAAGCTGCTGCCAGTCAGAGTGGACAGTGCTGGGCTACTACATAGATCAGTGTTGAGACCCAATATAATCGAGGTTCCTGTGTTCATATGGACTGCTTTGTCCCAAGCACACGTGGTGACTGGCACATAATAGATCACACAGTGTGTGAATCAGTCCCAGTATGTCTCATGGCACTTCTAGACATGTAGTTGAAATACACCACAGAAGTCACACCATGCACTGGTGCAGCATCTGCTGGGTCAGAGTTTGCAACTGGTTAGAAAATAACACTTGTCCTTGCAAATCGCAAGTATAGCGTAGTTGCCATAGATGTTTCACATGTGCAAACTACCTATTTGTACTTTGTGTTTCATGCTTGAGGGGACGTACATTGTTTTCCAAGGCACGGTTGCATGTCAATGAAGGCAGGGTTGTATGTATACTGTGGAATGACACCAGCACAGAGTGTTGTATCCAAATTTCCAGGGATGTTGAAGAGTCCTTGGTCTCGAGTCACGAGTCGAGTCACGAGTCTTTGGACCCGAGTCTCGAGTCAGAGTCCTTGGTCCAAAATGGTGAGTCACGAGTCACAAGTCACTCCCAAAGCTGACTCCACGAGTCCCTATTAAAATCAATGGGTTTTTTTCTCAACAAAATAAGGCTACTTCAGATGTGTGGTTTAAATAAATTCTAGGCACAAGTGTGCCTTTTTATTTCAAAACTCTGCAACTGATTTTGGCAAGAACAGACCAGGCAGACAAACCCAAAATAACCAGGCAGGCAGAGGAGGCAGGGAACCCCAAAGCAGGCAGGCAGAGGCCTTTGTCTTGGACAATTCAACTGTTGAACTGGTCAAGAAGAGACCAGGCAGGCAAAGGAGGCTGGGAACCCCAGACAGGCAGGCAGAGGCAGCCAAACCCAAAATGTCTGAAAGGTTGCATTTTAGAAAAATGAGTTTAAAAAATAAACTTGCTGTACTTCCTAAAACTTATCCATGTTGCATTTGAGGAACATGATTTTTTCTAAATGTTTGCCCCCCATTCTGGAGCGGTGAGATCTCATCACAATTCCACCCTCACTGAACACCTGCTCCACTGGTGATGAACTTGCTGGAACCAGAAACACACTCAGAGCAGCCACACAGAGTAATCTCAGGTCCTTCTTCTGCCTCTCCCAAGTATGCAACACATCAATCAAAATGAATCTTGACACACTGTTGGGGCTGCACTCCTGGTAGCCGTCCATAGTGGCCGAGCAGCGGCACACCTCGCTTCCATGCGCTCTTCGCTGGCAATCACGCTCCTCTCCATGCTGTCCTTCTGGCACAGCCCAGGGATGTTGAAGAGTCATTGGTCTCGAGTCCCGAGTCGAGTCTCGAGTCCCATTAAAAATATTGGGACTCGAGTCCGAGTCGAGTCAGAGGGGGGACTCAGTCCGACTCACGAGTCGAGTCCTCGAGTCCGAGTCCCCATCCCTGCAAATTTCCCACCCCCTTGCAGCCCACTGCATATGCCCCGTCTGCTCCAGAGATCTGGGGGGGGCCTGTGGAGCAGATGTGGGGGGCTACAGGGGGGAGGAGGTGAAGAGAAACTCCCACTGCGTGAGTGGAAGTCCATTCATGTAACATTGGATTCAGCCCAGAAGGAGCGCCATATGTGAGATAGTTGGCTTTCATTTTCAGAAAAGAATGTTTCTGATCTTTATGTTTGTGAAAACTATGGTTGAAAGTGTGTAGGCAATATCTGGAGAACTCTCAGAAGCCAGCAGGTGGGGTATCCGTTTCCTGCATGCCCCATGATTAGCCAAAGTTAACCTGTAAGGAGTAGGAAGAGGGCAAGGCAGGAAGGGTGGCTTGATAGGTTGAACAATAATAACAAGATACAGTAATATCTTGGATTGCAAGTAACTTGGTTTGAGAGCGTTTTGCGAGACAAACAATTTTTTAAATATTTATTTAATTTTTTTCGACTTGATATACAAGCGACGTCTTGCAATACAAGTACTGTAGTACGGCTTAAATTAAAAATCTCTGTACAAATTTTTTTGGGGGGATTATGTTTTGATATAAGAGTGTTTTGGATTACAAGCATGTTTCCAGAACGAATTATGCTCTCAATCCAAGGCATGACTGTATAATAGATACACAGAGAGCTGAAACATCAAGCATGGATATAGGATGCCCTGAACCAAGAGGTTTGTAGTCTTAGCTTTTGATCCAGGATCTTGCTTTGTAACAAAGGATTCAAACAGACATGAAGAATGGAAACCAGGCAAAAAGGTACAACAGAATCAAGGAAAAGCAGAGGGGAGAAAATCAATGAGACATGAAGGGATATAGAAAGTAACTGAACCTGGAATTCTTGCAATTTCAGATCTATTTAAAGCACCACCGATTGCTTGCCTCTGGTTGTATACTAATTACATCGTTGTGGTGCACCACATAGAAAAGTAGGCTTCGCAATGGTCAGATTTGTGTCTTTTTAATTCCCCTCCTTTTTTTTAAAGAATATATCAAGATAAGCAATGACCAACAGTTACTTGAATGTGTATGACCAACATACACTGAGATATTTTGCTATGCCCATGACGTGATTTCTCTTGAAATCCTCAGATATTTGAGCAAGAAATCCCAAATTTACCTTTAATTTCACTTCAGATGAAATTCTGTGGCAGTTGTAATTATTTCCAGAAACCTTTCCCAAGCAATGCCAGTAGCTTTTGTCCTACAACTCCCATCATCCCTCACCACTGGCTATGCTGGCTAAGGCTGATGGGAATTGTAAGCCAAAACATTGGCCACATGTTGCCCACCCCTGGTTCCAATTGAAGTGGTCTGTCCAACTTCAGACTGCAGGTGGAATGCTCCCCGATGGGGGGGGGGGAAATCACATGCATAAAAAAAGAGGTACCATGTTAGGGAGAAAGTTAAGCTAGAAACCTTGTCCCTGATATGCTAGTTTTCTGTGAGCAGGGAATTTTTTCAATAGAGGAGCATTCAGTCATTTGAACCCTCATCTGCAATCTGAAAAGGTACAACCCAGACACAGGTTTATCATCTCAGTGAAGACAAGGCCTGGAATTGTGTTGCTCCCAAGTCCTAGAATGCACTCCCTTTGGAGTTGTGACTCATCCCTTTTGTCTCTGTGTTCAGGAAGGGAGTCAAGACACATATTTTTAACTTGGCACCCTTAATGTTTTACAATGTTTTTATTTGATTATTGTTTTTATATTCTGAACTTTGTATAAACCACCATGGTTGGTTTCAGAAATGTGGTCCAGAAATACAACAAACAAGCAAACTAGTCAAGGCCAGTAGGAATACATGTCCATGTGGTGGTCACTCCCAGTTTTTGATGGAGGTTTCTGCACACTCACATGATGATATCATGTCACATTCAGCAACTGGTTTGTCTGTCGATGATTAGAAAGCCCAGTCTGGTGTAGAGAGGATAATGGACTTGGAGAAAGTGCATAATATAAATGTGATAGATACCTACACAGACCTAGTCATTATACAGTACTATATAATTGCTAATGGTGTTCCATCTCAAATATAATTTATCACTTCTTTTAATACTCTAATTTGGACCAAATTTGTGTCTCACAGCTACCCTTTGAATAATACTGACCTTCACCCATTTAACATTGAAGAAAATGGTGGAACACAATTTGGTACAAAAATGGCTGGAAGACACCACCACCACCATCACCACCACCACCACCACCACCACTCCAGCTATGGAGCACTTGCTCCTCCTGACAGCAAGGATGCTGTTGCTGTCATTCCAAGTCCAAATAGTAAGTCTATTAAATGAATGCCATCCATTGTTATTACTGAAGATTGTTTGGAAAGCCACGATACTGAACTGGGAGGTTGAATTTTCTTGACAACAAGGGTATGCTTTCTGACAGGGGTGTTGAACCTCTTTCAGCTTGAGGGCCAAATTCCATTTCTGAGTTTTCAGGGGCCGTATTCCAGTGGTGGGAGGGGCTGAGGGCCAAAGGCAAAAAGGGTGGGGCCAAACTACCAGCATATTTTAGCTTAAAGCTCTTCCTGCCAGTAGCTAAGCCTTAGGAGAGGCATTTTGGCCTTTTAGAAAGGGGGGGGGGGAATGCACAAAAGCTACGAAACCACCAAACAATTGGTGTTCGAGGGAAAGGGGGA
This sequence comes from Shinisaurus crocodilurus, assembly GCA_021292165.1. Classification (NCBI taxonomy): domain Eukaryota; kingdom Metazoa; phylum Chordata; class Lepidosauria; order Squamata; family Shinisauridae; genus Shinisaurus; species Shinisaurus crocodilurus. The sequence continues at coordinate 90,966,556 of CM037880.1, forward strand.
AAAGCCAGGGGATGGGGGCATGGCCATCTGGGCAACCCCTGAGGGCCAGATTGAGACACCAGACAGGCTGGGTTTGGCCCCTGGGCCTGAGGTTCTGCACCCCTGCTTTCTGACAAGCAGCAAGAGACAATAAGCATCAAATGCTGTTACATTTGTACCTTTTGTCATGGAACTGTTTTCCAAGAAAATTGGACTTCTTTTTTAATGAGCAGTTAATTTTGTTACAAACTTATTGCCGATACCTTTTTACATGTACACTTTTGTACAGTGAATTTATCTGCATTGCAAGGATATTTGTGAAAGAAGTGATAAACGTACTGGTTTGTATTTTGAAGTGTTCACTCAAGACTTACACAGGATTCTCCTTTAAAAAAAAAAAAGTAGCTTTGACTCTAGCAAAACTTTGAAAATGGACTTCTAGTAAAATTTGTACACTCATGAACTACCTTGTCCCCCTCCCCCATCGGGAATAGTTTTGTTTTTGTTTGTTTGTTTTTTAAAATCTTCTTTAGATTTAAATAGCAGTTGTGATTTACTCACTGGTATGCTTCAATAATTTTCAGTGCATAGTTCATCTTCATGGACCTGGAAATAGTTTTTTTGAAATGAAGAACTGTCAGCACTGATGGATCTGATTGACTAAATCAGTCATAGGGATAGGCTAGTAGCTAGTGGGTATTCAGGAGGCACCATTCATATTTACTCGCTCAAGATCCTGGTTTTAACAGGGCCCTATTATAAGAATATTAGTCCTGCCACGCAAGGTTGTCATAATGATCAACGTAGCCCAGTACTTCATCTGCTGCAGCAATCAGTGCCACACATTTCAGGTGAATGGATGGCATAATATTGCATCCTGAGCACCACACTGTGGGGAAAAATATCGCAAGACTGATGTTGCTCTGTGCCAAAAGCCTCTGCTAGCTCAGTTGAATTGGTTTAAAGCTGGTATAAATCTATAATGTAGATATACCGAGGGAAAGTGAGACCCTTAAACTTACTGGATTCTCCTCACTCTTCAGCTCATTGTTACCATTGTCTAGGCCAGTGTTCTCCAACCTTGGGTCCCCAGATGTTTTTGGCCTACAACTCCCAGCATGCCCCAGCCAGCTATGCTGGGAGTTGTAGGCCAAAAACATCTGGGGACCCAAGGTTGGAGAACACGGGTCTAGGGCGGCCCTCAATGATGCAAGGAGATCTGTTGGGCCACCAGAAATGTCTTGGTGGGCTGCATGCAGGCCAAAGGCTGCCCTTTTTGCACCCCTGCTATAAGGTCATAGGATTCATAGGATCATAGAGTTGGAATCCTCTTGATCAGTATGAGAAACAGCAACAAAGCCTTTGGCTAGATAGCCAACCACCCTTAACAGCACATTTTAAAACTGTTTTTTGATTGTTTTTACAAATGATGCACACACAGGGGAGGGGGAACAAACCTTGTCAAGATTTGTTATATTTTTGGAATATAGAATAATATCTTGTATATATATACACACACACACACACACAAATTGGGGTGAGAAATATAACTTGGTCCCAAGAGGTGGGGGGGTGCACAATGTTTATGTTGTATTTTTTGTTGTTGTATTCATTAGTAGTTGTAAGATGTGAAAAATTAAAAATTTAATTAATAAACAAATTATGCACACAGCTTTGTTATGAAAAGGGAAAGAACTGAACTTTAAAATCAGCTTAGATGTCATCTACCAAAAGTGGTTTTCTTTGTAGGATTTTTGTACTTTGCTTTCAGGCTGTTTTCTTTCCTAATTTTGGACATCCAGGAGTTCCTCGCCATTATGGTGAATCTTCTCTACATTTAAAGAAGATGGAAGTGGAAACTGTGAAAGTAGTAAGACCGTGGCCAGCTCTGCACATCAATACAAACAAGGTACAGGACAGGAAGAGATGCTTTGGGGCTCCTTGTTTAGCAAACTGACTGTGATTAGGATGAGAAGCATGTATGGCAGGAGCATTGCACCTCAGGTCCGCGGGCCCAATCCAGCCTGCCTGGGATCCCAGTCCGGCCCTCTAGGGTTCCCAGGATGACCACACACCCTTGCCCCCACTGTCAATCATTTGGTGGGTTTTTGGCTTTTGTGCAGAGTTTTCCCATTCTAGAAGGTTGAAATCATAGAATCATAGAAAAGTAGAGTTGGAAGGGGCCCACAAGGCCATCGAGTCCAACCCCCTGCTCAATGCAGGAATCTAGGTCAAAGCATCTCTGACAGATGTCTGTCCAGCTGCACCTTGAATGCCTCCAGAGTGGGAGAGCCCACCACCTCCCTAGGTAGTTGATTCCATTGTCTTATTGCTCTGACAGTCAGGAAATTTTTCCTGATGTTTAGGTGGAATCTAGGTTCCTGTAACTTGAGCCCATTATTCCGTGTCCTGCAAACTGGGATGACCGAGAAGAGATCTTTGCCCTCCTCTGTGTGACATCCCTTCAAATACTGGAAGAGTGCGATCATATCTCCCCTCAGTCTCCTCTTCTGAAGGCTAAACATGCCCAGTTCTTTCAGTCTCTCCTCATAGGGCCTTGTTTCCAGTCCCTTTATCATCCTTGTTGCCCTCCTCTGAACCCTCTCCAGTTTGTCTATGTCCTTCTTAAAGTGAGGTGCCCAGAACTGGACGCAGTACTCAAGATGAGGCCTAACCAGTGCTGAGTAAAGGGGAATTATCACTTCCCGCGATTTGGAAGCTATACTTCTATTAATACAGCCCAAAATTGCATTTGCCTTCTTTGCAGCCACGTCGCATTGCTGGCTCATATTCAGTTTGTGATCTACCACAATTCCAAGATCCTTCTCACTTGTAGTATTGTTGAGCCAAGTGTCCCCCATTCTGTAACTCTGCATTTGGTTTCCTCTCCCTAGGTGCAGCACTTGGCATTTATCCCTATTAAATTTCATTCTGTTGTTTTCGGCCCAGCGCTCCAGCCTATCGAGGTCACTTTGAATTTTGTTTCTGTCTTCCAGAGTATTAGCTGTTCCACCCAACTTTGTGTCATCTGCAAATTTGATAAGCATTCCCTGTACCTCCTGATCCAAGTCATTAATAAAAATGTTGAAGAGCACCGGGCCCAGGACCGAGCCCTGTGGTACCCCGCTCGTTACCTCTCCCCAGTTTGAGAAGGAACCATTGATAAGCACTCTTGAGTCCGATTCTTTAGCCAATTGTGGATCCTGATAGTTGTTCCATCTAGCCCACTCTTAGCTAGCTTACTAATCAGGATATCATGAGGCACTTTGTCGAAAGCTTTGCTGAAGTCCAGGTATATAATGTCCACAGCATTCCCACAGTCCACAAGGGAGGTTACCCGATCAAAAAATGAGATCAGATCAGCTTAGTTACTGGCATTGTTGTTGTTGTTTGTATCCTGCCTTTTCCCCAACACTGGGACCCAAGGCGGCTCACAAGTAAGAGCCTTAAGCTAAAATATGCTTGTCTTTTAAGTATGTCTGGTATTTTTGGCCCCACCCCCTTTTGCCTTTGGCCCCACCCACCACTGGAATGTGGCCCCAAAGAGCTTCTCCAAAACTGAATTCGGCCCTCGGACTGAGAGAGGTTCAACACCCCTGGTGTATGAAGTTAGACTGCAGAGACCGGTGTGTGTGTGTGTGTGTGTGTGTGTGTGTGTGTGAGGCCGCAAAGCTTCTCTGTGCACACTGCTCAGAGGGCACTGCAGTGTCATCCCCAAGTGTTTCACTGTGCTTTCCTCCATGGGAATCCGTGACAGCCATTCATGTATGCGGGAGAAGGTGAAATGGTTCACTCAAGGACAGGCTTGCCCCTGGCACGAGGGCCAGATTTTGGTCATTCTGAGCTGGAATCCCTTAGCAAAAATGTTTTAAAGCACAGGCACATTAGCACAGCCACCCGACCCGACCCAACCCTGGTGCAACAGGTTGGCAAAGTCCGTGTTAGAAGTTCATGAAACAAAAAGGTAGCAAACATTTTGTAAGGTTGTTACAAAATACATTTTTATTCAGATACGGTTTTGGTATCAAAGCTGATTTGCTGCTGAAGCAGGTTTTAATTTGGTGGGTGCAGTTATTTCTCTCCTGTTCATGAGTTTTTATGCAGTGGTGCTGAAGGAGCATTTCCACCTGAAGTGAAACCATTGCAGCTGAGATTTAAAATTAATTGCTAGACCCCACTGGGCTCCTGTGGCACCAAAATCTGTGGTCGTGTTTTGCTGAAGAGACTGAGCTATGGATCAGGAGGGCCCTCATTCAGATCTCGCCTCTGCCATGACTCCATTGGGTAGCTGAGGGGAACCCACTCTCTCTTGGTCACAGTCGCGATAATAGGATAAAAAAATAATAATACTGGCCTGCATTGCATTTTTTCGTAAGGATTAATGAGATAATGTATGTGAAGCATTTAGGGAAAGTGCTACATAAATACTCCTTTTACATATACAGTGTGTCTAATCCCATGTGCAGGTTAATTTTAGAAAGACAAGGGAGGCTGTAATTTGATTCAGAAGAATCTAGAAAACCAGAATTTCTATAGCATTGCCCTCTGTGCAGTGTGTGTATTGGTGGAGGGGAGGCTTTATGTCCAGTTTGATCCAGATCTGGTTACGTTGAATTATAATGTCCACTGACAAGTGGAGCTGAACTTTGGGGGCTGGGAGACACTTGCACCCCCCCTTCAACACACACACACACACACACACACGCACACGCACGCACACACGTCACAGCATGGAGGGAGACATTATAGAAATGTTTTGATTATTCTTTTGTCACATTTAAACAAATTGTATTATTACATTATCTGTAGATGGTATTACATGCCCTGGAGGCTTCAGGAGAACTACTGGCTTAGGTTAAGGCATTTAAAAATAAATAAATGTGGAACGAAGGGAGCATCATCGATTCATCTATTTATTATATTTCTATATAATTATATATGAGCCAATTGGCTCATTTTGGTGGATTTTCCGCACTCTCACTGGTCTCTAACAATCGACCAATAGACTTAAAATGAAATGTCCACAAATGAACCGACTACTTTATGATTCCACCGCCACTCCTGCATAAAAAAACAGGAACCTCACACCTAAGGTAGCCATCTCCTTGGTAACAATAAGCAACAGTGTCAGTTTAACTGTCTCTTGGCAGACGGCCAGCAAAACATTTAATCTTTGTATCACTTCTCTGGCCCTAGCCAAGAGTAAAAGATACTGTTCTTTCTCTTCCACATTTAACTACTCATGTGTCAGTCCGTCGCAAAACATAACACATTAAGGGCACAATCCTATGGATCCTATGGCCATAGGATTGCTCTCTAACATATTTGACTTTTACCTCAGAAAAATACAGTTTCTCTACAAACAGAGATCGCTTGGGTTGTCTTGGTGGATGATTTATGCCACAAACTGGGCTGGGGAAGTGTGTTCCTGTTGGTTCTGCTAGAGCGCTGTAGCTTTGGATACCATTGATCATGGTATCCTTCTGGACTGCCTGGCTGGGATGGACTTGAAGGTATTGTTTTATGGAGGCTCCAGTCCTTCTTGGAGGAGTGATTTCAGAAGGTGGTTCTGGGGGACTCCTGTTCGATATTATAGCCACTGGACTATGGTGCCCCTCAGCGTCCTCCGTGCAGTTTAACATATGCATTAAACCACCAGGAGAGGTTGTCTGAAGCTTGGGGGGTTGGTGTCACCAGTATGCTCATGACACCCACCCACCTCTAACTTTCCTTTCCTTTTAAATCCAAGGAAGTTGTTCAAGTTCCAAATCAGTGTCTGATGTGGAATGGATCAGGGCAAACGAACTGAAGCTTAATTCAGACAAGACAGAGGTGCTCTTAGTCATTGCAAGGGAAGATCAGGGAACAGGGATTGAACCTGTGTTGGATGTGGTTACACTCCTGTTGAAGACTCAGGCTCACAGCTTGGGGGGTGATCCTGGCCTCAGTGCTGAACCTCCTGGATGCCCTGGTTTCAGTGGTGGTAAGGAGTGCATTTGCACAGCTGAGCCTAATGTGCCAACTGTGCCCATAGCTGGAGGTATCTGATCTGGCCATGGTGATGTATGACTTAGTTCCATCCCATTTAGACTACTGTAATGCCCTACGTGTGGCTGCCTTTGAAAAGTGTTCAGAAACTTCAGCTCATCTGGAATGCTGCAGCCAGACTATTGACCGGGGCTGGCAATAGGGAGCAAGTGACTGCCTTGTTGTAACAGCTTCACTGGCTACTAGTCCATTTCCAGGAACAATTCAAAGTGCTGGTTATGAATTATACAGCCCTACATGACTTGGGACCAGAGTATAAGCCTGCCCGGGCTTAAAGATCCTTGGGAGAGGCCCTTCTCTCTGTCCCACCACTATCAGAGGCACATTTAATGGGTACATGACAGAGGGCCTTCTCAGTGGCTGCTCCCAGACCAGGGGATCTTGATGCCAAGGGAGGCCAGGCGAGCTCCATCTCTGTTGTCCTTGCAGCAGCAGGCGAAGACATTTTTATTCAGATACGGTTTTGGTGTCAAAGCTGATTTGCTGCTGAAGCAGGTTTTATTTTTATTTTTTAATATTTTATTTATTTTTTCAAAACAACTTATAACAAAAAAAATATATTTAACAAAATACAAAATTATCACACAAATATAACATAATCAACATACAATAAATCATAAAGTGCTCCCCCCCACCCTCCAAGGGACCAATTAATATACTTCTACCCTCTTGATCAAATAAAGTCTAAATTCCAAAAATATAACATATCCTGACAAGGCATGTTACCCTTCCCCTTTATTAATACATAGTCTAGTAATTGATTCCATATCTCCATAAAATTATTCTTCTTTGGCAATCCTTTTTTGCATTTGATACTACTAGTTAGTTTATCATCATTTAGGGCTATGTCCCAAACTTCCTTATACCAGTCTGTTATTAGGAAAACATGTTGTACTTTCCAATTTCTCGCTATCATTAGCCTGGCCGCAGTTAACAAGTTTACAATTAACTCCTTTGTATTTTGATCACAAATAAGCTTCTCAGTTATTGATAACAATGCTAATTTTGGACAGACCTCTAAATTAGTACCAATAATTTTCGATATTTCTGTAAAAACCTCTCGCCAAAACACCAATACATTTTTACAACTCCACCACATATGAGCATATGTCCCTTTTTCCTGACATCCTCTCCAACATAATGCAGAACAATTATTATCTATTCTATTTAATCTTACTGGAGTTAAATACCATCTCCAAATTAGTTTATAAAAATTTTCCTTTATCCTAATTGACATCATTTTCACAATCCGTCTATCCCATATATTGTTCCACCCCACCTTTGAGGTGACCTCTTCAAATTCATTATCCCATACTGCCTTTAGCTGATCCTCTTGTTCTTTTGCTTTTTGAATCAATCTATATAAATCCCTTGTTATACCTCTTGTTGATGCATTACCTGGTAGGCCGTCTCTAGACATGACCATCTTTTCAAAATTAGTTAAATCTCTCTCGTACTCAGTTTTCCTTTTCCATTTCTTCGACCACTGTTCTAACTGTACTAAATTTAACCACGATAATCTTCTTCTCCCAACAATTTCCATTATTTGATCTCTAGTCCCCATCTTTTCCACCCAATCGGTCAATCTAATAACCCTTTCTTCTCTTAGTTTACCCTCCAGCTCTGATCTTAAGTTTTCAGGAAAATCCTTAAGAGCTACCACCAGAGTTAATGGAGATATCCCTGGTATAAATATGCTCTTCATAGTACCCCAAATCATTAACAAATTTCTTAGAAAAGGGTTGTCTATATTTTTTATCAATTTATTATTATTTTTTTGAAAAAAAATATTCCCCAAAGTACTACGTAGTTCACCTGTTTCTAACTCCAACCACATTATTTCTTTAGGGCGTGCTATAATATCCACTATATGTCTTAATTGATTCGCTATATAATACCATTTTAAATTCAGCAAACCCAAACCCCCTACTTTTTGTGCTTTATACCATCTTGTTTTAGTAATCCTAGATTTTTTCCCTCCATTACAATATGTATTAATAATTGATTGCCAATCTTTAAGTTCCTTATCTGATATCGCACTTGGTATCATCCGAAATAAAAAAATTATCTTTGGCAAAATCTTCATTTTAATCAAAGCAATTCTACCAAACCAGGAAAGTCCAATTTTTTTATACTCCTCTATTTTATTCTTTACCTCATTCTTTAATTTCCTATAATTCTGGTCTCCCAATTTATCTATATCTTTTGGAATTACAATTCCTAAATATTTAATTACATTATTAATCTTATAATTACTTTTTTTTTTACACATTTCAATCTCTTCTCTTTTACTATAGTTAAACAACAAAAATTTAGATTTATCCCAATTAATCTGTAGCCCCGTTACTTCCCTGAACTCCTTTAAATGATTCTCCACTCTATCCATATTTTCCACAGGGTTTTCGATTGTCAAAAGAGTATCATCTGCAAAAAGATTTATTTTTATCTTCTCCCTAATCCCTATCCCACCTATATTTCTATCTTCTCTAAATACATTTGCTAAAATCTCCATTACCAATGCAAACAAAATAGGCGAAAGGGGACATCTAGTTCCTCGACCTAGGTAAATTTGCTATGTTAAACCATCATTTACTACAACTGATGAAACATTTTTTTAATACAATTGATTCAAAATCTTTCTCCAAACCCCATAATTTTAATTAAACTTTTTAATGCTGGCCATTCCACGCAATCAAAGGCTTTGAAAATATCTAACGCTATTACCCCTGCTCTCAATTTATTTTTCTTTATTAAATATATTATATTTAAAACTCTTCTTGTTAAATCTGCCATTTGTCTTCCTTGCATAAAACCACATTGGTCTATCCCGACATATTTAGTAATAAACTTGTTCATCCTTCCTTCTCGCTAATATTGCTGTCATCAATTTTGCATCTTGATTTATTAAGGAAATGGGTCTATAGGAACCTGGCTCCGTTAAGTCCTTCTCTGGCTTCGGAATTAAAATAATCTTAGATTGCTTCCATGAAGAGGGGATCTCTCCCCCCTCCAAAAAAATATCATTAAATAACCTCTTTAGTCTTGGAACCAACATTTTCCTAAAAACCTTGTAGTATTCAGCCCCTAAACCATCCAGTCCAGGGGTCTTACCCTCGTTCAGTTTATTTATTGCATATTCTATTTCCAATTCTGAAAAAGGTTGTTCCATAATTTCTCTATCTTCATCCACTAGTCTAATTTTAAAATGCTTTCCTATATACTCATTAATCCTCTCTTCCGTACAATCTCCAGCCTTATACAGTTCTGAATAAAATTCATGAAATATTTTTAATTTATCCTGCATTAAATTATGTCCTTTCCCATTTTTATCTTTAATTACCCCAACTATACTTTTTTCTTTCTTTTTTTGTGTGGATCTTGCTAACATTTTTGAATTCTTATTACTATTTTCAAAAAAACTCTCTTTTCAAATAAATCAAGTTTCTCTGAACTTTTTCCAAATCTTTCTTTTCCAGCTCTTTCCTTTTAGCTTGTAATTCAGCAAAGACCTTGTTCTCCCTTTCCTTCAAAAACTTCATTTCCAAATCCCTAATCTCCCCTTCTAACTTTTTAGTAAACTGTTCTTGTTTTTTCCTTAGTATCACACCCTCCCTGATACTTATCCCTCTCATTACTGCCTTCATTGTGTCCCAAACAACAGCTTCAGAGCAGACTCCCGAATCATTAAGCAACCAAATCTCTCGCATTTCCTTTTCTATCTTTGCTATAATATATTTATGCTGTAAAATCTTACAATTCAATCTCCAGCTCCTTGCTTCTCTATAATCCTTCTTTATTTTAATATCCATATTAACTATAGCATGATCCGAAACTTTTATAACACCTATTTCTGAACTCCTCACTCTTGACATCAGGGACTTGGAAACAAAAATATAATCTATCCTAGAAAAGTTCTTCGTGGCTGGTGAATAATACGTATACCCTCTTTCCAATCCCTTTACCCCTCTCCAAACATCAACCAGTCCTTCCTTATTAATTATTTTATTTAATACCGTTATATTATTTCTCTTCTCTTGTCCTGTCGGATTTGATTTATCAATATTTTTGTCCATCACCATATTAAAATCCCCAGCCATAATTACCAAACCCTTTTGTGGCTCCCCCATTTCCTTAATCACTTTTTGATAAAATTCTTCTTGATTTTCATTTGGTGCATACATATTAACCAATATATATTCTTCACCTCCCAATAATCCAAATATTATAATAAATCTTCCCTTAACATCCTTCTTTACCTTAATCACCTTAAAACCACATTTCTTTGAAATAATAATTGCCACCCCTCGTGACTTGGATGAACCATAAGCTCTCTCATATGTCATAGACCATCGCAGTTTTAATTCATTTACCCCCTCCTTTGATTGGTGAGTTTCTTGCAAACATATAATATCCGCCTTATCCTTGTTGAGGAGTGCTTCAATCCGTCTTCGTTTCAACATGGAACCCAGGCCTTTAACATTTAAAGTAGCAATTCTCAAATTTGAAACCATCTCAAGTCTTTGTCCATCTTAAATTGCTGGTCCCTATTAGTGAAATAAAACACTACAACACACACCCTACCCCTACCCCACACCCTATTACCCCATTCCCTACATATATAAGCATTCCCCCCCTTACCAGCCTTGAAGAAAGTCTTCATGACCCCGGCCTGCCACGCCAACAAAAAGGGGGGGGGAGACAAACCCACCCACCAAGCAACTGACCTGTAGATCCCTCCCAATTAATCTTTTATCCTTATTCATCCAGGTTAATACTCTTAAAAAAAATTAAAAAAAAATTAAAAGTAAAACAATAACATTATTAATCATTATATATACTTATTAAAATGAAAACAAAAAGCAAAATATAAAGGAAAAAACCGAGAAAGAAAAAAGAGAGAGAAAATAAAGACTAATATTAAAAAAATATTAAAAGCACACAAAAAACTTTTTTTTTCTTTTTCCCTTTCTTCTTTTTCTTTTCTTCTTTTAAAGGAGGGGAAAAAAACAAAAAAAACAAGCAAACGAAAAAAAAACATCGCAACTCCATTAAGAAAAACTCCTCTTTTAGTTCCTTCCAGTTATTTGCACAATCACCTTCTCTTCTGTTCTTCTCCTCACCACCACATAAACTTTTTCCTTCCATATTTCTCTTACTTAGCTGCTCCTTCCAACAGCTGCACCTCCGCATCGCTCGAGGTTCCTGCCGTCAATCCCAGTTCTTCCAAAAGATCCATTCCTTGTATACAGGATGTTATCTTGTATCTCTTGTTCTTGATCATAAAAAAACACATCACAGGATAGCCCCAGTTGTATCTGATTCCATTCTTGGACAAGACTGCAGTACATGGCTTCACACTGCATCTCCAGTCAATTGTTTGCTGACACAAATCATTAAAAATTTGGACTGGAGTACTTTGATATTGCAGTTGTTCTGGACGTTTCTTCAAAATTTTGGTGAACAATTCTTTTTTATAAAAACTGGCAAAACACACAACAATGTCACTGGGGGTAAGCCCCCCCCTTCTTCTTGAAACTCTATGGACCCTTTCCAAGTCTTGCTCAATCCAATCCAATTCTGGGGCAATCTTACAAAACCATTTCAAAATTATTCCTCTCAAATTTTTCCCATCCTCCACACTAACATGTGGGAAAAGGCGTATACGAATATTAGACCGCCTCGCTCTGTCTTGGATATTAATCATTTGTAACTCCAGTGCATCAAATCTTAAATCTTGTTGCTGACTTTTACTTTGAAATTCCTGCTGTACATCCTCCACTTTGTCATCCAAGATCTTGACTTCCTGTTTCAATTGCTTAAAATCCTCTTTAACTTTCTGGAATCCTGCCTTCAAACCCTGCTGAATCTGTAGAACTTCTCCTTTAAGTTGAGATATTTCCCCACTAATTTTGTCTGCAAAACGAGAGAGAATTGCCTCCATTTCTGTGGTCAGTACTTCTGAGGGGGGTTTTTCCGGAGAAGACGGAGTTGCTTTCTCTTTGGCATCTGCTATCTTAGCACCCGATCTGGCGTCTTTTCTCTCAGCCATAATTAATTTATCTCTACTACCGCAGAGACGAGACCCTATTTCTTTTAATTCCGTTCCTTTTCTAGTCCCGCTTCCCTCCTCCAGTTCACCTCTCTCGACTCTTTGAAGCCTAGAGAGGCTGTGGTCAGAAGGATGAGCTCTTTCAGGACATTTCCAAAGAGGAACGCTTGGTTGTTGTTTTTTGCCTTTTCCCGTCCACTCCGCATTTAAGACCTTAATCAGAAGGAATACGCTTTCTCTCCTTATTAAAATTGTCTTTTTGCAAGCCTCCAGCTTTCTATTTGTTCTAGTCTAGGAAGCAACAAGTTTAGTGCTGCGAGGCTTATCACCTCCCACGCTCTGCAAATCGCTTTCAGCGCCGTAAATCCATCTACAACTCTACAACTCTCTCCGGAGGTCAGCAGTATACATTCCAAATGATAAGTAAAAAAACTCTTACCAAAGTTAAATCATTTGCTGGATGAAATCATTACTTATAGTTCAAACATCTTGGGAGGATTCTAACAAACGTCTAGTCCGCCATGGTGGCTGGCTCCGTCCCCCTGAAGCAGGTTTTAATCTGGTGGGTAAACACCAGATTAAAGGTTTTAATCTGGTGGGTATACAGTTCTTTCTCTCCTGTTCATGAGTTTTTATTGGATAAGTTTTAATATTCTAATTATAACTTTGCTATTTTATCTGTATTTTATTATTAGCTGCCTTGAGCACAATTGTTAGTGGAAAGGTGGGATATAAATTTAATAAATAGCTAAGTCGGTCAATAAATATTTCCCCATAATTTTCAGTTCTTTACTTATAAATATTTTCAGGGGGTAATCTGGGTAGTAACTGAGAGGCAAAGAAATCACAGTTCGGTGGCAAGGCAAAGCTTTGTGTTAGCCTACCAATCTTCAGTTCCAGTGGCTCTTTGTACAATTTGGTCATATGATCCAAGCTCCAGCCCTCAACTTTACTATCTTTTCGGCGCCAGGTTAAAACTGCCCTCTATGCTGAGGCATTTAATCACTGCAAATAGCACATGGGGTGGTGTCATCTTTTTATCCAGTCTATTTTTTACATCTGTCTTAGTTATTTAAGTAATTTTAAAAGTGTTTTAAAATGTTTCTGTAAATTTTTTTGATGTTTTTATTGTTTGTATTTATTTATTATTTATTTATTTATACTGTATTTTATTGTAAAATTGTATTTTTATTGTATAATTGTATTTTATTATGTAATTTTTATTATTGTTGTAAACCGCCCAGACAGCTTCGGCTATTGGGTGTTATAGAAATGGAAATCATCATCATCATCATCATCATCATCATCATCATCATCATCATCATCATCATCAATCCTGTATTGGCATTAACAGCACCAACAGTGTCCAATTGTAAGTAAGGGTTAGGGAGTGACTACCACCGCATGTTCCAACTGACGCCTGAGGTTGAGGACACCTGAGCTGGCTGTACCATCCTGCCAGCCACCTTACCATCTGGTGGTCTACCTGCCTGCCTTGGCTGACGCTGTTGCTGGCTGGATTGGGGCTCCTTCCCTGGGGGGAAGCTCTGCTGCCGTCAGGAGGAGGGCAACACCCACCCCCCGGCTGGCCTGATTGGTAGCACCTGCCACCTGGCTTGCCTGACACTCCGCAGGACCTTCATCTGCCAGCTCCTTTGGGGGAGCCACTTCGGGGGTGGCACGAGGGCAGTGGCCCTTCCCCCTGATTGTTAGGGCAAGGGAGGGGTGGGGGTGGGTTCCCACCTGATCGGCGGAAGCAAGGGGGCATGTGCTTATTTAATGGAGATAGTGGGGGGAGTTCTGGGGGGCAAAGTGTACCAATGTTGAGTGGCAGGCGCTGGCAAAGCGCTAGGGGCAGGCCACGCCGAGTAAGGGGAACAAGGGATAGATGCTTAATATTTATCCCTTGTTCTGGGCCTGCTCAGAGTCAAGGGATAACTGGGGGATGCGTGTCTCCTTCCTCTGCCTTGCATTTGCTGTTGTGTAATGCCAGGTCTGTTACCCAAAAAACATCTTTAATCCATGACTTAATCTTCAATGAGGGTGCAGACCTGGCATGCATTACGGAAACCTTGCTGGACAGGGCCGCTGCTCCAACTCTTGGGGCCTTGTGTCCGCCTGGGTTTACGTATGCCCAGCAACCGAGGACTGGAGGACGGAGAGTGGGAGTGGCTGTTATCTACCGGGAGTCCTTGGTCCTTGCCAGACTCCCTCTCCGGGAGACCAAGTTTATCGAGTGCACGTACTGGAGGTTGGGTCCAAAGGGCAGTCTGGGGATTCTGCTCGTGTACCGTCCACCCCGCTGCACAGCAGAATCCTTGGCTGAAGTGCTAGAGGTGATCTCTGATGTGCGTGTGTGGTCCCCCAGGCTATTGGTGCTGGGGGACTTCAACATACATTCGGAGGCTGCCATCCTGGGGGCACCACAGGACTTCATGGAGACCATGGCTTCCTGGGAGCTGTATCCTGTATCAACTGGACCTACCCATGTAGCTGGTCATGCGCTGGAAATGGTTTTCGTTTCCGGAGAGGGAGGAAATGATCTGGAAATTGGGGGTATTTCCACCACCCCCTTGTCATGGTCAGATCACTTTCTGGTAGGGCTGGATTTTTTGGTGCCACAACCCCTCTGCAGGGGTGAAGGACCTATTAGAATGGTCCGCCCCAGGCGTCTTATGGATTCGGATGGATTCCTGAATGCGCTTGGGGAACTGGAGCACGCAAACGGTAGCTCGGTCGAGACCATGGTGAATGACTGGAATGCTGCAATCACCAGGGCATTAGACTGAGTGGCCCCGAAGCACCCTCTTCACCTGAACAGAGCTCGCACGGCACCTTGGTTTACTCCATCGCTGCGAGCTCCGAAGCGGGAGGTGAGAAGGCTAGAGCGCCGATGGCGTAAATCCAACTCTGAAGATGATCGGACACAGGTCAGAGCTGCATCTTCAGCCTACCAGGTGGTGGTGAGGGCAGCAAAGAAGAATTTCTATGCTGCCTCCATTGCGTCTGCGGAGTGCTGCCCCAGGAGGCTGTTCCAAGTGGTCCGGAGCCTGGTTGGTCCAGTTGCTCCAGATCCATTGGAACAGTCTAAAACTTCCTGTGAGGCTTTAGCAAAGCACTTTGCAGATAAAATTGATCGGATTAGGAGTGGGATTCCATGCGTTGTGTCAAGGAGAGCCTCCAGCAACATCAAGTAGGCCACTCAACAAGATCTGCCATGGATGGCCTTCTCCCTGTCCCATCAGCCAGAGAAACCGGGCTGGTGGGGACTAGGAGGAGGGCCTTTTCTGTGGCAGCCCCTAATTTATGGAACTCTCTCCCCAGTGACCTCCGCCATGCCCCTTCCTTGATTAGCTTCTGCTGTGCATTAAAAACGTGGCTGTTCAGGCGGGAATATGGGGTGGGTTAGGATTTTTAAGTTTTGTACTGTTTTTAATTGTGTTTTATACTGTGTGTGTGTGTGTGTGTGTGTGTGTTCCCTTGTGTCTTATTGGACTGTACATCGCTCAGAGTGGCCGGATGTCTGGCCAGATGGGCGATTCATAAATATAATAAATAAATAAATAAATAAATAAATAAATGTCTCCTGCTCATTGGAGGCAGCACCAGGATTCCTACTATCCACAGAGGCCTCTGGAGGCCTCCTTTGTACTCTGGGGCTGCTGTACTTGTTCTAGTGGTACAGAGTCATTTTGCATCGGGAGACACTGGAATGGATTGCACAGCTCTGAAGACAAGGAATCCTTTCTGATTATCTTGCTACTGTGTGTGATGTTCTTCCATGTGCCTGCCTCCTGGAGAAGCCCCTCCCACCAGGACAATGTGCTAAAACACACAGGAGCAGCTAAAAACAACAAGCAAACAACAGACGGACCCAAACAGTTCAACAACAACAACAACAACAACAACCAAGCAAAATCCCACAAGCTCACCCACTCTTTGCCTCTTCCACCACTCCCATGTAAAACTCCCTGTTCACTCACTCTGGGTTGTGAACTCCCCATAAGAAGCACCCAAGTCACCTTACATCAGGGGTTCTCAACCAGGGGGGAAATTCCCCTCAAGGGGGGATTTTAGGGTTTCAGGGGGGGAATTGGGACCACAGACTCAAAACTATTGGATTACTGATCTTTCCACAAATTACAATTCTACAGATTGTACATAATCTACAGGACATCATACCTTATTGTATGGTGCAGATTAAATAAAAAATAAACATAAATATTTCACTTGTCCTCTGTGGAAATATTCCATTTATAGTTATTATATATTATATGCATATTATTTGGAATGCAACTTTTGAGTCAGACAATCTTCAAAAGGGGGGAATGACATTCTGACATATGGTGAAAAGGGTGCATGGGGCAAAAAATCTTGAGAACCACTGCCTTACATAATACAGTTAAAATGGAAGAAGAAATGCAATAAAAGCAGGTAATTAAAATTAATTAATACACAGAATTTACTAAAACAGCTTTCCAGCAAAAATAAAATCAATACTCGGGAAACTCAGAAAGCCTGGCAGAACAGAAGGTTTTTCACCTTCCATCAAAAGATTCTGATAGAGCAGGCCTGCCAAATCTTCCTAGGGAAGAACTTCCATAGTACAAATGCTACCACAGAAAAGACTCTTATCTTTTGTAGAATACTATCTTGCCACAGATAGTGGTAGTCCCTCAAAGAAAGTCTTCGGGGTAATGTGGCAACAATGCCGCTGAATAATTACTGGGATCCAAATGTCTATTATTTCTGTCTTCGTGGATATTTTGTATTAATGTATTAGACTGCAAGATGAGAGAAAGCAAAATAAGAGCATGCACATTAATAGAGTGTTCTTCTGATGGCTCTTCACTATCGAACAGCTTAATTAATACACATGAGACATCAAAGATGTGCAGAGGTTGGTTGAAGAGTATAAGGCTATGATTCCCGCTGACACATTCTCAAAAAACAATATGAACTCAGGCAGTTGTCTAAAAAGCATGACTAATCTGAAGCAACATTCTCAGTGATGCAAACCAAGTTGGCTCCGTCTTCCTAGATCAAACCGTGGACAATGGCTGATTTATTACTGACCGACCAGGCTTTAAGCAGCAGCACCAGATGGTCCAAGGGCTAGCTGGCAAAACTGCTCTGATTACCAAGGTAGGGTAAGATATCACAGAGAGGACCATAAGTGGGGAAGGTCTTAATACTCTCCGACCTAGTTGACCTTATCTGGCCTGTCCAGTCCTCTCTACCTGGTGGTTGCCTCTGGAATAAAGGCACCCCTCCCCCCATCATTAATATAAACTTTTTATTAACATAACCAGTTTAGTCCCTTGTTTTATTTATTCCGCTGATACAGGCTTGGAGTTGATTTTTTTTTATCAAGAACTTATTAAAAGAAAGAACCCTCTTAATTTGACCCGGAAAAAAGATTTGTTTTTTTAGGTTGTAGCTGTCTACACAATATGCTGAAGTCTATGAGGGTAAAGATAAATCTCTCTTAAAGACTGAAATTAATTTTCCAGTATCTGTTTCCTGCCCTCTTGTGTTAATGGCAGAGTGAAGATAAGAAACCATCGGAGAAGAGTCTTCATCACCATCCTGTGTCACCTTCCTCGGTACCTGACCATTTGAAATGTAACATCCTTAAAGCTCAAGTGGAAGCGGCATTTCGAGTGGGTGCTCAGGTGTGTGCACACTGCCCTTTAATCTCCCTTTTATGGCTGATTCATATGTGTGTTGATCACTTGATGACTGCAACATCCAGGGTCCACTTTTATTGTTGAATGTGCCACTAGGGAAATTGAAACACAGATTGAACTCATATCACCTCACTTACAATGCTTTTTTCATTAGAGTCAGTTCAAATGCATTCAATGGTCAGTTTATTTTATTTATTTACTTACTTACTTACTTAATTTACTTGCCTACTGTTGCACTCCCCACATTCCAAAATGGAACACTGCCCCCCCAAATATTTCAGCATGGGGAGGGAGCAGTTGAGCCTCATAGATGAATTGGGAGGTCTCCATGGGTGCAGTGGCCCCCAGGGGCACTGCATTAGGGACCCCAGTGTTCATTTTTTCAAAATTATTTATTTATTTTAATAAATATAACAATTACAAAGATAATTCATTTTCCAACAATAACATAAATAACACTGAGGGCGCAATCCAATCGGGATGCCTGTAACCCTCTGAATTTGGAGGATTATGGTCATCCTATGCAGGGCAGGAGGATTAATAGATTATAGAGTTGGAAGGGGCCTACAAGGCCATCTAGCTCAATGCAGGAAACTAGAGGAGTAATAACCAGGCCTGACCCTGCTTAGGGTCAGCTTTCCTCACTCAGCGGGGTGCAGGTGAAGGTTGCCTCCATGCTCCTCTCACCCTGCAAAACACTAAGATGGCCAATTTCGACTGTTTAAGTGTTGCTCCTCGGAGCATGAGGGAAGGAGGCTGAGGTGCTGCCAGATACTTGATATCTTGGCAGTGCCTGTCTCCTCTCCTCCCTGCTCCCCGGAACACCCACATAAGCCCTTCTCTGAGGTTGTGTTTGCAACCTCAGAGAAGCAGCCAGTGCGGTTCTTTCCACACTAGCTGCAGGGCAGAGGGAAGGCGCTTTGAGCTCAGAGTCCCAGCTCCAACCTCAGAGTGAGTTTCTGAGCTCAGGGCTGGGACTCCAAAATATCCTATGGCCATCTAGACGCTGTCTAGCAGCCATAGGATTCAGGATTGTGCTGTTAATCAGTCAATTTGTGGGTAGTAGTTATAGATTACAATTTTTCTCCATATCTTAAAAATATGTTAGATCATAGAATCATAGAATCATAGAAAAGTAGAGTTGGAAGGGGCCTACAAGGCCATCGAGTCATATGATCTTGATCTTGTATATTTTGTAACCCCAAACATTTTTCCATAGTGCCCCATGAGTCATGGGAGGATAGATATAGTACTTCTTTATTTCAGTTTGAAAATTCAATAAAAGTGCTCTGTATGTCATAAAAATTATCTTTGCTTTGACATAACTTTGTACTTAGGACCAAAGTTTTAGTTTAATCAACTAATCTAGTTGGTGGGAAAAATATTTAATTGGCAAGGAAAACCTTTAAGCAGCTGGGCTGGGAGTTATTGGCACAGTTGTTTAGTTTTTAAGCTACAGTAATACCTTGGATTGCAAGTAACTTGGTTTGAGAGCGTTTTGCAAGACAAGCAAATTTTTAAATATTTATTTATTTATTTTTAACTTGATATACAAGCAACGTCTTGCAATACAAGTACCGTAGTACGGCTTAAATTAAAAATCTCTGTACAATTTTTTTAGGGGGGATTTCGTTTTGATATAAGAGTGTTTTGGATTACAAGCACGTTTCCGGAACGAATTATGCTCTCAGTCCAAGGCATGACTGTACTTTGTAGTTGCCATGTGTTACTGTAATAAAAGAAAGAAAGAAAGAAAATAATCAAGATGGCTTTGCCTTCAGTAGTAAATGAGTAATATAGTCATAGTTAGTCGAACAAACAAAATAGCCTTGTTTGTTAAATTATCACACTTTCCTCCACATCTCAAAAAGGAGTATATTCTGAGAATTTTATTAATATGCAAATATATTTAAAATTGACGAATGAATCAATTGGTTAAAAGTGAAATGATTGATCAATGAAGACCCTATAGCTGGTGTTGCAAATATATGCTCAGAGTCCTTTCCCAGAGGGCCAATACTCAAGAAAAGGGAAGCAGCACACCAGAAATGAGTTTTCAAAGTTTTATTTTTGTGCAAAAAGGCTCAGCTCTGTGGCTCACGCCAGGATCAGAAGTTGAACAAAGGGAAAAGGGGACATGCAGGGCTTTTTATGCCCTCACACTCATTGGTTCATTCATTCTCAGAAAATCAGATGCATTCGTTTGAACATGCTAACCAATCAGAGACATTTCTTTGAACATCGTATCAACCAATCAAGGACATTTCTTTGAACATGGTAACATATCAGTTTTCAGTTACACAGAAAGCGATGCATCTCCTCCTCCCCTTGGCTAGGTTGATGTCTCCCATGACCCCTAGGGCACCCGAGATATCAGGCGTCCCATGAATCTGCTACTCTTGGCACCCCTTATCAATCAAAGAAACTCCCCTTTCATTAGTACATCTGGAGTTGGCACCTGAGAATACACATCAGGGATGAGATATCGGCCAAGGAGCAGATATGACGGTGCCAGGCATACAATTAAACAAAGAAGCGACACAACTCTTCAAGGTTCCCTGGCTAAAATAGCAAAGGCAGATGGGCAAGGTCAGTTAGTTAGGCCAGGAGGGGCGAGAGCAGAGAGATTAGTTCATCTAACAATGTGTACTATATACAGCCTTGTTGATTGCATGTGTATAATGGAACTTTATTCTTACATATTGTTAATACACTATATCTACTTTTCTAACACTGGTTGTAGGCCAAAAACATCTGGGGACCCAAGGTTGGAGAACACTGAGCTAGAAGCTTGGACTTGATGTGGAGAGTGATAGAGAGCCACTGCAGAGCTCAAGGCCTGGTTTAAATGTAACACTGGGTGTGTAAAAACAAACAAACAAACAACAAACCCAAACACATATCCTAGTGGGGGTCAAGTGGCTGGCCTCACATTTGAATTAGACCTCAAGGGAAGATATAATGTAGTCGCTGTGATGGTGGAGAATAGTTTATCACAGGTGTTCTGAATTGAATGAAAAGAGATGTGGAAGGTGAGAAGATGACTAGCAGTGAAGAGCTAATGCATTTCTAATGAAATGATTCAGAGCATAGACAAATATTTCAGCAATAAACAGAGAGGGAAGGAAGAAGCAGTAGGAATGGGAAAGTACTTGGACGTGGGAGGGAGACAAAAAGGAAGAACCAAAAACATTGAAAGCACGGAAGAAGTTATGAGCAAGCAACAGTTTGTTGAGCAAAATCTTAGCTACACAATACACTTCAGGGTTCAGCTCTTTTGTACTGTAATTTTTGGAGCAACAAAAGCCAAATGGGAATTGAATTAATCCAAGGTTTTCTCACAGTTACCGAACCCACATTACATACCTTGGATTGCAAGCATAATTCGTTCCAGAAAGGTGCTTGTAATCCAAAACACTCTTATATCAAAGTGAGTCTCTGGCGGGCGTGAGCGGGGTCGATTTCGGCCTGCTACGCACGCTCGAGGCGAGTGGTTACATCCCTACGACTTGTCTTGCAAGACCTTGCTTGTTTATCAAGTCAAAATTTTAATTTTTTTTTTGCTTGTCTTGCAAAACGCTCTCAGACCAAGTTACTTGCAATCCAAGGTATTACTGTAGTTTTATCTCAGAATTGCTGCCTTTTGTTCCTGCTTTAAAGTAGGTGCACATTGCCAGTACCCTCTGGTAGGTTTGCACTTTCCTCTAGTAAGTTACCTGTAGGGAGCTGCAGTTATCTAGTGGGTAAACACACAAAATAAGCTTTCGGCATAGCAGCCGAAGCGTAAAAGGTAATGTGGGCCTAAGCTGTCAGCGGGAGGATTTTCATGCAGTATGGCTTTTTAGTTGGTAGCAAGATGTGGAGAAATAAACCAAATTAACACACGTACACATATGTTATTCAGCAAGTGACGGAGGTTATCCAACCCATACATGTCATGAAAATGTAGCTCGCAGTGACTGTATGGGTCTTCTGTAGCAAACCAGCAATATTTCACCACAAACTCTTCAGTTGTACTGTAGGTGTCCTTGACTTTGTAGCTGCCAGACTGCATATCACGGTGTTCACATAATTCATCACTAGGGAGCTACAAAAATGGAAAGCTACACCTAATCTAGCCACTTGCACAAGACTTCTCATTTGATTATGAAAAACAAAAAAACAACAGGTGAAAAGCTGGAAGAATATTAAATTATCTGTTTCCATACTTTAAAACCTTTTATTCATAGAAGGCTAATTCTGCATTACCGCTCAATCCTACATATGTTTATTCAGAAGTAAGTCTGTTTCAGTTCAATAAATGCATCCAGTCAGGGTGAGGAACCTGCAGCTCTCCAACTCTCATCAACCCCGGCCAGCATGGCCAATGGCCGGGAATGGTGGGAATTGTAATCCAACAACATCTGGTAGTGCAGTTGGTGGCTGCAGCACAAAGTGAGGCTGGCAGCACTGAGTGCCAGATCCAACTATGCCATATAGCAGGGATGGGGAATCTTTGGCCCACAGGTCAGTTTGGCCCACCAGCCCAGCCCAGCCGGCCTGCAGGTTCTCAGATGAGCCCCTGCCCCTTAGAAGAGAGAGGGGTGAGAAGGGGACTGAGCCAACTCAGCTTCACTCCTCCCCAGCGTTCCCCACACAGGGAATGCGAGAGAGGAGCCTGCCTCTCTCTGCACAGAGTTTAAATTTTCCATGCAGAGAGAGGCATGGAGAGGCAGGCAGGTGGTGATGGAGGAGGCAGGCAGTCTGAGGTAGAGTGAGTGCTAGGTGCAAGTATCCCTTCGGCCTGTGGGTGGGCACGCACTGAGTGTGACACTCACCAAGTCCACTTCATTCATCCTGACACTACGCAGGTAGGCGGGCGGGCGGGCGGGTGGCTAACTGGAGTAAGAAACACCCTTGCCAGGCGAGCACAATCCGTGTATTATAAGAGATGATGCACCCCTATGAAGAAATGCAGATTTCAAAGTAAGGTCAGACTGAAAAATTTGACAGCGTAGAGGAAGGAGATGCAAGGGGAACAAGTGTCAGCAGCAGAGGGGAGGTCGTGGTACACACTCAGAGGTGTCCAGCGTGGGGAAGCCAAGGAGGGGAAGGTTGACTTCTGTGAACACCAGCTGCTCCACCAACTCAGTGTCCAAGTGGCTGCGGTGAATGTAACAATGTCGCCTGCCTTCAAAAACACCCTCTCGCTCCACTTCCCTCCTCCACTTCTCTAACCATGATTCGCCATGACATCTGAATGGGCAAACTATGGTTAGAGGTCCCTCCAAACCATAGCCTGCAAGCCTACTTCAAATCATTGTTTTAAATGATGGTTTTGAAGTAAGAAGGTACCCGCAGTCTGCCAATTAGAATATTGCAGGAAGTGGGTTAGGTCAGTGTGACAAAAACATGTAGGTTTTCTGCCACTGTTCCCTGTTCAAATACTTTGAGGTTTGGACCCATGGAACTCCTTGCCACAAGGCCATCTCAAGTATAAAAAAACTTTAATCATAAAACTACTCCCATCAAAATAAACCTTTGGTATCTTATATACAGTCATGCCTTGGATTGAGAGCATAATTCGTTCCGGAAACGTGCTTGTAATCCAAAACACTCTTATATCAAAACGAAATCCCCCCCAAAAAAATTTGTACAGAGATTTTTAATTTAAGCTGTACTACAGTACTTGTATTGCAAGACGTCGCTTGTATATCAAGTAAAAAATAAATAAATAAATATTTAAAAATTTGCTTGTCTTGCAAAACGCTCTCAAACCAAGTTACTTGCAATCCAAGGTATTACTGTACCTCAGTAGCCCGATAAGTAAGGCACAGGCATGGAATTGACACCATCACTAGAGACAAGATGAACAAAACTAAGAGGTTTATTAAGGAATTAATATATTCAAAGGGGTAGAATGTTATTCAAATTATAGGATGGGAATGCTTAAACATACTTAAATTAAATGTTCTTGATTATCATACCTAAAAAGAAAGTCTTTTACCTAATAAGAGAGCTCTCAATAGCTTTCCCCGCAGATCTAGTTCCTCTAAATTCTATCTCAGTCAATCCTCACAACCAGGAATGAATGCTGTACAGCAGTCTTCCTCTGCCTTCAGCCCCTCCTGATGCCTCTGGCTTTTGGTTTGGGATGATAATACTTGCTGAAGCTCCTTCTGATCAGATCTGTGATTGAATCCCCCTGGTGCTGGGCTCTGCTGTGTGCCTGAAGTATCGCCACAACATCACAGCCCAGCCCAGCCTCCTGCTCTCCACAGCCACCAGCTTCAAAATCCAGTTTCCTCTGGAAGAGTTCTCTCAGACTGGCTTTCTCTGAGCCCTGCTCTTTTCAACCAGTAGAGTTGGAAGGGGCCTACCAGGACATCGAGTCCAACCCCCTGCTCAATGCAAGAGTCCAGGTCAAAGCATCCCTGACAGATGGCTGTCCAGCTTCACCTTGAATGCCTCCAGAGTGGGAGAATGCCCCAGGTAGTTGATTCCATTGTCTTAGTGCTCTGACATTCAGGAAATTTTTCCTGATGTTTAGGTGGAATCTGGGTTCCTGTAACTTGAGCCCATTATTCCGTGTCCTGCAAACTGGGATGATCAAGAAGAGATCCTGGCCCTCCTCTGTGTGACAACCCTTCAAGTACTGGAAGAGTACTTCAACTTCAACTCCCCATCACCTACTCTCTAATGGTCCCTTACAGTCTCAGATCTCTCCCCTCCCTTAAAATAAATCAATAAATCAATAAATATCTCCTGGCCAATCATGTTCCTTATGGAACTTCTAACTGCCAATCATCTTATTTGACCCACCTGACCTGTCAAAACAAAGGTAACTTCTCTCCCTTTTTTAAACAATCTGAAGCTTCACTTCATAAAACAGCATAACCAAGGCAACTACAACTGTTTAAGTGTCAGGCATGGCATTCTGACACACTCTGGAAAATCAACACAAATTACAGATAACAACATAGATTTATTTATTTATTTATTTATATTTATACCCTGCCTTTTTTCCTGCAAGGAACCCAAGGTGGCTTACATAATCCTCCTCCTCCTGTTACACAGATCAACTTTCCAGAGTTTTGTGGTAGAGCTTATAGCATTTATAATCCCCAATAAATCAGATATCATTGGAAAAGGCTATTGAAACATTGCTTTGTTCAAGAGATAGTCCCACGGCTGGAACTCATGCAGAGTCAGAGTACCAGCAATATACTGCAAGTCAGAGTCTTAACGATACAAAATTCAAGGCAGACAAGAGTTCATCATTCACAATAAGTCCAGGCATGAAAGCATCCAGAGCAATGAAGTTGTTGTCTTAGCAAAGGTTCTTCTACCTCTGCACCAGCTTAAATACAGGGGGGGGCTGTGAAAGCCCCCCTTGTGACGATCTGTCATGACAGGGGGATGGTGGCCTGCAAGCGAGCACAGTGTCAAAGAGGGCGTCTCTGTTTTGCCCTTTTCAGTTGACTCCAACCTGGGTGACACCTTCAAAGCCTCCTCCTGCTTGGTTTCCACAGAAGATTTCTCAGGTTGTAAATTAGAGGTCTGACTCAAGGTCGAATCTTGCAGCTAGGGATGTGTGAGGAATCCAACGGGGGTGAAGGTGAAGATCTGATGGATTTTCATGATTTGCCCCCCCCCCCCCGGCTTCCAGTTTGTTAGCCCCGTGCTGGTGCCGACTCACTATTGTGTGAGCTGAGCCAGCTTGCAGACTTCTATCTCTAAGTCAGGCCACGGTTTGCTCATTTTTTTTAAAGCACTAAGGAAATTTGCACAAATCACGCTATTTGTGCAAATTGGAAGCCGGAAACTTAATCATGGAGCCAGTGTGGCGTAGTGGTGAGAGTGTTGGACTGGGACTCAGGAGATCCGGGTTCTAGTCTCCGTTCAGCCATGAAACTCACTGGGTGACTTTGGGCCAGTCACTGACTCTCAGCCTAACCTACCTTGCAGGGTTGTTGTCAGGATGAAATGGAGGGGAGGAGGATGATTATGTAAGCCGCCTTGGGTTCCTTGCAGGAAAAAAGGCGGGGTATAAATAAATAAATAAATAAATAAATAGTTCAAGAACACATCCTTACTTGCAGCTGTGGCTGATAGGGAGTATCACCCTTCTTTGGCCTGCAATCTGATGGGAGGCCAGGCAGGGCCAAGCTCTCAGGCCCCAAGCTTCCCATGACTGGACTGCATTCTAAATCATTCTGATCTAAGTCTGAAATAGATTCTGATTCCAAAAAGATAGGGCCCACAGCAGCACTGGAGCTAGGCCCGACATTAAGTAACAAATAGGCCTCTGGCCTATTCAGCTGCATTATAGCTTCAGAGAGGTCAAACAAAGTATTTGAACATAACAAAACATAAGTCAGCAAAAATGGTGAAGTGATGAGAGAAGAGGGGGGAACACATGAGCCCAGATGTTCCTGAAAATGGAAGCATAGACACCAGGCACAGGCCATATGAGTGTAAGTATGGGACAAGATGCATGTTTGATGATTTCTTAGTGATAACTTGTGCATATTGTAAAAACAACCCAATGGCTCTGATAATCTTGCCATAGGAGATTCAGAAGGAAGAACAGGGAACAGTGATGGGCAAACTTACCCTGAGTGATTTTTTTAATATCTTGGAAAGTAATGAATCCATCCATGTGAGTTTGGATGAGAGTTCTCCTTTAATACAAGATCTCATTCCTTGTATATGAGGTTTTGCACATTCATGCACAATATCAAAGCGCATCTTGGGAACAGTAGTTTGGAATGGCGTAGTGCAGCATGACATCATGCATCACCACGTTATGTACTCCCTTCCTGATTGGTTGTTTTTGTGTGGCCTGCCTGCATGATGCAATGTTTAATTGCCATTGCCAATTGCCAGTATATGGAGGAGAAAGGAAGATGGACCTGCAGAGTGCTCCTCCTCAAGCTGTGGTGGTGACAGTGATGATGGTGGTGGAAGCAGTGGATCATTCAAAGGTTAAACTAGCCAGCTCAGCACATGTGCAGATATGGTGTTGTTTAGATGCAGACTGACTGCATATGCTCCAAAGCTGGCAATCAATTTCAAACTTAATAGTGAATTTGTAATTAATTGATCCAGGCTTATTACAAAACTGAACATTATGAACAGATGACTTCTGACCAACGAGCCAGCTAATTACAAAATGCAGTGGCATCACTAACAATGATTCTGTGGTTGAGTAGTATTGTGCCCTCCCCCCACTGATGCTGTGGTGTTTTTTTTGCACACAATGCTTTGTATTGCTGAGAACTTTGATATTAGTCACCTACTCGGATGAGCAATACATTCAACTCCTCAGCAGTCATATTCCCCCCCTGCTTCAAATTAACTTGGAAGATATTGTTATGAGAGCATCAACTCCCACCACTATCATTGTTACATCGGCAATCTCATTGTTCATAACAATAGGATTTAATTCAGTTTATTAAATCAGAGTAGCCCAAGACATTTTGCTGCCTGAGGCAAAGGACAAGATGGCACCCCTCCCATTCCATGTACAAACCCAAGTGAACCACCAGATGAATTTGTCTTCAACACCAATGATGGGACAGCATCCTCCACAGTACCTGAAGGCAGCAGGCTAACTTAGGAGGCGCAGAGCAGGCCACCTGGCTGGCACACAGATCTCTCATTCAACATTTGCTACCGCCTCCCAGCATCTACCACCTGAGGCAACTGCTTCACTCTGCCTAATGGCAGGGCCAGCCCTGGTTAAAATCTTGCTAATGTAGGAAACCTGGGGGTATGGGAAGATTGAGATGGACTGAACATGTTTGATTAGAATGGCCGTAAGGAAGGATACAGCACCCATGGTATAAGGTACTTTGCAGGTAAAGACAGGCGTAACTTTCTCTCATAGTCAGTACAATGTAGTGGAATGAGGACTTGCTCCAGCTGGGAGCTATAAGCAGTCATAGAAGATTGCATTGATATTGGTGATTTGTGTGTGATTCTGGTACCCCTTTCTCAAGGAAACAACAACCACACAAATCATGGTAGCAGCACAGATAGCCACTCTGCATGGAGGCACTGGTTCTCACAAATGCCATCCCACACATGTGATGTTGGTCGGTCCATCAGCGGCCACTGTGCACCCCTTAGATGTTTACATAGGTCAACTGCATTTGTATGAATATGCACTGGGTCAGAGATTAGGAGCAGAAGTGGATTGTTCTGTGAATTGGTATATAGTGGCTGACTGGAGAATTAAGGATATCAAAATTATTCTAGCTGGCCCTTTCATTATTAAGTTGGAAAAGACATACCGTATATACTCGAGTATAACCTGAGTTTTTCAGCACATTTTTTTGTGCTGAAAAATGCCCCCACCCCGGCTTATACTCTGGGCAGGCCAACTAGGACCCCCCCGCCACCCCGCACCCCCCCTGCCACCCCCCGCCGCCAAAATCCCCCCGCCCAAATCTCTCCGCCGACCCCCGCGGCCACCCCCCGCCAGATGCCCCCCAGGACCCCCCCTGCCACCCTCCGCCGCCAAAATGCCCCCCTCGCGTGCCTGCCCCGAAAAGGCTGCCTCCGCGAGCCCGCCGTTCCCCCCCAGGACCCCCCCTGCCACCCCCCCCGCCGAAAATGCCCCCCGCGGCCGAAAAAGGCCTGCCTCCGCCGAAGGCCCGCCGCCGCCAAAGCCCCCCCCGGACCCCACCGCCACCCCCTCTCCGCTGAAAATGCCCCCCGTGGCCAAAAAAGGTCCGCCTCTGCCGAAGGCCCCTCCTCCCCAAAGGCCCGCCGCCGCCAAAGCCCCCCCAGGACCCACCCCCCACCCCCCCCCCAAAAATGCCCCCCACGGCGAAAATGCCCCCCCCGCGGCCGAAAAAGGCCCACCTCCGCCAAAGGCCCGCCTCCGCCAAAGGCCCGCCTCTGCCAAAGCCCCCCCAGGACCCCCCCCCACCCCCCCAGACCCCCCCGCCACCCCTCCGCCGCCAAAAATCCCCCCACGGCCAAAAATGCCCCCCCGCGGCCGAAAAAGGCCCTCCTCCTCCAAAGGCCCGCCTCTGCCAAAGGCCCGCCTCCACCAAAGCCCCCCCAGGACCCCCCCGCCACCCCAGACCGCCCTGCCCACCCCTCCGCCACCTTAAATGCCCCCGCGGCCGAAAAAGGCCCGCCTCCGCCGAAGGCCCGCCTCCACCCAAGGCCCGCCTCCGCCAAAGCCCCCCAGGACCCCTCCCGCCACCCCCAGACCCCCCCGCCACCCCCCCGCTGCCAAAATGCCCCCCCACGGCCAAAAATGCCTCCCCCGCGCCGAAAAAGGCCTGCCTCCACCAAAGGCCCGCCTCCGCCAAAGGCCCGCCTCCGCCAAAGCCCCCCCAGGACCCCCCTCGCCACCCCAAGACCGCCCTGCCACCCCCTCCGCCACCAAAAATGCCCCCCGCGGCCGAAAATGCCCCGCCGCCGCCGAAAAAGGCCCGCCTCCGTCCGAAGGCCCACCTCCGCCAAAGGCCCGCCCACGCCAAAGCCCCCCCAGGACCCACCCCTGCCACCCCCAGACCCACCCCACCACCCCCCGCCGCCGAAAATGCCCCCCCGCAGGCCGAAAATGCCCCCCTGCGGCCGAAAAAGGCCCACCTCCGCCGAAGGCCCGCCTCCGCCAAAGGCCCGTCTCCACCAAAGCCCCCCCAGGACCCCCCGCCACCCCCAGACCCCCCCTGCCACCCCTCCGCCGCCAAAAATGCCCCCCCCGCGGCCGAAAATGCCCTGCCGCCGCCGAAAAAGGCCTGCCTCCGCCGAAGGCCCGCCGCCGTCAATGCCCCCCAGGACCCCCCTGCCACCCCCCCCGCCGCCGAAAATGCCCCCCGCGGCCGAAAAAGGCCTGCCTCTGCCGAAGGCCCGTCTCCGCCGAAGGCCCGCCGCCGCCAAAGCCCCCCAGGACCCCCACCACCACCCCCAGACCCACCCCGCCACCCCCCGCCACCGAAAACGCCCCCCGTGGCCGAAAAAGCCCCCCCGCGGCCGAAAAAGGCCCGCCGCCGCCGAAGGCCTGCCTCCGCCGAAGGCCCGCCACCGCCAAAAACCCCCCAGGACCCCCCCGCCACTCCCAGACCCCCCCGCCACCCCCCCACCGTACCTGCACCCCCCGCCGCCGAAAAAGCCTCCCCGCCACCGCCAAAGCTCCAACTCCCATCAGCCTCCTGATGCCTCAATCACCATAATGTATGTTATTTTATTGGTATCTACCGTATCTTTAGTTTTTAAATTTAAATTTTTTTAATTTACCGTAATTTTTAAATTTACCTGTACCTGTAGCTGCTGCATTTCCCATCCTAGGCTTATACTGGAGTCAATAAGTTTTCCCAGTTTTTGGGGTGAAATTAGGGGCCTCGGCTTATATTCGGGTCGGCTTATACTCGAGTATATACGGGTAATGCAATATTTCTAATGCACAATATCATTAGTAAATCTTAATGGCACTGCTAATTCTCAGGTATTCTTGCAAGTCTGTATATATGCCAATGTGCTAATAAACATCTTGGTTCTTGTTATACCAGCATACCACAAATTGTGGTTTCTGATTATTCAGGCTGCTGCCTTAAACACAGGTACTGGAGAGCAGGCCCACTGCAGGCAGTGTGGGACTTACAGCCGAATAAACATGGAAAGGAATCCTCTCCGCTCCGGTCTGTGTGGAATTCCAAGGAAGGGAGGGGGCTCCATTCTAAAAACCATCAGGACTGTCAGTGGAGGCCAAAGAGGCTTCAGGAACTGGCCTGCCATCACCTCAACTTGCAACTGCCTCTATGCTGTACTAAATTACTCCTTTTCTTTCAACAGGTTGAAAAAGAAGATACTTCTCTGTTAAACCCTACCAAGACTTCCAGCCTGCAGGACCCTAATGTGAGGTCTGTTACTTCTTATTTGTAGGGTTTTGAGATTATGAACAGACTTTATTGAAATATTCAAGGAATGTAGCACATATTTGCCAGGGGTCCACACATCTAGTTACCGTTGGCAGTCACCCATGCCCTCAATACTTGGCACACAGATCCTGATCCTTACGCTTACACAAACACACACACACGCACAACAAATGAGAGAACCCAGAAGGTCAGGGACCTTTCACTATGGCAGTCAGGACAGGAGAACCAACCTCCTTCTCCAAGTTTTGTAACAGTACACCCACAGAGAATTTTGGGTGTGGGTCTCTCACTTCATACTAGGCTTTTGGAGAAGGTAGAATCAGGAAGAGAAATTAATGCTGCTACGCCCTCCTCCAAAATGCAATGAGACAAGATTCTGCCCTGTCACTGACTCTTCTGGCGTTAGGGTGGCCAAGTATCCTACTTTACAGAGGACAGTCCTCTGTTTGAAGGGTAGTCCAGTCCAAGTCTGGTTTAAAGAGAAAGAACCATATGAAGGGAGAGGAGGGCCCTTGAACAGTTAGCACCAAGGCACAAGACTCAGATCACGTGGTCACAGTCTTCCCTACTAGGGTGAGATGTATTGTACTTCTACTTAAATTATAGTAATTATTTCTACATCTGCCTCTATACATATAAATTACAATCTGCAAATGTTATGCTATTTAATGTCCTCATTTGTCCTATTTTTTGGCAATACATTTTCACTTTTATGCTAGTGCATAAGCACCCACCCTGTCTGCCATGCTCGGTGGGCCTTGAGGGGTGGGGCGAAGGGGTCTTTCTATCACTTTGCCCTGGGCTTCAAAGAAGGAAAGAAATGGCAGGCATATCCCTTGCTGCTTCCCCCTTTCCCAAGAGCTGGTCAAAAATAAGAGATCACACATCGTGGCTGGCAACTAAAAGTTATGGACCCTAGCGATTTGCAGGTGTTAATTTTGAAGGAATGGTGACTATTGCTGTTATTTGGTGTTCTGTTACATTCCATGACATATGTTGGTAACGCATAACAGCATATTTCAGCTTCCCCCAACCTAGGGATTTCCAGATGTGTTGGACTACATCTCTCATAATGGTTGGGAATTATGGGAGTTGTAGTCCAACACATCTAGAGGACCCTAGGTTGGGGAAGTCTGGCTCATTTGCAAAGTTCTCTCCTCTCAGGACCGGGCTGCACATTTTGAGAAAGCAACCCCTGGTTGAGAAATCTGAAGCCAGAGGCTGAGAAAGCTGGAGGGGATAGAAATCACACACACACAAGAGAGAGAGAGAGAGAGAGCTACTTAGTGTGGCAGATTTTAGAATTCTCAACAGGCAGAGATGCCATGTGGTGTGTGTAGCATCTAGCCAGATGTCATCTGGAACAAACAGAGCTAACAATGATCCCTTTAATGCCTCACTTCACACAGTTTTTTTTTCTAATGAGGGAACACATGGGTGGGAGTGCTCAGAATTCCAAGGGATGGAGTGGGCTCTCCATTTTGATAGCCCTCAGAAGCGTTAGTGGGGCCCAGAGAAGCTTCAAGGACTAGCTTACAGTGACCTCAACTCACTCTTTCCGTAAAGAGAGTACCAGGAGCTGCCTCCCCCAGACACCAATCCACATAGCAGCAGCTGTGGCTGGCTTCTTTAAAGCAACCATTCATTCGTGTGCTCCAGCAGCAGCTGATCTCATCTGCACAGGTGAAGGTGCACACAAAGAACTGCTGGAGATTAGTAGCTGCTGAGTAGGACAGGATGGGTGGCCACAGTTTCTCCTCCTGCTCTTCTGTTGGGAAAATCTCCCCTGCCCCTTTGAGATCCTTGGGGTCACTGATGGAAGCAAGCCCTCCATTCTTAAGAATCCCAAATCAGCAGAGGAGGACTCCCAGCCGTGCATTCCCTCCTCTGAAGGGAAACCTGTGAACTGAGCTACAGTTCCTTTTTTATGAGTAGTGGAGAAAATGCCCGCAAACCTCCATGGGCCTGCTCTAGAGTAAAACTCATTAAGTTTGGGTGGGGAACCTCAGGTACGGGGGCCAAATCAGGACCTCTGGGGTTCCCAGATGACCACACCCCCTTCCCCCCAATCACCAATCATTTTATTTTATTTATTTATTTATTTATTATATTTATACCCCGCCTTTTTTCCTGCAAGGAACTGAAGGTGGCTTACATAGTACTCCTATTCCTCCTCCTCCTCCTCTCCATTTTATCCTCACAACAACCCTGTGAGGTAGGTTAGGCTGAGAGACCGTGACTGTCCCAAAGTCACCCAGGGAACTTCATGGCCGAGTGGGTACTAGAACCCGGATCTCCCGAGTCCCAGTCCAACACTCTCACCCAGTTTATGCAGTTCCCACCCCCCTATCCTAAAAGAACAAAATGTCGCTCCTGCGGCTTTGTTACTGGCAGTGAGCACTTTATGCTAAAATGTGCTGGTATTTGGCGTATTTTGGCCTGCCCCCTTTGCCTTCAGCCCAGCCCACTACTGGAATGTTGCGCTGCCCCCCCCCCCAGCTTCTCTGAAATTGAATTAGGACTTCAGGCCAGGCAGAAGGTGGTTCCCCACCCCTGCATTAAGCTCAACAGGAATGACATTTACCCTCACAGCAGGATGGTAGAAGATTGTAGCCAAAAATTCCTGCTCAAATATGATTAATTCCATCCATTTGGTTCTTGATTAAAGTTGAACCTTTACTTAGATTTATTTTAATTTTTAAACACAGTCAAATTTGGGTACCAGGGAAGAGATGCACGTATGGGAGTAGAATAAAAGGTAAGCTAAACAAGTTGCACATAGTCAAATTTGGGGAAACATTTACAGTGCTGCAAATGAGAAATATAATTTTGCTGAATGGAAATGAATACTTGAATTTGATTTAAAAATTAGGACAGCATTTCAGCTCTAGTTCATTATGTAGACCATATTTGTTAAATGTTTCTTAAAACATTCCGGTGCATCCTGATTGCTACTTCAAATATAATCATGCTGCTCTTTGAATACATTTTCAGTGAGGATGGTTGCTCATGGTTGTGTGTTCTGGTGCATTAATTCCAAGCTTCCGCTATCAGGAAGGGAGAGAACAGGAGGCAATTCACATGCTCACATGGCCGCGGATCGCTGCTGCTGTTTCTACTGGGTTTTTTGTTTTTTTGATGCCATCAATGTGCATGACACTTTACAGTGTAACAGCAAAAAAGATCCCTGCCCAGAGAAGCTTCCCATCTAAAAATTGATAGAGAAGGAAGTAGAGGGTGGGTAGGAAGATGGGAATGAGGGTAAACAGAGGGGAAATTGGCATTTTATCCAGTTCTATATATTGAGGCTTCAGTAGGAGATGAGGACTAAGTGGGGGTGCCACAGGAATCACAGTAAAAATGAGTTTTCAGGAGGGATTTGAAGGAAAAGAGAGAGGCAGAGACATACCGTAGGTTTTTGTGGAAAGGAGTTCTGAGCATAAGGGACAGAAAAGGAGAAAAAAGGCAGTCATTTGAGAGAGGAAGAGACTTTCAGACAGCTGAAGACACTGGAGCTGGAGGAGCAAGTGTCAGGGATCTCCTTTGTATGGTGGAGGATCTCTCTCTCACATACTCGCACACAAACACTACACGAGATGGTAATAATATGACCCAGGCGACCCAAAATTTGGCCCAATTTATGGGATCTACCCCCACAAAGATTATGAAAGAATTGCCCATAATGGGCCAAATTGGGCTGTTCTATTACGTGTCCAGGGAAATGAGGGGCCTGCATTCTTCTCTCCTCCACAATACAAAGACTATCTTTGGCTAGGCGAGTGTTCTAAACTGGCTCTAATAATGGGTTACATAGACAAGTGTACATCTACATCTATCTATTCCATTATCCACTTGAGGCATGCATCAGCTCTGATCATTTGTGGCTCATGGAATATTGTGAAGGCAGATGGCAGGTCTACTGCTGAAGCTGACCATGTAAACTGCCTGGGTGGATCACCTGGAAAACATGTGTAAGCTACTCTACTGATCAGTGGGGGTATATGTTGAATAAATAAACTGGGTAATTTGGTATTTTTCTTAAGCTGTGTTATAATTGAAAGGCATTCTGGATGAGTTTTGAGTAAAAGCCAAAGCCCAAAGGTGTTTTTAAAAATCCTCTATTTGGTTATTTATTACACTGTCATTATGCCTTTCCAGTGAAAATATTGCCCTTAAAAAAAGAAAAGTGAAGTAACTTCATGCTTCCCTGTCGTCTAGTATTGATTCTTTTTTAATATTTGGAATGAGAACACTGGGTTTCATGCACACCAGACCTCTTCAATTTGCATTTCTTTAGTATGCTAGAAGAGTTCTCATGTTTTTTGGCACATTGGAAAGTTGCTCTTCTGAAAGAAGTGCTTTGTATATCTGGATTTTGCTTTTTAAAAAAACAATTCACAAGGGAGAAGGGTGAAAAAAATACAGCCCTGGCTCCTCTCCTTTTGTGCTCAGTGATCCTTTACATGGCCCAACCTCAAAATCTGTCTGTGCATCGACTCCATATGTGTCCTACATACAAGGAGGTTTCAACAGGAGCTAAAAGGCAGACACAACTGATATTGAGGTGTTTTTATTACTGAGAGATGGCCTTCCTATTTCTGCTATTACTACTACTAATGACAATGTTCGTGGTGGGAAAGCATTAACGAAAGTATAATAATAACAACTAAAGAACAGAGTTCTTTTATTTGTCATGTTTATGGCTTGCCCTTCTTCCTACAAGACTGGCAAGGTCTGCATGACCTATCTTGTCCTCACAACAATCCTGTGAAGTGGGTTAGCCTCATGGTGAGCAACTGGACCAAGGCCACTCGGTAAGTTTCTTAGCTGAGCAAGGATTTAGACCTGGATCTCTCTGGTCTGTCTAAGACTCTTTCCAGTATGCCATTCTGGCAAAGTAAACATTAATTAATTAAACACAGCATTTATAAGGTGCGTCATATACATTATCTCAGTAATCCATACAACAACCCTGAAAGGTAGGTCAGTATTATTATCCCGTATTGCAGATGGGATGATAAAACTGAGAGAGAGAAACTTTTCTTGTACTTTTCAGTCCTCTTAAATGTATCATTCAGAAGCATTTGATATTGGTTAGACTATGGATTAAAACATATCATCTACTACCATCTTAGATTATGGACCGATTCACACATGCATGCACATCACTACTTGGCAAAGGAGGCAGAAGTGGGGCTCCGAGGACATGCTATTTGCTTTTGTGGAACTGATGCTGCTTTAAAGATTGGCACCGTCTGTTTGTCTGCTTGCCTGGCTTCCTGACGCCTGGTTTCCCCATGCTCAGCTTGTGTGTTTGTATGTGCATATTTAAAAAAAGAATTATTACCCCCCAAAAGCATCTATGTCTCCAGTACTCTCTTCTCCCACAAAACCTGTGTAAAAGACTCCCCCCCCCCCAAACATCTTACCAATCATGGAAATGGGGAGAACAATATTCTAAATGTGCTGCTTCCTAGAAAACCTGACCTTGTATTGCAGGACCTAAGGAAAGTAGCATTACTGTTGCTAATTGCTATGATGGCCTGAATATTGTTCTGCTAATGAATTAAATGCATAAATGTGGCCCTCAGGGCTCTTAGCAATTACTTTAGCATCTGCTATTTCAAGCACAGTTTGGCTAACAATTATTGCCATTAGGCTGGTTGCCAACATTCCCTTCCTAGGCAACTCCAGGCACTAGTGGATGAAACTGATGTTCTTGATACGTTTTAATCCATCTCCAGCCCTGGTTTTGGAACAGAAGCTGCTGCCTTGTTCACTCATGGGATGACCATAGCTGGGAGCGGGACAAGGAGTGACCCTGTTGGTTCTCTTGTACCTCTCGCTGGCTTTGATACCATTGACCATGTAGCATTCAGCAATTGTAGGGTGGTGAGGGTTTGTTTTTTGTTTTTTTAATGTAAAGTGGGTTAGTGAGATGCTTCATAATATGTCAAGCATTATTCATGACATTTCAATTACTACTGATCAGAGAAAAGAAAGATGAATATATATATATATATTCAAAGCAATAATGTGCAACTGCTTTAGCTGTTTGTGACTTTAGACTGTAGAGTCACAAACAGCCGAAGTAATTATAAGTTATCTCTTTGAAAAATCTATATTCATTCATTTTCACTGATGTGATCTTGGCGAAGAATTCATAAGACAGCCATGGAAATAAATGTTGCTTTATAGATCTTTCCAGGAAAAGATAAGACATCACAGGCTGAAAGTATAGGACATAATGTTTTCTTTTTTAAAAGTTATTTTGATTCTAGCATGTCAGTATAATAGATAGTGACATTAAAAAAAAATTTTTTTTTGACAGTGACCTGTCCTTCTGACAATGAGTGAGTGGTAGCTTATGCTACCTTTGGTATCTGAAGCAGGCACCTATGTTGAGGTTTTGGTAATATGTAAATTTATTCAAATTTAATTAATCAACACTAAATCATTTAATCTGCCAGCAGTCCTAATTTTTGTCTTTTTGTCTTCTTTTTTTTAGAAGTCCAGCTCCTTTACGGCCAGAGACAACACAGACAAGTGGTGTGCCAGATCAGCAGGAAGTTAAAGTATCACGTTCACGTGTGAGGAAACTGACAAGGCAGTACAGCTTGTAAGTGCAATTCTGATCATGGATGTCGTTTGCACCTCCTACAAAAATATAGGTCATTTCAACTAGTTAAATGCTGAAGTGTTTGTGGCAGTATCCAACTGGGCGGCTGCACTCCCACTTATTGTGTTGTGCCAGTGGGAGCAACTGCTTGTGCAATGTGGAATTAGTGGTTCTGAAAGTAGCCATGGAAACGGGTGGAACCACTCACTTCTGGATCAGGACAGGTCAGTGGAGCTCCCTTCTGTGAGCTTTGCTGACCTGCCCCATTCTAGAAGTGAGAAATTCCTTTTAGGTTGCTTTTAGGATTGCTAAATCCCTGTTGCACACATGGTTGCTCCCACTGGCGCATGCGCACTCCTTCCTATGCTTAATTGTCGTGTAAGGCTGAAGACACAATAGTTTCTAAGGAAGTTGAAAATGGCATGATAAAGGCATCATTTCCAATAAAGGCTCTAGGGTCTAGATTCTCTGTTTAGTTTTCAGAGAATAGCTAGGCAAAAATACTTAGCACCTGGCAAACTCTACAAGATACACCAGACTGCTAATTATAGTCGGTGGACCCGTAACACTGTAGAAGGAAACTTCCTCTATATATTCATGGAAAGAATTGTTGTTCAAAAGCTAAGTTTCATTTTGGAAAATGGTAATAAGTACAATATAAAATGTTCTAGCCGTGGTGGGGAACCGCCAGCCCACGGGCTGAATTCACCAACTTTTCCTATCCATGCTGTGAAGGCCTCAGATGAGGAACCTCCTTGAAGCTCCATCACCTCAGAGAAGAGAGATGGGGCAGGAGACAGGCTCCCAATGGAGCCTCAAAGAACATTCGTCAAGTCATCTTCACTTCCCCCTTGCCTCTTTCCTTTAGACCAGGGCTCTCCAACCTTGGGTCCCCAGATGTTGCTGGCCTACAGCTCCCAGCATACCCAGCCAGCATGGCTAATGGCAAGGGATTCTGGGAGCTGTAGTCCAGCAACATCTGGCGACCCAAGGTTGGAGAGCCCTGCTTTAGACTGATGTATTTATTGCAAGTGGAGGGAAAGGGAGCCCACTGGACGTTTTACTTCCCAACTATTTTACAACATTTTGAAACAGGATTTGAATTCAGAATCTAGTTGATTTTAAATCAAGGTATGGGATGGGGGACTAAGGCGTCAAACATACTTGGGAAGAGTGGGTTGATAGGAAATGCAGCATGTGCCTGTTGACAGAAACTCATGGAAGGAAAGGGACCTAGGTTTGCATCCAGACATTGTCAAGAATCCAAAAAATTATGCAACTAGTTCTCTATGATGAAGTGGGCTTTGGACAATATTTTAAATTGCAATTAATATGATTCTTGAGTTGCCATTCAGTTTGGCTGTGTCTGTCACAAATATTTGACACCCATTTGAAAAAAATGTCTGGGTTCTTTTTTTTAAAATGAGTGCAAAAAGGAAGAAATCATAGTATACATAAAAATTAGGCTAGCACATGTAGGCACAAGAATAGAGTTGGAAGGGGCCTACAAGGCCAATGAGTCCAACCCCCTGCTCAATGCAGGAAACTAGAGGAGGGGTCTCCCATCCAAGTAATAACCAGGCAAGACCCTGCTTAGCTTTCCACACTCAGACAAGCTGAGCCAGCATGAGCCACATCCATACAAGAACTTTTGTTATCAGATGGAATAAAAATATTACACACACACACACACACACACACACACACTTCATGCATACCTTCTGAGCATGCAAGAATGCATGTATTCAAGATACACTGAATGCACCCTTTAAAAAAAAAATCCTTGGCTTTAAATAGTACAAATGAAGGGGATTGTAGCTCAGAAGTCACTTGGTGCTTCAGCTTGCAGCTAGAATGCAAAGCAAGAGCACTTTGTGAACTACCGGTAGATTACAGTTCCCAACCTGCAGTTGTTGTTTTGAAGTGGCTGCAAATCTTTACTGAATTGGCATGTTGTGGGAGAAAATGCCACTTCCATACAAATGAGTCCTATAAGGAAACAGAGTTAACTAGCAGGAGTGGGGGGAAGCCAAAGTATCCCTGCTATGTATGAAGGGAAGCATCTGAAAGAATATGTCAGCAGCCTTGGTACAAAATAAAGATTAGCTAGGTCAGGAGCTAAAATCTGTCATTTTGCATTAATAAAGTACCTAATGAATACACAGTGTAGTTTTGTTTTCTGATAGGCAAGGAAAAAGTGTATTTCTAAGCGGTTCATGTATGCTGACAAATTATTGTACTTGTGTGAATAAGAACATGCTCTGCAAGAGATTATATTATGGCAGCTGGGAAAGCCATACTGAAGCGATAACTGAATTCTAGTTATTATCTGAGACACATAACATACAGTTAGGCATAGCTTTGTGTGTGATATAGTGCAGGAGGGATCATTAATGTATTCTTATTTACTTTTAAAATTTGCAACCCACAACTACACCTACAAGTGCTCTCCAGGAAGTTTATGATACAATTAGAAAAACAATACAAAATGAAAGGCCACATTTAAAACACATTATAAACCATTTCAAAGCAAGCCAAACAAGTAAGATAGAATCAGAAACCGTAAAGCAGCAAACAGTAAGGCAAAGGACTGCCTAATCCAGCCTTGCTCAGCATGGTGACTGGGACGACACAGTCCTTTCGCTCTAGGCCCTGTCGCATAAACCCTTCTCAGGCTAAGCACAAACACCTAAAAACCTGAGAAGAGGGTCAAATGAAACCCTTTCCCTACATATGAGGGGAAAGATCAATAAAGTTTAACAAGGTTCTATTTTAAATGTATTCTGCTGTGGGTATAAAAAGGTGTGTGTGTGTAGGTTCAACAGTAATGTAGGTTAATAAAGCCAAGCTGACACGTAGGATTTGGGTAGCAAACAAAATAAAAATAAGTTTATTTTAATTCCCAAAATCTTAGTTCTAGGAAAAAAAACTTCAAACCTGCCTACCCCAACCACCAACAGACAAGACAAGACTACAACAAGAACCTGCATAATACTAATAACTGACATCACTCAATCCCCCTTATATACTCCTCCCCCACCCTTTCTAAGACATCACTAACCACACCCACTCTTTCAACATTCTATGCTCACCAAACATACTAACACTGACATACACCAGGAAACTGAATTGTGAGGTTATGCCACAGTGACCTCCAGATGTTTTGGAGTACAACTCCCATCATCCCTAGCCACTGGCCATATTTTCTGGGTTGCTGGAAGTTGTAGTCCAAAACAACTGGAAGGCACTACGCTGGAGAAGGCTGGTCTAAACAGAAAGCTAACCTATGAAAGATGGTTTGATGAGCTTGACTAGGCAGGGATTTCTGGAGGTGGGGAGGAGTGAAAGGCTTTTTAAAACCTCTTTTCTACTGCTTTTAAACATGGAATGTGGCAGAACTGGTATAATCAACACATTTGGTGGGAGTCAGAAATGGTAAGATGTTAAGACTTCTGAAACAAAATGGTTACCTTTTTTGAATAGCTTTAGGGAAATCAAGAAACTATCATCATCATCATCATCATCATCATCATCATCATCATCATCATCATCATCATCATCATATTGCCTGTCCATAAATACTATTGCTCTATCTGTAGCATGTGTAAGTAGAACTTGAAATCCAATACAATGTGGGAGTGTGTACCTTTGAACTCAGTGGTGCTTAGCTTTAAATACATAGGCTCAACTAGTGAAACACAGGGCCATTTCGCATGATCAGAACAAGCCACCATAGCTTAAACAAGCCATGGTGGCTTGTTGTGAACCACAGCATATGTTGGTGCATGCTGGGCACAATTTGCATAATCACCACCTGACTGTGGCTTATCATGTCATCTGAACCTGGGTGACATGGCTTGTTGAAGGGTTAAATGACCCTCAACCCTACAACAGCCCATGGGTTGTTATGCATATTGTGCCTGGCACATGCTGGCACATGCCATTGCTCACAACAAGCCACCAGGTTTGTTTAAGCCACGGTGGCTTGTTTTGATCGTGCAAACTGGGTCACAGTGAGCTTTAATAAAGGATCTCTTTCAGTGAGCTCTAATGCAAAGTTTAGCTTTTAACTAGAAATGCAAACCATCTTACAAATAAATGGTACCATTGAAACTAGTTGTCTGAAGCAGGAATCCCATCAGTTAGGGAAAAAATGTTTTCAGTTCTCTCAGTGACTGGGTTATCATGTGCATTCTAAAATTTCCCTGCGGGGCTTTCTGTCGCTGTGGTTGCCTCCATTTTGAATATGCAAGCTGTGGCATGGGTGCGCCATAGCTTATCATTACATTTGAACCCAGCGAGGGTGGGTTGTTGGGGTGCTTCACAAACCACCCAGAACCCATGTGTTGCTTTAGGGTTGGGGTGCTTGTTAAGCACCCCAACAATGCACCCTCACTGGGTTCACATGTAACAACAAGCTAAGGCACCCCCCTCCCCACCTGCCGTGACTTGAATATTCAAAATGGTGGCTCCTGCGGCAATGAAAACCCCTGCAGCGAAATTCCCCATGGTGGCTTCTTGTTACATCATGCAAACTCACCCAGTGACTGCATGGATTGCAGAACAAAAGAGAGAATCAAGCTGCACCCTTCAGGTACCTCCCACGCTTGACTCTAATCTGGCTCTCTGCTTGCTCCAGTTGATTAGCATAGGTAAGAAAAATGAACAAGTATTCTCCTACAGATACACTGACTGGGGCTTGCTCAATCCTTACCTTTTGGATTTGCTCTAATCTTGGCTTTCCCATTTGAATTTGATTTAATTTGTCACAAGTAGTAAAACTTGAGAGCCTCGTTATCACCTCAACAGAGGAGAGAGGGAGGGCTAATTGCCATAATTTCCCTGCAAAGTGGCTTTGTGAAAGCCCTCTCCTGTAAACAGAGCTCTGCATGCACATTGCCATGTGCAAGGATGGGGCTGGATCAGACCCTACCTTTTTAAAAATACAACATCAAAACCTGGATAAAAAATACAGTAGGAGAGAAAGGGTGAGCTGAAATGAAGGACAGACATTTTGAAAATGTTTTCCAGGTTATCCTATCCATGAATGTGAGTACTTTAAAAAATGTATTCAGTATTGCAGTGAACAAAGTTCCATACACTTTTAACAAACACAGTGATGAAGATGACCTTCCCCCAGCGCTGGCGGCAGCAGTAGCAGCATCTCCGCCACTCTCGTCTGAATCTCCTGTGTCACAGAAAACAATATCGGAAGGACATTTTTCATCATGTGCAAAGGTACATATACAGACTACTAGAAAAGGCTTAGTAAATGAGTTCAGTAGCAGTTAAGGATATTACATTCAG
This sequence comes from Shinisaurus crocodilurus, assembly GCA_021292165.1. Lineage (NCBI taxonomy): Eukaryota > Metazoa > Chordata > Lepidosauria > Squamata > Shinisauridae > Shinisaurus > Shinisaurus crocodilurus. The sequence goes on from CM037880.1 coordinate 91,009,129, forward strand.
CTTGCATTCTCCCAGCATATTAGATACACATTCCTGGGTGTTACTGAAAATCTCCCCTCCTCATGCAATGCCAACTGCTCTCCCAAAATCCAACATTCTGTCCCATGTTCAACTTGACTTCCTTTGTGCTGCAGTATAGACCTCTGTGGTGTGCTAAAGTCACAAGGTAGTGTACATTAACTCATTAACTATTAACTCATAAACTATTATGAGGTAAAGGTAATATGTTATGAAGTTTCAGCTAGCTAGCTAGCTAGCTAGCTAGCAAGAGTGAAAATAGCTTAACCACTTTGGGGTAAATGTCATATCTCACATTTTGGGGAGATATGTAGACATGCACCATTTTCAGACTTATCTAGTTCTTGGAGTATCCTGGATTTCCAGTGTGCCAAATCTCATGTTTCTAGATGGTGTGAAAGTACCACAACCATGTGAAGATCTGCCTGAGCCACTCCAAAGTTTCTTTACGTGGATGATCATTATAGTATCCCTCTGCCATGTTTTATTTTATTTATTATATTTATACCCCACCTTTTTTCCTGAAAGGAACCCAAGGCGGCTTACATAATCCTCCTCCTCCTCTCCATTTTATCCTCACAACAACCCTGTGAGGTAGGTTAGGCTGAGAGTCAGTGACTGGCCCAAAGTCACCCAGTGAGTTTCATGGCTGAGCGGGGACTAGAACCCGGATCTCCTGAGTCCCAGTCCAACACTCTAACCACTACGCTACACCAGCTCTCTGTTTTCTAATGTGGTATTCTTGCTCCATAAAGGTTTGCAAACTTTTCTCAGATATTGTCCTCCATTGACATTTGCTCGATAACAACCTTCCCCAGCTTGGTGCCACCCAGATGTTTTGGACTTCACCTTCCATCAGCCCTAGCCAGCTTTGCTAATGGTCAGGAATTCTGGGAGTTGTAATCCAAAGCGTCTGGGGGGCATCCGGTTGAGGAAGGCTGCTCTGTAACAATAACCCCACTTTTGGTGCTATATTTAAGGATACCATAGAGATTATGGCCACAGCACACCCATTTTTAGAAATCTAGAGTTGTAGCATCAAATTGTAACATGAATAGGAGCCACCCTTACCTTGAATATTCATAAATATAGATTGTTCTACCTCCTGGAAGATGTAGCAGTTTTTGTGTTGTTTGCCCTAAGCACTTGAGAGAGACAGGATGGTTAATTCTGGACAAATCACAAAATCTCAATGATGGCACTTTTTCGAGAATTCAGAAGGAAGAGGGGGGGAAACCTGAAAATAAAATCATACTAAAGAAAACCTTCAGTCCATTTCTTGAGTAAAAAGCAACTATTTCAGTCCTTCTGGGCAGAAATAGTTAAGCAGTGCCCTCATCAAAAGCAGAACCAGCACTCATACTCCCACACTCGATGCAGGAGCAGGAGAATATGGGACAGTTACTACTTTTCTTCTCAGCCTGCCCTGAGGACGAAAGATAGAGGAGCGGGAGATGTATCCTCCCTGCTGAAGCAACTGCGTGAAGAATAAAGAAATGAAACATTTTACTGTTGTAGATAATGTGGGAGTACCTTACTGCTATTTTGAAAGGGTGCAAATGGCGTATTGTTAAAAAAAAAATGTTCAGAAAAGCTCAAGTGGACTAATGTGCCCCCAGTCACAATTCCTTACAGCAATGACAGATATATACGTATTATAGGCAAACACAAAACAAAAATAAAAACCCAATTCACTATGAGTTGTTATTGCTTATATAAGTCCAGTGGTTACCAAACACAGTGGTAGATAGAGAAAACAGAGGACCGCTTAAGATGTTTACCAAGCGGTGACAGACTGTCCATGATGCTGGGCAACTTGTACAGTGGCCATGTGTCCTCTTTTACAGAGGGCAGTCCTCTATTTGAAGGGCTGCTAGAGGACTGTCCTCTATTTTGGAGTCTTCCTCTGTTAGAAGGGCTGTCCAGTCCAAGTCCTGTTTAAAGATAAAGAACCATCAGAAGGAACAGCTAGGGACTTCTGAAGTAGCTCATCAACAGTTAGCACCAGGACAGGAGACTGAGCAAGGCACACAGACCACCTGGTCACAGCCTCCTCTCACATGATGGTCGGATGTACTGTGTTTCTATTTAAAGTATAATAATTACTTCTAAATTTGCATCTATATATAAATTAGCATAGGCAAATTTTATCCAAATTGGTGTCCTCTTTTTTGATGATGTATGTCCTCTTTTTGGCAATTTTTGGTGATTCACAAGTGGCTACCCTAGCAACTTGGGCCCTTCCAGATGTTTTGGCCTACTGCTTCCAGCAGCCCTAGCCAATGGTGAGGGTCAATGGGAGCTGTAGGTCAAAACATGTTGCCCACCCCAGCCCTAAAGTAATGAAAAAGCTTAACACGGAGGACTATATGTACAAGCAGCCAACCCCACCACTTTTTTTCTTAATGGGGAAGAATTGTGTGGCTGTGCATTCAGGCCACACATGGCATGCACAGATTATCATAACACCTTCGCCATTCATCACCACACACAGACTGTCACCACTTGGTAAACATTTGAACCAGCCATAGGTCCAATTCATACACTTCCCAGGATCTTCACCTGGTGGAAGAACAGATGTGGATTCCACCCCTCCACCATATACAGTACATAAAGTAAAATCTGAGGTGAGTGCTACATGTGGAAGCCTGTCTTACCCATAAATTTAATTTGTGTGATCTCCCCCCACCTTCTTTGAGGGGGATGAATCCTAGAAATGAAGCCTGCATTCATATTGCATCCCCATGTATCACACCCAACATATTGTGTGGGTTACAGAGGTGAGGGGTATCTGCCCATTCTTCCACCAGTTGGAGGTTTGCCAGCCAAGCTAATGTCTGAACTGGGCTTTTTTCCTGGTCTGGGAGGCCAAACAGTTGAGAAGTACACTGCCTCCTCTGTTCCCACTATTGTTGTGGTTCTGACACTGCTAGTAAATATAGGGTTTATGCTTCATTAAGTAAATCTGCTAAAATGAAAACATTTATTTTTGAATTCAAACCCATTAACAGTTTTTGAATTCTTGGCTGTGCTTCAGAGCCCCACAGATACTAGAAGTACATTTGCCTTGGAGCCTGGAGATCTGGTGATGGATTTCACAGAAGCCACCCCTATGGTAAATTATCTCATTTTGCAGCCTTGGAAGTTAAGTCTTGAAGAAGAATTTCTTAAATTCTCATCGCATAATGTGATGATGCTCAGTGTTGTAATAATCTGGAAGATGATGCCATTGCCTTAGGTGTCTTATGATTCTGCTTTAAATATTTACAAATGGGGATAATATTTGCACAGATTTCTTGTGTTGATTTTGTCACTTTCAAAAAATTTATATCAGTTTAAGATTTCTGATAAATGTTTGTTTATTGTCAAACCCGGAGGAAATTGTTGTCCTAGTGATCTCATATAGGATTTTTGAAATGTGCTTACTACTTTCTGTTTGGATCACAACACAGTGCTTGTTCTAGATTTTAAGGTCTAGATGTCCTTTTGCCCTTGTGCTCCATTTGTCAATGGCAGTTTCCATCTTGGGGAGGTTTGGAGGTTCACTGGGACTACTGCAAAGGGCAAAGTGATTCTTTGTACAGCAGCCCCAATTCTGATAGTACTCCCCCTGCAGCTTTTTCTTTTTAATTTAAAAGACACATTAAGGGCACAATCCTATGCATGTTTAGATGGGGGGAAAGTCCTACAATTCCCAGCATCCCTCAGTCAGCATGGGTGGGTGGGGAATGCTGGGGCTTGTAGGACTTTTTTCTGTCTAAATATGCATAGGATTGCACGTACACATTTAACATCTCATCTCATTTCGACCTGCGACAGAATCTTGGGCTAAGAGCATGAACAAGAGTGATTATCTCACAAAAGAAATGCAATGAACTACTACTTTGGGTCATTTCTTCAACTTCACAGCCGCCATCTGAATATGTTCGAAACCAGACCAAGTAGGAATTGCCACATTGTTAATGTCTGTTTTTGTTTTAAACTTAGAATCATTTCCTCTGTGGGATACCACCAGGCTGTGCATTGCACTACGCAATTCTGGTATGTCTGTCTTTGCAAGCAGTTTTTTGGGGAATGCCTATTAGTTTCATGAGCCGGTGTTCCTTGTACTGCAAATTACTACAAATTAAATTGTTGAGGGCCAGGGGCTTTGACTATGTGAGCAAACGATACAGAGAGCCAAGGGCATTCTGCTCTACTTTTTTGTCGTCTCCTTTCCCCATATTTTGTGCCATTTACACTTAGAATAACAATGCAAGCAACAGCAGAGAGATTCATTGGATTCAGATTGAAATTTAGAGATGTTGCACAACATTTGGAATACATTTGCAAGGAAGTGGGTGGCAGAAGCTGGGGCAGGAGCTTGCCCAAGGTAGCAGTACAAGTTGAGGATTGGAATTTTGGTTGAGGGGAGAGCCCTAACTATTAGAAAGCATGCCCAACCACTTCCCCATCTGACTTTTTTGTTAAGCCTTTCCCAGATAACTATGAGTCAGTTTTACATTTTCTCTGCATTCAAGAGGACTAGCAATGTGAGGCTTGTAATTAGAATCTCAGGAAGCCGAACGCTTCCCCAACCTGACATTGTTTGACATGCTTGCATGGACCAGATTTTATCTGGAGGTAAGTGCTTAAGTCCCATTGAACCCATGCGACTTAAGAAGCTTAACTCTGTGGTTGATTTTCTCTGGATTGCATCCAAAGTGTGCAGACGTGCAGCCAGCAGGAGGAGCCTCCTGCCCCCGGGCAGCCCTGCTCTTGAGGGTGTTGGGAAGTGATGCTTGTGGCGTATGTGGAGGAGCTATCTGTTGCACATTGATGCATGTATTAGAACACCAATGCTATTTTTTAAACAAGAAAAGCTGCTTCAGGAGAGGGATTTGGAATGGGGAAGTAGTGGAGAAGCAGCTAGGCATAGGTGCAATTTGTAGGGTAGAAGCCACAGGTGGGGAAGGGTTAAACCAGAGGTTAAGCTATTTTGGAGAAGCTCTCGGGAGCTACATTCCAGTGGTGGGTGGGACCAAAGGCAAAGGGGGTGGAGCCAAAATACCAGCATATTTTAGCGTAAGGCTCTTACTGCCAGTAACTAATCCTCGGGAGAGGCATTTGAACCTTTTAGAATGAGGGAAACTGTTCAAAAGCCAGGAAACCACCTGGTTGGGGGAAGGGCCCCCTCTGTGGAACTCCAGAGGGCTGGACTGGGACCCCAGGAAGCTTGGATTTGGCCCCCATGCCTGAGGTTCTGCCAATTCTCCACTCCAAATGTATCTCCTGAAGCTGCGTGTCTTGCCTGGTCTTAAAACAACAGCATCGGGGCTCACTGACACACATCAATATGCAATGTGTAGCGACTCTCCGAGGCTATTTTTCCATTTCCTTTCAGCATCTTGGGAAGCATGTTGCTCAGAAGGAGGATGTCCACCCAGTATATTTTAAATGACTTGAGTCCATTCTGGAGCTTAAGATAGGTTTGGACAGCTTGCATTTGTCTTTCAAAGAGCTCAACGTTCATAGGCAAAGTATTTCTTTAAAGCATTATAATTATTGAGAATACTGCATGCCATTAAAAAAACAAAAAAACAACAACCAGAATGCATTCTGGGTATTGTGCATACTGCCTGTGTAATTCTGATATTGACTTCACACACACACATAATTGGAGACCTGTGTATGCAACGCACAAGTAGATGTAATGGGGAGAGAGAGACTGCGCTTACGGGAAAGCTGGCGGCAGACAGGAACCAGGAAACCAGTTCTCATCTGTAATCATAGAAGAGGATGTGTGTCTGTCTGTCAGTGCCATAGTGCCAAGGTTGTGTAACCCAGAAAACTGAAACATGGCATGCATTCTAAGGGGTGTGCACCTCAGGGTTATTTTGTTTTTAAAATGCATTAGTTCATTTTAATTAATTTAAATGTGTCTTTGTGTTTGAAGCCTGTAGTACCATCTTCACTTGCCTGGTGACAGGTTTCCCTAATCAGTGCACAGTTTTGCAGTGGATAGTTTGAAGCCAGAAGAGATTCGTAGCTCAAGGGACAGAGTTACACCACCTCAGGTGAATGGAGTGAAAGACCCTCCTTCATGGGGCCTTAGGGGCGCACTATAGCAGGGGCTGTGCATGTGGGTGCCAATGAGCATGGCTTCACTCAGACGGGGCAGGCACAATGTATCCAACTGCATAACTTTGCTTGACGGCTTCATTGTATCAAAGTACGTAGGTGCTATTCCAACCCATACAAATCCGGTCCTGTGATGCTGAGCTGCTTCTCAGCATCTGTTCCCCCTTAATTTCAGGCATTATCTGGCCAGGATAGCTGCCTCTTGGGTTGCTGGAAGGATGCATGTATTTCTAATCTAAGCTGTTAGATGTATTTTGTCTGATTGAGCTGGTCCCCCCTTAATGAACTCCCAGATCACCATTAACGTTTGGGAAAGACCTTCCTTAGACCCCTTTCTTCTGAAACAGGTGGATAGCTTTTCTTAAACCTTCTTCCCTTATTTTCCAGTTCTGGTAACTCTGTTCTACTCCCTCATATTGCCCAGTACCATGACACTGACATTCCGAGTATGTCCCATTCCATCGCAGCCTCCCATGCTGCCCGCCAAATCTGCAACGCTCTTGGAAGCAGTAACTCCTCCGCTTCCGTTACTCCCTTTCTACTTCTGTTTGAGGTACAGTAATACCTTGGATTGAGAGCATAATTCGTTCCGGAAACGTGCTTGTAATCCAAAGCACTTGTATATCAAAGCGAAATTCCCCATAAGAAATTTGTACACATATTTTTAATTTAAGCTTCAATAAAGAATGATAGTCTAAAGTCTTCATTTTTCTTGACCATACTACAGTACTTGTATTGCAAGATGTCGCTTGTTTATCAAGTTAAAATTTATTTTAAAAATTTGCTTGTCTTGCAAAACACTTGCAGACCAAGTTACTTGCAATTCAAGGTTTTACTGTATCTGTTGTAATCATTGCTTAATTGTGTTAATCCAGGAGTGGGCAATTTGTGGCCCTCCATACATTTTGGTCTATAATTCCCATCAGCCCCAGCCAGCATAGCCAGTGGTGAGGGATGCTGGGACTTGTGCCACAAGTTACACAACATCCGGAGGGCCACAAGTGTTAATCTATTCAACTTCTCCATTCTGTATTAAAGCCCCTTATGCAGTAGTCTCATAAATGCTGTAATAAAGCCTATATTTGATTCCAGCCTTGATCTGTATTCAGTGTCACTAATATCCTCTTGGTAAAAGTGAAGAGCACAACCTCCCCATGGCATACCTAGATCTATACTTACACATGTCACTTGGTTACACATGTACACTTATTTATTCATTTATCAGATTTATATACCACTTCCCACAAAGTTTCAAAGTAGTGAATGTACAGTATCATACCATCAAAACAATAAAATATAACAATAAAACTACACAATAATAAAAATACTAAACACTGATAAAACTACACACTCTGCTGTGTGCTACAGAAACCAGCCGGCTGGGTCACACTTCAGGGAAAGCCTGTGTGAAGAGATGAGTCTTGAGGAAATGTCTAAATGTCAGAACTGTGGGGGTCTGTCTAATGTCCATTGGTTATGTGTTCTAGAAGGTGGGTGCTGCGACACTAAGCCATGGGCGACCTTAGGAATTTTCCCAGGGGGTGGGCGCAGGGCTGCAGTGATCAGCAGTTTGTGGTTGTAATTTGCGCACATGGCAAACGCTGCTACCACACACCTGTGCACTTTCCTTGTGTGTGTTTAGTGTCAGTTTCCATAATAATAAGAAGCCTACACAGAGTAGAAGAAGATCCTGGGAACTGAACTAATGCAGAAGAGTGTTGTATTCAAGAAGCATCATGAACTCAAAAAATCTTTATTTGGAGTGCAGGATAAAAACACACATCTAGGAGCAGGAGAAAACCCCAAAAGCACAAATACAGTGCAGCTGTCTTAAGAATATCGTATTGGATATTTTATGGCATCACTGCCCTTCTAACATTGACTGGGTTCGCATGACACAACAACCCATGGTGGTTTGTCATGTCATACAAACCCAGACCGCTTCCTGCAGGGTGGCTTGTTCATGGGCAACAAACCACCCCAACAACCTGTGGCTTGTTGTTGGACCTACGATAGGTTGTCGTGTCATCCAAACCCAGGCGACTGACCCCGTCATGGGCTGTGGGAAGTGGCTAGCGAGCCGCTTGATAAGAGTGGCAAACACCCCTTGCTGATCTTGCCAAGCTTGCCTAAGCCACTGCCAGCCGCCCCACCAAAGCCCAAGCAGCACTGGTGGAGTGACCCATCACTCGGTCAGTGCCCCCCACTGCAATCGTGAGCCCTTTTGGGCTCACCATAGCTTCCCCCCCCCATTTGTTGGGGAGGAAGATCGCTTTTCAAGACCCCCAATTTGATAGCCCCTTCAAAGTGCCCAAGCGGCACCTTGGAGGGGCTGTCACTGGTTCGACACCCTTTAAGAAATTTTTTTTAGTGCAAGATATTTTCACAAATGTTTTCAAACATTTTTTTAAAATTAAATTTTTAGTTGGACTTGTGCAAGTGCACACATGTGGACTTGCACGTGTCTGAAATGCGTATGTCCCTGTAAAAACAACAACAAGCCTGGGTAGCCCTGTAAAAAACACCATTTTAAAAGGTACCAGAGTTTTGACAGCTAGTTGTCAAAGCTACGTGTTCCCATAAAAGGGGTGGCTCACACTTTTCCACGCACCTAGAATCTCAGGAAAGGGTGGAAAAGTGCAAGGAACCTGACAAGAATCAGGTCCCCTAAAACACCCCTAGAGGATCTTGCCATGAAGGGGGTGATCTACTGGCTACCCCCTTTTGTGAGCAAAGATCACTTGCGGCTTAGATTTCACTTGACAGCTCACCTTTTGACAGCTGTCAAAAGAAAGCAAAGTGAAACAAAGTTCTTAGCAGCCTCTCTGGGTCAATGCCCATGGTGGATGCCCACTGCACATTGACAGCAGGTACCCCACAGGACATTGCCCAGGTGAGACTTGCCATTTTGGACCCATGCACGTGCACACTTGTGCAAGTCCAACTAAATAATTAAAAAATGTTTGAAAACATTTGTGCAAATTTCTTGCACTAAATTTCTTTTTAAGAAGGGCTGACAAACCAGTGACAGACCCTCCAATGTGCCGCTTAGGCACTTTGAAGGGGCTGTCGGTAGCTGTCAATTTGGAGATCAAGAAAAGTGATCTCCAGGGAGGAAATGGGGGGAAAGGAGGGAAAAGCCACAGTGAGTGCAAAAGGGTGCATTACAATAATTCAGTCTTGTGGTTACCAATGCCTGAGCCACTGTGGCTAAACTGTCACAGTCCAGGAATGGCTGTAGCCAGCATACTAGCTGAAGCTGGTAACAGGCACTCCTAGTCACTGAAGCCACTTGAGCCTCCAGTGACAACGATGAATATAAGAGTACCCCCAAACTATGCACCTGTTCCTTCAGAGGGAGTGCATCCCCATCCAGAACTAGCAACTGACCTACTTGCATATCCAATGTCAACATGTGATCAAGGACACATGGTAACAGATGGCTGCAGTGTAATTTTAATGGTTCACAGTGGTAGAATTCTATGGACTGCACACTTTCCCGACATTGCTAATAGTGCTTTTCTAATATTCTGTTCCTTCGTTTCACAGTCTGTTTTGGCAGATACAAATTCTATCACCTCTGTATAATAGGCAGCCTGACCTTACTAACCATTTTCATGAAAAGCTTCCCTTTTGTCACAGGATCAGACTGGACAGAACAAAATTATTACACCGTACACAGATTCTCATTTCTCACCGGCTTCATTCGTGTCCCAAAATACTTATTCATGGGGTATGTTTTCTGTGGAATGTCTCTCACCGATGAAGCATTCTTTACATTGACATCTCCTTAATAAGAATCTGTATGGGTGATGGTAAAATGATCAATGTACGCTCAGTTCTCTGAATGTGGATTTTCTTCTGGTGGAGGTTTATAGCTACTCAGTTTCCTTTGGTTAAAAACTGCTTGTTGCAATGTATCTGCTGTCTGTGCCAATGCATTTGGCACTGTTTGTTATGTGACAAAAATATCATCTCCTAAGATGGTAACAAATCCCAGAGGTTACAGGGGGGAAATGAAAAGTATCAATTCATACAATTACTGACACGAACAGTCCTTACAATGTTGTTTTGTCTTTAAAATGTATGTAGAGGGTTTTTGTTTCTTCCACGTGTGGAAACTTGAGAAAACACTTCTTGGGAGATCAGCGCGTTCCATTCTCTTGATGAAGTGGAATGATGTGATGAAAAGCATAATGTGTAGAGACAAAAAACAGCATTTTATTTGGACAATCATGATAAGCCTAGCAAAGCAATTTAATTCTAAGTTGCATTCATTGCCAATCAAAATGGAAGGTAATTGCCCTGACCTCGCTACTATGATCCGTACTTGTAAGCAGGCTTATAAACACCTATCGCTTGGATTGGGAACCATAGGCATAAACAAATCTGACTGCAGATCTGAGGGAGGATACAGTCTGTCTGTACTTTATTGCTTTGAAAGGGATATGGATTCCAGTGTGTGTTACATGTACATCCACATCCATGTTCTTATGCAACTACTCACATTTTAACACTTGATTTATACCTGACTAGAGCTTTAACTAGGACAATGAGACACCCACAATCCAGGAATATGATGCACCAGCTTTTTGTTCTACTTAAGTCAGAAGAGCAAATGTAATCTTTAAAAAGTAGGATAGCGAGGGACTGTGATTGGAGATAAATACAATTTAATATATTAAATCACAGTTAAATCTCCTCCTATGGCATATATGAACAACTTCAGCTTTTCTCCTTGTATAATTCGATAGTTCAGTTTCAAGGTTCAGTTTAGGTGTGAACATGTTTAAATATGTTTATAAAATGTTTGTTGCCATATCAACTTAAGGTGCTTCCAGATAAGGCTCTTGTTGTGCAATCACCCTGCCTCAGTCACAGAACGTTATAGGGAATCCAGATGACATCACCTTCCATTTTTAACCCTCCTGTGTTTTCCCACTGCTTCTTCTGTCTTTTTTCTTATCAGAAAAAAATCTGTTAAAGAGGAAAACACTGAATAGGTGCACAATGCCTTTTAATTGGTAGCAGTATGAATCCTCCATCTGGAAGTACCCTTAGAATACACTCTTGCTGCTCTTAGTAACACACACTCTCCCCATGCTACATTAGGGATTGTTAGGGGCATGTATGCCACCTATTGGTGGGAAGGGGTATGCTGAAATGTTCAGTTCTGGGGGAGGAGGTGAAAGAAATGGCAGACTAACTTGGAGCTCCACCCCCACCCCCCAATGTGCCATTTTCATCAAAAACACCACCAAAACTAAAGGAAAGGCAACAGAGAATAATCCCAGCCCAGGATCATAACCTAAAATCATATTTTGGAACAAGAGACATGTCAGAAACTATGAACTTGCTGGAGGAGGAAAAGGAAGAGGAAGAAGGTCCTGTAAGGATGCAGAAAACACAAAAAAATGGAATTGAGTTGGAACCTGTGACAGGTAGAGAACAAAATAAAACTAAAGGTGCAATCCTATGCAAGTTTAGACAGAAAAAAGGCCTACAACTCCCAGCATGCCCCAGCCTGCTATGCTGGCTGGGGCATGCTGGGAGTTGTAGGCCTTCTTTTCTGTCCAAACCTGCATAGGATTGTGCCCTAAGAAAACAATAAGCTGACACAATAAAACCTAAAAAGCCAAAGCAACAGAAATGACAACTCAACTTACCAATGTTAGGGATGGGGATAAAACAATTCATTGTACCACAAGGATCAAACAAATTCTGTAGAGAATGGAAGTTAATCTCTCAACCCTAGATGCTAGTGTGAGAAGGAGTGACCCGCCCATCCCTATCCCACCTACAAAGGTTAACTACAAGAAACAACACGTTTTGTTTTCATCTAAGAACACAACATGAAGACAATAATTAAATTAGATGTGTGCACTAGCTGCATGCAGAAGATGAGGTGCTGTTCACTACCTTAGATGACATTTTAAATACTGTATCAAACATGTATATTCTTTCCCCCCAGGATTTGTTTGAGCATCATACAATGGCAGATAACATTGGGAAAATATTATCATATACTTGCACAATGAATTCTAGAGATAGGCCAAGAATTCGGAAGACGGAAGAAAGAAAGTGGATAATAACTTTTGCATTTATTTAGAATTACCGTAACTGTGTTTTGAAGGAGTGGGGCATATGCTTTATAAAGAGAAGGCCCTGGGTTCAATGCCTGGCATCTCCAGTTAACAGGAACTTGGGTAATGGGGTTGGAAAAACACTCCACCCAGATATTTTGAAGCTGCTGCTAGTCACAGTTAGATGGGCCAGTAGCCTGAGGCAGTATAAGGGTGCAATCCTATGCATGTTTAGACAGATAGAAGTCCGACAGCTCCCAGCAATCCCTAGCCAGCATGGTTTGCACCCTAAAGCAGCTTAATTTGTCCCATCTGTTCATGACCAATTTCCATATGGATGTCCCCAAAACCAGTTATGTACCTATCTAAGGAGACTTGCTGGATCGTGCTACAATGTCTCTTCATGAGATTCCATACGGAAAACATCAGCTGCAACACAGAACCACCTTACAGATGCATGTGGCAGTCTTCAGGTTAAATACCAACTCTCCAGCTCTATTTATATCCAACATAGACACAATCCTCTTGTTTCTTCAGTGATAATGTTCATAATGTCTCATTTCCTGATTGTGATTAGTGGCAATTGTACTTGGAGTCCAATGAATGGCAGTTGTGTGCATTTTCTTTGCAATACACACATTTCTCAGACAAAAAAGTTTGCAATGTGATGACTGCTGGCACACTGCTTAGACCCTCAAATGACTCTCTCCTCGCACCACAACAAGAAACAGATTAACAGAAACATCTGCTGCATGGCTGAGTCATCCAACAGTGGAAAATATTAATGGAAGTTGGTTTCTTTCTTATTGATATTCAGTTGGGGAAAGGAAAACAGGAATAAGGTTGCTGAGATTCAGGCTGCTTGAAAAATGTGCTAGGAGACAGCTGCTCATTAAGGACCATGAAGGTCCCTGGCCACCAGAACAAAGGGAAATAATTCCTAAGAAACAAGATAGAAGTCAGGAGCAGCAATATAATACATTTCTTTACTTGGTTTACTATCCTTTAATAATTTGAGAACAAAACTGAAATGTTTTAAAATTCATTTTTAATACATTTACAAAATTATTTCTTTGTTGTGAGACAGAGAATGCTATATCTAATCGCTCATATACATGGTGAATAGTGATTCTAATTCTTAAGATATGTTTCAACCTTGCATTATTCTTAAATAGCATAAAAGTGTCAAATACAATGCAATCCTATACATATCTAGTCAGAAGTGAGCCCCATTGACTTCAATGTGACTCCAGGCTTTCAGAAATCATGAGTCATGTTCTTGAAATAAAAATATTACATTTCCATTGCTCTGTGTATAAATCTTACTTGCAATGCCTTCCTTGCATAAAAATACTGTGGGCTACTTGTGATAATTCCCCAAATATTTTGGTATCTGAGGCCTGTTCTTTGATCCACTGGTGAGAGCTATTCGGTTGGTGAGTACCAGTGAGAGGGACTTTTCTGTGGTGGCCTCATATTTCTGGAATACCCTCCCCATGGAAATTCTTACAGTCCTTCCTGAGCATTAAAGAGTCTGGCTAATTTTATGGTGCTGTGTTTAATGATTGCTCTATTTGTTGCAGCTAATTTTAATGTTGTTCTATTGTTATTGATCTTTTACTGTTTTAGGGTGCAATCCTATGCATGTTTAGACAGAAAAAAAAGTCCTATAACACCCAGAATCCCTCCAGCAAGGTAAGCTGGCTGCAGCATGCTGGGAATTGTAGGACTGTTTTTTTGTCTTGCACCCTTAATAATCTAATATCTAACACCCTTTTAAAGACTGCACCCTTAATAATCTAACCCCTACTTTATCATATAAGCACTTCTCCTGCATCTAAGGTTAATGTAAAGGGGAAATCCCACCTATAGGAGATGCCTTTCTCCCTTAATATATCTGTTAACAAATTTGATTTCTCCCCGCTTCTACAGTTTGGTGAAATATCAGGGGGAAACTGTAATTCTCCTTAATCCAAGTTTACTGGAAGATTATTTCCAACAGTATCAATTTTTTAGAATTAATATTTCCAAAAATCATATTTATATTTCTAACCAATGTTCTATTTTTATTTTATTTTTTGCCATCACTGAATTATTTTATAGGGCTTCTCAATATAAACTGGTTTGGTGAAATCTACTCCTAAAATAGTTATGAACCATTCTGCTAAATTAATAACTTCAACAGCTTCTTCTTCTTCTTCTTCTTCTTCTTCTTCTTCTTCTTCTTCTTCTTCTTCTCTCTTCAAATCTTCTCTCTAATTCACCCATCTTATTATATTCGCACCTTACTACCAAAACTCTTGTTTTCAATGCTATGCTACCCACAAGTTCGGCTAGTTCTTTGTATTCTTCTTCTATCTTTTCCTTGCATTTATAGTTTGCGGCACCAATTCATATTTCTCTTCAAATGTTTGTAACCTCTTTTCAATATTTATTTATTCTCTAAATCCTCTTTTGCTTCTTCCAGTTTTTTTGTTAACCGTGTTCCAGTCTTTCAAACTGATAGTGAAAGTTTGGATCCCATATATCTCTTTCTCTTTTTTTCTTACTGATAATACCCACCTTAAACTAACTTTGCCTCACATTCCTGACAAACGGTACACATAATGGGCATAATCTCGTGGCCTCGGCTGATGTTTGCACACGAAATGGGCAAGCCCAAAAGGTGTGCCCCCTGGACAGCACAACACAGGATGTTGCTGCACTGGCTTTATTTACATAACTTGGCCTGCTAAAGCCTAGCAAACAGTTTTACTGTGGGCTTTTGGTTGAATCGTTACACATTCATTTTACTTTCAAAAGGTGTTAATCAAATCCCCTGTGTCCAACAGGTGGTCGGAGGAAGGGCTCAAAATATTGTTAATCCTTCCCACACACAAATGAGAAAACCTTAGAAACAAAACCAATAATTTAGATTACTGTTTTAAAACAACAAAAATACAGCCTTCCAGGGGAAAATAGAGTGGGGAGAATTGTGGGTAGGTTTCCAGCAATTGTGGGTAGAATTCCAGCTATTGATGAGCAACATGCTACCTTAAGTTTCCCTTTCCGTACACTGCCCAGTGTCTCCCCAATCCCTTCACTCTAACCTAGCCACCCATCCGATGTACTTTATGTAAGCCTCAGGAGGGTTTTGATGCAAAAAGCACACACACATACACCCACTCAAAAGCAGCCAAAAGGACGACAATAAAAAAATAGCAATCTTTTAACCGGGGCTGGGTGGGTGGTTCATTGAGGGGGTGATAATAGAGCTTTCCTACACAAGGCTGTTAATCAGCTGTTAATTCGCTGCGTCTGCTTTCGGTTTCATCGCAGAATTGAGATCCAAGCACTACACGATGAGCATTGCCTTTGCACCACATAACCTCTAGGTGGCACTGTGGTATAGCGGAATAGCACAAATATACAGGAGGGAATTGCACTTTCTTTCGCTTTCACAATTAAATACTGCATTTTCCCTTCTCTAAAAAAAACTTGTGGAAACTGCTGGTTACACACAGAAGTGAAACTGGAGGGTCACAACATCATCTAAAGAACCCATAAACAACTGTAAGTAGGGAATGCTGAGTGCACGATAAATACCTTGTGTAGAAATGCACATAACGGGGAGAAATGGAAAGGTTGGCAGCAGGAGGAAGTAGAACTCAAGAGCCCATGAATAAGTTAAACCTCCCCCTCCCCAGATAATCTTCTCTCCTCAAAGCAACACTTCTGTGCACACTTACTTGAGAGTAAATCAGTGGGACTTACTTTAGAGTAAACAAGAATAGCATCTGGGTACAAGTGAGTGGGAATGGGTGGCAGAAACATGCGAGGACAAAAGGAAGAGCTGCTTGGGAATGGCTCAGGTCTTCTGCAGCTTCTCTTGTGGCCAAGAGCTTCTGCACACTCCAGCAGTTTGATGCCGACCTTACCAGACATTATTGACCTCCCCCATGATCCGGCACAAAAGTTGCACCCATGTATTTTCAAAGTGTGCATGTGTACTAATTAAGCCTGGCATTGCCTGCAAACCTCTCTTCCCTGGCCAATTTTTCAATCCAAAATGACACAACACAAGAACTAAATGGAGAGGGAGGGAGATCAGCATATGAGCAGCAATGAGCAGGCTTTGTGCTGCTTTTCCCGCTTGACTTGACAGGGGGAGGGGAGGCATGGCTCAACCACCTCTCATCTGCCCTGAGGCAAGAGAATCACCTAGCAAATGCTTTGCATGCAGAAGATCCCAGTTTAGTCCCTAGCCCAGGCATAGGGCTACTATAAGGCAGAATGAGGTGGTTGCCTCAGGCGGCATATGAGGGTGCCAGTTTGCACTGGGGTGGCCTTTACAGAGGGGAGTCCTCTATTTAGGGCTGTCCACTCCAAGTCCAGTTTAAATACAAAGAACAAGCTGTTGGAGAAGAGAGCTGTGGGCCACGCAGCCTACCCCGAACCCCCTACGCTAGCTTGCTGCTTTCAGGTTTGGTGGAGAACATTGTCCCATTGTCAGGGTTGAAGAAAGATTCAACCGCCAGTCCAACTGGCTTTTGTACATGGATTGGGGGGGCACCATCTTGTCCTTCACATCAGGCAGCAAAATGTCTTGGGCTGGCCCTGCCCTAGCCTCTCCAGTTAACAGGATCCTGGGTTGTCTTTCATTTCCTTCCTGAAGCTTTGGAGAACTGCTGCCAGTTTGCACTGGGGTGGCCTTTACAGAGGGGAGTCCTCTATTTAGGGCTGTCCACTCCAAGTCCAGTTTAAATACAAAGAACCCTAAGAGGAGAGAGCAGAGGCCCTGTTGCTGGTCAACAAGTAGTAGCACCTGGATAGCAGACTGAGCACCCGTCACTTGGGCACAGTCTTCCTCACCATGATGAGATGTACTATATTTCTATTTAAATTATAGTAATTTTTCTTAAATGGCATCTACATGCATATAAATCCACATATGCAGATGTTATACAAATCCCCCTCTTCTTTTGTCCTTTTGGGGGGGGTGATGTGGAAGAGGCCATCCTATTTTGCACTGCACTGGGCTGCATGGACCAATTGCGTTCACCTCTATGAGGCAATTCCAAGTGTTTCCTCCTTCCAGAATCTCCTGTGGTATTTCTGCATAATTGGGTCTCAGTGCAATCTGACTATCTTGTAAAGCAATGTTGCTCTTGTATTTTAATGGTGTTCCTTAATTCCATATGCCTGTTCCTTTGTTTGTTCTTAAAGTTTTGGATACACCAATATTTCACATGGTATCTGAGGAGTTGCTTGCCTATGGTTTTATCCAATATGCTCACGGTGTAAATAATAATAATTTTTAAGATTCATTTTGGAACATGCAGATTCAGACTGCCGATTCAAGCCTTTCAGTGTTTCCTTTGGTTAGCAGCAAGCACAGGACTTCATTGTCACTTATAATACAGCCAACAGGGGGCAGCAGCTGCCCACCATGCTTGGGGTGTATTGGCGGGGGGGGGGGGAGTGCTTCTTCCTGAGAATCTGTGGTCTCTTATATATTCCTTCCTAACTAAAACGTGGTTTTGTAGTGTGACCAATTTAGCAGACACTCCTTTCATAGTACTATAAAATGCTTATTATTCTTGAGCAGATCTGGATTAAAGCAGGTTGGAGAATCACCTCTAATAATTGATTGCAATTGTGATGTACACCGTTCAGTATTTACTTCAGGGAATGACTCCCGAATAGATTGCATGAATCAAAGGAGTGCCATTGTTCCTTCTGTTAACCTTTGGATCCTCACCATTAATTTCTGCACATGTGTCCGGGCATGTCAGTTAATTTGAGTGCTGTTAAACTGTGCTGGTGTGTCGGACATAAAGCTGGAGTTTGCAGCGCTTTGCTTCCTTCCCCCCCTCCCCTTTGTATGTTCTGAAAGTAACATCTTTTTCTTTATCTTCCTTAAAGATAAAGACATTCCCTGCTGCTACATCTAATCCTTTTTTCGATCCTTTTCCAACACTACCACAGTTTTCTGTAAGTAGAAAATGCAACTGAAAAACTGCATTTAACACAACACTTGCAAGTCTAGTTTATTTCCGAACAATGTCCATTCACCTTCCACAATCCAAGACACTCTCTAAATATGGCCAAGCATTAAAGAGTTAAAGGATAAATTTGTCAAATAATTAAGGAGTCCACAATGCATCTGTTCTTTTACACTGGCTAAAGTTCTGCTAGACTGTTTTGGGTTTTTTTAGAATAAAGAACAGGAAAAATTTTGGGCTATGCCATTAGATGGATACATTTTATTAACCGAGCAACATTCCAAAATCTCTTTTGTATTGCAAATAGTAATGAAAACTGATTTGGAAATCTAGTCGTTGGGGCCAAATCACATGGCTTGCCCCCGAGTACAAGATTTTTCTTTCATAAATAGTCAGTGTGGGCAGTAAGAGGGCTTTAAGGCCTTGCCCCCACTGTGGTTCTGATCTGAAGAATGTGATGACCTTACCTACCTTATTAGCATGAGTACTATGGTCATAGTTGTTAGGTTGCAACCTAGAGCAGGGATGGGCAAAAGGCAGATTTACAGATACTTTGGACTTCGACTCCAAGAACTCCCTGCCATCGCCAATGGTCAGGAATGCTGGGATCTGAAGTCCAAAACATCTGAAGATCTACTTTCTGCTCTTGAAGAGCCTGCAGCCATGAAGGAGGATGCAGGTACACCTTTCTGTTACTGGATATACTGGTGCAATCCAATATTATCCATCATAAGATGCAGACAGCTGATAGCATCTCCAAAAAGTTAGCCATTCTCAATTATTGCACATGTCCAAGTGCTTTCCCTCAGTTTAAGCTAGTGCTGTGCTGAATTTTTGATGCAAAAGTTGGCATTTTGGAGTTTTGAAAAGATCTGCAAAAAATACGGCCTTGCACACTTTCACATATATATATTTTTCTCTGCTGTTTACAGCCCCTATTTCCTTAGTCTGCTGTTCCTCTGGTGCCAGCAGGGCCAGTGCTACCATTAGGCCAACTAGGCAGCTGCCTAGGGTGCAGGGTTAAAGGGGGTGCCAGAAATAGGAAGGGAGGGCTCAAGTGGGAAGGGGCGCACGCTAAATATCTGATCTTGCCTAGGGCACCAAACTGCACCAAATTGTCTTGCACCGGCCCTGGGTGCCAGTTTTGTTTTTAACTTGAAAGGCTTTTTCATTGCAGCCAATCAGGGATTGCATAGTGAACTTGAAGATATCACTATGCCATGCAACCAGTTATATTTGGCTATGGGACAACATCAAGGACAAATGATGCCCATTGCCCTCACTCTGAATGGGAAGAAGACATAATGCATCCCCATTACCAAGGAAATTGGGCCGATACCACACTGGTGGGTTCATTGCCCACCAACATTGTGTGGCAAGACTTTCACTCTTATCCAGCTCTAATCACACATAATTATTTATGGCTAGCTGGGGCAGAATATGAATGGAGATGCATATACAAAACAAATGCACATTCTATTGAATGTAATTCAGTGTGAATTCAGATGTGCAACTCGATGAGGATCTCATCCATCTATACATTGCTTTCATTGGGATGCACAGTCAGATGCACTGAAACACTAAACGGCTTGGAACCAGACTCCCTTCAGAACTGGCTCCTCCCACTTGAGCCTGCCTCGCTAAGATCTTCCTCAAGGGGCCTTCTTTGGGTTGCCCCCCTTCCTTGCCTTCAGAGGTTAGGTGGTTGGGGACCTGTGAGAGGGTCTTTTCAGTTGTGGCACCCCAACTTTGGAACTCCCTAGGTCTTTCTGGCACCAGGTAAGGAATTTTTAAAATGCAAACCTATGCATGTCCACTCAGACATAAGTCCCACTGAGTTTAATGGGGCTTACTACCAAGAAAGTGTTATAGGATTGCAGCCTTATACACATCTGACATCCTGCCAGGCTCCTGCCAGCAGGGCAGAAGGGAAGGAAGGGCAGAATTTGCAGCTCTCCCTCCCATCCCCCCCCCCAAACAATTCCCTAGTGGAGGTTGGTGACTCCTGTGTCAGTGGGACTCCTTATCCATTGCATCTTTTTGTTTGCGCTTTATAGGAGCTATCCATGGTGCTGAACTCCACCCCCAAAGTAGGTTCACCACCATGGAGCACCATGGTGCTCCTATAAAGCTCAATCAAAAATATGCAATGGATAAGGAGCCTCACTGACACCTGTCTCCCCTGCCCTTCCCATTGCTCACAATGGGAGGGAATGAATTTAGATCAGCTCCAGGGCCAAGTTGCTATCCCAGGGGCCATAAGATTGCAACCTTAGTTGCCGTATTGTAGAGTGCTGTTTCACCTGGCTCATATTGTTGTTCTGTTGTTGTTGATAATAACAATAACAACAGTAACAACAACAACAACAACAACACTTTTTATGTTTTATTTCTGTTTTTAAATGATGTATTACAGAGCAAGATACAATTGTTAAAACTGAAATAAATATATATTATTGAAGGAATGATCCTATGGCCCCTAGACAGCATCTGGGGGGCAATAGCATAGTTTGGATTCCCAGCTCTGGGGTTGGAGACCTCAGAGCGGGAGATCAGAGCTCTGATTCCCCTCCCCCGTTCCCTCACAGCCTGCACAGAAAGAACCAGCTAGTTGCTCTCCAAGGTAGGGAAAGTGACCTCTGAGAGAGGTGGAAGGGGGCGTTTCAGGGGGCAGGGAGGGGACTGGAATGTTCAGGATCATGTGAGCTGTCTTGAAGCTTCTCTAGCCGCCATCCCTCCCACTCTGAAGTGCCCCAGCTAGACCGCCGAAAATGGCTGTCTAGCAAAAATGAAGGGATGTCAGGAGCGGGAAGGTGAAGATTGCCTCATTGGATGAGCCTGAGCCTCTGAGTTTGGAGGCTCCTGCTCATCTTGATCGGACTGCACCCTTAGGTGCACATCCAAACGTGCATCCCACACAGATTTGGCCACAAATACTCAACTATTTATGACTGGATTGGGTGAGGGATGTCAGTCTGATTGTCTTGTCAATGGGGATCCTTTACTTCTTCCCTCAACACTCACTGTCTCACAAACACTTTGGTACCCTTTTTATAGGGGTGTGGGGAAAATAACCACTGCAAATGTAGAGAGGGCATCTTGCTTTTTTCAGCGCAGCATTACCTTAAGCAACTTCTCATGGTAAGGGTAGATCATTACATAGACAAAAGCATACATGAAGCACATCTGAGGATAGGTTATAAATGAGGTATAGTATTAAGGACGGTGTCATGCTAAACACTTGCATCTGCCTCGTCTTTCAGTTCTGTCTGTGGTGACACCCCAACCATTCTATACTCAACATTTATAACCCCTGCTAAAGGGACATAATTGTATTTAAAGGACAGATACCAAGACAGGCTGAGATCCTGCTGTTCAGCTCCCCAGTCTGAATGTTTTGCTATCATGCTTGATCACATTTAGTTGCCAATATGTGTGTATCCTTTCAGTGCTTCTTTATTTAAAGTGTATTGTTTTTGGTTTGCACAGAAAACGTATACGCTTTCGTGTTTTTTTCTTTTGCTTTTAGAATCTTGCCATTACTAAAGAGCAAATGGAAAATTCTGTGGGGACAAAGCTTGTTTAAATTGTGCTGATGTTCAGGTTAGAAACTTATTAAGAATTGGGTGTATAAAGAGAGAGCACAAGTGAGCACATCCTTCTGTTTGAACTGGCCTGGATTGCTGACTTTCCTGAACTGACTAAATTCAGCTCAATAGTCTGCAGAACTACACTGAGTTTGCTTTCCCCCCCCCCATTGCAATCAGCATGGGGGTGGAGGGTATGTGAGAGCACATTACCACCGCATAGATTGCCCTCTCCTTGACAATGGGCAATATCAACCTTTGGGATCTGTGAAGAGCAGAGAGGGGACCTAGGCCCTGTTCTGAAAAAACAGTCATCACCACATAAGTACTTCAGGAGTGTGAAGAGCTGTCATGGGATTGTGACTAGGCCACTGTCGCAGGAGTATGCCATTTATGGGACCACGTCACATATGTTGGGTTCCTTCTTGAAGCGGCAGTGTCCATGTCAACAGCACCCCATGGAGGTCTTGGTTCTCACAAATGGCACCTCTGTGTGGAAGCTTCCCAGCCACAATCCCTGTTCTGGCCCTACACATTCCCAAGGCCCAAAGACACAGGTGGGGAACCTCTGGCCCGTGGGCCTAATCTGGTCTATAGAGGTCCTCTCCCAAGCCCCACCCCCTCTGCCAGTGCTAAAGAAAGACAGGCTTAAGAGTGGGGTTTCCCAGTGGTAGAGAAAGGCATCCTCTCTCTACCCCTGAGAGGCACTGGACTTTTCTCCATGCAGAGGAAGGCACAGCACAATTGCTCCTGTTTCCCTCTGCATGGAAAACAGGAGTTTCTCCATGCAGAGAGAGGCAGGCGCAATCGCTCTGTATGGAGAAACTCCCCTATGATGTCAGGGGGTGGTACTTCAAGGGAAGGGGGAAGAGCTTCAGGGGGAGGGTCCACTCCCTGACATCATCAAGCCTCCAGAAAACAATCTGGACCCCAGTGGCTAAGCAGTTCCCCACCTCTGCCCTAAGGTCAAGGCTACTGTTTAATCTGAATCTGGCCCTAGTCTGATTATTTCATCTATGTTTTCATAATTTACATGTTGGTACAGCATCTATTTCCTATAGTTCATTGCAATCCATAGAACTTCAGGAGTCAGTTTGGAGAAGCCAATGTTTAGTTTGTGATATAATTGTCACAAGGATCTTCTAGTTAGAAGGGGTTAATCTTGTGGAATTTAAGAGAGCCCTGTTAGTTAGTGATCTCCAGAGGTTTTCTACAAATGTATAACAATAAAATTGAATTTTATTCTCTGCAATGCATGACGCTAAGGAATCTTTGCCTGTGGATTTTCCTCTCCAGCATAATTATCATGTCAAATATCTTTCTGGCTCTTCAATGGATTTTGATTTCCAGCTCATCCTTATGTTTAGAAGAGGATTGCTGATTTGGAAAGTGTGGATGAAAATGTGAATTGGGAAAGCAACACCTCTTATTTCTTTTGCTTTCATTTCTAGGCAGAATTTATAGACAATAAGCTACAATGCTGTGTTGTACAGTCATCTCCAAAGATGTTATCGCCAGTTATTCCAACACCTGCGACAAGGTCTCTGGTGGAGACCATTCCAACGCCAACTGTGCAGACCATCTATTCCTCTCACAAACCTATTTCTCTGGCAGACAGGTACTGGGTGATCCTTCCACAGAAATAATATGTACCTTGCTTTCTACAGTCTCCCAACAGCCAGTGTGTATGCAGTGGAAGCTGGTGGCTCCAATGTCAGTGGGGCTGTGTATCTACTCCAGGTCTCAGTCTGAACTTTTAAGGAGCTACCTATGAGGCTGAAGCCTATCCCCCAAAATAGGTTCAGCACCATGGATAGTTCCTTAAAAGTTCAGACTGCAGCTCAGAGCGGATATATAGACCCACTGACATTGGAGCCCCCTCCCCACTGGGTGTATGTCTCCTGGGGCCAGTTCACACACACAATGGCAAAAAAAATGAAGGAAGAACCTTGGATGTCAGAAGGGGAGAGTGAAGGCTCCACTGTCTTGCCTAGTTTCCCAAAATGCTTAAGTGTCAGCCCTACCCAACTATTTCCTCTGCTTCAGCAGTGCTGTAGTGGTAAATTTTGAAGTGCAGGCGCTCCTCCTGACTGTCCTCATAGCCACGCCCACAAGGAGAGTCCAAAAATGCAGGCAGTGCACTGATCTATATCAACAAACCAGTTCTAGCAGATGTTATCTCCACCAAGAGCAGGCCTTTTATTTTAGGGCCTTAGGCTGCAAGCCTCTGCATACTTATCTGGGAGTTAAGCCCTACTGAAATCAACGGGGCTTACATCTGAGTAGACATGCATAGGATTGCACTGTTAGTTGCCCATTCAAGACCAAGCTACCCCAAAATACTTTGCATTATGACAGGGATAACTCACAATAATATATTGTTGCTGGGACAATCCATGAGCTCCCACACCACCAGCTACTGTGAGGACTGAGCTCACCTTTCTTATTGCTTTGAATGATACCCCTGCTTAAATCCCCACCTTGGCTTCTTATCTGCTCCAAGATCTTGCACCCGGTCTTCTGGTCTTTACCCTCAACCACATTGCCTATCTTGCTCTAGACCCAGCCTCAAATCCCCTGGGTGCTTTCAAGCGAGGCTTTTGTTGTGCAATCTCTGTGCCTCACCCACGGAATTTTACAAGGGTGCCAGATGTCACTGTTCCCCATTTGTAACCCTCCCATGTTTTCCCACCATTTCTTCCATCATTTTTTACTTACTGTCAGGTCTGGGATGTGAGTGGCAGGTATCCCCAACTAGAACACCTAGGCCAGGGGTGATCAAGGTGGACAGAGAACTGAGACTACTTGGACAAGGGTCAGATGCTGGTGAGGCATGGGAGGGCCAGAGGCAAGAGCAGGGTCCAGAGCAGGCCAAGGTCAGATTCAAACAGGGCATGGCAGGGCCAGAGATGAGAATGGAGTCCAGAGGGCCAGAGACAAGAGCAGAGTCGAGAGCAGGCCAAGATCAAATACAAACAAGGCAGGTCAGGGCCAGAAGCAAAGAGCTAGTCAATCACAGGTAAAGTCAAATACCAACAAGGCATACGGGGCCAGAGGCATCATCTGGAACAGGATGGAACAGGTTGAGTATCAGCAAGGTGTAGCAAGACCGGAGACGAGGCAAAAGCACAATCCTGCTACCACAAAAACTCACGTTGCTGTGGCAAAGCTGAGCAGGAACAGGAAAACTTTTATAGAGCTTCCTGTGGGTCCCAGCTGGTCTTCAGGGCCAGCGCTACTGCTAGGCAAACTAGGTGGTTGCCTAGGGTGCGCGGCTGAAGAGGGCGCAGAAACGCTGCTCTCCTCTTTGCTGCCGCCGCGCCGCCCCTGCCAGGCCTCCACCTCCCCGCCCGCCCCCGCTGCTCCTGCCGCGCCTCCCCGCCCACCCACCTGCCGCCGCCGTTGCCGCCGCTGCGCCTCCCCCGCCCTCCCGCCTCCCCCGCCGCCACCGCCGCGCCTCCCCCGCCCGCCTCCGCCACTGCGCCTCCCCCGCCCATTGCCGCCGCCGCCACCGACCCCCCCGACCCCCCGCCACCTACCTTCTCCGCGTCGCGTCGCTTCCGGAGCCCCGCCCGCGTTGTTTTGGCGGGAGGAACCAGGGCAACAGGGCTTAAACAGCCCTGTTGCCCTGGTTTCCCTGGCAAAAAACAGAGCGCGGGGGTCCCGTCGCATCACTTCCTCCTCGGAGGCGGCGGCGGCAGACAGCCAGGGTGGGGGGAAGGTAGGTTGGTGGTGGTAGCAGCACGGGGGGGGGGGGTTTGCAGAGCAGGGCTGCTTTGCTCTGGAGCCACCCCCCCACAGCACAAGAGGGGGGTTGCTAAATTTCATTTCGCCTAGGGTGCCAAACTGCCCTGCACCAGTCCTGCTGGTCTTCATGAGTGGCCTGCTCTAGTCCTGCAAGTATTTGTGGGCGACCTTGCCTGCCTTCTCCATCAGGCCACCAGGTGGAGTTGCAGCACTGAGCTAGCTGAACAGATCCTGACACCACAGAAAATCGGTTACGGAG
The DNA here is from genome assembly GCA_021292165.1 of Shinisaurus crocodilurus. Lineage (NCBI taxonomy): Eukaryota > Metazoa > Chordata > Lepidosauria > Squamata > Shinisauridae > Shinisaurus > Shinisaurus crocodilurus. The sequence goes on from CM037880.1 coordinate 91,034,927, forward strand.
GCTAAAATGGAATAGATGCATAGTGCCTTTTGATTGGTAGTGCTAGGAACCTTCTGTCTAGAAGCACCCCCTGGGATAGTGTATCAAAATGTCCCAACATGTTTTGATGTTGAAAAGCTTTGCATGAGGGGAAAGAATGTGCTGTTCAGGGTGGATTTACCAACATCTTGATGTGACATTTTGGTGTTTTGCACAGTAGTTTACCAGTAAATACAATATCCCCCCCCCCCCCCGATGAAGAACTTTTCAAACCCAAAATGCATAGGAACGTTTTGATACATGTGAAATAAAGACTTACACATCCTTTGAAGATTTCCACTATATTTGTTGGTTTGTGGGTTGTGCTATTTAATTATTTGCCTTATTTAAAATATGTATGCCCCCACCTTTTAGTTTAAAAACAGTTGCAACAAAGTGTTCATCATAAGGTTCTAGAATTACTCTGTTATTAAGAACATACAAAATTACAAAAGGCATACAAACACAGAAAGAAATGATATACAGCAGGGGTGGGCAGAAAGTAGATCTTCAGATGTTTTGGACTTCAACTCCAAGCATTCCTGACCATTGGTGATGCTGGCAGGGGCTTCTCGAAGTTGAAGTCCAAAACCTCTGGAGATCTACCTTCTGCTCACCCCTGATATACAATTAAGATCAGATCAGATCCTTTACACATGTTTTTTTTTCTGGGGAGTTTCTTTCACTGCCTTTCTATATGTTCCATTACAAAACGACTAGGTGGCACTGTGATATAGAGGAATTGCGGAACTACACTAGGGTTTTATTCCACCATTCTCAAATATCCCAGATGTTCCCCAATTTTTTAAAAATAATAATGTGATAATGGTTGCAAAGAATGGGAGAGGCTCCGGAGGATGACAACACAAATGCCTCAAGTAGAAAGGCTTGATATCTCTGAAAGAGACATAGGGTGGTTCCAGATCAGGATTTTATTGTGCAACCTCCTGCCTCTTTCATGGAATTTAAGGGGTGTGTGTGTCCAGACAATGCTATATTTAATTTGTAACCCTCCCGTGTTTCCCACCACTTCATTCATATTATTTTTTTCTGCAAAAATATCTACTCAGGAAGAAAAGATAGAATAGGACGGTGCACAATGTCTTTTGACTGGTAGCACTAGGAACTCTCCATCAGGAAGCAGCCTCGGCTGGCTTTGCATTTGTTATTAAACTCAAAATGCCAGCCAAATATGCTACTCATACAGTGAGTGATCTATTTTCAGCATATTTTTTTTACTTACTATAAAGGCAACCCTTCCTTCTGTTTGGTCAGTGCTAAAGAAATGTTAATGATTTAAACTGAGACATGGGGCATGTTGTTCCCATAATTGCTTGTATGTTCATTAATTCCACAGCGCCGAGACTCTGAGGCATGAGCTGGAGCGAGAAAAGATGATGAAACGACTGTTGATGACAGAATTATGAAAATTCTCACGTCTGTCTCATATGGAGAATGAATTGGGGCCCTTTCTGTGCCTTCTGTCTGTTTACATTCCTCTGCTTTTGTGTACACAATATGATGCATTGTGACAATGTGGTGTGACCAATCCTCCTGGATTACTCCCCGTTGGCTAAAAAAAAGTTTTACATAAACTTCAAAGACTTCCTTTGCATATTTGATACCATGGCCAGGATCCAAAGAACCACAAAACTAGTTGTGCGAGTCTAGCGGGGGGGGGGGCTTTAGATTTATTTGTTTTTTCCTCCTCAAACAACACCCACCCACCGAAATTCTACATGGCAAACTACTTTTGAAACGGAGAGTGGTTTCAAAAAGCAGTTTGTGAACCTGCTGCACATGTGGGAGGAGGAGAGGGAGGAGTAAAAAGTCCCACTGGGCTAGCACAGGCCCCCTACGTGAGCCTACGTAGCACTTCGGATCCCAGCCTACGATTCCTTCTGCCCTTTATTTCTCCCAGGTACTTAGAATTTTATATAACTACAAAAATGGAGCTGAGGCTAATTTTTGGTAAAACTAGGACAAAAAGGAACACCAAGGAATATATATTGATTTCTATTCAGAAACTCTGTTCTGTATATATGTTAATATCTGCACAGAGATAAATGTTGCGCAGAATATTTTGATAGCAAATACAAAAGGTCGTTTTGTAGATCTAATAACAAAATTGAGCTACTGCTGTTTGTTAAAGAAAAATCACTGCTGTTTGTTAACAAATCATTGCGGGTGGGAGGAAGAGAATCATGATTCCATCTTACCCTAGGACTGTTAGTCTCCATAGTAAAATAAAAAGCTGCCTTTTTCTAATTGCTAGTTTCAGTTATTACACCAGGAGGAAATGCACAAACCCATCTACACCATCAGAAGGAAAACGGTCATTCTCATTTTATATTACAGTAACCATATATCCAGTAACTCAGACTGCCTTGCCATAGGTCCCCACTTCATACCAAATCAAACTGAAAATTTGACTACTTTTCAGTGAAACTCAAATCCTGTAAACATCTGCATGCATTTCTATTTTTCATGCTTGAAAATTAAATTTGAAATTCACACATGTTTAAAATTTAAGCATGTATTTAAGCATGGAGAAAAAGACAGATCCTAAGGGCACAATCCTATGCATGTTTAGACAGAAAACATCCTGCTGCTTCCAGCATTCCCCAGCCACTGGCTGGCTGGGGAATGCTGGGAGTTGTAGGAAGTCTTTCTGGCTAAACATGCATAGGATTGTGCCCTAAATCATATAAAATAAACATTTCTCTTCAAAATGCCACTGCAATTGATGATTGATTGATGATAGCTTTAAAATTAAAGTACTCTTATGGATGGTTTAAGACAAACTTTGCTAAGAAGCTTTAATAATATTCTAAGCTGGGGTGGGCAACTTGTGGCCCTCTGGATGTTTTGGCGTACAACTCCCATCAGCCCTAGTCAGCATGGTCAATGGTGAGGGATGAGGGGAACTGTAGGCCAGAACAACTAGGGGACCACAAGTTCAGCATCCTTGTTCTCGACTTTCTAAAAGGATCAGCGGCATAGCTATCACCTAGTTATCATTATCAGTTTAGTTTATAGCACACCCTTCAGGGCTGGTTCTGTCATTAGGCAGAGTGAGGCAACTGCATCAGGCAGCAGATATTGGGGGGGGGCAGCAGCAGCAGCCCCATAGCTGTTCCTCCTGTGCTTCCCTCCAGCCATTCCCCTCTATTGCAGGGGAGAACTATGTGTGCCACAGAGCATGCTCTGCACCCACTAAACTAGTTGGCTACCTTCTGGTGCGGTGCAGGACATTATCCAATTACCAGGGTTGAAGTAAGACTCAATTGCTGCTCCAGTCAGCTTCTGTACATGAAATGGGAGTGGGGAGGGCGCCATCTTGTCCTTTGCTCAGGCAGCAAAATGTCTTGGGCCACCTCTGACACCCTTTGGGCATCAGTGACTCTTAAATACTTTCACATCCCATTGATTTCATGGAGACAGATATAAGCATGTGAGTACTCTCCAACTGAAATCAATAATATTTAACTTTGGCTGGGTTGTGTCCTTTGTTTCTTTTTGTCAATCCAAGGGTTTTTAAATATATGGTGTATAAATATATACCTTCCTCTGAATAAATCAAAAGCAGAAACATTTTGCACAAAGTGATATTTTCCTTGTTCTATTTCCCTGTCCCAAGTTCTACAGACACATCATAGAGGAAATAAAGGTTGATTCCCCCTCCCCACAAGGTCTAAAGCACAATGGGTAGCAGCCACATTTGTCTAGCAGCTAGCTAAATCTTCTCATGTGCCCTCTTCTCCAGCAGGAACAGATTCTGTTGGGAAATGGGTGCACGAGGAGAGACATCCCCACATGCCTGTTTCCCAGCAGAATCACCATGAGGAGAGTCCTCTTTGCACACCCATTTCCCAGCAGAATCTGGCTCCTGCCAGCCCACCAAACAGCTGATTGGCTGGCTGGCAGGAGCCCAATTTTGCTGCTATACAGGGCACATGGGGAAAATTCTCCTCACATGCCCTATATAGCAGGTGTGGCAGCATATTCAGGGGGGGAATTGGGAGGCAGGACATTCTTATGGGCAAGGCATTCTTGGACCCATGGTGGACTGCCCAGATGGCCTCTGAGGGCCATATGTAGCCTGTCTGTTGCTCATCCCTGGTTCAGCCATTGAAGCTGGGCAAAGAGATAAACAGGTCAAGGTAAATGAGGTACCAGTAAGGCTGTAATGCTGGGCATAGTGTCTTGGAAGTAATTAATGGAATTTAATTCCAAGTAAACCTGCTTAGGACTTATGAGATTAATGTTCTCATGAACCTTTGAAGTTGGCTTCAGAGATAAGGACTAATACCTGGGGGTGTGGCCAGGGGAAGGGGATGTGGTCATCTGAAATTCCCCGGAGGACCAGATTGGGACCCAGGTAGGCCAGATTTGGCTCACGGGTCTGAGGTTCAACTCCATGTTTTACACCGTTACACCAGTAACTGAGTGGCTAAAATTGTTAACTGGGTGAAATTACTGTGCTACGTTGACAGTGTTGACAAATGGGAGAGACAGCAGAGAACAGAAGGTAATTAGAGTGAGATCTAAACTATACCTACTAATATTCAAGCAAACATATTCGGGAAGTATGAGCTGAAGAACAGATGCATTGCCCCGTTGCAACTGTTTTGGAAGGACAGAAATATATCACAGCTGTGACAGAAACCGGAAACTAATAATAAACCCATAAAGTTAGTTAATCCTTCAAAACTAGAGCTCACAGGTCTCAGAGTTGTCAACATCTCTGACTGGAGATTGTGTAAGCTCCAGGCTTTTGCCCCATCTCTTGAATTTGCACATACAAATGCCCACTCCCATGGGTAAATGTATGAATACTCCAGTACAGAGTCCCAGGAAAGGGCACTGCATTTTCTGTTTGTCAGACAGGGTGTTTAGATGGCTGGTTAGTTTATAACTGTAGGAATCTACTGTAATGTACTTTTGGTCAGCTTGCTCTAAGATTACCATAGATTGTATAAGAAATGACTTCAAGGTGCTTTCACAAAACAATTAGGAACACATCAACGGCACATTTTCCCTCTTTTTTGTTGTTGGTCCTTCAGCATCCTCAAGGTTTAACCCCTCCTTTTCAAATTGGAGATGACCATTTTTGAACCTATTACGATAAGCAGACAAAGCACTGAGTTTGAGCAAACACTGCAAGAGGGTCAGTTTTTCTGGCAGATACGAAACATCTGATTTTGAACCGAAGCACTGTGTTCCTTGTATATAAGAACTTTTAATTTTGAAATTGCAGAACTGACATTTTTGATGAAACCCACCCCTCACCATTACATATGCTCATTACATGTGCTCTGAAAGAGCTGAACAAGTGACTGGGAAACTTTCATTTCTAGTCTTTTACAGACTGGCAAATCATGTGGTCCAAGCAGGCTTAGTTTTGCATGTTGTCTTAATGTGTTGTGAGAACTTTTGACAAGCGATGGGTGAGGATTTTATTTTTGTTTTTTAAATTTTTTTTGAAAGAACTTAACAACATTCACAAATCACTTCATAAATGGGATGGAAAAAACTTGAGATTTGAAACTTCTGAATGTGGGAGAAACTGAAACTGACAAATCCATCCATCCAGGCCCAGGGCTTTGAGTGCTTAGCTCTTAAAAGTCTGGGTTTGGATCCCTGTGTATTCAACCTAGTTTGTTTGTGGTGCTGAATTAGGATGGCCATCTTCTTCTTTCTGACAGGCTCCTCATCTTTAACAGCTACATGGCAGGCAGCTACAACATGGTCCTCTCCATGCTGGGAATAGCTGTACCTACTGAATTTGGCTGCTGCAGATGGGTGACAATTTTGTTTGGTTCATCTTTTAGGAGAACTTACCAAAATCCACAAATTGTTTCATAAGCACGACGGAAAGAATTTGAGATTTTAAAAAATGTGAATGCAGGAGAAAATGAAACTGACAGATTTGTCCAACCCTACGGAAGCATCCAACTGTGACATTGTACTAGTGGAAACCAGTACTCGAATAATGTAAATAGTGCTCGCTGGCACAAGTTACCCAGGAACCCCACTGTGCTAGCAAGCACTATTGATGTTGTGCAAGCATTGGTTTCCACGAGCATATCATCAATAGCACAGTAGTGCACCATTGGATACCTAGTTTTTCACACAGGCTTACACTGTCCAAATGCCATGTCAGATGCCTCTCAGCTGTTTACATACAGCATAGGTGCTCTTTCTATGAGAACTGCCAATGAGAATCAGCAAAAGTGTTCAGTGGATGAGCCATGCTGGATGTGCTCACACACAATGCATTGCAATTCATCTTCTCCTGTCAGACATACTAAAATTCCACTTCTCACAACTGGACTTGTCTTAGCCTGGATTTAGGTTTAGGAACATCCACAGGTTTGGGGGATGGAAATGAAGCCCCAGTTGTCATCCCCTCCCCACATAGAAAACATACACGTATCATAGCCAGATTTTCCTTGCTCTGATGTTTGTCAATATCATTTTCCAGTCTTCATCGCTATTTGCTGTGGCCCCATGGCTGAAGGCAATGGGTGCATTGCTGTGTAAATCACAGTATTATATTTCCATGATATATCTTTGAACTCTGCTCTGTCTTTGCAGGGTGGTGGTGGTGGTGATGATTCATAGGATGGTCATGGAGTTAAGAAGGGCTTTTATATAACAGCTTATCCCAGGTAATGAGATCCACTTACTGCAGGGTTTTTGATGGGTAGGGTGGATTTTTGTGTGCCTAAATATTCCCCAGTATTATACAACTCATAGGAACCTAAGATGAAATGAGCTCGGTCCTTATGAATGCATTTAATTGGTGGGTAACTTCTTGATTGTTTAAAAAGTTGCAGGAGGAATAGTGTAAAATATTTAATAAGGATTCTCCAGCACAATTTTAACGGGAAGTCAAAGGAGTGTAGTTTTTCTGCATGGTCCAGCATTGGACCTCCTTAAATAAACAGACACTTACTTTATAAAGTTTGTGCAATCAGCATCAGGATATGGTCCATCTTACTCTTAATTCTATTATTTTTACATTAGGTTGCTCCTTCAAATGTTCTGTTTGAGGAATTGTTCCCCCAGCCATGTCTGGCCGACAAAGCCAATTGAAATACTATAGTAACATGCTTTAGCCAAATATACTTTGATTTAGTTGTTTTTGGAGGGTCCTTTTCATATAACCCTTGCTAACCTCTCTGGTTAACAGAACACTAAAGTGGAATATTATGTTTAAATTTTTCAGTGTCCTGATCCTCAAGGAGTTTGCAATAAATATACCAAGAGTGATCTGTTGTTTTGCATGCAAGATCAGACCCAAACGTGTTTTTTTTGTAATTTTGAGTGTTGTAAAGGAATCCTAGAATGATGGGAGAAGGGAGATGTTGCTGCAGAGCCAGGCTGCTTATACCAGCATGGTACCAACTGAGTAGCAGCCTGGAAAAGAAGACAGCATGCTATGGTGATTGTAAGTGAAACATGCCTTGAGAGAGGCTTTTTGTGGCTGAACTGTTTACCTGTTCCTGTATTCATGCCTGCAATAAAAGAGCTGAAAAGTGAAGAATGATCTCACTGTGATTTGTTTTCAGCTTAGGGATTGCAGGACTGTATAACCACCTCACATCCAGAAGGGGAAGAGGGAATCTTGTGTCTCTCAATGCCATGTGTTAATTGGCTTAGCGCATTTAGTCCCTGCTTAAAAAACATTTTGGGAGTGCCCCCTTCCACAAAAGGTTAGGTCAATTTAAACAAGGTAGTAACCTTTTGAAAGGAGAAGATTGACTGCAAATAAAACAGAGGCCTCTGCTAAAAATGATCTCCAATACATTTTTTTTAAGCTGCTGTTAAAGAGCTTTTATTGGGAAAGGCAGCAGTCTTCAACCTTTCCAGATTGTTGCTATGCATCCTCGTTCCCATGAACATGTAACTGTTGTGTATACACATGGAATGACCATTCCGGGTCTTAGGGGGCCTTTAAACAGAGGTGTGTGATGTGCACACAGTGGATATATACACTATGTTTTTACTAGCATACGGAATGATTACTGCACATATGGGGAAATTAGCTCAATCATTCATTCAAAGTCCAAAAACATGAAGTCTTTTTTACTTTTCATTACCAAAAAGAAATACATGCACATTTATTACATTGAAGGAAAAATGAACTTGATGTACCAGTTCTAATAGACCTAGGCTTAGAGATTTTCTACACAAGGGCTGTTAATCAGCTGTTAATCTATTGTATCTACTTTTGGTTTTCATCGCAGAATTGAGATCCAAGCACTATACGAGGAACATTTCCTTTCCTGCATTTCCACTACATAACCTCTAGGTGGCACTGTGGTGTAGCAGAATAACACAAATACACAAGAGGAAATTGCTCTATCTTTCACTTTCACAATTGAATGCTGGATTTTCCTGGCCCTAAAAACACTAATGGAAAATGCTGGTTAGACACAGAAGTGAAGCTGGAGGGTCACAACATTGACTAAAGAATCCGTAAACAACTGTGAGTAGGGAATGACAAGCACACAATAAATGCTTCATGTAGAAAAGCCCCCAGAAGCTAGAGAAAGAAGACGATTTAGGAGATTAGCATTTACCAGAGGTAGTGTGGTGGGAATGGCAGAGCAGAGGATTGGAAGGCTTTAAGGTCAAGAAGCTTGGGGGCTGGTGAAAATGGTGGGCCATGGGGGTGGAAATGGATAGATTTTGGAGGAAAGCAAACAGAAGAGGAGCTGCTATAATTACCTTACTTCAGAGGAAGAGGAACGCAAATGACAGCATTTCCTGGTTGGTTGCCAAAAATTAGAAAAATGCTGTGAGCACAGACTGCTCCCAGGTTTCTCAGCTTAGTTTCAAATTACAAAAATGGGGCATTAGCCTCCAGCCACTTGTGGCACTACTAAGTAACAAATTATCAAGAAACAGCCAAAAAGAATGGCTTCAACAATCTTGGTACTTGCACTAATGATGGGGGGGGGGGGGCAATGGAGACTAAGTCATTATTAGGGATGCCAGAGCCACCACAATTTTGGTTAAAAACAGATTTAGATGCAGAGTCTTGCCAACTGAGCTTCTCCTTAGAGATTTCAGTTAAATTTAGGAATTTAATGTTCAACTCAAGACTTTTGTTAGCTGTTTCCCAGTGCTCTAGGCTTCCTGTGGGACCAATTCCAGCCTTTGGACTTAGAACTGACAACTCATGCATAGGTTGCGATCTGCTAACAGGCACCAGAATGGTGGTCTAGAGCTGGCAGGCTATGCATGGAATCCAGCCAAGGACTCAGTGGAGTACTTTGCATTTGGATAGACTTTTTGAGCTGAGAATTATGTCACAACATTTGGAGAAGTGCGAAAACCAAAAGATAAGTGTGTGTTCCAATCTATGCATTAGTCTGGGAAGTGCAAATCTAGTTGGTTTGCTTAAAAATGCAAACAAACAAAATCCTTGAGCATCTCCAGACATAGCCCACCAGCTGCTAAAAAAAATGGAATGGGACCCTAACCCAGCAACACAGCAAGCCTTGAAATTGTACAGTTCTTTTCCTGCTGAATCATAGGGCTAGAAGTGATCTGAAGATAGTCTAGTACAGGGGCAGGCAACCTGGTGCCCTGCAGATATTTTGGACTATAACTCCCATAACCCCTGGCCATTGGCCATACTGGCAGAGGCTTATGAAAATTGTAGTGCAAAATTTCTGGAGGGTACCAGGTTGCCTACCCCCAATCTATCCTAAACCAATATTCTCCGTACACTGAGCCAGATTCACAAGGCCTAGTCAACACATTGGGCCTATGCTCCCTGGTTACATATTTTAAGTGTCATCAGAACTATCAACTATTTCTGGATTTCTAGAGAGGCTCCTTTCAGAGTCTGTTACAGCTGTAGATGCTAAGCCTTTTCAATGGACCTTGACAATGCACAGAATGTGTTAGTCACACTGACTTTCCAAAACCCCCTATCATTCACAACAAAAGCCAGATGAGTAACCCTGTAGATTGCCTTAAAGGTGACTTGTCTAGTTGATGTCACACACCAGATGGAAGCAAATGTCAAAGCTTCAATTCCTTTGACATTTCATGAGAATACAGGAGCATGAATTAATCTTTCTATGTTTAAAATATTTTGTTTTATCCTGTCAGCAGAGACCACTGTTGTCAGAGATAATGCTGGAAATAAAATGGGAAAACATGAAACTATAGTAACTCAATAATATAACAAAAACATGGACAGATGTAAACCCAGGACAATCTGGTGATGTTTTAAAGACATATTCCAATTTGTGTCTTAGAAGAAACATGCCCTCAAAGAGTATGATGAAGAATATTGCCAAAGTAGACTGAACATTTTTTATTTCACTCTCTCAGATTCCACCAGCAACTGCCTGGTTTTTGCTCCTGGGTGACTGTGACAAGAAGTACTCCAAAGGAAGGAGAGGAAGAACTTGGGACTTTAAAAAAAATTAAAGAAAAGAAATATATTGTGATTGACAGTCAAGTGAGACAACTGAACAGCACAATATGTGCCTATCCTGGAATTTGTCCCACTTGTGTTGTTTTTTTCAGGAGTCTTAACTCCGTTGAGCCTAACACAACTCAAATGTTATCACACATCCTCATGAACACATCACCCACCAGTTGTGTCTTCATTCCCCCTTCACGGCAAGATCCTCAAAATACCCCGCATTTAGTTCCCACAAGGGTGTACATTTTGCACTTTGTCCTGAGCCTCTAGGTGCTTAGGGAAGTCCAAATGTGCACTCCCTTTTTTTCAAGGGAAAAGGGGGTTTTGACAGCTAGCTGTCAAAACTCATGGGTCCCTTTAAAAAGGGTTGGGTTTTTTTTGTGGGAACTGAGTGTTTTGGACTAGGATATACACAGACCCAAATGTTTTGGACTAGGATATAAACAGACACGTCTGCTGCCTAGACATCTGCGCACTGCAGCCCTTGGTTTATAGATTTCATAGATGATAGAGTTGGAAGGAGGCCATCGAGTCCAACCCCCTGCTCAATGCAGGAAACTAGAGGAGGGGTCTCCCAACCAAGTAATAACCAGGCCTGGCCCTGCTTAGCTTTCCACACTCAGACAAGCTGAGCCAGCGTAAGCCCCAGGCCTGTTTAGCTGCCAAGCAGGCCTTTGAGCTACGGTAATTTCCCTACCACTTGAACCTGATGCTTGGATGTCTATGCTATTTATTTTGCCTTTTGTTTCCTTTGCTTGTTTGTAATATTTGAACTAACTGAGTACATTCTAGAGTTCATATAGCATCTACTGCCAAGCAACTATTTTGCAAGAGTAATTACTGTGTATATTTTTGGATTCTTGTGCATTCAGTAAAATTTCCGTTTTCAGAGACTGGTGTGTGTGTGCCTCATTGGGTCACCTCTGCCAAGATGATGTGCTATGAGCAACATCCAAAGGTCCCTAAGATGGGTGTATCTCTGAATGTGCATATGCTTGTACACATGTCTGGTGTTCAGAGGAGGGTAACCAGGATGATGAGGGGTCTGAAAACCAGATTCTCTGAGGAATGATTGAAAAACTATGTTTAGCCAGGAGAAGAGAAGATTATGGGGAAACATGGTAGCGGTCTTCAAAAACTTGAAGGGTTGCCATGCAGAAAATGGAGCAGATCTGTTCTCTATTGCTCTGGGGGGCAGACTAGAACTAATGGGTGGAAATTGCAGGGAAGCAGATTTCAGTTAAACATTAGGAGAAATGTCCTAACGGTAAGAGCTGTCTGACAGTGTAACAGACTGCCTTTGGAGATGTTGGGCTCTCCTTTGCTGGAGGTATTTAAGCACAGGCTGGGCAGCCATCTGTGAGGGATGCTGTAGTACAGTAGCATCCTGTATTGCACATCCTGAATTTAGCAGTAGGTTGGGCTACATGACATCAAAGGTACCTTCCAACTCTATACTTCTGTGACATAAGGAGAAGCATAAGACCCAATTTTATAGGTCTTTGGAAATAGAATGGGCGCTGCTCCTTCCCTGTCAAATTCAAGCATTTTTGATATGCAGCATTACATTACTGGATCTGCAGAAGGACCTTCAGCTGTGTAAATGTGGAGCACAGGTGTATCTGTTTGTGCAGTCATCTTATCTAGCTAGGCAACAGCTATAGATTTTTGAGTCTGACTCTCCAATCAATTTAAGGTGAAAGATATACCTATTAATCATTAACAAACAGATTGCAATTTCTTTCCCCAAGACTAAAATTGGAGGAGAAATGATTAAATCATGGAAACTGACCAGGCACTAATGTTTAAATAAGGGTTGATACAGGAAAATTAGAATTTCTGTTTTGGACTCAGATTCACTTACATTGCCAAGTATCTGTGATTGCTTTACCAATAACTTGGGAAGATAGGCGAACAAATGTCAGTGTACTGGAAGAGGCAAAGACTACTAGCATTGAAAAAATGATCCTTCAACGCCAACTTCAGTGGACCGGTCATGTTGTTCGAATGCCTGATTGCCGTCTCCCAAAGCAGTTACTTTATTCCCAACTCAAGGATGGAAAGCAGAATATCGGTGGTCAATATAAGAGGTTTAAAGACGTTCTTAAGGCTAATCTAAAAAAATGCAATATAAACATCAAAAACTGGGAAGCTCTGGCCCATGAACGATCTAACTGGAGGTTGGCCTTTCACAAAGGCTCTATGGACTTTGAAGAAGCTCGAGTGCAAGGTGAAAGGGAGAAACGTGCTAAGCGAAAAGCACGTCAAATGAATCCTTTACAAGACAATCTTCCATCTGGTAACCTGTGTCCTCACTGTGGGAAGCTGTAGAATTGGCCTCCACAGTCACTTACGGACCCATCGCTAGAGTCTACACAATTTTCTTTAGAATTTTCCTCCTTTTAAAATCTCCTTTTTGTAAATTTTCTTTTTTTTATCCTGGAAGACAATCTTACTCGGTCACAAGTGATCGCCTGACTGACTGATTTCTTTCATATCTACAAACAGTTCCAGACATAGAAGCCATGTTCTTATTACTTTTTTTTAAAGTACAAAATGTAAATGTCCAATTAATATTTCCCCATGGCAGTGTTCTTTTGCTTGTCTCAATAACTCATATGCACTTACGTTTGCTGATTATTTAAATGCAAACTTTAAATTTTAACTAGATGTTCTAGTGAAAAATTGACTAATAGGCCCACGGCCAAGGATTAAAAGGGCAATTACATCAGGTTGAGCCATACATAGAAGAACGTCCACATAGTTTGAGAAAGTACATTAACCTAGTCCCAGTACAACCCAAAAAGACAGAAAAGTTAAAAAATAAATATTGCTTACTTTGCAACACACTGTATAACATGCACAGTGAATTAGCAGCATTCTGTAACATGACATTTATATGCCAATACTGCTGCTGAGCTAGCAGAAGAAGAATATTTTATTTACGGTCTACCGACCACACCAGTACGTAAAACAATATTTATTTATATGCACTGTTGTGTTCCTAGTAACACAATTTAAATTCTGTACCTGGACAATCCAAATTCTGCATCAAGAAAAGATTAATTTTTCCATCTGTGTATATTGTCCAACATTACCAAATTTGCAACAACAACAAAAATGAAGTCCTAAGCATTTATGTAGTATGTATTTTAGAGTGTTCAAAGTGCTTCAGATACATTATGATGTCATTGTTATACTCTTTACGCTAATCCTGTAAGGTAGGTCAGTATTATTATTTCTACATATTTTGCACAGTTCTGTATTTTTTCATTATTTCCCATCATTTATTTTGGTTTTGCTTGTCATGGGGCAGAGCACTGTAGCCTGACTGCCCTCTCATCCAACTACTGAAAACTTATTCAGCCATCCTTCTTCTGGCTTCTGAGGCTTCAGTAGGCTTTCTCATCTACTTTCAAGTATATCTTCTCAGCTTTGGAGCAGAAAACCTAAAGGACTATCAAAGTCAAAGTCAGTTTATTATGGTGATAGACCAGCAGGAAAGGACTATCTCCTCCCATACAATCCTGCCCATCCACTGATGTCAGCTAGTAAGGCTCTCTTGTGTGTCCTACTTCCACCTGAGGGGACATGAGAAAGGCTCTTCTCACTGGCCATGCCCAACTATACGAATTCCCCACCCTGGGGGATTTGTTTGCCCCATTCCTTGATGGTATTCTGCCATCTTTTAAACAAATGTTTTAGTTTTGGCAGCCTTTGGCCTGATGACTGCTTGATTTTATCTGGTTTCCTTCTCACTTTACTTTTTACTTGTAGCTGTACTTTGCCATTTTAAATGCAATACCTCTGCACTTACTAGGAATGTACCTGTACTGGAAAGGTGCTTCTGCAACCAGGAATCAATTCATCATAGACTCTATGCCAGCCTTCCCCAACCTGGTGCCCTCCAGATGTGTGGGACTGCAACTCCCATAATTCGCAGCCAGCATGGCCAATGATCATGCTGGCTGGGAATTATGGCAGTTGCAGTCAAACACATCTGGAAGGCACCAGGTTGGGGGAAGGCAGTTCTGTGCAGATATGGAACGACAATGAGCATCACCCACTCATACTATAGGCAGATAGATAGGTTCCCAGTCCTAACAAATCTAGCCTCTTCCCTCTGAAAACTGCACTTCAGTCTTTATTCAAGACTGATTCTGATTTGCGGCTTCTGGTGAAGGGATGGCGAGCTGAACGTCTCCATAAATCTTGTGGGGACACTCCACGGATTAATCCCGGCTGGGAGAGGGAAATTCCCTTCAACTAATGGGAATGACATGAGATAAGCCTTATTTACTCCTTAGAGTCGTTCTTTGCCGTTTTAATTGTCAATTTTGACTGGGACGGACGGACCTGTAGTTAAGGATTAACAACCTCTGCTTGATGCCGTGGCTGGAGACCTGAAAAGGTCACTTAAGCACACGAACCCTTCACTTCTTTTAAGATTTATGGTGCCAATTTGTAACAAAGAGAGATTTTTATCTACAACGAAGTGCAAACTTCCTACGGGGGTGTAACCTTTTTTCAGGAAATTATAAAAGAAATATGACTTAAAGCCTCACAATGAGAAGATCAATAAACAAGTTTTGAAATGGGAAGAAAGAGGTATCTTAAATTTTCTTATTCTTAATCTTGGGAAAGTCTATAAGAGAGGTAGCTGTGTGATAAACTTGCACAGTGTGAGAATGGTATTTGTTGTTTTTGGTGCTGGAAACAAAGAGCCGAGGTGGTCACACGGGACTTGTGGTGAAAGTTAGCTGGAGAAATGATGAGTATAGTTTCAATGCATTCGAGAAAAAAATTCTTGGCAGGCTGGATGTTTTACAAGTCTGGTTTTTGCAAAGAATTGAAAATGTACACTCCTGTGTAGAAGCTGGTGTTGAGTTGGAGATGCAAACATCGGGTCTCAAGGAACAAAGCCCTGATTTATTTATTTATTTCAGTTCTATACTGCCCCACAGCCGAAGCTCTCCGATAAGGTTCGAATGTTGCATGAGCTAAAAAGTGAAAGTTTAAACAGAGAAGTGGAATCGGAAGAGCTTAATAAAGAAGAAGCTTGGCTGTAACCGGAGCAGAATCCGAAAATAACAATTCAAGCTCAGAAGAAATGCCTTGCCACTGAGGGAGAAAAAGCATTTTTTGATCAGGTAACCTCCCTTGTGAACTGTGGGAATGCTGTGGACATCATATATCTGGACTTCAGCAAAGCTTTCGACAAAGTGCCTCATGATATCCTGATTAGCAAGCTAGCTAAAAGTGGGCTAGATGGAACAACTATCAGGTGGATCCACAATTCGCTACAGAATCGGACTCAAAGAGTGCTTATCAATGGTTCCTTCTCAAACTGGGGAGAGGTAACGAGCGGGGTACCACAGGGCTCGGTCCTGGGCCCGGTGCTCTTCAACATTTTATTAATGACTTGGATGAGGAGGTACAGGGAATGCTAATCAGATTTGCAGATGACACAAAGTTGGGTGGAACAGCTAATACTCTGGAAGACAGAAACAAAATTCAAAGTGACCTCGATAGGCTGGAGCGCTGGGCCGAAAACAACAGAATGAAATTTACCGGTAATAGGGATAAATGCCAAGTGCTGCACCTAGGGAGAGGAAACCAAATGCAGAATTACAGAATGGGGACACTTGGCTCAACAATACTACAAGTGAGAAGGATCTTGGAATTGTGGTAGATCACAAACTAAATATGAGCCAGCAATGTGATGTGGCTGCAAAGAAGGCAAATGCTGTTTGGGCTGTATTAATAGAAGTATAGCTTCCAAATTGCGTGAAGTGATCATTCCCCTTTACTCAGCACTGGTTAGGCCTCATCTTGAGTACTGCGTCCAGTTCTGGGCACCACACTTTAAGAAGGACATAGTCATAGACAACTGGAGAGGGTTCAGAGGAGGGCAACAAGGATGATAAGGGACTGGAAACAAGGCCCTATGAGGAGAGACTGAAAGAACTGGGCATGTTTAGCCTTCAGAAGAGGAGACTGAGGGGAGATATGATCAGACTCTTCCAGTACTTGAAGGGATGTCACACAGAGGAGGACCAGGATCTCTTATCGATCATCCCAGTTTGCAGGACACGGAATAATGGGCTCAAGTTACAGGAACCTAGATTCCACCTAAACATCAGGAAAAAATTCCTGACTGTCAGAGCAATAAGACAATGGAATCAACTACCTAGGGAGGTCGTGGGCTCTCCCAATCTGGAGGCATTCAAGGTGCAGCTGGACAGCCATCTGTCAGGGATGCTTTGACCTGGATTCCTGCATTGAGCAGGGGGTTGGACTCGATAGCCTTGTAGGCCCCTTCCAACTCTACTTTTCTATGATTCTATGATTCTATCCCAGCCTGGAACCAGAGACAGAACTGGAGGTAAAAAGTTCTTCAACTCCATGATGAAGCGCTTCACTCTGCATGAACAGAGTTCTGCCGTGCCAGTTTGGGTGATGGGCCGACAGAGCTGCGAAGTAGACTCTGATCGATGTTAATTTCAACCCTCTGGACTTTAGGACGTACAGGAAACATAGCACGATGTCGAGAGGGCACGAGACGGGATCGACTCCCAATTCTGAGGTGAACTTGCAAAGGGCCGTCCATTTCCTTGAATATGAGACCCATGTGGAAGGCTTCCACGCTGCCACAGTGACCTCTCTGATTTTGTCCGACAAGTGAGGGAAGGAGACCGCTAACAAGCTCTTCAAGCCGTGAGCCGTAAGACGGATGGATCCGGGTGAAGAATATGTCCCTTTGCCTGCAAGAGGAGAGCTGGGAATAGAGGCAGGATTTGATACTCTCCCTTGGAAAGGTGAGGTGAAGTAGGGGAGCAAACCATGGTTGTCTCGGCCACCATGGAGCTATTAAGATGCAATCAGTGCCATCTTGCTGGATCTTCGATATCACTCTCGTCAGCAGAGGAGTAGGAGGGTACAGATAGAAAAACATCTCCTACCACAGGATCAGGAAAGCGTCCGTTAGTGATCGAGGATTGTGGTCTGCTCTGCTGCAAAATAGGTCACAGACGGCATTGCATTCTCTGAGGTGGCAAAAAGATCCATGGTTGGCATCCCCCAGATGTTGAAAAGCCTAATCAGGACTCAGCGGTCGAGTGCCCACTCGTGGGACTGTAAGGACACACAGCTGAGAGCATCGGCAAGGACATTGTCCTTCCCCACTATATGTACTGCTAGAAACGAGATCCCTCGGGAGATCGCCCACTCGAAGAGCCGTAGAGTAAGGTTGGTCAGCATGCAAGAGTGAGTGCCGCCCTCTTTGTTCAGGTATGCAACTACCGTGGTATTGTCCGTTGCCACCTGAACCAGCTTGCCCCTCAACACGGACTTGAAGGATCTCACCGCATTCCACACAGTGCGTAGCTTGAGGAAGTTGATGTGACAACGGCGAGCTCGAGAGGACCAGACACCCTGCACTGTGTCATTGCTGCAATGTGCCCCCCACCCAGTTGGTAGTCAGTGTCAAGACGGGAGTGGAAGGACGGAAGGGTAGACCTTCAGTTAAGTTCTGCTCCTCCATCCACCATTGGAGAGATTCTTTGACTTTGAGAGGAAGGATCAGTCGGACCCGACGAGCATCCACCTCTGGGTCGAAGGACCTCAGGAATCAGTTTTGCAGTAGTCGCATGCGGAGACGAGCGAATGCAACTACTGCAATCGAGGACACCATGTCCCAGAAGATGTTGTACTGAATGCGCTCAGCAGGAGCGCGAGTAGTATAGTTTCGTTGCAGCGGTATTTTGGCGGTCCTGTCCCTTGGTAGGAAAGTGTGGCCCTTGCTTTAGTCCAGCACAGCTCCAATAAACTGTATACTCTGCGTTAGAACAAGAACCGATTTCTTCTCGTTGAGGTAGAGACCCAATGTTTGCAGCAAGGTCAGTGTCGTCCGGAGGGATTCCTGTAGACGGTGTGTGGAGGAATCGAGTAGGAGCCAGTCGTCCAGGTAAGGAAACACCTGGACTACACGAGCCTGGAGGCTGGCGCAGACCACTGTCACACATTTCGTGAACACCTTCGGAGCTGTCGAGAGGCTGAATGGAAGCACGACAAATTGGTAGGCCTTCTGGCCAATGCTGAAACGCAGGTACTTCTGGCTGTCCTTGTGGATTATGATATGGAAGTACGTGTATGAAGAAGTTCACTGTCCATAGGTCCAGGATCGGACAAAGCCCTACATCCCTTTTTGGCACCGTGAAGTACCGGGAGTAGAGGCCCTCCTGCAAGAGGTGGTCGTGGACAGGCTGAATATCCCCCTTCTGGAGCAAGGAGGTGACCTCTTCCCTCAGCAGTGGTGTCAACTGTGTGGTCTGGATGCCAAGAAAGGGTGGGAGAGCATCAAACTCGATCCTGTACCCATGCTGGATGATGTTTAATACCCAGCAGTCCATTGTGATCTTCTTCCAGGATGACAGGAAGGCAGACAGACGAGAGAAGTCCCCTCTTCTGCGGGATCCCCAGTACTGTGGCTGTTGAAATGAGCGGTTCAGTGGCCGGGACTGCTGTGTATGTGGGCGATGACCTCAGGCTGAGGATACGCCAGTCTGAAGGGAGCCGAAGAAGAAGGGAATTGAGTCCATCTCCGTGGTCTGTATTGCTTCGACGAGGGAGGTGGTCCGAGACCCATCTTCCTAGCGTTCACTTGATCCTTTTGGACCATGTCAACCGAGTCATCTGTAGAAGCATTAAAGGGGCCTTCCCCGTTGAAGGGAAGCTCCTCTATGCGACTGTGGACCTCTTCCCAACGAGAAGAGGGAGCTGGCTAGAGTGTTCCAGGCGGAGGCAACCAGCCTGTCTCGGCAGCAGATACACACAGCACGACATCAAGCCGACTGCCATGGACATTCCTTTATCGGCTCCGTCGCTCTCCAGTCCAAAGACATACTTGGCGCCGTTCCACTGCTTAAGAATATTGATGGTAGAAGAACTGAACACCAAGTCAGATTGTCAGTACTGTATTAGGACATACATGTGAGGAAACATGGTTAAGATCGTACTGGAGTGGAAAATGTCATAACTGTTGCAATGTACTACTTATTTATTAAATTTATAACCTGCCTTTCCTACATGATGGAGCTCTAGGGAGTGTATGTAAGATTCCTAGCAGGTCTCCCAACCAGGCATTCACCAACAGGTGGGCAATGTCAGTGGGTCCCAGAGCCAATTCCCCCTCCTGGAACCACCAGGGGCTGCCCCTTCCCTGTTCAGGAACGGTGCAGGGCTGTTTGGCGCCCTAGACCAAATTATATTTAACGCCCCCCCTCTCGTGCCATGGGGGGGGCTCCGGAGCAAAGCAGCCCTGCTCTGCAACCCCCCCCCGCGCCGCCGCCACCACCACCACCACCACCACCACCACCTACCTTCCCCCCCCCCCCCGATGCTGGCTGCTGGCTGCTGCTGCCGCCGCCGCCGCCTCCAACGCGACGGGACCCCCGCACTTTTTTTTTTTTGCCGGGGAAACCAGGGCAACAGGGCTGTTTAAGCCCTGTTGCCCTGGTTCCTCCTGCCAAAACAACGCCGACGGGGCTCCGGAAACGACGCGAAGGTAGGTAGGTGGCGGGCAGGCGCGCCGGGGGGGAGGTGCGGTGGCGGCAGGTGGGGCAGGAGCGCGCCGGCGGCGAGGAAGGAGCGCAGCGTTTCTGCGCCCTCTTCCGCCACGCACCCTAGGCAGCCACCTGGGTCTGCCTAGCGGTAGCGCCGGCCCTGTCCCTGTTGCTGATTTTGCCACCGAAATCTGCTAGCATGGTATGGCAAAAAAAGTAGTGATTCTCCTTTAAAACAAGGCATATGGGGATGGATCGGTGAAGTGCAGACCAGCCACTGCTGCCTTGCTGGTGTAGAGGTACAGCTTGATGGGTGGCTGGCAGGCAGCCTCTTCACTTTTGCTGCCAATCTGCTTCCTTGTGCAGGCAGTGCAGCTCAATGGGTGTACACAACCACACACAGACACACAAACTCTCACACCCCCTCACATCTCAGAACGTGGGGAGGTTTAAACCTCCCCTCTTTGCCCTTTGAGATGAGATCCTAGGGGTGGGGAAGGCAAAGCCTCTCCCTTCCTCCAGCAACCCCCTCCAAGATTGCAGTTTCCCCGAAGATCTTGGCGGCATCAGGATTGCTGGGGGGTGGGAGAGGATTTAACCTCCCACTCCCCCAATCCCAACTGAGATTGCTTGGGGTGTGAAGGTTAAAGCCTCTCCCCCCACCCAGAGATCCCCTCTGAGACTTCTGTTCCCCTATCGCCATTAGTGGCAGAGAAACAGCAATCTCAACAGTGCCAGGATCACTTGGAATGGGGCAGTTAAAGCCTCTCCCACCCCCAAGCAATCCCCTCCAAGTTCATTCTTTCCCTACCACCATTAGCAATGGGGAAGCAGCAATCCAGGCTGCATCAGGATCATTATGGGAGGCAGAGACTAAAGCCTTTTACCCTACCCCCATGACCCCAACTGGGATCACTGTCCCAGCATTGCTAATAGGAAAACCGGAACAACGGTCTTTTCTCCACAGCCCTACTGATCAATTGGACTGTGAGGAAAAGTGGGTGGAGCTGCCTGGGATTTGGCAGACTAAAGGAAGAGCAGTCGGGGGCCACACACAGTCCATGGCAGCACTGAACAATTCAGTAGACCAACTGAAGAAGCAACTGTGGGTCAACTGGTGCTATTTGAAATCTAACAACATACCTACCCCACTCTCATGCCTCTACCTGTCATGCCTCCCATCTCTCTCTCTCTCTCCCTCATCCTTCACAAGAAGACCTTGTAATCCCCCCCTACGACCACTTAGTAACCAACACTCTCTTCACTCCTCCGCTGTGACCAACCCCGTTAGGGTAACTTGTTCAATCCACTCACTTTATTTTTTAAAAAATGAAACAAGTTTTATTGATTACAATTTAGGATAGGGAAATAGATGAGGTTATGAGATCCTAAACGCTGTAAACCCGCCTCTCTCTTCAGACTCCCCCCGAACAGCACTCCCCTTATATACACTCCCAGTCTCCCCATTCCACTACCTCATCCAAACAGTAGACATCTCAACATTCCACACTCATCTCACACTCCCCCCGCCCAAGCACAAATGGAGAACCAAGTATTGTTCAGTTGCCAAAAGTCTGCAAAGTCCATTTAGGTCATGCCGTCCGGCTGCTTCTTCCCCGCTTTCCCATGCCTCTTGCTACCTGCTGAGCTGGTGTCTTCTGGTTCTGCCACTCCACCTGCTGGGCTGATGTCTTCTGGTCTCACCACCTCTTCGCTCTCCTGGCCCAAGGCCTCTGCGCCGCTACACTCTTTGTCCACCTTCGGCTCTGTCTCTCGATAGTTGTTACTTTGGGAAAGGCCATCTGCTATAACATTTTCCTTTCCCTTCACGTGCTTGTACAGGATGGTGTATTCTTGTAAGCACCAAGACCACCTTTGCAGCATCGTGTTCCCATTTCTCATGCTTTCCGGCCAAGTAAGCACCCGGTTGTTTGTTTCTAAGGTGAATGTTCTTCCCCATATGTAGCATCTTAGTTTTCTAAGTGTCAATTCAATGACTAAACATTCCTTTTGGATGGTGGAGTAATTCCTTTCATGTTTGTTCAACTTCTGACTCAGGTAAATTATGGGATGCTTAATCCCGCCATACACCTGTTGTAACACCGCTCCAATGCCAATTTTGGATGGGTCTGTGGACACTATGAATTCTTTCTCAAAATTCGGGGCCACCAGCAGAGGACTTTGGCATAAAGTCATTTTCAATTTATCAAAGGCAGCCTGACATTCTTCAGTCCACTGTATTCAGTTTGGGCTACTCTTTTGCAGCAGGGCATAAAGGGGACAGGCTCCTTTCCCAAATTCTGCTAAAAATCTGGGGTAATAGCCAATCACTCCCAGAAAAGCTTGCACCTGCTTCTTGGTACAAGGTACAGGCCACTTTCGAATGGCCTCTACCTTATCCAGTAGAGGAGCTATGCTCCCACTCCCCACCTTGTATCATAGATAAACCACCTCAGGGAGGCCAAACTGACATTTCTTTGCCTTGATCCTTGATGGTTAGCCCCCCCACCCCCCCAGTGCAGCAAATACCTGGGTCAGATGGCCTAGATCAGTGTTCCCCAACCTTTTTTGAGTCGTGACCCCCTTTTATAATAGAAAAGGACCTGGGGACCCCCGCCACATTTGCATTTTTAATAGGGTAAAGAAAACACATTAAAAATAGATTTTTCAGAATATAATTTAATCTAACCTAATATTTAATGTGATGGTTGTTCTAGCATCTGGGCAACCAGCTTCAAAATTCGTGGCTGAGTATTTGCGAAAGCCAACCTCACGTGTCATCCTCAACATTCAGTCTGTTTCTAGCCTTTGTTTTGATATGAAGCACACAGAGGCGGCAACTCAGGCAGCAAGTCTCAGGGTGCCAAGCACGGTGGGGTGGGCAGGAGGAGGAGGGAGGGGACTCCTCCAGGTGGATAAAACAGGGATTGTGAGGAGCTCCAAAATGGTCTCTACAAACTGGGAGAATGGGCTTAAAAATGGCAAATGCGGTTCAACGTAAGCAAGCGTAAAGTGATGCACGTTGGGGCAAAAACTGCCAAAACCAAGTATAATCTGAAGGGATCTGAGCTAGCGGTGACTGACCAAGAAAGAGATCTTGGGGTTGTGGTGGACAGCTCAATGAAAATGTCAACCCAGTGTGCGGCTGCTGTGAAAAAGGCAAACTCCATGTTAGGCATAATTAGGACAGGAATTGAAAACAAAACTGCCAAGATTATACTGCCCTTATACAAATCTATGATGCGACCACACTTGGAATACCATGTACAGTTCTGGTCACTGCACCTAAAAAAGGGCATTGCAGAGTTGGAAAAAGTGCAGAAAAGGGAAACAAAGATGACCATGGGGCTGGAGTAACTCCCCTATGAGGAAAGGTTACAGCAGCTGGGATTGTTTAGCTTAGAAAAGAGGTGAGTAAGGGGAGACATGATAGAGTGTACAAAATTATGCATGGTGTGGAGAAAGTTGACAAGGAGACACTTTTCTCCTTCTCTCATAATACCGAAAGGGGTCATCCCATGAAGCTGATTGGTGGGAGATTCAGGACAGATAAAAGGAAGTCCTTCCTCACACAGCACATAGTTAAACTATGGAATTCACTTCCATAAGATGTAGCAATGGCCACCAATTTGGATGGCTTTAAAAGGGGATTGGACAAAAACATGGAGAAGGCTATCCATGGCTAGTAGTCCTGATTGCCTCTATGCCACTCCCAGTATCAGAGGCAGGATGCCTGTGTTCAGCGGTGTTCACAAACCTGTGGGGGGGCTCGCCTCTCCGCCACCTCGCCTCTCCGCGGTGGCCCCCCCACCTCGATCTTCTGAGCGGCGCGGAGCAGTTCTCTGCGCCGCTCGAGCCGCCGGCGCTGGTCCCGTCACATCACATCCGGCCCCGGAAGTGACGCGACAGGACCCTGCGCAGGCGCAATACGTCGCGTGGGGGTCCAGCGCCTGAGATTGTAAGGTATTTATTTTGCAGTCCATTAACTTTATTCCCAACTCAAGGATGGAAAGCGGAATATCGGTGGTCAGTATAAGAGGTTTAAAGATGTTCATAAGGCTAATCTAAAAAAATGCAATATAATCATCGAAAACTGGGAAGCTCTGGCCCATGAATGATCTAAATGGAGGTTGGCCTCTCACAAAGGTTCCATGGACTTTGAAGAAGCCCGAGTGCAAGGCGAAAGGGAGAAACGCGCTAAGCGAAAAGCACGTCAAACGAATCCTTTACAGCAGGACCATCTTCCATCTGGTAACCTGTGTCCTCGCTGTGGGAAGCTGTGTGGATCTAGAATTGGCCTCCACAGTCACTTACGGACCCATCGCTAGAGTCTACACAATTTTCTTTAGAATTTCCTCCTTTTAAAATTTTTCTTTTTGTAAATTTTTTTATCCTGGAAGACAGTCTTACTCGGTCACGAGTGATCGCCTGATGATGAGCCTATCTCATGAATTGGCATTTGTGGTTATTAATGATTTATTATAATCAAATATTATATATGAAACTATATAATACATTTATTATGTTGATATTCTATGTATTTAAATATGCTACATTATCAACTAACAGCATGGGGGGGGGGCAGGAGAAGGCCCCCAAGACTGTTTCATCCCAGGCCCCAGGTTACTTTTCTGTGGCCCTGTGTTTGGCTCACCGGTCCCCCTACCCCAGAAACTGAAAAGTCTACACTCTGTGCAGCTCTTGATTCTTTCTCATTTGAGTAGATGATTGTTTTTCACTCCTATGGGGTAATACAAAGCCCTGCATTTAAGGTTTCTGTTGCAATGAGGGCAAAACCTGGTGTTCACCCTTGATAATGCATACTCTGGTCACCAAGATGCTTTATACTACCACCAGGCTCCCAAGAAGCAAGCCACACACCTCAATCCCCCCCCCCCCATCCATCATAATGACAGATGTTTTGCTAAATAAAAGCGAGAGTGTTGTGAAGACCTTTACTGTAGCAGAAGCTTTTTGTTAAAAGGGCTTTTTGCTAAAACCCATTTCAGATGCATGAATTGTTGTTCTCAGTTGGCATTCACACACAGGTACTGATATATAACAGTGGCACAAAACGCAGCAGCCTCTTCATGGTCTTTTAGCTCCAGTTATTTTTTTCTCTATATATGCATAGGTACACATGTGTATGTATACTGGAGAATAACACTTCAGGTATCCGAT
Organism: Shinisaurus crocodilurus; assembly: GCA_021292165.1. Classification (NCBI taxonomy): domain Eukaryota; kingdom Metazoa; phylum Chordata; class Lepidosauria; order Squamata; family Shinisauridae; genus Shinisaurus; species Shinisaurus crocodilurus. The sequence goes on from CM037880.1 coordinate 91,060,145, forward strand.
GAAGGCTGCAATCCTATGTCCATTTACCGTAAGCCACACCGAACTCAATGAGTAGACAGGTTTGCACTGTGAGTGGACTCTACTCCATTAAAGCTTATGCCACAATAAATCTTAGTCTTTAAGGTGCCACAACAAGGCTTTTGAAGCTCATCATCATCATCATCATCAGGCGATCACTCGTGACCGAGTAAGATTGTCTTCCGGGATAAAAGGAGGAAATTCTAAAGAAGATTGTGTAGACTCTAGCGATGGGTCCGTAAGTGACTGTGGAGGCCAATTCTAGATCCACACAGCTTCCCACAGTGAGGACACAGGTTACCAGATAGAAGATGGTCCTGTAAAGGATTCATTTGACGTGCTTTTCGCTTAGCACGTTTCTCCCTTTCACCTTGCACTCGGGCTTCTTCAAAGTCCATGGAACCTTTGTGAAAGGCCAACCTCCATTTAGATCGTTCATGGGCCAGAGCTTCCCAGTTTTCGATGTTTATATTGCATTTTTTTAGATTAGCCTTATGAACATCTTTAAACCTCTTATATTGACCACCGATATTCCGCTTTCCATCCTTGAGTTGGGAGTAAAGTAACTGCTTTGGGAGGCGGCAGTCAGGCATTCGAACAACATGACCGGTCCACTGAAGTTGGCGTTGAAGGATCATTTTTTCAATGCTAGTAGTCTTTGCTTCTTCCAGTACACTGACATTTGTTCGCCTATCTTCCCAAGTAATTTGCAGGATTTTCCGGAGGCAACGTTGATGAAACCTTTCAAGGAGGTGGAAGTGACGTTTATAGATAGTCCATGTTTCGCAGGCATACAATAAAGTTGGTAATACAATGGCTTCATAAACCAGTGTTTTGGTCTTCTTACAAATATCCCGATCCTCGAACACTCTATGTTTCATTCGAGAAAATGCGGCACTTGCGGAGCTCAGACGATGCTGGATTTCACTGTCGATGTTAGCTGTAACAGAAAGATAGCTGCCAAGATAGAGAAAATGATCGACATTTTCCAGTATTGTCCCGCCAAGCTGGATAGATGGCATCGCCAAAGGGTTGGCTTGCACTTGCTGATGAAGCACTTTGGTTTTTTTGATGTTAAGTGAGAGACCAAGTTTTTCGTATGCTTCTGCAAAAGCATTTAGGATAGTTTGGAGATCGTCCTCTGAATGTGCGGAGACCACATTATCATCAGCATACTGAAGTTCCACAACGGAGGTTGTAATTACCTTACTTTTTGCTTTCAGCCTGCTGAGATTAAAAAGCTACAGACTAACAGGACTACTCTTCTAGAATTTTCTAAATAGTTATTATCATCAAGCATCTTCAGTTTTCTAGGCTTTGTTCAAAGGGTTTTTTTTAAAAAACAACACAGGCATATTTTAAATAAATCTCAGGGTGTGTGTGTGGGGGGGTCTATTTGTGGTCAGTCAGTGGCTGTAACGAAAAGGCACTCTGTACATGTTCAAAGTCCTCCTTATCTCTCACCCTCCGGGGTTGAGGCCTGGTCCCTGTTCTGGGGCTAAGCCCCCCCCCCCCCAGCTCGAATGAAGCCTTGCAAGGGGGTGGGGGTAGAGGAGCTCAGCAAGCGCAGGCGGAGGCTGAGGCGCCGGCGCACGAAGCCGGCTCGGGCTGGAGGCCGCCATGGCCGCCGCATCTGCAGCAGCCTTGCGCTGGCTCCACGGGGCGACTTGGCTGCTGCTGTTGGCCGGCCCCGCCGCCACCTCTTCCTCTTGGGCCAGCCCGGCGGAGGACAGCAGCGGGGCGAGGGCCGCGGGCGGCCGCGGGCGAGACGCCGACCCGGGCGGGGCCCAACCTGACGAGCAGCACCAGCACCACGACTCTTCGTACGGCACCTTCGCCAGCGAGTTTTACGACATGCGCTTCCTCTCCGACGAGGGTGAGCGGCCACCTGAGGGGATGCGCCGGCCGGCGGGAAGGTCCTCTGAGGGGCGGGAGGAAGGAGGGAAGGAATCCGGCGCGCGTGTGTGTGTCCTACTTTAAGCCCACGCTGAGATAGCCGCGCACCCTCCTCTGCCAACCTGCCGATACCGTTGCTAAGCCGCTGCCCAGGTTCAGTGAAGCGCCGTGCGCTTTAGCAGGGCCAGCGACTGGCTGGATGGGGCGTGAAAGCCTCCGCGTGGAAGGCTTGGTTGGGGAGAGGGCGAAGAGACGGGGGGGGGGGAATGCACTCTGCACGCGCTCAGACACTCTCCAGTCTTTTCGCTATCCACGGCTGAGCCTTTAAGGGGAGGCAGTAGGACGTAGGTCGATGAAATGGGGCATACCTGAATTCTGACAGGTAGCGGACGGGGAGGACGGTGGTGGCGACGCTTCTGTGAGGAGACCTCAGTTTCGGGGCGGGGGTGGAGGGGGGAAAAAGAAAAATGCTTTAATGACAGTTTCCCTCCCCCGACCCCCTATTAGAACCCAGGGCCCGCTCGATTCCTAACGGCCAACACGGTTGCCGTGGAAACGGACTCCGTGGGCGGGCGGGCAAATCCCTGCGTCATAGGACTTGAGTCGAACCCACCTGAAACCCATCGCCTTCTTGTCGGGACAGCGCGCACAACCCCCAGCACGCACGGCTCCTTTGGAGAGCCAGGGGTCCAATTTTGTTTCTCCAAGGCAAAGGACTCTCAGCCGGGGAGCGAATGAGCTGATAGTAAAGACAATGACTGAGAACGTGCAGACTGCCTTCCCCCTCTCCACTGAGTAGGACAGTAATATTTTGCATACTTGCCAAAGTAAGACCACATTTTATGAGCACTGAACAGCCTGTTGTTTGGAAAATTGATTTTTATGGTATAGGAATTTATGATCTTTACTAATAATAACAATTTATTATGATTTATTAAAGAAAATTAAAAGCATTTATTAGTTATTTAGATATGTCTTGGCAGCCTTTAAAAGCAAAAAGCTCTCTCAAGGCAATGTACACAATAAAATCCCATATAAAGAAATCCCATGATAAAACAGCAAAAATTAATAAAATCAACAAACACCAGCAGTAAAACGTCTAGCCCAGACATACCAGAATCTAAACCCAATTGCAGCTAAAAACCCAGAATAGTCCAATGAAACATGCTCGGGAAAAGGCCAGAGAAAAGAAGTAAGTCTTAATGCTGTCTGCTTTGACATTTAAATTATATACACATTTATATGAACTTGTCATGGCTTATGGAACACATTTGAACTGAATGAGAAATAAATGAGATAATACTCAGCATTTATAATATATAATTTATAGTATATACATTTTATATAGTGCTTTACGGAGCAATCCTATACAGCCCCTAGATAGATAGCATCTAGAGGGCCATAGGATTTTTTGGAGTCCCAGATCTGAGGTCAGAAAAGAGCTCCAATGTCAGAGCTTGAACTCCATTCAAATCGCCCTCCTGCACTCCTTGTAGCCGGCACAGAGAGAACCGCTCTGGCTGTGTCTCCGAGGTCTCCAAGAACAACCTTGGAGAAGGGGTGACGAGGGTGTTCTGGGGGGCAGAGCAGGGAGGAGACCAGGTCTGCTATGATATCCATGATATCCTGGTGGCGCTCCAGCCTCCTTCCTTCCCTGTCCAAAGCACCTCAGCTTGAAGGCCAAAATCGGCTGTCTAGCTGAGTTACAGGGCAGAAGGTGTGGGAAGGTGTAGATTGCCTCTGCGCTCCTCCTGCCCTGCATAGGGATGACTGCAGTCCTCTGAGCTTTGAAGGTTATGGGCATCCCCATTGGATTACACCCGTAGCATGTTCAAAGTACATCACATCATCTTACTGCAACCCTGTAAAAATAGCTTACTATCATCTCCATACTGCAGATTGAGGGGCTGAAACAGAGAAAGAGAGGGTGCTGCCAGAAATGCCCTGATTCAGTTCTCACTTCTGTCATGAACACATATGGGGAGGATTGACACTAAAGCCCCTTTCATGTCTGAGGCACTGCTATACTGGTATTCTTTAAAAACACAATTGCTGCTCTGGGGTCGCCTTCTTCCTCTTTTTCTTCTTCTTCTTCTTATTATTATTTACAGTATTTGTATACCGCTCCATATCAAGTAGATTCTGGAGCAGTGAACAATAAAAAGATAAAAACAGATGAAAGAAGCAAAAACAATATACAGTATTGAAAACAACGTAACATTACATTGGTGGTTGGAGAGCAGAGGGCTTTCCGGAAAAAGGAGGTCTTCAGCAGGTGCTGAAAGCAGTGCAGTGTCGGAGCTTGCCTGACCTCCAGAGGCAAGGAGTTCCACAGAAATGGAGCCGCCACACTGTAGGCTCTTCTCCTGGTGGACTCCATTCGGGCCAAAGGTCCATGAGGAACCACCAGGAGCATGCCATCTGATGACCTCAGTGACCGGGCAGGTTGGTATGGGAGGAGGCGCTCTCTCAGATAACCTGGTCCCAAGTTGTGAATATGGCACAGTGTCCACCATGTTTATAATGTGATAGAGTGACACACACAAATGCATAGTGTCCTAATTGCGGGAAGAGGAGTAGTTTGAAAGGTCACATGTGTTCTGTCCGTGTTTGTAGTGCAAGTGCATGACACAAACCTCAGTATAGTGATGCAATTGCAGGGGAAATGGAAGGGCATGCTGCTGTTTCAGCTTCCTTCCCTCCCCGCTTTTTTTGAATCTGCTGACTGCATGTACAATCATACACCTCCGTTGGCATGAAGCAATGGAGATTTAAAAATAAATTGCATAGTCATTCATAGCTGTGCAGCTCTGTAGATACGCAATCAAAAATAGCCGCCCTAAAAATGACAGAGGAGGAGGAGAAAGACGGGCGAGGGGGGGAAGAGAATTTGGGGAGGTCATGGCATTTTTTCTGGTGTTTTTTTCCTGCCTGAAAATCCCATAAAACTCAGTGCGAGGAAAGAGCAGGGAATGAAAGTAGGAGGGAAAAGACATGGGGAGGGGGGAGAAGGTGGGGAAGACACTGCATAACAGGTTCTAGCCAATTCTACTAGTAAAAGTTATAATACCACTAAGTTTGAACACACAAGCACTGGAAAATTGTCATAAAAGTGGCTTGGGAAACAACAGATTCTTGAGGGAGAAACAGTGTCAGCATATTGGGTTGGGTTGTGCGTCATGTGCCCTGTGGATGAGCCAGACATTAAAGTACCAGGATAAAACACTTCTGTAGATTAGTCCTAGGTTGTCTCAGGCAAACTATTCTGGATGTTTCCAGAGGGAGGACTCCTAGCACTAACAATCAAATTCTCTTTTTGAGGCAGGTTGACTGCATGATAAAAGACATCTCTGGAATATAAGAAGCTGTTTTATACTGGGTTGGTCCATCTAGCTCAGTATGGTCTGCTGCCAGTCAAATGGACTAATGGTCTGTTTTGGTATAAGGCAAGTTCCTATGTTCCAGACATGGCTTTTATTCTGAAATCAACTTGCCTAAAATGGAATTTTATGGGAGGGTCCAGATGATGGGCTGGATCCATATTTAAGCTGGATCAACTGTGCTGTTGGGAGTAGACTTCCCTGCCCCCTCCTTTCCCTGGCAGCCCCTCGAACCAGTGTCGATTCTAGGTTTTTGAGGGCCCTTGGGCAAGAGAACCTCAATGTACCCCCTCCCTGAATGAGTTTACATTGTCACTGTCATTGGCTGCTATTGCTTTTCTTCCTCTTTCTCATAATTCCTACCACTTGCTTGCTTGACAGACAGAGGGCCAGTGAGCAAGTAGACACTGGCATCTGCTACTCGTCTTCACCACCCCTGTTGTCTGGACCAGAGCAAGAGGCTGGTGAACAGGGTGAAGAAGGGGAGCAAGTCCAGGGAATTTTGCCAGTGGGCCCCTGCTGGGTTGTGGGCCTTCGGCAGGTGTCAAACCATGCCTACCCTTGATGCTGACCCTGCTTCCAACCCCCTGAAAATGCTGCACAGAGAGTCAGGAGACCAAGCTGAATGGGTTGAGATCTGTGGGGGAAGGGGGGATTCCTAAAAATTGGGTGGAGGGACTATCTGAGCAGAGCCTCTTGCAGAAGTTCCCTTCCTCTTGCAGAAGGCAGATTCTGGATCCAACCTGATGACATCTTCTATGTCTAACTCTTCCAGGTTTCCCCCACATTGCTTCTGCCTTTTCCAGGAGGAGAAGATGGAATAGGTGCACAGTGCCTTTTGATTGGTAGTGTAGGAGTCCCCCGTCTGGAAGCACTTATAGTAGCTCGCTTGAGACAATCTAATGAGTTCATGGCAGAAGTGACATTTGAATCGGAATTTCTGGTTAACATGTCAGTCTTGTACTGTGCATGCTTACTCAGAAGTAAGGCCTGCTTTATTCAGTGGGACTTCCAGGAAAGTGGGATTAGGATTTCACCTGTAGCCACTTACGCTAGAGTAGCTGTCAAACAACCCTACGACATCTGGAAGAGCTTTCAGACCAAAAGGTGTCATCTCCATGCAGGTTTATTTCTTTCATTTCAGAAATAAAATACTGTCTAGAACAGTGTTCTCCGACCTTGGGTCCTCAGATGTTTTTGGCCTACAACTCCCAGCATGCCCCAGCCAGGCATGCTGGGAGTTGTAGGCTAAAAACATCTGAGTTGTAGGCCTAAAATATATGTTTTAGTAATCCTTATTCTGTGGGCAGATATCAGTGGAGCTGTAGTCTCTGCAGCTATGGGGGTGTTTGATAGTAACGTCCCACTGCTGTAGTGTCAAGCCATACAGGCATGATGTTTTGAAGTACCTACAGGTAAGGATGTGTTATTTCCATTGACACTGTGCAGTCTGACATATCTACTCAGAAGTAAGTCCCACTGAGTTTAATTGCGCTTATTCCCAGGTAAATGTGTATAGGACTACCGCTTTAGTTAGGGACCTTGTACACTCTCTTTGAGGCAAAGTCTAGTATATTCTTACAAATAATGAAAGACAACCCCTCCTCTAGTTTCCTGCATTGAGCAGGGGGTTGGACTCGATAGCCTTGTAGGCTCCTTCCAACTCTATGATCTATGAATCTATGAAAACCTTGTGTGATAATCTGTAGCTGACTGATGTGTTTGTTTTATTCATTGCCCATCCTTGTACAACATCTGCAACCTACTTAAGTTACAATATTCTTAGCTTAGTACATTACCCTGTTTTATGAAGTTCTTTTGTGTGCAAAAGGGACAGAAAAGATTAAACACGTGTGTATTTTACAGCCATTGGGTGAAACTAATCACATGGACCTACACTGACCTCAACGTGGTTTTGAAGAATGTGAGCTTGGTTGCTTTGAATACAAAGACAGCCACAAGGCTCACAGTACATTTGTAGCCATTATGACTTGTTTGGAATGTTGTATGGCATGTTTACTATTTAGTGTGTGTTTTTAAGTGGTTAGAGAAGTAGTTTGCCCTTGCTGTAAAGAGTTGTTCAATTTGTTATTTGACAATAAAGGTGAGTTGGACTTGAATTTTCCATATTTTTATGAATGAAGGGAGCAAATGTAGAAGCCTTGGCACTGTTCAGAATGCTGAGCAGTTAGATCCATATCCTTACTTGTTAGTAAAATAAGGTAGGAAAGATGTGTCATCAAAATTTTGACTACCCTTGCAGAAGAGCAATCTTTTGCCATTTACCAACTGGGCCAAACAGTTTCACCATGTTCCTGCAGCACTTGCGACTGAGGACTGCACCTCCCTCCCTTTGCAGTTCTTTTAAAAGGCTTATTCTGCTGCTACTGCCTTCTGAGTCGGAGGGTGTTAGTAATGAATTATGAATTAGTTGTTTTGATACTGGGGTGTTTTTCATTATGTATCTATTATGAAATTATTTTGAATTATCTTTTCTAAGAAGATGCTATGGATAACAATGTACTGTACATCATGTATTTAGATGTATTTATATGATCATTGTTTTCTAATGCTTTGCTTTGAACTGCTTTGAGTGCTTTGTACAGAAAAGCGTTATACAAATAGAGTGACTAAAGTGACTCCATATCAAAGAATGTAAAATAAACAAAGGCAGAAGCTGACACTTGTCCCAAGAAGAACTAAGAATTGCTTGAAATGTTATAAAACAGTTTCCTGCACATGTGACACTTTTGTAATATTTGAAGCACTTATTACACAACACAGGGTTCTTGTATGTTTTGCATCTCAAGGTAAATAGCAAATCCTCAGGGAAGATTTTCATTAGGAAAATGGCACATGGGACAAAGATTAACATCCCCTGTGCTATAGCCCCAATCTGATTTATCTCCTCCTAATGCTTGCTATTAACTTTTTTTTAAAGGAGATCTTAAACATCATAAATCTCCCATATCATGTCTAGTTTGGCTCTAGGGACTGTGCCTTCCATCTAGACCAGTGTTCTCCAACCTTGGGTCCCCAGATGTTTTTGGCCTACAACTCCCTGGCTGGGGCATGCTGGGAGTTCTAGGCCAAAAACATCTGGGGACCCAAGGTTGGAGAACACTGGTCTAGACCCTAAGGGGAAATAAGAGCACAATTACAGCATGCATGCATGCCACTCTGCAGGGTGATACCCGATCCTTACAGGCTGCTGCTAGAATCATAACAATAAGTTATGATAACGATAAGAGGAGACTGAGGGGAGATATGATAACACTCTTCCAGTACTTGAAGGGTTGCCACACAGAGGAGGGCCAGGATCTCTTCTTGATCATTCCAGTTTGCAGGACACGGAATAATGGGTTCAAGTTACAGGAACCCAGATTCCACCTGAACATCAGGAAAAAATTTCCTGACTGTTAGAGCAATAAGACAATGGAACCAATTACCTAGGGAGGTGGTGAGCTCTCCCATGCTGGAGGCATTCAAGGTGAAGCTGGACTGTCATCTGTCAGGGATGCTTTGACCTGGATTCTTGCATTGAGCAGGGGGTTGGACTCGATGGCCTTGTAGGCCCCTTCCAACTCTACTTTTCTATGATTCTAACTATGATTCTAAGTTTTCTAGTTCTATGAAAGTATATTGCACTACATTCATTATTTAATTATTTCTTCTGGTTCTTCAAGGTTATCCTTTCCCTACTGCTCCTCCGGTGGATCCATTTGCAAAAATTAGAGTGGATGACTGTGGAAAAACGAAAGGATGCTTTAGGTTGGTATGGACAGCATAGGTCTATTTGTAAGTTTGTAAATATGTAGATCTTGGCCTACAAACAGGGACTCCCCATGGATCATTTCAATAAAAGTTTTCCTTTGGTATATATTTATGGCTGTTACATTGTAATCCTGAGTCCAATGGCATGCAGTTTTACTAGAGTTGGAAATCTATTGTGCGTTGGAGAACCCTTGCATACTAGTCACCTGTAGAAGTAAAATAATCTGGGACTAGAGTATCTCAGGAATTTCCTCTTTCTGTATGAGCCATCCTGAAGCTCTGACAGAAGGTTGGTTGGTGAGGATGAGAGAAAGGGCCTTTTCCATCGTAGCACTCATATTATGGAATATTTTCCCCAGAGAGGTTTGCCTGTCCCCATCCCCATCCCCCACTTTTAAGCAGGCATTAAAACCTATTATTTAGGCAGTACATTTTAAACTTAATTTTCTTCTGATTGATTTTTTGCCCTTCTATTTCGATTGTTGATTTATTGTTTGTTTATACGTTACATTGTTTTATTTTAAGATATTGTGAACTGCCTTGAGTGGGCATTTTGCCTAGAAAGGCAGGGTATTTTTAATACTTGCCTAAAGGAACATACTTTATTAGAGATCTGTGAGATAAACCAACAGCGCAGGCCTCCTGAATAGATCTGCTCTACCCAAGACAAAAGAAGACAAGACAGGACAGAATAACAAGAAAGGGCGCAAAGCTATGTATGTATAGATGGAAAAAAGTCATACAACTCCCAGCATTCCCCAGCCAGCATAGCTGGCTGGGGAATGCTGGGAGTTGAAGGACTTTTTTCTGTCTAAACACGCATAGGATTGTGGCTTTAATGTCTTAGAACTGCTATCCTAAGCAAGCTTGATTATAAGACTGCAGTTCTATTCACCATTGATTCCAGTGAGACTTAGATGTGGATAATTTTGTGTAGATTGATTCCCACATCAGTAGCAAATTGTGTTTAGCTGGAATATAGGTAAACCTCAACAAACATGTTCTTAGAATATCTCTGAACTGCAAAAAGTTATGTTTTGTTTCCTCTATCACATGTAGGTATGGTAAACCAGGATGTAACGCAGAGACTTGCGATTACTTTCTCAGTTATCGCAGAATAGGAGCTGACATAGAGTTTGAGTTGAGCGCTGAGACAGATGGCTGGGTGGCTGTGGGATTTTCCTCAGATAAGAAAATGGTAAGAAAGTGTTATTAGTTCAAGTAAGCATTTATTTGTTTTTGAGAAAGAAAGGACATATTAATAAAAGTGCAACCAATGTGGCAGATGTAACCATTTGCACAACTGTATAGATGGGTTTGGATGGGCCAACTTGACATTATTCAAGGTGAAGGAAAAGAGTTATGAGCAAAACCTTTCCCATTTTATGCCCAAGGTCCACTTGTTTATTGTTAAACTAGATGCTGACGCAAAAGGGGAGATGAGAGCTAGGGTTGGGCAAAAGCCTCAGATGAGGCAGGAGTCCTAGTTGAGTATCCCTGCTTAGATATAACCAGACTGCATTTGATTCCGAGGTGACCCAGATCCAAGGGGGTCTGAGGTGAAGTGGGCTGGATCAAAGGTTTCAGATCTGTTCTGGAGCCTCGGAAGGGTATTTTTGTTTCTCAACTGTTTTATCCCCATTTAATACATTTTTGAACCTCCCCAAGCTCTCCATAAATGGAAAACACCAAGCAGATAGAGGGGAGGCAGAGGAGGGTGTGTGTGTAGTTTTGTGACTGACAGCTCTAGCTTCTAACCAGGGAATTACTTTACCGGGCTATCATTATACTTCCAATCACACTGCTTTCGGGAGGGATGTAGTAGTAGTGGATTGTATAAAGTTGCCTAGAGGAGCCCCAACCATCTCCAACCAGTGGTGCCCAACTTTGCCCCACAGACTTTCTTGTAGGAAGGACTGGTGGGAGAGTGTCTGGTTAGGTGCTGCTGATCAGAGGTGCCTCAAGCGGCTCCAGCCAGCAGCTGCCCCGCCCAAGGCACACATGGCTTTTGCTGAAGGAAGGAACAGTGTGGAGTGTACCGTTGGGCAGAGAGAGAGCACAGAGATGGGGAGAGTGTGAGCATGAGAGGAAAAGGGGGGTAGCAGAGTGTGAGAGGTAGTAAAGCGGGAGAGAGTGAGAGAGGTAGCACAGAAAAGGAGAGGTAGCAGAGGGCACGAGAGAGAGTGTGCAAGAGGTAGCAGAGTGAGAGTATGAGCAAGCAAGGGGTGGCAGAGGAAGAGAGAGTGCATGTATGAGAGAGGCAGCAGAGCAAGTGAAGTGCCAGAGTGTGAGTGGAAGCAGCAAACGCAAGAGGCAGCAGAGAGCGAGAGGTAGCACTGTGAGTTAGCTGAAGGTTGTAGCCCCTAAATGGTTAGGCCGTGGTGGGTCAGAAAGGATGACCCCAAAAGAAGAAAGCTTCCCCAGCCCTGTTTTTTTTTTTTAACTCAGATTTTAAAAGTACCTAGCACAAAAAAACCTACACCTATTTGTCCCCTCTTCCAAAAGGAGCTACTATGTTATTTCATCTAGTTCTGCCAAAAATAAAACTGTGATAGCTATTTGCTGATTTTCCCTTTTAAAAAAACAACACCTCACACTTTAAAGATACCTAGCACAAACACCTTGCACCTAACTGTCTGAAATTTGACATGTTTGGTCGCCTCAGAAGGGGCCACTATTCTTACTAATTTCATCCAGTTCTGCCAAAAAATAAAAATGTTATAGGTATTTGTTGATTTTTCCTGTTCTAGTCAATGGGGAAGACATCCAATGCTTTGGAAAATAAGGTGAGGTGAGGCGAGCCTCCACCTCAGTTCCAAGTCAAAATGCAATGCCTGTCCCAGCCTCCAAGCTCTGGCAGTCCCCTTCCCCTATTCAAGCCAGCAAGGCAGTTTCCAGGGCAAATTTTTTTTCTGTGCACAGCTCTAATGGAAACACAAGATGGCAGTGCTTTTATGTTATTCCTGAAACCATACAGTTCAAAGTATCCCCCTCTCTTCTTTTGGCTAACAAATGTCCTCCATATTTCCTCAATCATTTCCCACCTCTTCTGCCTATTCAGGCATTCAGCAACTCACACAATGAGGAGGAAAAGAAAGGCTGCACTCATTGGCCCTGCCTTCTCTGTTGCAACCCAGTTGGCCAGCTCCATAGCCCTCCTTGCATTGGAGGGGGAATGTCTGAATCAGGGAGTCTGCTCTTCACCAACCTGGAAAAACTCTGTCTGAAACCCTGGAGAGCCACAGCCAGTGTCAACAGTATTGGGCTAGATGGCCCAATGTTCTGACTCAGTATAAGTTAGCTTCCTATCTTCCTAAGAGAGGGGATGAAAACTCTACCACCTTACCTTTGCACTCTCAGTGACCTCAGGCACTTTTCTTCCTGCTCACCTCACTTCTAATATTGGAGCTAGGCTGGGATAAAAAATATCTGGAGTGATGGACCATGGGGAGGATTCAGCTCTCTTCACCAAGGCACCCATTTGAAGTTAAAATTAGACCCATCCACCCTGCTTTATACACAAGCAGGACAGATACATGAATAACAAATATGACTATTTCTGTCATGTCTAGTTTGGTCCTTAGAGAGAGAAATCATATGGAGAAATCATACAGAGAAAAGTCTGTAATATCTCTTCTTGAGTACCCATATATATTTAGCAGGAGATAGTGACTAACAGTATGTAGGCAGAGGGCAGATACCACCTGCTGGAGCAGTAGGCTTTGACTGGATCCCCCAGCCTCCTCTCTGTACAAGAGTGGATTATTTATTCGTGTAGATACAATTCATAGTCTTAAGGCAGGATGTCTGTGCGAATATCTACAAATGCAGATATATTTTTCTACCCATGCCCTTACATAGTTCTAAAAGGCAGGGTACAAGTAGTAAAAGAGATGTGTCATAGTTATTTGTGAACAACTCCTTGGTTTCTCTTGGATAAAGATGATGTCACAGTGGAAACCTTACTTAGTTTTTCAATTTAGGGTGGAGATGATGTCATGGCCTGTGTTCATGATGACAATGGAAGAGTCAGAATACATCACTTCTACAATGTTGGTCAGTGGGCAAAAGAGATCCAAAGGAATCCTGCCAGAGATGAAGAAGGTATTTTTGAAAACAATCGTGTAACATGTCGATTCAAACGTCCAGTGAAGGTTCCCAGAGATGAAACAATTGTAGATCTTCATCTGAGTTGGTACTATTTATTTGCTTGGGGCCCAGCAATTCAGGGTAAGTTGGTCTTTTGTGTTTCTGTGACTACACACTTAACTGTATTACTGTAAAGTAGTAGCGGGACCCGTAAGAAGCTTGTCAGGAGATGGTTGATTATGTAGTGTTGGACAAGCTGTTTGAAAGATGGATTGTCTGCCATTACCAAACTTCCTCTCAGGCAATGATGAGGCCCTACAGTCAGGGTCCCATGTGAATGACACAGCAGAATGCAGTTAAAATGCTCTGCGTTGCTTACGGGTTCCATCGCAGATATGCAGGCATTCCTTTAGCAGTTAAATCAACATGGAAAGGGTTCTTTGAGTGCAACAAGATTGAAAACCAAAAAAACATTTGCTTTCTGGAAAGTAAATCAAGGTAGCTTGCAAAAGCTGTGCCATTTTTCAAATTGTAGGAGAATAATCATGCATGAAACTGTTCCCTATCACTTAGGAGTTGGAATGATTGAAATATTTTTTAAAAAAATACATTCTGGAAATTCTGACTAGGCTTTTAACATCTTTGGGTGGCACAAAATATTGCAATAAAGAAATGACCTAACATGGTGTTCAGCATGGAACCTTTTCCAGAGGGGTAACCATGTTAGTTGGTAGCCACGTTTGCACATAATGCTAAACCAAGATTTGTTTTTTAACCATGGTTTGTTGATCTAGCCATAAATTATCTTGCAAACCAACAAATCGCAGCATCTCTTGCCCATTCCTGGTTTGTTTCCCCCCTGCCTCTGCTGCCTGTTCCCTCTTGATTTCCCAAACACTTTGGTGGCACCGTTGGACTGGCACGGCTTTACTGCACCATGCACCAAGTGCTCACTGTTGGTCTACAACAGAAACAGCAGGGGAAATTCCTTGTGGTCTTTAGACACACTTGGCACACCTCATGTCAGACAAGCTGGCCCCCCTTCCCCGCTTCCAAGGCACACCTAACAGAGTCTTCACTGAACACCTGACTCACTCTTTCTTACCACAAGAAATAAAGGGGAAAGGAAAATTGTCTTGTTCTGCAAGAGTGCCATCCAAACCCTACAGTGTTTTTTTCATGAAATCTATGGGCAGCCCACATGTGTGACTTAGCAAATGGGAATGCACCTGGTAATGCATGTATTGTGTAAAACCTCCCACCCCAGCACTGGGGAAAATCAAACTCGGGCACCAGTTACACAGTTCTTAAAATGACAAGCTTGAATAGAAATAGTTGAGGGAGAGAAGGAACATGATGGAGCTGGTCTCTTTCCCTCTGCTATAGCTTATATAGAACCTATATATATGATTCCAGAGTGAGTGACATTCTGCTGCTGCTCAACCTGATAGTGCAGTCTTTCTGAACCTGGTGCTCTCCAGATGTTTTGGACTACAACTCCCATAGCACTTCAAAATACTTAATTTTTGGATGGATCATGCCCAGTGTGTATATTTAATATATCAAACATGGACAATGTACTTTTTTCTAAATATCATAAAAGATGTGTGATATTTATCACAGCAAATACTGTTTGATATTCAATATTGCTTACAAGTTTCAATCCCAAGATATTTACTTCTGGAAACTTCTGCTTTCTAATGGGCACATAAAATAAATGCAACAACACAGATGTTTAAATAGATTTAGGCCGCAATCCTATGCATGTTTAGACAGGAAAAAAAGTCCTACAGCTCCCAACATTCCCCAGCTAGCATGGTTAGTTTTTTTCTTAGTGTCTTGTCCCAGAATGAGTGAAAGCAGCTAAACAAGTCGTCAAGTAAGTGAAACACAGGGTAGGCAACCTGGTACACTCCAGATGTCTTCTCACTACAGCTCCTATCATCCCTGACCATTGGCCATGTTGGCTGGGGCATGCTGGGAGTTGTAGGCCCAAAAACATCTGGGGACCCAAGGTTGGAGAACACTGATCTAGAGGGCACCAGATTGAGATAGGCTGCAATCATGATAAGCATGTTTATTCAGCTCAGCAGTAAGCCCTATTAAGCTCTGTGGGACTTATTTCCAAGTAAGGGAGCAATCCTATGGCCCCTAGACAGCATCTGAGGGGTCCTAGGATATTTTGGATTCCCAGATTTGAGGTCGGAGACAGCGCTCCAACCTCAGAGCTGGGAATCAGAGCTCTGACCCCTCTCTCATTCGAAGCCAGTGTGGAAAGAATCGCATTGGCTTCCCTCCGAGATTGGGAAAGCGAGAGGGAGAAAAGGGGGTGTTTCAGTAGGTGGGGAGGGGAGGAGACTGGAGAGGCTGTATTAATAGTATAGCTTCCAAATCGCGGGAAGTGATAATTCCCCTTTACTCAGCACTGGTTAGGCCTCATCTTGAGTACTGCGTCCAGTTCTGGGCACCTCACTTTAAGAAGGACATAGACAAACTGGAGAGGGTTCAGAGGAGGGCAACAAGGATGATAAAGGGACTGGAAACAAGGCCCTATGAGGAGAGACTGAAAGAACTGGGCATGTTTAGCCTTCAGAAGAGGAGACTGAGGGGAGATATGATCGCACTCTTCCAGTATTTGAAGGGATGTCACACAGAGGAGGGCCAGGATCTCTTCTCGATCATCCCAGTTTGCAGGACACGGAATAATGGGCTCAAGTTACAGGAACCTAGATTCCACCTAAACATCAGGAAAAATTTCCTGACTGTCAGAGCAATACGACAATGGAATCAACTACCTAGGGAGGTCGTGGGCTCTCCCACTCTGGAGGCATTCAAGGTGCAGCTGGACAGACATCTGCCAGAGATGCTTTGACCTGGATTCCTGCATTGAGCAGGGGGTTGGACTCGATGGCCTTGTAGGCCCCTTCCAACTCTACTTTTCTATGATTCTATGATTCTATGTAGTAGTAGTAGTAGTAACGTTTATTTGTGTAACCAAAGCCATTACAAAAATGATAAAATCAGATAAAATACTTTAAACAGATAAAAGAAACATTTGACCAACATTCCAGCAATAAAACTATTCATCTAAAATATTTGGTTTATCGTCACTACCAATTTTCCTTCTTAAAATTGACGCTCTAAAAGCAAAACAGGCCACCTTTTCAGAGATAGGAGAACTATCCCCTAATAAAAAATTAATCAAATACCTAACAGGTCTATTAGATGAAAGATCTAGGTCTATAAACAGGGCTGCTCTTAAGGTCTCGTGAATTGGGCAATCAAGTAGATAGTGAGGCAGGTCTTCAAGCACATTAGATCCACATGGGCAGACTCTCTCTTCTAGAGGGATCCGACGATAACGTCCTTCAAGTATGGCAGAGTTCATTGCCTGACATCTTAAGGCTGTAAATGCCCTCCTCCATTTAAAGTTTGTAATATTAGATATATAATGTGGAAGAGAAGTTTGAATAGGCAATTTAGCATACCAAGGGGCACATTTCGACAGGCAGACAGAAGCACGGTTATCTCGAAAATCATGTTTTAAAATATGAGATTTCAGGTAACGTGCTGCCATTTCAAAACTTAAGGAGTTCAAGAGATCCAAAGAAAGTCCATACATATCAATCCTTTGTAGGATTTCTTGATTCCAAGATGGAGCCATTCTGTTATTAAAGTTCAACATTTCTCTAAAAGCAGATAATACTAAGGAAGATCCCCTCCCTATGATTCTATGATACAAACTATCCTGAAGCCTCACCAGCCTCCTTCCCTCCCCCTCTGAAACGCTCCGGCTAGATGGGCAAAAAAGCAGGGCGGGAGGAAGTGAAATATGCAGGGCGGGAGGATGGGGAGGTGAAGATCGCCTCCACCGCTGCTCCGGCTGTGCATAGGATGGCAGTAAGCGTCCAATTTCAGAGGCGTATGGGCATTGCAGTAGCATTGATCCCTAAGTGTACTTAGGATTACACTGTAAAGAACACATTTCATTAACATTGTGCCAATGTACTGACAAGTAGACCTTCCTATCCCCAGCATTTGGCAGCTGTTATAGCCCCATAAATATCTCTCCTTGTAATAGGGAGACCGTTACTTGCAGGGGATTGAGGCTGTTTCCATACTAGGGGTGCTTGTAGACAGAAGGCTCCTAGTGATACCAATGAGTGCAGCAATTCTGTCTTTTCTTTCTTAACAGATTATCTGCATTATGAGAAAAAATGGAAGAAGTGTGGGAAAACACTGGAGGGTTATGAGTTGAGGACAACTCATTCTAGACCCTTGTAAAATTCTGTGAATGAGGCAGGGTGATAGCACCATAAAAGTCTCATCTGGAAGCATCGAATAGTTTAGTCCAGAATCACCATCCTTTGTTTATTCAATTTTTACTGATTATCCAGCTCATGTATTCCAATTTCTAAACAAAAAACAGAAGAGCCGTGGAAACCTGGCCAGCGTAAATAATGTTAGTACTACAGTCCCGTCCTTTCTCCATTAGATTTTCCTGTCCTCCACTTCATCATTGCACTGAATCAATTCTCTTTATAGCACTGAAGCAATTATCTTTATTTTCTTAGGCTTGGAGTGGCGAGGACAGGGACTTCATATTGCACTGAGCTGGAAGGGTTTGCAAAACAATGAAATGCCTCACTGTTCTGCAAAGTTCTCTGAGGCTTAATGTGAGTTAGGGGATCCTCCCCTCCCTTTTGTGACTTACTGGAGCCATGGAGCTTTGAATTCTCCCTTACTGGCATTGGGTCAGCTTGGAAACAGCAGGACCTCTAGATGCTTTCAAAGCTCTATGGGTCCACCTGAGTCACAGAAGGAAGGGTGGAGGAATCTCACTCTCTTCTACCGAGGCTCAGATTGCTTTGCTAAACAGTGAGATGTTTCACCTGTTTTGCAGTTTCAGCACAACAAGGAAGTGGGGGAGGGAGGATTAATTCTTCGTGCACCCCATTCTCCTGAGGCACACACATATACACTGTGTCCCCATTTTTTCTCTTCACCATGTAGATGGAAATTGCTGGATGTGAATGGAGATGAAGCACAATAATGTGGTGTGGAACCATCACTTTAATTCCACTTACAACTTAAAATGGGCCTTATCAATGCTAATGACTAGCCACGATGGAAGCTATTCAGGGAAAGGAGGAGCAGATGGAAGGTCTTGCTTCCCTTCTCTCCTTCTGCTGCAGTCTGATGGAATGGCTGCAAGCCAGATGATATGTGATGTTGCTTCAATTGTGACAATGCAAATTTTTGTTGGCTCTTTTCAAGAAAAGCAGATCTATGGGGTCAAGGTGACCATTTTGAACACTAACCGGTTGGCCAGAAATATGTAATCAACAGTTTACGCAGCATTGCTAATATATTTCGTTCCTGTTCTTTACCTATTTTAGGTTCAATAACTCGGCACGACATAGATTCTCCACCTGTCTCAGAGCGTGTGGTCAGTATTTACAAGTATGAAGACATTTTTATGCCATCAGCTGCCTATCAGACCTTCTCTTCTCCATTCTGCTTGCTGCTTATTGTTGCATTGACATTTTATTTATTGATGGGAACCCCATGATGACAGCTGCAGTATGTAAGGCAAATAGAGACAATTTGTCAGTGAGCATTGCTCAGGATGGGAGCCTTTTCTATTGGAATTTATATTACTGGACACTTAGTTATTTGTTGACAGCTTGCACTCCTCGGACAACAGAAATAAGTGAGCTCAGTATTGCCTGAGCCATAGATATGTGCCAAATAATTATCTCAGAATAATCAAGGAAAATTGTCATTGACTGAACACCTTTAGTAAATATATAGCTTGTTTCATTGAAGATTGAGGATATGTTCCCAAACACATTTATTAGGCAGAAAGCTCAATTGAACACAGTGGGACTCACTTTTGGGTAAACCTGCATAGGATTGCACTGTTAAAAATGCTATGGGTGTGATACTGGAATATTATGAGAAACATGTACAATTTCATTTTCTAACTTTTAATTGCTTTTCATTCAATAAATAGGGGACATCAGATTCAAATTAGTTTTATTGTTTGTAGCCAATGGCCATTACAATATAAACACACAAAACATATTTGTAAAAGATTGGACAATCAGTCGAATAAAATACAAATCATAAAGTACAAACAGTAAAATTACACATTTAATTAATAGTAAACGGAGTAAACAAAACTCTACTTAGCCTTTGTTGCTGATGTTATTCAAGTAAACCGCTCTTATCTTTGTTGCAGCTAACACATACAGGGCTATTCTATAGCTAACAAATTTATTTGTATCTGCCAGCAGCCATCTGATCTTAGATTCATCAGATAGACCTTCCATCGAGGTCTGAAAAGGGAGAAAAAACTTAACCCTAGGTGAATTATACAATGGGCAGTATAGCACATAATGCACCACATCTTCCATTTGGCCCGATCCGCACACACAAAGGCGATCTTTTGTTGGCTTTTTGGAAAATCTGCCAGCCAGATATTCAGTGAGCATCAACTGGAATCTACGCTTGGTAAAAACGCGCCTTATAGGGAAGAAGGTTAATTCCCTCAAATAAGTAGCCCTTTTATGGTCTAATTTAATTTTGGCATACCACATAGCTGACTTACAGTTCTTTATACAGTCATGCCTTGGATTGAGAGCATAATTCATTCCGGAAACGTGCTTGTAATCCAAAACACTCTTATATCAAAACGAAATCCCCCCCAAAAAATTTGTACAGAGATTTTTAATTTAAGCCGTACTACAGTACTTGTATTGCAAGACGTCGCTTGTATATCAAGTAAAAAATAAATAAATAAATATTTAAAAATTTGCTTGTCTTGCAAAACACTCTCAAACCAAGTTACTTGCAATCCAAGGTGTTACTGTATATTCAAAATCTCTTTTAGCATCTACTGCAAAAATTATATCCCGGATCTTATGAGTAGATGCATCTTGCATTGTCATTGCTGGGGATAGCGAATAGCTCAGCATCAGACATCTGCAGGATTGCAGTCAACCTTCTCTGCTCTGTAGCTCCAGGAAACACTGTTTTGCTAAATAATAATCTGGCATCAATTATAGCTTTTTCTGGTACAAAATTATAGATTTATGTATACGTGCTTTTAGGGAAGGAAGACCCAATTCCCACCTTAATAACACTCCAGGTGTACTGTGTGCTACTGCCAGGAGCAAACATAAGAACTTATTTTGAATTACATCAAGTTCATCTCTGCAATGACTGCCTCAAATTGCTGCTCTATATAGAGGGTATGACACAATCTTAGCTACAAAGACTTTTAACACTGGTTCTACTAGGTGGTGGTCCTCAATATAATAGAGCTTCCTTATGGGCCCCAACAAGCAAGCTGCTGAAAATGTAATTGCAGCAAGATGAGTACACCATGAGGCATTTTCAGAAAAATGTAAACCTAAATATTTAAATGAGCAGCACTGTTCTCTGTTATGCCCATCTAATGTCCATTTGTGCTACTCATGCCTCTTGGCAAATACAACCACTAATTAGTCTTGCTGTAGTTCTTGCTTACAATAAGTTCCAAATTTAGAAAGCAATCTTCTCATACCCGTTTGAGTCGGGGAAATAAGGGCCATATTGTCTGCATAAAGTAGAACTGGTATCTTCTGTTTCCCAATGGCAGGGGGAAAAGACAAGGGAAAAAAGTTCCTGAGTTATATCATTTATATAAAACTTAAATAAGAGCGGTGCCAAAATACAACCTTGCTTGACACCCCTTGCCATGGGTATAGGGTCAGAGAGAAAGCCCACTGTACCAATTTGGATTTTAATATCAGTATTAGAGTAAAGCTGCTGTATAAGAAATAGGAGGCGCTTATCTATTGAAATGGCGTCTTAAATTTTCCATAAGCGCTATCTTATCTATAGAATCAAAAGCAGATGATAGGTCTACAAATGCAATGTAGAACTTTTTAGATGGTCCATTTACATATTTTTGAAAAATAGGGGACATGTATCATATTAATGAGATTATTTAGGTATTATGTTGGTATATTATAATTTAGGTTCCAAATCAAAGTGATGTAGGAGGCAATCCTATGCATGTTTAGACAGAAAAAAGTCCTACAACTCCCAGCATTCCCCAGTTAGCCATGCTATGCATCCTATGCATGTTTTTTCTGCCTAAACATGCATAGGATTGTGCCCTTAATTAATGAAGTTTTTACCTTCCTAAGTAAAATTGTGTGTACAGGATTGCACTGTTAATGGAAGCTATAGGTGTGATACTGGAATATTATGAGAAACATGTACAATTTTATTTTCTAACTTTAAAGTCTAGCTTAAGTGCGTGCAGGGCTCCAAAACAAGTTAGCATTTAAAATTCTCTGTTGAAAAACGCCTAAGGTACTTTTTATACACAATGTTAGTAATTGACTTTGCTACCAGACTATGTCACTGAGAGGCCATTTTAAGAAAATGGCTACACATTTCTACCAGTTACCTAAATAGACAAAACTAGTGCCATTGGAAAGGTTTTGCCACATATATAAAATATATGAGCATGTAAAAATAATAGCTAGCTTTCCAGTATGGAGAGCATATTTTTCTCATTTTCTGAAAAAAGCAGCACCATATCATCAGGTAAGTGACTTAACAAAGAAAATGTTTATGTTCTCTATATATTTTGACACCGTTTATTCAGTTGGGTATTTTTGTACGTGTGCCTAAATATGATTCAAGTGAAAGAAGAAAAAATACCATTTTATTTTGCATTTCCCCATTATTTTCTCCAAGAGTAAGCAAATATAGTTTATGTTGCAAACATGGAATCATTGGAAAGGAAATGCAAAGAACCACCTGTTCCTTAATATTACTAATAAAACAGCTCCTATATACAAGTGAAGAAGCAAAAGGAACTCTAATGTGTATTACTACAAAATAACCAATACATAAAAATGTGAAAAGAGATCAGTATTATGTAAGTTAAATTTACTGTGTGATGTATGAGTGACAAGATGAGTAAAGTAAATATAATATTTAACTTAAAGTTTGCATCTTGACTTTCTTTTTTAGGCTGCATGTTTCAAAATTATTATTTGCTTAAGATATCATGGAAGTATCTAAATACATTCTCCTCAGTGCATTTCAAGCATCATCCCTATGCCATATTACACACATAATTAAAGCACATCTTGGTTAAAAATGTGTTTTTTACCCTCAGCACAAGTTGACATCATGGCTACTATTTTCCATGGACTTAACTAAATAAAATTGAAAGCAATTGGAGTGGGTCATAATCTACCCGACTGGCCCAACTACAGAACCCTGAGCACCCTCCTTTAAAAAAAAAAAAGGATCGGGGAGCAGGACTGATTTAAAAATAATTTTAAATCATTTGAAAACCTGATTTAAAAATTTAAATTGGAATTACCGGTATATTATTTTAAAAGTTCAGGAATATTAAGCAATCCATAAAAATACTTTGTTTAAAATGAAATCTGAATTTAATAAGAGCAACTGTTATAGCAACCAGTTAGTAAGCATGCTTGAACTTGATTCAAATTTGTGTTTTTTCTTTATAATTTAAATCAGGGGTGCTGCCCTCAGACTAATTTCAAAAGCTTCCTCTAAGTGATCAGTTCAGACTTTTGGCAAGAGTGATCTGTCCCTCCTCTGGCAGCCTGCTAGGTGGGGAGGAAGAGGAAAGAGAGAGAGAAAAGGAGGTGGCAGAATGAGAGAGAAAGGGGTGATCCCACCTCATTTGATTCTAGCCCCACCCTCCACTGGCTTTGGCTGTGCCCATGCCAGCATTGGCACCCAACAGATTACCCCTGAGGTAATGTGGCCAGGGTTTTTTTTCTGGTGGAACTGAGTCTTCTATTAATTGCATTACAATTTAATCGCCATCTACTCCCGAGGAAATGTAATCCAAGAGTTCCGGTACCCTTTTCTCCAGAAAAAAAGCACTGAATGTGGCCCTCAACAAAAAAAAGTTTTCTCATCCCTGGTTTATATGGAGGGACTGTGCACAGAAAAAAGGTATTTGTCTTGGAATCCATTTCATTGGCTAAGATAAGGGGCTGCTTCAGAAGGAGCCTCAGAATGACAATGCATTTCATGTCAATTCATGCATTTCATGACAATGTATTTCGTGTTGAGGCATAAGGCCAGCTCATTCTCCTCAGATGTCTTTTCCATTGACTATAATGGGAAAATAAACAAAAGCCTATTTTTATTTTTCACAGAACTGGATAAAAGCATAGTAGCCTCTTCTGAGGGGATGAAGCTTGCCAAAGTTTAGGCAAATAGGAGCGTTTAAAGTTTGGGGACTTTTTTTTTTAAAGGAATGCCAGACCTTATCTGTGGCTTTGTGGGCAATTTGCATGAACATGACCTACAAGGTTGAGGTGCCCCTAGGTAAGTTTGCTGCAAATTTTCAGAAAGATCGGTGTTATGAATTAAAAAACAGTGTGTAAGGCTTTAAAAATGTTTTTGTTTTCTGCTCAATTGGCACTTAAGTCTCCCAAAGTGACTTAAAGTGACAACACGAACTCATTATGAAACTGAATGTAGGGGGGCGGAGCCAACCACCATGGCGGACTAGACGTTTGTTGGAAACCTCCCAAAGAGATTGAATTATAAGTACCGATTGCATCCAGCATATGATTTAACTCTGGTAAGAGTGTTCTAATTATCTTTTGCTGAATGTCTTTTGCTGACCTCCGATGAGAGGCTTAGACTGATTTAAAGCTTTTACGGCGCAGAGCGTTCTGCAGAACGGGGGAGGTGACAAGCCTCGCAGCAAAAAAAAATTATTGGACTCCAACTTAGAACAAAGAGTGAGCTGAAGGCTTGTAAAAAGAACTTAGCTTACAACTCTAACAAGGAGAGAGAATTTATTCTTTCTGATTAAGTAAATGCGGAGTGGAAGGGACAAAGAGAAAAAACCTCCGAGCGTTCCTCTTTGGAGTCGTTCTGAAAAAAAAGTTCACCCCTCAGATCATAGCCTCTCCAGGGTTCAAAGATTTGTAAGAACTGAGCTGGCGGAGGGGACTGAATCTGGAAAAGGAACGGAGTTAAAAAAAACAGTCCCGTCTCTACGGTAGTAGAGATAAATTAATTATGGCTGAGAGAAAAGATGCCAGATCGGGTGCCAAGATGGGGGATGTTAAAGAGAAAGTAACTCCTTTTTCCCCGAAGAAAGGCTTATCGGAAGGGCAGTGCACAGAAATGGAGGCAATTCTCTCTCGCTTTGCAGATAAAATTACTGGGGAAGTATCCCAACTCAGACAAGAATTTTTACAGTTTAAACATGAATTAAAGGCAGGATTCCAGAAAGTTCAAGAGGACTTTAAACAAATTAAAGAAGAAGTCAAGACCTTGGATGATAAAGTGGAGGCTGTACAGCAAGAAGTTCAACGTAAAAGTCAGCAACAAGATTTAAGATTTGATGCACTGGAGTTACAAATGATTAATATCCAAGACAGAGAGAGGTGGTCTAATATTCGTATACGCCTGTTCCCACATGTTAGTGGGGAGGATGGAAAAAATTTGAGGGGAATAATTTTAGACTGGTTTAGCGAGATTGTCCCAGAATTGAAATGCACTGAGCAAGATTTGGAAAGGGTCCACAGAGTTTCAAGAAGAAGGGGGGGCTTACCCCCAGTGACATTGTTGTGTGCTTTGCCAGTTTTTATAAAAAAAGATTTGTTTACCCAAGTTTTGAAGAAGCGTTCAGGACAACTGCAATATCAAAGTACTCCAGTCCAAATTTTTAATGATTTGTGTCAGCAAACCAAACGATCGATTGGAGACGCAGTGTGAAGCCATGTACTGCTGTTTTGTCCAAGAATGGAATTAGATACAACTGGGGCTATCTTGTGATGTGTTTTTTTATGATAAAAAACAAGAGATACAAGATAACATCCTTTATACAAGGAATGGATCTTTTGGAAGAACTGGGATTGACGGCAGGAACCTCGAGGGATGCGGACGTGCAGGTGTTGGAAGGAGCAGCTAAGTAAGAGAAATATGGAAGGGAAAAAGGTTCTGTGGTGGTGAGAAGAGCAGAAGAGAAGGGGATCGTGCAAATAATTGGAAGGAACTGAAAGAGGAGTTTCTCTCAATGGTGTTGTGGGTTTTTTTCCCTTTAAAAAAAATAAGAAAAAAAATGTGTGTGTGTGTGTGTGTGTGTGTGTGTGTGCTTTTAATATTTTTTAAACATTACTCTATTTTTTCCCCTCTTTTCTCTCTCTCTGTTTTTTGCTTTACATTTTGCTTTTGTTTTCATTTTAGTAAGTATATATACTAGATTAATAATGTTATTGTTTTTTTTGTTTGTTTTTTGTTTTTGTTTTTTTTTGTTTTTTAAAAGTGTAATAACCTGGATGAATAAGGATAAAAGATTAATTGGGAGGGATCTACGGGTCAGTTGCTTGGTGGGTGGGTTTGTCTCCCCCCCCCTTTTTGGCATGGCATGAAGATATTCTTCGAGGCTGGTAAGGGGGGGTCTGCTTATATATGTAGGGAAAGGGGTAATAGGGTGTGGGGAAGGGGTAGGGTGTGTGCTGTTATGTTTTATTTCACTGATAGGGACCAACAATTTAAGATGGACAAAGACTTGAGATGGTTTCAAATTTGAGAATTACCACTTTGAATGTTAAAGGCCTGGGTTCCATGTTGAAACGAAGACGGATTGAAGCACTCCTCAACAAGGATAAGGCGGATATTATATGTTTGCAAGAAACTCACCAATCAAAGGAGGGGGTAAATGAATTAAAACTGCGATGGTCTATGACATATGAGAGAACTTATGGTTCATCCAAGTCACGAGGGGTGGCAATTATTATTTCGAAGAAATGTGGTTTTAAGGTGACAAAGGTAAAGAAGGATGTTAAGGGAAGATTTATTATAATATTTGGATTTTTGGGAGGTGAAGAATATATATTGGTTAATATGTATGCACCAAATGAAAATCAAGAAGAATTATATCAAAAAGTGATTAAGGAAATGGGGGAGCCACAAAAGGGTTTGGTAATTATGGCTGGGGATTTTAATATGGTGATGGATAAAAATATTGATAAATCAAATCCGACAGGACAAGAGAAGAGAAATAATTTAACGGTATTAAATAAAATAATTAATAAGGAAGGACTGGTTGATGTTTGGAGGGGGGCAAAAGGATTGGAAAGAGGGTATACGTATTATTCACCAGCCACGAAGAACTTTTCTAGGATAGATTATATTTTTGTTTCTAAGACACTGATGTCAAGAGTGAGGAGTTCAGAAATAGGTGTTATAAAAGTTTCGGATCATGCTATAGTTAATATGGATATTAAAATAAAGAAGGATTATAGAGAAGCAAGGAGCTGGAGATTGAATTGTAAGATTTTACAGCATAAATATAGCAAAGATAGAAAAGGAAATGAGAGAGATTTGGTTGTTTAATGATACAGGCGTTTGTACTGAAGCTGTTGTTTGGGACACAATGAAGGCTGTGATGAGAGGGATAAGTATTAGGGAGGGTGTGATATTAAGGAAAAACAAGAACAGTTTACTAAAAAGTTAGAAGGGGAGATTAGGGAGTTGGAAATTAAGTTTTTGAAGGAAAGGGAGAACAAGGTCTTTGCTGAATTACAAGCTAAAAGGAAAGATCTGGAAAAGAAAGATTTGGAAAAAGTTCAGAGAAACTTGATTTATTTGAAAAGAGAGTTTTTTGAAAATAGTAATAAGAATTCTAAAATGTTAGCAAGATCCACACAAAAAAAGAAAGAAAAAAGTATAGTTGGGGCAATTAAAGATAAAAAAGGGAAAGGACATAATTTAATGCAGGATAAATTAAAAATATTTCATGAATTTTATTCAGAATTGTATAAGGCTGGAGATTGTATGGAAGAGAGGATTAATGAGTATATAGGAAAGCATCTTAAAATTAGATTAGTGGATGAAGATAGAGAAATTATGGAGCAACCTTTTTCAGAATTGGAAATAGAATATGCAATAAATAAACTGAAAGAGGGTAAGACCCCTGGACTAGATGGTTTAGGGGCTGAATACTACAAGGTTTTTAAGAAAATGTGGTTATTTAATAATATTTTTTTTTGGAGGGGGGAGAGATCCCCTCTTCATGGAAGCAATCTAAGATTATTCTAATCCCAAAGCCAGAGAAGGACTTAACGGAGCCAGGTTCCTATAGACCCATTTCCTTAATAAACCAAGATGCAAAATTGATGACAGCAATATTAGCGAGAAGGATGAACAAGTTTATTACTAAATATGTTGGGATAGACCAGTGTGGTTTTATGCAAGGAAGACAAATGGCAGATTTAACAAGAAGAGTTTTAAATATAAAATATTTAATAAGGAAAAATAAATTGAGAGCAGGGGTAATAGCGTTAGATATTTTCAAAGCCTTTGATTGCGTGGAATGGCCAGCATTAAAAAGTTTAATTAAAACTATGGGGTTTGGAGAAAGATTTAGAGGTTAGAAGTTAGAGGTTAATCAATTATATTCAAAAAATGTTTCGTCAGTTGTGGTAAACGATGGTTTAACAGAGCAAATTTACCTAGGTCGAGGAACTAGACAAGGCTGTCCCCTCTCGCCTATTTTGTTTGCATTGGTAATGGAGATTTTAGCAAATGTATTTAGAGAAGATAGGAATATAGGTGGGATAGGGATTAGAGAGAAGATAAAAATAAATCTTTTTGCAGATGATAATCTTTTGACAATCGAAAACCCTATGGAAAATATGGATAGAGTGGAGAATCATTTAAAGGAGTTCGGGGAAGTAACGGGGCTACAGATAAATGGGACAAATCTAAATTTCTGTTTAATTATAGTAAAAGAGGAGAGATTGAAATGTGTAAAAAAATAATAATTATAAGATTAATAATGTAATTAAATATTTAGGAATTGTAATTCCAAAAGATAAAGATAAATTGGGAGACCAGAATGATAGGAAATTAAAGAATGAGGTAAAGAATAAAATAGAGTATAAAAAAATTGGACTTTCCTGGTTTGGTAGAATTGCTTTGATTAAAATGAAGATTTTGCCAAAAATAATTTTTTTATTTCGGATGATACCAAGTGCGATATCAGATAAGGAACTTAAAGATTGGCAAACAATTATTAACACATATTGTAATGGATGGGAAAAATCTAGGATTACTAAAACAAGATGGTATAAAGCACAAAAAGTAGGGGGTTTGCGTCTGCCGAATTTAAAATGGTATTATATAGCGAATCAATTAAGACATATAGTGGATATTATAGCACGACCTAAAGAAATAATGTGGATGGAGTTAGAAACATTTGAATTACGTAATACTCTGGAGAATATTTTTTTTCCAAAAAATTAATAATAAATTGATAAAAAATATAGACAACCCTTTTCTAAGAAATTTGTTAGTGATTTGGGGTACTATGAAGAGCATATTTATACCAGGGATATCTCCATTAACTCCGGTGATAGCTGTAAACGATTTTCCCGAAAATTTAAGATCAGAGCTTGAGGGTAAACTAAGAGAAGTTAGGGTTATTAGATTGTCCGATTGGGTGGAAAAGATGGGGACTAGAGACCAAATAATGGAAATTGTTGGGAGAAGAAGATTGTCGTGGTTAAATTTATTACAGTTAGAACAGTGGTCGAAGAAATGGAAAAGGAAAACTTGAGTATGAGAGAGATTTAACTAACTTTGAAAAGATGGTTATGTCTAGAGATGGCCTACCAGGTAATGCATCAACAAGAGGTATAACAAGGGATTTATATAGATTGATTCAAAAAGCAAAAGAACAAGAGGATCAGCTAAAGACAGTATGGGATAATGAATTTGAAGAGGTGACCTCGAAGGTGGGGTGGAACAATATATGGGATAGATGGATTGTGAAAATGATGTCAATTAGGATAAAGGAAATTTTTTATAAACTAATTTGGAGATGGTATTTAACTCCAGTAAGATTAAATAGAATAGATAATAATTGTTCTGCATTTTGTTGGAGAGGATGTCAGGAAAAAGGGACATATGCTCATATGTGGTGGAGTTGTAATAATGTATTGGCGTTTTTGCGAGAGGTTTTTACAGAAATATCGAAAATTATTGGTACTAATTTAGAGGTCTGTCCAAAATTAGCATTGTTATCAATAACGGAGAAGCTTATTTGTGACCAAAATACGAAGGAGTTAATTGTAAATTTGTTAACTGCGGCCAGGCTAATGATAGCGAGAAATTGGAAAGTACAACATGTTTTCCTAATAACAGACTGGTATAAGGAAGTTTGGGACATAGCCCTAAACGATAAACTAACTAGTGGTATCAAATGCAAAAAAGGATTGCTAAAGAAGAATAATTTTATGGATATATGGAATCAATTACTAGATTATGTATTAATAAAGGGGAAGGGGAACATGCCTTGTCAGGATATGTTATATTTTTGGAATTTAGACTTTATTTGATCAAGAGGATGGAAGTATATTAATTGGTCCCTTGGAGGGGGGGGGTGCACTTCATGATTTATTGTATGTTGTTTAGGTTATATTTTTGTGATATTCTTGTATTTTGTTATATTTTTTTGTTATAATTTGTTTTGAAAAGTAAATATTTTTTTAAAAAGAAACAATGTAGGCATGAGGCATTGAAAACACCTGTTTACTTGAAATGCTGGTTGGTGGGCAAGACTTTATTTGTGTTGTGGGACTAACAGCATAATCTTATACATGTCAGCTCAAGACATTCAGTGGGGCTTACTTCTAGGTGTTTTTATATCTGCCTATCTATACACACACACACACACACACACACACATATTGTGTTACCAAGCAAGCAATACTGTAAAATGCTCCCTGCTTGTAAAGCCCTCAGAACCTGATCCATGCAGAGCCAGAGTTGATTAAGAACATAAGAGCTATGGCCAAAGGCCTATTTAGGCCAGCATTCTGTTCGCACAGTGGCCAACCAGATGCCCATGGGAAGTACATGAGTACAACAGCATCTAGCTTGTGTTCCCAGCAGCTGGGTTTGGGTCCTTCTCACTCCACTTCTGAGCTGAGAAGCCCATTTCATCACTGTGGCTTTAAATAGTGGGGTGAGTCTCCTAGGATAGGAGTGGGAGATCTCAGAGCTCCCTCATTAAGAAGCAGCAACAGCTCACTTGTTGAAAGATGTCCCCTCTCTTCCTGTAGTGTCCTTGTACTGGGCAGCTAGGCAGTAAATGCTGGAGTTCCAGAGGGCAGAGCTTGATTGAGGAGTATCCCAGTGAAACTCCACATACCTGATGCTCAAGAGGCTGGGTGAGCAATTCACAAGGTGGCCAGAGTTGGAAAGTTTGGTGACAGCCATCCACTGAACAGGCAGCAATGGGACAGACACCATCTCCCAGTTAGTTGTGGTTGTATCAGACACCATGTGCAAAGAGCAAAGAATTCACTGAAACTCCTAATATGTTCCTTCAATGTCTTTCCTAAAAGAACTGTGAATAGACAGCCCTGATAAAGCCATTCCACAATTCAAAGCTGGGACTGTCATTCACAAAACTACACTCACTTGTGGAGGAGCCCTAGCTCAGTGGTAGAGCACCTGCTTTGCATGTAGAAGGTCTCAGGTTCAATCCTTGGTACCTCCAGGTAGGGCTGGAAAAGCTCCAGCCAGCCTGAAACCCTGGAGAGCTGCTGCCAGTCACTTGGCAATACTGGGCGGGCTGGCTGGCTAGATCAATGGTCTGACTTCGCATAAGGCAGCTCTCTATGTTCATTCTTCTGCCTCTTCCCCCCACCCACCTAACTGGTATTTTCTGGTTATGGAGAGCTTGTAGGAGGTGCAAAAATGTATCAAATTGGGACAAACAAAGCCCAGGTGGGTCCAAAGCCTCTGGACCAGCCCATATTGCCTTGGACCACTTCAGGCCTGAGGAGTCTCCTATCTGAAGGGGGTCCAAATATCTCCAAAGCAGAGATGCTTGCCTTGGATTCATGCCTTGTCCAAGGCATTTGCACAGCCCCATTAAATTGTGGTGGTGGTGGTGGTGCGGCATAGAATTGGCAGGCAGGGAAAGGGTTAAGAACTACATACCTTCAGCTGCTTCGCTCCTTCAAATTGTTCCCTCCTGAAATGGCTTTGTTTTAAAAATAGCAATATTTTTGCATTTATGTGCATGTGTGGAAAGCTTTAGTGATAAATTCCCTTTAAAATAATGCAGCCAAATGTTCAAATATAAAAAAGGTGTCCACCTGCTTCTGGTGGAGATGAAAACTGCAAGAACTGGTTTGCTGACATGAACCATCATACCAGCCTGCATTTTTGTTCTCTGGGGGTGTAGGTATGGGGACTGTCAAGAGTGCCTGCACTTGAAAATTTACCATTACACCATTATTTATGACATTTTCCTCTTGTAACTCTCCTGTATTTCCTCAGTGTTTCTTCTGTCTTTTTTCTTACCATGGAAAATGCATTAATTTTTTTTAAAAAATTAAAAATGAGATAGCTGCAGGATGGCATCTGGCTGTTAGCGCTATACCCCCTCCATCTGGAAGCACTCACTGTTTTGGTTTACAGTGATACCTTCTACAGTGCAAATTGCAATCCTAAACCTGATAACTCAGGCAAATCCTGCTGACTTCAGTAGCACTTCCTAATAAGTGTCCTTAAAGCTTTAGTAAAAAGGTAAGGAAGCTGAATGTGGTATTTTATTATTTTTAAGCACCATCAATGTAACTGGCAATGTCATATCTTCACTATTCAACATATTATATCTCTAAGGAAAGTGAGCACTCCAGTAATAGTAGCAGTAGGAAAATGAAATACTACTGGGGACTGTCTGTCTGGGGACAGTATATCTTTCAGGCTACTACCAGAGAACTAGCCATGTTAGTCTGTGGTAGCAAAACCAACAAAAGTCCCATGGCATGTTGAAGGCTAACAAATATATTGTGGCATCAGGGCCGGTGCTACCATTAGGCCATCTAGGCAGCTGCCTAGGGCACAGGGCTAAAGGGGGCGCCAGAAACGCCTTGAAAAAAAATACAGCGCTCTAAAGTGGGAAGGGGGGGGCGCTAAATATCTGATCTTGCCTAGGACACCAAACTGCCTTGCACCGGTCCTGTGTGGCATAAGCTTTTATGGGCATAACTACTTTGTCAGATGCATGAAGTGGTCTCCTAAGTCAGCCTTCTCCAACCTGGTTACCTCCAGATGTGTTGGAGTACAACCCCTATCATCAGGCGATCACTCGTGACCGAGTAAGATTGTCTTCCAGGATAAAAGGAGGAAATTCTAAAGAAGATTGTGTAGACTCTAGCGATGGGTCCGTAAGTGACTGTGGAGGCCAATTCTAGATCCACACAGCTTCCCACAGTGAGGACACAGGTTACCAGATAGAAGATGGTCCTGTAAAGGATTCATTTGATGTGCTTTTCGCTTAGCACGTTTCTCCCTTTCACCTTGCACTCGGGCTTCTTCAAAGTCCATGGAACCTTTGTGAAAGGCCAACCTCCATTTAGATCGTTCACGGGCCAGAGCTTCCCAGTTTTCGATGTTTATATTGCATTTTTTTTAGATTAGCCTTATGAACATCTTTAAACCTCTTATATTGACCACCGATATTCCGCTTTCCATCCTTGAGTTGGGAGTAAAGTAACTGCTTTGGGAGATGGCAGTCAGGCATTCGAACAACATGACCAGTCCACTGAAGTTGGCGTTGAAGGATCATTTTTTCAATGCTAGTAGTCTTTGCTTCTTCCAGTACACTGACATTTGTTCCGCCTATCTTCCCAAGTAATTTGCAGGATTTTCCGGAGGCAACGTTGATGAAACCTTTCAAGGAGGTGGAAGTGACGTTTATAGATAGTCCATGTTTCGCAGGCATACAATAAAGTTGGTAATACAATGGCTTCATAAACCAGTGTTTTGGTCTTCTTACAAATATCCCGATCCTCGAACACTCTGTTTCATTCGAGAAAATGCGGCACTTGCGGAGCTCAGACGATGCTGGATTTCACTGTCGATGTTAGCTGTAACAGAAAGTGGTTAGGACTGTGTGCGTGTGTATAGATGTTTTGAGTACAGAGAGAAGAATGGAAAGTTGTTAGCTAAATCTAGTGAGAGGAGGCCCACAGGTCTAGTAACGCAAGAGGGAGTAGTAAGCATGTTACAAACTGGGAAGCTCTGGCCCATGAACGATCTAACTGAAGGTTGGCCTTTCACAAAGGTTCTATGGACTTTGAAGAAGCTCGAGTGCAAGGTGAAAGGGAGAGACGTGCTAAACGAAAAGCACGTCAAATGAATCCTTTACAGGACCATCTTCCATCTGGTAACCTGTGTCCTCACTGTGGGAAGCTGTGTGGATCTAGAATTGGCCTCCACAGTCACTTACGGACCCATCGCTAGAGTCTACACAATCTTCTTTAGAATTTTCCTCCTTTTAAAATCTCCTTTTTGTAAATTTTCTTTTTTTTTTATCCTGGAAGACAATCTTACTCGGTCACGAGTGATCGCCTGACTGACTGACAAATTACAATCCTCCGCAGAGCCTAAATCCGGACGGAGACTACATTTCCCAGAGTCGCTCGCTACCAACTCCCCACTGGCCACCCTGGAAAACTACACTTCCCAGCATGCCCTGCGGGGTATTTGCTTTCCTTGGTTTGGCGCGGTTCTCTTCCCTGAGGCGGGTCTGAGGGACCGTTGGCGGTAGGAGCAGCATCAGTAGCCCGGCTGAGGTATGGCCGAGAGCGGGGACGGTCGTTCCCACTCAAGCCCGCTCTCCGAGCCGGAACTGGACCCGAGCCATGGCTCGCCGCCGCCCCTGCCTCCGCTCCCGCTGCCGCGCCTGGAGAAGCCGCTGCGCCAGGCCTTCTACAACACGGGGGCTCTGGTGCTGGCGGGACTGTGCTGCGGGGCGGGCGTGCTGGTCTACTTCATCCTGGAGGCCTTCCTGCGGCCGTTGCTGTGGGCCGTGCTGTGCGGCACTTTTTTGCACCCGTTTAAGAACTCGCTGACGGCGCTGGGCCGCGGCTGGCTGCGCCGCCTCCGCCACTCCGGCACGCCGGTCCTCCTAGCCGCCTTGCTGCTGCCCCTCTGTTTCGCCAACGCCACCGTCGAGGCGTTGGGCAGGCAGGTGTTCCGGCGCCGCCGGCTCCTCCTCCTCCTGGGCGCCGGAGGACCCGCCTTGTACGGGCTCTATGCCCTCGGCACCTCTCTCGGGATCCAGGTCGCGCTTACCCAGGCTGCCCGCCTCATCTGCCAAGGGCTGGACTACTTCAGTAGCCTTTGGGTGAGTGAGTGAGCGAGGTTCCCAGTCCTCGGAAGATGTGGCGTAGAGCAGTGTTTTCCAACCTTGGGTCCCCAGATGTTTTTGGTCTCCAACTCCCAGCATGCCCCAGCCAGCTACATGCTGGGAGTTGTAGGCCAAAAACATCTGGGGACCCAAGGTTGGAGAACACTGGCGTAGAGGGTCTCTGGGCACATCTACTGCATCCTAAATAATTTGCATTGGGCGGGCATGGGGCATGACCTGAATTCATCCTTTCCCACTGTCTTTGGAAATTTTCTGATGTGCATCAAAACTTTGAAATATGTACTGTCATGTATAGTGCTTCTTGGCCACGTGCAGAGTGCATCTTATTTAATTGCAGTACTTAAAAACAACCCCCCCCCCCACCTCCAGCTAGGTCAGAGGATGCAGCTTCTAGGAAAGCGTGAACCCAGCAGTGAGTGGAGAGCAGGGCTTAATCTGTGCCAGTGCTCAGACCTGGATGATGAGACCTAGAGGAGTGTATCTCTATATTCTCAGTTGACTACTCTGTTATCCCCATTTAACCCCTCCAGGTGTCCCCTTGATCCCATCTCATCTCATCTGCCATGTGCACTGCCAGTATTACCTCTCTCCACCACATAATCAACTGCCCACCCACCTGCCTCTGCTGGCTCCTTCCCTACTGTTTAAATATACCACTCTGTCCCTTATCAATTTTAAAAATCCCTTTACCTATTACTGCTTCCTAACTATCGCCCCATCTGCCTTCTACCTTTTGCCTTCAAACGCCTGGAGCATGCTGCATATTGCCACAGTCTCAACTTTCTCTCCTCCAAATATGCATTTGATCCCCTTCAATCTGGTTTCCACCCCTCCACTGCCCTCACAAAAATCACTGATGGCCTTCTTGCTACAAAATTTAAAAATTTCTGTTCAGCATTCATTCATTCTTACCTCGGCTGCCTTTGATACAGCCCATCACTGTCTTTTGCTTTACTCCCTTTATAACTCGGGTCGCTGTGATTCTGTCTTCAGATGGTTCTCTTTCTACCTGTCTAATTACTTTTTCAGTGTTTTCATAGTGGTGAGTTCTTCCTCTGCTTTCCCTCTCTTTGTTGTGGATCTGTTCTGGGTCCCCCTGTTATTTTCTCACATACTGTCCCTTTTCTCACACACGTATCTCATCAAATCTCATGGCTTTCAGTAATAATAAAGCAATAAATGTGCAGTCTTTATCCATTGACAATGTTACTACCCACTCCTTTGTTCCTCATATTCAATCTGTCGCCAAGTCATGTTGCTTCTCTCGTTTGCCCCCTTGGCTAAAACTCTAGCCCATGCCCTGGTCATGTCTTGCCTAGACTACTGCAGTCTTCTCCTCTCTGGTCTTCCGTTGCCTCACCTTACTCCTCTCACTCTCAGTCCATTCCAGACTCTGCTGCCAAAATCATTCTCACTCTGATCACATGATGCCTCTCCTTAAATCCCTATACTGGCTTCCTGTCCACTTCCGGATCCAGTGCAATCTCTTTGTCCTTACCTTCAAAGCCTTCCATGGCCTTGCCCCCCCCCCCCATCTCTCTGCTCTTATATCCTGATACATACCTGCCTGTGACCTTTTGCGCTTTCAGCCTTATTACCCTCAACCATCCAAAGGCCTATTCCCTCAGACCACTGCCCTTTCTCCTTTGCTAGCTTTTATGCTTAAAATTGACCCCTGGTACACCTTTATGATGCCGCTTCTCTTACTTCTTTCAAATCCTTCCTCCTTTTCCATCAAGCATTTGCCTCAACCAACCCCTAGTTCCCATGCCCACCTGTAACTCAGCTGTAACCAAGCCTAAGTATGTGTAACTGACAGTGCTCTCCTGTACATGCCTACTCAGGAAAAAGTCCCATTGCATGTTCCTTTTCTGTTTAGCCCCTCCTGTCCTCCCTCTATTTCACCTGTGTCAAAGATTAGATTGCAAACTCCTTGGGGTAGGGACCTACCCTCTTGTACTCTGTAAAGCACCATGCAATTACTTTTTTTTTTTAATTGAATTTTAAAATCCAAAAAAAGCCAAAACCAAACAAACATACACTACAAAGACAAAACAACATTACACTAAAAAGGGCTTCCAATTTCCCCACAACCAAGTATAAGTAGCATCAAATATTCTATACTATAATTATAAAGAAATTACTTTTTTTTCCTCTTTGCAATAACAAAACAAACAAAAATTTCCCCCCTATTATTCATCAACTTCACAAGTTCACAAAGCCTCGAAACCTTACACTTTACTCCTAAACATAGATAAAAATCCTTCTACTTGAACAATATTTAATATTTCTACTTATATTTAGTGAAAGTCTCTATCTTCTTTCCCTCTACTTTAAAAACAAACAACCTAGCTTTTTTTTTTTAACTTTCACATTTCCACATTACTTCACATCCCAATTTTTTAGCCCATATTTAGTTGGTTCCTTTCCATTACCCATTCTCAATGCTAAGTTTCATCCAGGCTCAATACATTTTTACCAGCCTAGCCTTGTAGGCTTCTTCCAACTCTATGATCTATGAAATTACTATTCAAATTCTAATTCAATGTTAAACCTTATCCTTATTTTACTCGGCAACTAATCGTTTTTCTAGTCCCATCCTTCCCAAGCATGGCCCCTTTCAGGATCAAACTCACTACATTAATGAAAAATACAAAGAAAAACCACCTCAAACTGGAGAAGTTCTCCTTTCTCTCAAAGGGGTCTCTCTTACCAACCTCTTTAGGTTCAGATCCATGAATGTTCTGTTTGGATCACTATCAGTGATCCCTTTAGATTTCTCCCATTTGGATTCCTCCCACCAATCCATTTACTCTTACTTCTTACTCTCTTACTTCTTACTTCTTTCATAAGAAGCTCTCCCTTCCGTTCCAATAGTCAGCAATTATCATAACATGGGTCAAACCATTTATCCCATCCAATAATCAGTAAACCATTTCCCCCGATCAAACACAGTATTCACAATATACATCTTTTTCAAGCCCATGTTCCACAAAACACTTTTTTTTTTCTTGTAAGCCCCCGTAAATGGCTTCCTCCAAGAAGCCCAGGAATTGTTTTCCCAGTTCTCTGTGGATGGCTTCCCTCTTACATTCCCGGAAGTATCTTCACCGTCCAATTCCACTTTCCTTTCTCTCTTTGAAGTTTCAGTTGCTATCTCTCACAGCATATCAATCTTCTCCTTTACTCCCTGTTCTGTTCAAACTTCACAAACCTCTGTATTATCCTGGAACTTTTGAATTATTTGTACAGTCCGCACTTCTGATTTCACCAACCTCCCCAGCAGTTTTTTTTTTAAATGTTTCAAACATAATCATCAGCTCTTCAGCTAGCTTCAGCCACAAATCATGAGTAACCATCTTGTCTGTGACGCAGTATAAATTTAACGGACAGCTACTTCTGCTTTAGACTTTTTCAAAATCAAAAGTAAAAAGAGTTACAATACCTCTTTCTCGTTTCAAAGCACATTTGTTCTTCCCATTGTGAAGTTTTTAAAGCATATTTTCTTTTTAATATTCCAGAAAAAAGGGTATTTAGTCCCGATTGTGGATAAAATTTCTCTTTGTTCCTAATTAGCCATAAATCTTTAAGAAATTGAGTTGTCGATCTGTAGGTTCTTGGAAAAAGAACTCCAAACGCGACGGCAAGTGATGATGGGTTCTCCCACTCTCTACCCCTCCCCGAGAGAAACTGCAACAGCGAAAGCCATTGCAAATAACTCACAGAGAGAGCATTTAGAGATATGCCGGGAATCACTCTTAAATCATCCTCTTATTCCAAGGAGATTAACCAGCTAGGATAACCTCTTGACTGGATTTCACGCTGCGCTGGCCTCCCACATCCCGTGGAAGCGTTAGGTCAACATTAAACTCCACCGGAAGCTCTCCAAGCACCATGCAATTACTTGAAGTAACTCAAACTGTGTCTGAGTAGGTCGGAAGGTGTAGCGTCCAGGAGGGACTGGGTCCTGGCAGTGATACCTCTTTTCTGAAATGAAGTACTGGGCTATAGCATCCCAATGCTATCACTCCTGTATGAGTAGAAAAGGGCGTGGGGCTGGCTGGCTGAGCTTTTCCTGTTGCTAGTACCAGTGGGCACATTACGCAGAATTAAGCGGAAAACTGCAGGTTCAATTTGCATGTACAAATCTCCTTGTACATGCAAATTGAACCTTGAGGGAAAGGTTTTCACTAAACATTACAGTTAGGGAGCTTTTTGCATAGGGGAGCATTCCAATATGCAATCCCCACACCTGTAGTCTCAATTAGTAAAGTGCAGAATTCTTCCTCTTCATTCTGTGTAATGTGTAGAACAGATCTTATTGTTGTGTGAAACTGGTGTATGAGATGAGGTAACTGGTCGGTTCATGCAACCAGGAAATAAGGACATGTAAACATTTGGACTGAGTTTGGGTGCATGGCTTGTTTTGCACACTCAAATCCCCATTTTTCACTGGGTACAAGCAGTTTACAACACCATAGAGCTTCCTTTTCATAATATATGTCTTGTAATTAGAGGTTTTTGGCTTTCTGACATTTAAAGCTGGCAGTACTTGGTATTCTTGTCATGAGTGACATTTGGTGGGCCCTATTAGTACTGTATTCTTATTGGCAATAACACCAGGGAAAGTCAAAGTATGCATTGGTGTCATATCACTGTGCCTAGTGCTTGCATCATCTTTTAAATGAGTGTTTTGTATTGTACATAAAAGTTGAAGTGCTTTGTTGCATTTGCTGCCTTTTCTTAGTTACCAAGAAACACTATTGGAATTGTAACAGGAACCATCATGAGACTTCCTGGAGACTCCATTGCATTAATTATGCTCCATTATGTTGTCTTACAATGAATTTTCATCACTGGCAGACCAGTGGGAGGGCAAATTTGATGCTGCGATCGATCATGAGGAAGAATATTGGAAATAAATCTGTTACTATCATATTGCCATTATAAAAATCTGTGGTGCAGCCACACTTGGATTAATACCGTGTACAGTTCTGATCACTACACCTCAAAAAAGATATTGTAGAGGTGGAAAAGGTGAAGAAAAGGGCAACTAAAATGATCAGATGGCTGGAACAACTCCCCTATGAGGAAAGGTTACAATGTGTGTGGCTGTTTAGCTTTGAAAAACGGTGAGGGTGGGGAGGAATATGATAGAGGTTTATAAAATTAAGCATGCTGTGGAAAAAGTTTTTCTCCCTCTCTTTCACAGCTAGGAAGGGGAGTGCATAATTTAAATGGGGGAAATGGCACACTGAGTACTCTCGCTGTGTGCTATCCTTCCCATTTAAATCATGTTTGGACAGCTGGGGAAACACGGTTGTGATGGATAGGATGGCGTGTGGGCATGACCTTCCTCATGTATCTCCTTCCCATCACAGTCATGCTCCCACCTACCCACCTAACAGTCGGACAGTGGGCTTGTGTGTGTGGGGAATTTGGGGGCTTGCTTGGGCACCCACTGTAGGCTTTTAATTGCTGCATGTGGCCTATGTGCTGCAGGTTGCCCAACTGTTCAATATATTGATATAGTATATGCCTATTCAGGGATGTTCAGTTGCTACGTGGCACCATCTAGGAATAAGGCCTTCAGTTGTGGAGCGGAAGTGTTCAGGTGTAGCCAGAAGATGTAATGTAAAGTGTTGAATATCTCTCATTTAAAACTGGGGGGGAAATTATTTTCCGTATGGGTGGAATCGTAGACAAAATTCTTGCTGTACATTGATAAAAAATTTGGTAAGGTTGCCAGGGACTTGATAAAAGTAGTTGAGCTGGATCCAGCCCATGGACTGTCAGTTGTGTACCCCTGACCTATATGGGCTTTGGTTTGCCAGTGATGAGCACTGATAGCTGTTTTTCTGACTATTTTCCTGTAAGATATGGACCTTGATAGCAGGCTACCTGTTGACTGTATTATTCAAGTGGAACCCAAGCACTGAACGTTACTTAAGAACAATCTCTGTTCCTGTCTGGATTATACTGCTCTTCCATTTGGGTGAGTGAGTGCATAATAGTATCTACATACCGTATTTTTCGCTCCATAAGACGCACTTTACCCCCCCCCCCCAAAAAAAAAAAAACTAGGTGGAAATGTCTGTGCGTCCTATGGAGTGAATATAGTATTAAATTTTTTTTTATTTTTTATTTTTTTTTACTTTCCTCTGCTGGTCCGGAAGAGCGGAGGACTCCTGGGTGGGGCGGGGGAAGCCCACACCTCTCAGCTGATTTTTTAAAAAAAATTTTTTTTTTGTACCATACAGTAAGTGCATCTTATGGTCCGGTGCGTCTTATGGAGCGAAAAATACGGTATATCCTTTATCGAGTGAAGGATAGTGGGAGTGTGACCCTGTTAATTCTACGTGATCTCTCAGCAGCTTTCAATACCATTGGCCATGGTATCCTCCTGGATCGACTCCGCGGGTTGGGCATTGGAAGCACTGTGTTACAGTGGTTTCGGTCCTACCTGCGGGGTCAATTTCAGAGAGTAAGATTGGGTGACTATTCCTCGGACTCTTGGCAATTGCGCTATGGGGTTCCACAGAGTACCATCTTGTCCCCAATGTTTAACATCTATATGAAGCCACTGGGAGCGGTCATTAGGGGATTTGGAGCCAAGTGCCATCAGTATGCTGATGACACAGAGCTCTATCTCCCTGTGACAACTGACTCAGGAGAGGCTGTGCAAGTCCTGGACCAGTGCCTGAACTAAGTGATGGGCTGGATGAGGGCCAATAAACTGTGGCTGAATCCTGGCAAGAGGGAAGCTCAACAAGCAATGGTTAATCAAAAACAAGTGAAAGCTTCTGATTGCCTCCTCACAGCTGCATCAGAGGAAAGGGAAGATGTGTGTGTGTTTGAGCCCATGGGAAGGTTAAGTGCTTTCTAGTCATGATAAACCATGATTTAGCATGACATTTGAATGGAGCTATTTCTTCTTAATACTTAAATTAAGATTTTTTTAACATTGCATTTTCAGAAATAATACTATTTTGATCAAAATTATGATCAAAGTTATTCTTTGAGGAAGTATATCCAATTTCTTGAAATTTGCATTATATTCATTGCATCTTCCTTGGAGGACAACTGCAAGCACACAAGTATTTTGCAGTCTTACCTTTTTGTCTATCTGTTATGGTGTACAAAGAGTTTGTGTGCCAATTTAAGCTAGGTAGGCCTGTAGATAAATACTCTTTTTAAAAAGTCCTGTGGTGATTTTAATATGCTGATATTACTCTTCTTACAGATGTGAGAAAACTAAATAGGTGATTTTCTACAGTTGAGTAATTCTGCATGTATTCTCAGTGTGGACCAATGGAAATGTCTTCTTTTCCCTTGGTGAACTTTTCAGTCCTGGAAGTCTTCAATTTCACTGAAAAGGTTAAGTTCTTTTACATGCGCTGAATGACATTCTGAGAAAATTGATTGATAGGGTTTTGTTTTTGTACTGCTAAGTAGTTGCACTATGTTAAAACAACAACAACAACACGCACACCCACCTCTTGCAGAACAGGAGGCAAATTTAGGAAAATTTAATCTTAACATTTTGGTTAATAGTAAGATTTCTCTGAATAGTGAGCGATGATCACTGGATCATTCTTTTTATACTGCTTTTGTGGCTACTTTATACATATTGTTTATCTGAAAGAAAGTGGGGATTATTAAAGGAAAAACACTTTTTTTTCAGCTTCTGCAGCAGGCTCTTGGAAGATTCCAGTGTTTTTGGTTATTGTTGTCTTAATGACTGTGGGTATGTTGCATGAACAACCAAGTGGAAAAGAGTCTTCAGGTGAGAAACAGTTTACTTTTATTGTAGTTTCATTTAAGGTGTCTTGTTGATAATGGAGCATAATTATGTTCTATAATGTAGCTCATATAAATGCAGAGGAGTTCTTGCATCCTTGTAGAGGTTCTAAGGAGAGGGAGGTACTAAAATTGAATGTCTGAGATTATTCTGGGGTGACTGACACTGGTTTCAGTCCATGAATGGGAAGTCCAAAGGAGCTCCTCAGAGAGGAAGGCTTTTAGACTGCACTTTTGAATCAGATGCTGCCTTACACTCAGACCATTGTCTAGTGTGGACTTCCCCAACCTGTGCCCTCCAGATGTGTTGGACTACAACTCCCATTTCCTAGCTAGCATGGCCATTGGGGATGGTAGGAGTTGTAGTCCAACAAATCTAGAGGGCACCAGGTTGGGGAAGACGTCTCTAGTGCTCACATGTCATGACCTCCCCCAGGTCTTAGGCAAGCTCTTCCTAAGTGGTGATCCAGTGATTGAACCTGGAATCTACTAGTGTATGGACCCACTAAACCAAATGGCTGGCAGAAGTAAACTGCTTCTAGTATCTGATGACTCCCTGGAAGCAGTTAATTTGAAGAATGGCTGGATATTGAAGGAAAGGTTAACAAAGTTCAGGAGCTCATCTTCTCTTTGGTGGGAGTCCTTCCCTCTATTCTTTTCCCCATTTCCCACACCCTACTTTTGCTCTTTTGAAACTATTCTGATTTTCATCAGAATTTTCTGGACAGGGGTTCAGGTTAAGCAGTATAACTAGGTACCGTATGTAAGTCTTTGAGAATAAGCTTACCAATGCCTGCTTTGGACTTGCCTACAGGATCTCTTATGACCATTATATAAATCTATTTGTAGATCAGGAACAATCAGAATATCACAATTTTCTTTCTTCTTATAAGAAATAATTGATGCTAACTTTTCAAAGAGTAAATAGTGATAAAAATAATTTCTGGATTTCAGATGTAGATGTAACACTGTTGTTGATTATTTTATTTAGTAAATGAAAAACACAAGGAGGAGGAGGTGTGATTTATTGGCTGTCAGATTCCTTTCCCAAAAGAGAAATTTCATCAATCACTGTCTATTCTTAGGTTTATTTTTAGACATTTTGATTCACTGTTTTAGTAATAAAGATTCCATTGGCTTCCTTGAAGTTTGTATTTCTTAATGGCTTCCTAGACCCCAGTTAGCTTTGAAGAATAATAGTAGTTCTG
Organism: Shinisaurus crocodilurus; assembly: GCA_021292165.1. Taxonomy (NCBI): domain Eukaryota; kingdom Metazoa; phylum Chordata; class Lepidosauria; order Squamata; family Shinisauridae; genus Shinisaurus; species Shinisaurus crocodilurus. The sequence continues at coordinate 91,103,560 of CM037880.1, forward strand.
TTTAAATGTGACTGGTAGTATATTCAAATGAGACCTGAGAAAATGTAGTTTTCAGCTACCAATGAGATATAAAAGCCATCCCCAATTGGTGGAAGTGAAGCTGCTGCCAGTTGTCATTCTTCTAGGAGGGGGAGAGGGCACCATGTCAGGGCCAAATTTTACTAATCTAGGCTGGATGAGATCTTTGGAGCCTGATTCCACCTGACCTTTTGAAACTCTCCACATTTATGCTTGTGCACACCTGGGCTTTTTATTTGCCTCTGTATCTATTTACTTTTAGGGGCAGAACTTCCTGGTCAGATGATTTTCATTGCAGCATCTACAATTGCCATGGCAATATCAGTTACAGGGTATGAATCAAGTATTGAAGAACATCCATCACAACCCTCAGGTGACTGAACACTCTGTAAGAATACTAGAATTTTCTCAATATGGTTTGCATGCTTTGGCTTGATTTTTGAATTAATCTTAGTGGATTGCTTTCAGGTTGGTGGATTCAAGACAGTCATTGGTGCTTAAACTAGTTACTTGGTTACAGGATGCTACGTTGTTTAGTGTCTATTTCAGCTGAGACTAGGCTGATCCCTTGATCAAAAGTATTTATATTCTTTTTCTTCCTGGTGAAATTTAGCAAAGAAGTCTAAGATTCAAGAATGAGACAGCTTAGAATAAGAACTGTATAGACTACAAAATAATGCTAACTGGTCATGTCCCATTAACAGTGAATTTAGAGAAATATAATGCAGCATGATTATAGATACTTTCCAGGTAAGTTCAGCCCCATTTAAAATGACAACAGCAAACTGAAAGATAATTATTTAGCTAGTTGTCTATTTATCAGCTAGATGGATGATCATCAGTTTAATAAGGCAGCTTGTACACAAGTAAGCCTTACCAGCATCTGTACTGAATAAGCAGTTCACTGAACTTGAAGCTGGGCAGAAAGTATTTCTTACATCAGCAGCATGTCCATTTCTGTTAAGTTACCTATGTTTTTTATGTAGTCCTCTGCAAATAATAAGAATGGTTGTCTAGTATTTCACAGAACTTAGCAGGAAGTTTGAGAGCCGTGAGAGAAATGACATAGGCATTTTTATTGCTAAACTGTTCATTTTTTCTTTTTTAAAATTCATTGTGGAACTTTGTGTGATAAACAATTCCAGAGAGATTAGTGACCATGCAGTCATAGTCACTAGAAATAGTGACCAGATAGTGACTAGAAAAATAGGGAGTAAATATGAAAGGCTGCCTAGAAATATTTTAAATAAATAAATAAAATAAGTTAGGTTCAGTTCAGACGTTACCTTAACCCCTGGTTTATCCATACCATAGTTGAGAACAGGCATGGGCAACTTGCGGCCCTCCACCGTGATCCCTCACCATTGGCTATGTTGGCTAGGGCTGATGAGAGTTGTAGGCCAAAACATCTGGTTTAGAGCTTGGTTCATTGTTTAAGCTTCCAAACGTACTTTTATGTAATAGCCTTATACAAGGCGTGCAGCTGAAACTAAACCCATCAGTAGAATAATTCCAAATATGAAATAGTAATTTACAAATCGAACAGTCCCAAATTCATTTACAGTATAGTCCCATACATGTCTTCTCAGAAGTAAACCCCATTGAATTCAATGGGATGTCCTTTCAAGTTAGTGGGTATAAGGGTATAGACTCAGACTTAGAAGTCAACCCCATAACAACTGTTGAACGTGTTTCGATTCAGTTTTCATCTGCAACTATTGTGTGACACATGGAATTTCAGTTCATCATCTTCAGTGTACTGCATATTTATGAATGATAATTTATATTCTAAACAAAGTGCAAAATTCCAGTGTTCTAACAGTATGTTCTCAGTGAGGTTTTTGCATACTATCACAGCAGTCTTTTCACAATATAGTTCTGTGTTTTTTGGTTGCATCTATTTTTCACAGTGTTTCCATTTTCAAATAAATGGGCAAACTGATTTAGAGTCGCTTATCTACTTTCATTTTCTGTTTATTCAGTACTTCTACCCCTAGGTACACTGACCTCTGGAAGTGAAACAATGGTTGTAGTGATGCTTTACAAATTCAGACATTTCAAGTTATGGTTTGCAAGGCCACATCAAACCATGTTTTTTGATTCTGGTTTTCTGGCTCATCACAAATTGTGGTTTGTCAATTCAGATATCACCATAGATAAGCATCCTTAATCATGGTTTAGTATGATGTCTGAACAGGTTACAAGTAAATTACTAGTATAAGAACTTTTATTTGAGATTCGGAAATTTAAAAACATCCTGTAGCAAAACGTTCATATTGAGCTGAGCTTTACACTTTAACGTCAAAGCACTGAAATCTTCTCCAGTAAAAAAAACAGTACTCATTTTGACTTTGTTTTCTTTATAACTGGAAATGTGTGTTTAAACTGGTATAGTTTAGGGTATGTAGGGAATTAGTGGGAACGGCAGCATGTAGGGCTCCCAGCTATCCTGGAAGTGGTTATGATTGCTGATGTCCTTCTGAATAGCAGTTCAAGTTAAAACTTGCTTAATCTACCAGGAAATATTTCTTGTTGAATGTATGAGAGATGACTATTTTTCTTCCAGCAACCACAGAAAGTGATGATTCTTCATCCACTGTGAGTGGCAGACAGAGACCTGAGATCAGAACACTTCTTAAAAAGAAGAGAACCAGTGACATCTACTTTGTTCTGCTTGCATGGGCCATTGTAATAGTCCAGATCTGGTTGAATCTCTGGATAATTCAGCTGCTGCCAGTACCTGTTGCAGGTTATTAATTTATGTTCTTATATTGTAAGGTAAAACAATGGGCAATATCCAACTGTTTTGAACTATGTGCAAAAGGAGAATCCAACTAAAGTGATGTTTGCACAAGCATAAACTGTTAGGAAATTTCCCACTTCCTCTTCTCCACTTCAGCCTCCCCAAAGCCATTGCTATGGGTTGGGGGACCCTTGTGTGGGATGAGGGCCCCCCAACATTGTGGGATATGGCACAGAGGGGAAATTGAAAGAAATCAGGCAGAGGCACCTTGTATAAGCCTAATCCATGTCCTACCTAGCTAAATAGAAATGGAGCACATATATTATGTTCTTCAGAGGATCCATGAGGCAATAATTGAGGCAGCATGGACTCCAGGGATCATAGCTAGCAATCTTCAGCTGAAGACTCAATACATACTTGTACATTTATAGACCCTTGTATGTGAAAGTGCTGCAGTGGCATGACCTGCTTTAGGTCAACCAATTGAATCAAAATGTATTTTTGACCCTTAGGTAGGTATGAAACAGCTTAACAAAGGGTAGCAAGATATCATTTTGCCCTTTAGGAGGACAGGTTGAGGGTCTGGGTAAAACAAAGGTCAGTTACCAAGTTACAAATTACATATAATTTTCTATAGTTAACCTGGTGCATCCCCAACTCACAATGACAGTGACAATGTGTAGATCCTGGGCTTCTGCCTTTCATTTGCTACCTTACTTCCCTCCTAACACATACCACAGCCTGCCCTGCAAATCCTAATTTCTTGTTTCCCATTCTCACTCCCCCTCCTTTGTTGTTGTTGTTGTTAAACTGATCCTGATCTTGACTCAGATCCTTTACCACTCTGTTCAGGGGAACTCAGTCTTGGCCAGCCTCATTCTCACCTTCCTCTGGCGCACCTGATCCCAGCAAGGCTACAGGCTGCATTGGCTTACATTCCCAGTCGTTTATGGTTTACATAGCTAGGAAACAGTTTGCCACAACCTTATTGGTGTCACAGTACCATCAGTTCAAATCTAGGTAAGGTAGGAACAGACAAGTTGGCACCCCTGGTGTGTACTCTTAATTCTTATATCCTACTGTTCTTTTGAATGCCCCAAAACAGCTTCCATTTTGCTCTCACTGGTTTCTCATCCAGGCACTGATGGGCCCTCATTTGCTTAGTTTTAGCAGTGCTACAGAATCAGGTGTTTCCGTAGCATTTACAGAGTTAGCAACTCACACATACACATACATGGCTGGGTTCAGACAATCATATCTCATCTTAAGAAGCTGAGATATGAACTGTCCTCTTGCCTGCTCATACAGCTCCTTCTCTCCGTCCTTCTGAGCATGCCTGAATGAAATGCAATTAACCATAGTTTCCCCTTTAATCAAAACCAGGAAGCTATGGTTATTAGCTTTGGCACAAGTCAAGATTTACACCAATTTCAAATGTGGTTTAAGATAATGGCTTGTTCCAAAGTTGGCAACCATTGGAGACTCATGCATTTCATTCAGGCACCCAATGACTGGTGGGGGAAAGGGTGTGTGTGCAAAAGGCTTGTTATTAAGCCAGAATAAGATTGTCTGAACCCAGCATTACTTTATAGGGAAAAATCTGCATACTAATGCATTATGATATTTTGGTATGTAGACATATCTACATTTCTTAAGTATTGTTTTGACCCCCGAATACAAACAAAACACTTGTCATAAGCTTTCTGTCCTTGAAGGATTTGATTTTGTTGTTGTTTTTCTTTGTTCCTAAGCATCTGGGTAATTTTCTATTTTTTGAACAGCTCTTTGAAAAACTTCAGTAGTCCTGTGTTCCAATCTGTAAAGAACTACATTGATGTAAATTAGATAGAAAGTGTTCTGCTTGAATCTGTGGAGAACCAGAATGTAAAGACTGGAATGTTTTTTCTAAAAAAGAGAGCTGTTATCTGAGGATGGAGTTAGTTTACAGTTGGATAGTCAGTGTTCCAAGAAAGACAGTGGTAGAGCAGAGTGTGGCCCTGTGCTGGAGCTCTTGTAATTGCCAACTCTTGTAATTTTCCCACTGGCATACTGTTGGATATAATCTAGTATACTTGGTTACCTTGTTGGAACTGTGGCACTGCAACTGCTGGAGTAGTGGGGAAGGAAAGGGCTGAATTCTACCCACCCACCCCATCCCAAATCTGTTGTCTGTGCTGGCTGCTGGGAGAAAAGAAATCTGGATACCCTCAACAAAGTGCAAACTGCAGCATGAAAGAATCTGGGCTAACTTCCAACAGCAAAGAATTTCTCCTGGCATGATTTCTCCTGGCGGTTGGTTCCCCTGCATGTGATCATGGATGCCATGACGATTTTCTGAAGCAGTCATCAAAGAGGTTAGACTAGTATTTCAGATATAAAAGAAAGTGATTGTGAAGCTCTGTAGAGCTAATTTGGGGTCCATAGATCAGGTAGGATATGTTATTACAGGCTCATGCATAACTTTTCCATTTATATACAACCGTTTGTTTCACTTCCCATCCACCAGTGACCTAGATAGCTGGTTTTTGTGTTTCAGTATAAGAATACTTCAGAAGTTGGCAAATTAATTATTTGGTTTTGCTTTGCCCTGGTAGACTTCATTACGTGCTTGTAGATAATCTTATGTCATTTATTCTTTAAGAACACCACAGTCAATTAAACCCATGTAATACAACAACATAGCTTTTTGTCACTATAAATAATTTTAGCCCTGAAGAATATGGCTATGCTAGCTTTTTGTCCTGATGAGTGAGGTCTATTTAATTTTAATGCTACTTACAAACTTGCCCCAGGAAACTTCAATAATCTCCATTCCCGAGGGTTGGGGTTTGAACATGGAGCAAGCTAGTCTTCTTCCACTGACTCTTATTAGCACACTATTTAGTATTACTTTGATTTTCACATAGTGACTGCGTTCACACATCATGCCAAGCCAACCTGTGAATAAGCCACGGGGGGTGGGTTCTTTGTGGAACAACCCATGGTGTGCCTGACAGACGATCGGGGGCTCACTGTGGGTTGTTCTCCCACTCCTTCCTCCTCGGTCCACCAGCCAGTATCCCAGTGTCCTTTGCTGCAGAACCCGTCTTGTCTCTCCATCCCCACTGTTCGCTACCCCTTTTCGTTCGCCACCGTTTTTTTCAAATTATTTTTAGGAGCTTCAAAAAAGCACAATTCCTTTTTTGTCATTTGAAAGAAATATTTTTGTCAGTCTTTTGCAGGTGTGCAAGTCACGGGGAGCGGCCACCTCTAAGTGTTTTTTTTGTTTTTTTTTAAACGGTCTGGAAAATTTGCATTTTTTTACTGGGAAATATACACACATTTCATGGCTGGGAAGTACAGTAATACCTTGGATTGCAAGTAACTTGGTCTGAGAACGTTTTGCAAGACAAGGAATTTTTTAAAAATTTTTTTGACTTTATAAACGAGCAAGGTCTTGCAAGACAAGTCATAGGGATGTAACCAGTCGCCTCGAGCAGGCGTAGTGGGCCGAAATCGGCCCTGCTCACACCCGCCAGAGACTCGCTTTGATATAAGAGTGTTTTGGATTACAAGCACGGTTCCGGAACGAATTATGCTCGCAATCCAAGGTATTACTGTAAATGGAGGAAAAATATATGTAGATTTCATGGCTGGAAAGTAAATGGAGGGGAAATATAATGCAAATTTCCCTTCCATTTACTTCCCAGCCATACAATTTGCGTCGATTTCCCAGTTTAAAAAAAAGCACAAATTTTCCAGACAGTTAAAACAAACAAACAAACAAAAACCCCTTAGAGGTGGCAGAACGGGACAGAGCAGATGGGGTGCCAGCACCAGTGGGACTTACACCCCCCCCCCATGTGGCCCCATTCATTCTGTCCCATTCAGCCGCCTTATCAGAGTTTTTTTTTTAGAACTGTCGGAACCACAGCAGTAAGTGCTGCAAAAAGGAACTGTGAAAAGCGCGGGGGGGGGGATATCTCCCCCTTTTGGAGTGGAGACCCAGAGAAGTGTTGAAAATGCCAAGGGCAGTAAGAACTATCAGTTCAACACTTGAAATTGAAAGGATTACGTTGCTAAGGGGGAGATCTTATCACCACTCCCTTTTTGGTGCACCTACTTCTCCTGCTTTTCCCCCTTCATCAGTGATTTTCAGTTGACAACTCGGCAACTGTGCACAAATTACCCTATACGCAGTCTCGCCTTTCATCTATGTTACCAACTGCACTTCACTCCTTTTGACAGCTGAAACTTACCAGGACATCAACCAGGCAAGACTACATATATTGAACAGCTGTAAGTGTGCATTTGTGCACCTGTGAAAGACTGCCCCCCCAAAATATTACAAAGTCATTTGTGCATATTTCTGAGGCCGAAAAAATAATTTGAAAAAAGGTGGCAAAGCAGTGATGGTGTCTCCAAAGTGCCACTTGGGCATCAGTGGAGGAACTGTCATGGGTGGTGGCATGGGTGAGATTGTGAAGAACGGCAAGGGGTTTTTGCTGCTCTTGTTGAGCAGCTTGCTAGCCGCTCCCTGCAACCCGCGATGGAATTGGTCTCTCAGGTTCAGATGACATGACAACCCATTGACAAGCCACAGGTTGCCAGGGTGGCTTGTTGCCCCAAAATAAGCCACCCTGCGGGAAGTAGTCTGGGTTCAAACGACACGACAACCCACCGTGGCTAGTTACCCACAGTGGGTTGTTGTGTCCTGCGAGCCCAGTCACTAACTCTTACAACTGCATGTTGAATTGTGCACATTTTACATATCAAACCATGGGTGGCATAACACGTTCTTCTTCGTGGTCTCTGTGCATCATTCATATGGGTTCTTTGACTGACTGAAACTTTTTGGGAAACTTGTAAAGCTGAGGAGTTTTAGGTGGAAACCCTTCCCCCACCGTCCTACTGAGCATGTCCTAGCGGGTTCCTGCCTATTCCCTCAGTTCCTCTTTGACTGCCATTGTGGCTGGACCTTTTGGGAACTTCTCTCATTTCTTCAAGAAGCTTGCTGAGGCTTAATCCGTTCCTTTTATTCTTACTTGATCTCTTCCTGTCATGTTCTCTTGCTTTTTCATTTTTTGTTCTTTGTGTTTACTTTCGTCTGCTCGGTTTGGCCAGGGAGGCCTCTCAAGGCTTCGTTTTGGAAGTGCGTCTGCTGTGGCAGTAAGCTGCCCCCAACAGACAGCCATTCGCTCTGCCTGTTCTGTTCTGGGGAGGGGCACGTAGTGGTTGCGAGCCCCCACTGCCAAGCCTTCACAAAACAGGCAAGATGGCATCGAGCGGACCGCTTAAAGGCCGTATTGTGGCACGAGGTGGTGGATGCCTCTACCCCTTCTGTGGTGATGTCTGCTCCCACCGCCAGACCTAACACTCCTCCAACTCAGGTTCAGATGACATGACAACCCATTGACAAGCCACAGGTTGCCAGGGTGGCTTGTTGCCCAAAAATAAGCTACCCTGCGGGAAGCGGTCTAGGTCCAAATGACATAACAACCCACCGTGGCTAGTTACCCACAGTGGGTTGTATCATGTGAACACAGTCACTAATTCTTACAACTGCTTGTTGAATTGTGTGCATTTTACATATCAAGCTATGGGTGGCATAGCTCATTTTAGACACCACATTAGTTTCAAAGTATGGTTTGGAGTATGGCCTAACTGGTAAACACTTTAAACATAGTTTGTCTCCGAACCATGGTTTGAAGTAGGTTTGCAAACTATGGTTTAGAAGAAATCCTGGTTAGTGCTAACCATAGTTTGTCCAATTTGGGCATCATTGGCAAGTGATGGTTAGGCAAACCAGGAGAAGAAAAGGGGAGCCATGGCACACTCTTCATCACTTAAGCCATGCTTTGGAGGGCCACTAATGTGATCCCTGAATTCAGCCCTTGTGTAGAATCCTCAAACATCTGTCAGTAAATTAGGAATTTAACACTCTAATGCAGTGGTTCCCAACCTTGGGTCCCCAGATGTTGCTAGACTACAGCTCCCAGCATACCCTGCCAGCATGGCTAATGACAAGGGATGCTGGGAGCTGTAGTCCAGCAACATCTGGGGACCCAAGGTTGGGAACCACTGCTCTAGTGGATTTGAGCTAATGGATGGTTTTGATTTCTAACTTGATGCCTGTAAATGTTGAACTTTTCAACAGCCGTTATTGTATCCTCCTTGTCTCTTTACTGCTTGCTGTGACCATTTATATCATCAAACTGTTTAGAAATAAATTCTAACTTCTTTATATTTGACAAATTGATTCATGCAGTTACGGTGTCTGTTACTAAGATGTAGAGATTTTTGGTGAGGCGTCAAACTCGAATTAGTATTGAAGAGACTTATGGGATAAATAAACCATGGGTTCAGAGGAAGGCAACAAGGATGATAAAGGGACTGGAAACAAGGCCCTATGAGGAGAGACTGAAAGAACTGGGCATGTTTAGCCTTCAGAAGAGGAGACTGAGGGGAGATATGATCGCACTTTTCCAGTACCTTGAAGGGATGTCACACAGAGGAGGGCCAGGATCTCTTCTCGATCATCCCAGTTTGCAGGACACGGAATAATGGGCTCAAGTTACAGGAACCTAGATTCCACCTAAACATCAGGAAAAAATTCCTGACTGTCAGAGCAATAAGACAATGGAATCAACTACCTAGGGAGGTGGTGGGCTCTCCCAATCTGGAGGCATTCTAGGTGCAGCTGGACAGCTATTTGTCAGGGATGCTTTGACCTGGATTCCTGCATTGAGCAGGGGGTTGGACTCGATGGCCTTGTAGGCCCCTTCCAACTCTACTTTTCTATGATTCTATGTGCGAATCAGTTCAGTACCTTTTTTCCCCCTTTTCATGTTCCTCACCTAGAGTTCCATCTAATGCCTGGAGACATTAGATTTCATATCTTTATTTTTCACCATGCATTTACAGTAATACCTTGGATTGCAAGTAACTTGGTTTGAGAGCGTTTTGCAAAATAAGCAAATTTTTAAATATATATATATATATATATATATATATATTGGACTTGATATACAAGCGACGTCTTGCAATACAAGTACTGTAGTACGGCTTAAATTAAAAATCTCTGTACAAATTTTTTTTGGGGAATTTCGTTTTGATATACCGTAAGAGTGTTTTGGATTACAAGCACGTTTCCGGAATGAATTATGCTCTCAATCCAAGGCATGACTGTATACTTCTCCATTTGTTATCCTTAAGATCACTTTATGGACATTGGGTTGGATCCCAAATTAGTCTTATTTAGGAGTGATTCACATGTGACAAGAACCTATCAGTTTAGAAACTGATGGGTTATCAGTACATGTGAACCAGGTCCTAGAGTAGACCCACTGAAATAAATGAGACTTGTTAGTAAGTCCCATTGATTTCAGTGGGTCTGCTTTAAGTTCGACTAAGTCTGGATTCAACTCATTGTGTGTATTTTAAACTGGTCATAGTCACAGTGTGAATGAACAAGGCCTTGATAACATTGCTTTACTTTAACAATTGAACAGGATAATACACTTGATGTTTTGTTAGCAGCAGACTAGAGTACTCTATAATTAATCCTGTTGTGTGCCAGATAGAAATTTTTGACAGGTGCTTAACTATCTTTGAAACTAAATGTTAATTCCAGATTTTCAAAGCCTGGGGATATAAATGGCCAATTTTAGAGACTAACTAAATGCTTGGCAAAATTTGCTAGAGGAGTGGTGGGATTCCGCCTCTTCATTTTCTTCCTCCCCCAACAAATGTTGCTGTGTCTCTTTCTGACTGCTTGGTGTGCCACTCTGAGTTGAATGCAGGTATGGAAGGTCGGGGGCTGTGCCCTTTCAGGTTGCTACATAGTTTGTTAAGATGTTTTTTTAAAAAAATCATCATCATCATGGAATTTCAACAAAACAAAACCATAAAAAGGAGAAGAAAAAAATGTAACTAGATAGATTTGAATATATCAATTTCAGTACATGCATATGAAGTGTGTGTGTGTATATATATAATATGAAAATACAGCTTTCTAAGAATTATACATACACTTGAACAAAGGTAGACCAACTATCCATATATGTGTCCATTTGCAAGTGGCATTTATATATCATTGTCAAGGTTCCACCTGTACCAGGACACCTTGATCAGCTCCTTAAAGATATCTGCCTCTTTAAGAGCCCCTCCTGTATCAGGATGCCAATTCTCTGCCTTTTACCTTCTCTCCCCAGTAACGTGGGATTAGGCCTTAGGTGTGGTGCAAAAGACACTCCAAACAACTGAATGATAACAATAACTGTTTACTTTAGTAAATATTGGTAAAGTAGATTCACATTAACTTAGGGTAATTACACAAATAGAGCTGTAAGATTACAAAAATCATGTATAATGGAAATAAAAGGAAAAATAACGCAAGGTTCTCTAACCTAGCTACACTTTCACCTGTAGGCTTAGTAGAGATTCCTTCCCCCAGACTCTCCCTGGCTGTTCTGCAGTTCTTTAGTGATATTCAAACTCCCTTCTCTGTCTGCTCCTTGGTACCTGAAGAATCCCTCCTCTCTCCAATTTCTCGCTATCTGCCACTCCTCTTTATATACACTCCCCTAGAACTAGAAGGTTACAATCATGTTACCCAAAACTGGGGAAATGAAACTTAACTCTATTAGGGGGGAAAGGAGACTTAGCTCAATGAAAAGGAAACTTAACTCCATGAGGGGAAAATGAAACTCACGAATGCCCCCCTCTCATCAAGAGATGTTTGGGCCTACAGGCTTCAAACTAACTCAAGCCAGTGTAGGCCTCAATCCTTCACATCTCCCCCCCCCCTTCTCTTAAAGTTGAACAATTTTCTTTTACAGAAGAGAATTGTGAAACGTTTAACCTACATGAAAAGGCAACTGTTTTCATCTCCTAGAAAGAGCATCTGCAATAACATTCTCCTTTCCAGGCACATGTTCAATGTTCATTTGAAATTCCTGCAACTTTCTGGAGCTTGGAGTTGGTATTTTGCATTGTTTGAATCCACTGTAAGGCATGATGATCAGTCCATAAAGTAAATTCCTGTCCAAAAACATAAGGCTTGAGCTTGTCCAGAACCCACACCACTGCCAGACGTTCCTTCTGGATTGTAGACAGGTTTCTCTCCCTTGGTAAAAGCTTCCTACTCAAGTAGGCTACTGGATGTTTAACAGAGTCATAGTCTTGTAACAACACTGCTCCTATGCCAGTCTCAGAGGCATCCGTAGCCACAATAAAGGTTTTTTCAGGCCTTGAGCTTAAAATGTCCTTTAGTCTATCATAATCTCTTTGACATTCATCAGTCCACACAATTTTGTCAGGTTTACATTTCTTTGTTAAATCAGTCAAAGGTCCAGCAATTTCACCAAAATGGGGAACAAATCTCCTGTAATACCCAGCAAATCCCAAGAATGACCTGACCTGTTTCTTGGTTGTAGGTACTTCCCATGTTTTGATAGCTTTGTTGCCGGCACCAAAAATTTACAAATTTACATGGTCCCCAACAGCTTCAACCTTGTCCCATACCTCAAATACTCTAGAGCAGTGTTCTCCAACCTTGGGTCCCCAGATGTTTATGACCTACAACTCCCAGCATGCCCCAGCCAGCGTAGCTGGCTGGGGCATGCTGGGAGTTGTAGGCCAAAAACATCTGGGGACCCAAGGTTGGAGAACACTGCTCTAGAGTGTGCATTTTGATCATACCAGAACTTTTGCACCTCTTGGGCTTTAGTCAAATTTGTCTGAACCAAACTACAGAGTGTATTTGGGGTTTGTCTAAGTTGCAAAGGGGCTTTACTGCCTTCCCCACATGCTGACAGGTTTCACAAGACCTGCAGTACTCCGCTACTTGTTTAGCAATTCCAGGCCAAAAGAAATTTGCCATGAGCCTTTGTTTAGTCTTGTTTTTCCCCAAGTGCCCTGCGCATGGCACATCATGGGCTAGTTCTAGCAACTTTAGCTGGAATTGGTTAGGTACCACCAATTGCTTTAGTTGCTTTTCCCAGGTTAACTTTAGTTGCTTTTCCCAGGTTAACTCTTGGGTTTTTGGTAACCAGAGCCTATACAGCAATCCCTTCTCCCAAATAATCTGCTCCCTTCTTTCCTCAGAGAAGGGCACCTCTTGAGGGAGAGCAATTCTTTTCAGAGGCTCCAAACTAGGATAACTGAGGACTTCCTGCTTGAACTCCTCTATTCCTCTTAAATCAGGAAAGGGGGTTTCTAGCGCCTTCCCCTCTTCAGGACCACCTGCCCCAGTCGCTGCACTGGCGCTCAAGTCTACAGGTTGCATAGAAGTTTGTTCTGCTGTTTCGGTTTGGGGAGGGTCTGGGGTTGGTTTTGGACTTACAGGAATCACTGTGGGTTGTATGTCTAGTACCTTTTCTTTTACCAGGTTAGCTTTTGCCTGGTCCTGCCTTGAAGCTTCCTCCCTTTCCTTTTGCTTGCAAGTTACCACACATATTTGAGCTTCTGGACCCATTACATCTGTTCCCACAATGATAGGGGCAATTTGGGTTGGAGGTTCCATCACTCCTACTTCATACAATCCCCTCCATTATACGGATAACCTTGCTACTTGGACTTCAAAGGAGGGACCATTCACTCCCTGGATTTCTATAGACATTCCTGGTACCAAACGTGATCACAAATCCACAATTATAAGACTTTTTCACACTTCCTACATCTTGGGGCTTATTTTGTTCGGGTTTAGGACCACCCAGTTCAGCTGGTATTATTGCCTGTAACTTGGGGCAGTTGCTCTTGATGTGGCCTGTCTGACCACATGAATAGCAGGCAAGGTCTCTGGGGTGAGAGGGATCAAGTTTTTAAAAACTACTTTTTACGTGAGGTTTCCCCTTTCCCCCCCTTCTTCTCCGACTCAATCCTGGGGCCTAACCCTTCCCGGTTTTCAATCAGTTTGTCTGCCATTTCCGCAGCTTGGCTTACATTTTCAGGATCTTTATCCTTAACCTTCAGTTTTTATTTCTCTAGGCAACCGAAAATAAAACTGATCCAGAGCCATAAGCTCTAGCACTTTTTCCCTGGTATCAGCCTTTGCTTCATCCACCCATTTTAGTAGCAGGTTTTTTAGTTTTGTTGCAAACTCTACCATAGATTTACCAGGTTGAGGTGTTAACCCTCTGAACTTTTTCCTAAAATGCTCAGGACCCAATCTGAACCTTTTAAACACAGTTTCTTTAAATTGAGCATAGGAAACAGCCTCCTCCTCTGGCATACTATTATAAATCTCTACCAGCTCCCCTTTGATTAAATTAGGCACAAACTTCATATAGTCACCCTCCTGCAGTCCCCACTTCTGTGCTGCCCTTTCAAAGGTGGTCAGGAACACCTGTGGGTCTTCTCCTGGGATGTATACTGTGAAGTCCTTAGGTGTGACTCTGATGGGCTGCTCCTGTTTCAGCTGCATCATCCTTTCCTCATGTCTGCGTTGTTCCTCTTGGGCTTTAAGTTGCTCCTGCTGCAGCTTTTCCTCATGTTTGCGTTGCTCTTCTTGGGCCTTAAGTTGCTCCTGCTGCAGTCGGATCCGCTCCCACTCTTACCTGGTCTTTTCTTCCTTCTGCTTTGTCAACACCCGCAGTTCCTGTTGACTGAGCTCCCATTTTTTCCTTTGGGGTCCTGCTGTACTGGGGTTAGAAGACGCAGCTCCCTCTATTGCCGCCTGGGAGATCAGCATAACTTTCAGTTCTTCTGCTGTTTTCTCCTCCCATGGCAAATTGTCCTTTTTGCACTGCTCAATCAGGGCAGCTTTGTTCATGGAGAGGTATTGGCTCATTTTACTAGCCTCACTGGTTCCCTACTCCGCAGGCCCGAAATTAAAACATATACCACCTGTACCAGAACACCTTGATCAGCTCCTTAAAGATATCTGCCTCTTTAAGAGCCCCTCCTGTATCAGGATGCCAATTCTCTGCCTTTTACCTTCTCTCCCCAGTAACTCAAGCCTGTGTAGGCCTCAATCCTTCACAATCACCAATTCAAATGTTAAAAGTGTTGTTAGGTCTTTATTCCATTGCATTATAGGAGGTCAGTGTTTATCCTTCCAATGTTGTAATATTAGTCTTTTAGCTGTCAAAAGGGCATGAAAAATCCATTTGTGCTGACCGAGTGTTAACTTCCAGGAAGGAGGTAGATCATTTAAGAGGACATGTGCATCATTAAATATTAAAGAGTGTTCCAATACAAAATGTATCTGTATAATAACCTCCTCCTAAAAAGAGGCACGTATTGGGCATTGCTGTCCATGGAGGCTCAGGTGGCAGCTGTGAGCCGGGCGGCGCTGTATCAACTCCATCTGATACGGCAGCTGCGCCCCTACCTTCCTAATCACCTGCTCCCATCAGTGGTTCATGCCTTGGTCTCCTCTCGCCTAGACTACTGTAATGCGCTCTACGTGTGGTTACCCTTGAAGTCGGTTCGGAAGCTGCAGCTGGTACAGAACGCGGCGGCTCGCCTGGTTAAAGGCAGCCGCCGGCGGGATCACATCACGCCAGTGATGAAGGATTTGCACTGGCTACCAGTTGCTTGCCGAGCCGAATTCAAGGTGTTGGTTTTGACCTTTAAAACCCTATACGGCTCTGGTCCAGTTTATCTCAAGGAGCGTCTCCAGCAACACCAAGTGGGCCGCTCAACAAGATCTGCCACGGATGGCCTTCTCCTTGTCCCTTCAGCCAGAGCAGCTAGACTGGTGGGGACGAGGAAGAGGGCCTTTTCTGTGGCGGCCCCCGTACTGTGGAACTCTCTCCCGAGTGATCTCCGCCATGCCCCCTCTCTGATGAGCTTCCGTCGCTCATTAAAAACCTGGTTGTTCAGGCGGGAATATGGGGTGGGTTAAGATTTTAAAATTTTTATATTGTTTTAATGTATTTTATTGTATTTATGTATTTTATTGTGTGTACATCGCCCAGGGTGGCCGGTTGCCGGCCAGATGGGCGATAAATATTAATAATAAATAAATAATAAATAAACATATGATGAAAAGAAGCATTAGCTGTGTTACACCTTCAGCAATTAGCCAACTTAGACAAACCCTTATTAAGGAGACCTTGTGGCCCCAATAGGCATGGAACAAGACTAAGACATAACCTGAGATCCATCTGATAAGATTTGGCTGAGGGTGTGTACATTCATTCTCTCTCTCTTTCTCTGCGCCTCTGTGCTATTCTTGACTTGGAGTGCTACTCCAGGCCAAGTGCAATTGGGGGAGGGAGTCTAACCTTCCACATGACTGCACAGCTTGCTGGGAAATGGTTTGGCTTCCCACTTAGCTGTATACTCAGCTTAGAGCAGGATTCATAGATTTCATAGATCATAGAGTTGGAAGGAGCCTACAAGGCTATCGAGTCCAACCCCCTGCTCAATGCAGGAAACTAGAGGAGGGGTCTCCCATCCAAGTAACAACCAGGCTTGACCCTGCTTAGCTTTCCACGCTCAGACAAGCTGAGCCAGCATAAGCCACAGGTGACAATATCAGCCCATCGATTCCCTGGAATGGAGCACAGATCAGGAAAGGGAGGTAGGAAGTGCATCACCAGGTCGCAGCATGGCCTAAAACGATTTCTCCACCCTTTCTCCAGCAAGCTTCATTCAGAGTACAGGTGAGGCAATAGGAAAAGGATATAGGGATTGGTCCCTACATCTCTGCAGATGTGCCCCAAGAAGACATGGGAACTGATTCTGAGTCTGGCGAGGAGGGGGAGGTGTTGTGGAGGTGCCAATGGTGTGGGAGCAGGAGATTGGTGAGAATAGTAGAGATGCAGGGGAGGAATCCCAGCTGTTGTCTAATCTTTCAGAGGACAGCCAAGCTGGGCCCTCTGAACCCATGGGAATGCAGGCTCCTAGCGAAGAGGAGGAGGAGGGAATATGAGACCCAAGAGTTAGTTGTCAGATGAAAATGGAGGGGCAGTGCAGGGTCACAAGGTGCTCAAAGAGACTTGCAGGCAGGGTGGTGACCCCATGGAAAGACCCACCTTGAGGGAGGGACTTGGTAGCCCACTCAGCTTGAGAAGGGCGAGCCATAGTAGATGGTGTCAATTTTGTGACAACTCTTTCATGATGCTCTAACCCAGGGAACTAACTGAAGCTTAGGAATACTGTATTATGCAAAGCCTGCCTGGAACTTTTATCTCTTTTGGCTGCAAGAGGATACTGTCTAGCCTGAGGCAATGCTTGCTTGTTTGTAGTTTGCATAATAAAGGTAATTGACTAGAAATCTGATTTGACAGCTTGACTACAAAGAGAGCCTGGGACCAGCCACAGAACAGCATGAGGCTGTTCCCTGGCCCCTGTAGTTATATAGAGATATAGGCTGGGTTTGCATGATCAGCTGGGGAAAAGGAGCCACCATGGCTTCCTTTCCCTGCCCCATGCGATTTGCAGAATTACCTGCGCAGCGCATGACTTTCCATGTCATAGAAACCCAACAAGGTGTGCAGCAGGGGTGGCTTCAAAACCACCTCGGAACCCATGGCTTGTTGTAGGGTTCTGGGGTGGCTTCGAAGCCACACCCTGCTGCACACCTCACCGGGTTCGGATGACATGGGAAGGTGCATGACGCTGGGATAATTATACAAATCATGCAGCCTGTGACCAGCACACACGGGGTGGCTTCTTTTCCCTGCTGATCATGTGAACCCAGTCATAGAAGCCTGTAAACTAGCTTCTATATTCATATAAATTTGTTATTTAATTTAGGGTGCAATCCTATGCATGCTGGCTGGGGAATGCTGGGAGCTGTAGGACTATTTTCTGTCTAACCGTGCAATGGGTTGCACCCTTAGTTGTTGTTTTTTCAAGCAACGCATAAGATTGCCACTTGAGGGAGCCAATAGTAAGCGAGTCAAATGTCTCAGTATTGGAAAGCACTTTTGTTTATTCACAGCAGCATAAACAGTTATAGGAATGGCTGACAAGTAATGCTCACATCTATTCTTGACCATCTATGCAGACATTAAAACTGACCTTTTTGATTGTGGAATTTTTGTACCTAGACATTTTAAAATGTTGCTTCAAGATTTTATTTATTATAAGTATATTTATACGGTCCTTCAATCATATTCCCAGGGTGGAATGATAATAGTAATACAATACCATTCATGTAAATACAAATAACATAATAAACAAAAAGCCACAAAATCATAAAAGCAGCATAAAAAAAATCAGCTAGATTAGAACTGCATCCAAAAAGTTTGGGAAAATAAAAATATATTTTGCTTGCTGCTAGAAGGATAATAAAATAGGTGCAAGGCAAATCTCTCTGGGGAGAGTGTTCTGCAACTGGGGCACCATTACCCGACAAGGGTAATGCCTCTCCCTGGCAGCCACTTGCCTCAACTGCAGATGGTGGTGACTATAAGAGGCCCTCCACTGAAGATCTTGATGTACTGGTAGGTGTAGATGGAGACAAGCAGTCTGTCATGTACCCTGGTCCTAAACCCTGAAGGGCTTTAAATGTAAAAACCAACACTTCTCATGGAGGAGAACGCTGTCATGGAGGAGAAAGCTATCAATGACTACTAGTCCTGATTGGCTATATGCTACCTCTATTATCTTGAAAGCAGCATGAAATATCAAGCAGTGTTTGCCACAGTGAGATCATAGTGCTGAGTTGCAGTGACACAGCCTTTATGACATTTTGGAAAAAAATACATTGCCCATATTTGATATATTAAGTATGCACATTGGGCAGGCATAATCCATCCAAAATTAAGCATTGATTGATTCAAGTGGGAGAGATTTAAGCATGAACTTAATTCCCATTGAAATCAGTGGGGCTTCAAAGGTCATAATGTTGGCTGGATCATAGTCAGTATACACACATACACACACACCTATCTGCCTCTATCCTTTGTAACTACTAGGGTATTTTAAAAAGTTTCTTAAGAATGTTTTAATAATATGTTTTAACCAGTTTATGTATTTTATATTGTTGTTCCCCGCATCGATCCAAGTGGAGAGGCGGGTAAGAAATAAATAATAATAATAATAATAATAATAATTATTTGTATGATCATGAGCTATCATTCTGAAGGTATGTGATATTTTGTACCAGAAGCATGTATCATGGAAAGTCTCTGTTTCAGCTGGTCTGAACCATTTTTTAACCTACAATAAAAAAATAAATGTAGTGGGAAAACAGAAATGTAGCTATTTTAACTTACCACAATGTTACTATGTGAATTTTTTTTTTTTAATTCCTGTTTTTCATGTTTGCAGTGTGGGTTGTCAAAAAACTTGTGGTCCACTTTGGAGTGGTGAAATTCTTGGTGAATCACTGCAGCAGCTGGTGGCATGTCCTAGAAGACTTTGTGAGAGAGCGTCAGGAAGCTCTTGCACCACGGCCAATCAAGGGACTTGGAAGAGTCATTCTAAAGCTAGACAGTAAGGTATTTAAAGTTACTTTTTAAATCACTCCCGTCCAAATTGATTGTACCTATTTCTGTTTATAAATATGCTCCATGCACTGTAGTGAATGTATTTACATGTTAAAATCCAATGTAATTGCACTGATGGGGTTCCAGTTTATAAACATGCATTTTCAGTGTCATGGTCATGTTATAGTTAATGGCTTGAGATAAAACTTTTTAAAACCACAAAGAAAACTTTTAACATTTTCCCCCAGTGGCCTTCCATCCAAAGGAGTGATCAAGACCTCACCTGCCTAGTTTTCATAATGCTGCAACATCAGATGGTTCCCTTTAGACCACTTTCTGTGCCCCATTCTGTGATTTTGAAGGGGTGGGAGAAGATAGCTTTTTAAAATAAATTTCAGGGAGCCTTTCCCATGATGTAGTACTTCTCCAGTCACTGTAGCTGTAAAAGTTGTTGGTCAGACCTTTGTTTTTTAACCTTTTATTGATAAGATTTCTATTCTGCCCCTCAGTTCCAAATTTCCAAGGTCATTTACAATAACTAATAAAGAAAGGATAAGACAATAAAACTTTTCACAAAAGGACCACTGTACACTTAGTTGTTGGTTATACAGCAGTCCCTTTACAGCCGGGGTAAAGGACCTCAGGCCCAGGAGCCAAATATAGCCCTCCAGGGGTCTCAACCTTACCCTCTGGTGTTCCCCAGAGGGCCACGCCCCTTTCCCCCAATCACCGATAGTTTGATACCTTCCCAGCTTTTGTGCAGTTACTTCCCCATTCTGAGTGGTTGAAATGCCTCTCCTAAGGCTTAGTTACTGGCAATAAGACCTTTCGCCCCTCCCCTGCCCACAACTGGAACAGAGCCACCAAGAGATTCTCCGAAATGCAATTCAGCCCTTGGGATGAAAGAGATTCCACACCCCTGCTTTACAGGTCTCGGTGCAGAGTGTAGCAGCCTCCCAGTGACCAAGCTGTGTAGATAGTTCTAGAAGACCATTGAGGGGGAACCTGACACAGTGGAGTGAATAGGACACAGTGGAGTGAATAGGACACAGTGGAGTGAATAGCGTCTGAGTATGCAACAAAATAATCTTTATTCCAACTTTTCTGTTCCCCTCCTCATGCTTCACCTCTAAATATCAAGTAATAATCTGAGATCAGCATTTTCCCAGTATTCCTTCCTAATTTCCGTTTCTCTGCTCCAGTGCCCCGCGCATCTTTTCAGTTTTCTTTCTAATCTGGTTAACCACCTAGCATTGGGATAGGATTAGAATCACCTCATATATTATATACGTAATATTGTAATATATATATTATATATATTATATTATAATATATATATTTTTAAAATTAAACTTTCCTTATGAGTACCAGAATTGAACTGGGTCTCATAAGTTACCAAATTGTCTTGGCCTGAATCAGAATAACTTCAGTCATAGGCAAACCAAACCCCAAAATGCAATGGTTTGACCCTCTGCCTATAATACTATCGTCTGACATCTAAACTTTCATATAATCTGATTATGTTGAGCTAGATAAATTATTTTATTTATTTATTTTATTAGGTTTATGGTCGTGTTCAGACGACACAACCTGAATAAGCTACGTGGTGTGGGTTTTTCGTGGAACAACCCACGGTGCGCCCAAGAGACCATCGGGCTCACCATGCGTTGTCCCCCACTCCTTCCCCCTCTGTCCTCCTGCAGGTATCCAAGGGGACTCTGTGGCAGGACCCGTCTTGTCTTCCCTCCCTACGGCAACCGCAACCGCTTTTGTGATTGCCATGGCTTTTTCCCCCAGAGATCGCTTTTTGTGATATCTGAAGTGACAGGCACCGACAGTCCCTTCAAAGTGCCTAAGTGGCACATTGGAGTAGCTGTCATTGATTTGCCACTTTAAAAAGAAAAAAAAATTGCACCCATGATTTGTGCAAATGTGGGTTTTTGACAGGGACATATACAGATTTCATGGCTGCATATGTCCCTGTCAAAAACCCTGATTCTCCCTGTCAAAAACCCTGTTTTAAAAGGAAGCCTGAGTTTTGACAGCTGTCAAAATGCCATGCTCCCATAAATGGGGTGGCTCACACATTTCCACCCAGAGTATCAAGAAAGGGTAAAAAAGCTAGGGGACCCTGAGAAAAGTCAGGTCCAACCTAGAAAACTAGAGGATCTCGCTGGGAAGAGGGTGATCTACACACCTCCCCCTTTTGCCAGCAAACATCCATTTTTGGCTTTGCTTCTCACTTGACAACTTGCTGTTTGACAGCTATCAAATGGAAAGCAAAGCAACACACGAACCTATTTACAACATCCACCCGTTGCTTAGTCAACATCCATGGATGGTGCCTCCTGTACTTTGACAGGAGACACCATCCAGGGCATTGACGGCACAATGCTTTGCATTTGGGATAGCTGGAGTTGCACACTTGTGCAACTTCAAACTACCGACCAAATTTGCGCAAATCTCAGGCGCTAAAATAAAAGATAGTGGCGAACCAGTGACAGCCACTCCAATGTGCTGCTTCGGCGCTTTGAAGGGGCTGTTGGGCTGTCACTTTGGAGATTGCGAAAAACGATCTCCGGAGAAAAAGCTGCAGTGACCGCAAAATGGTTGCAGTCACTGTGGGGGAGGCAGAGCCAGTGACGGTCGCTCCAAAGTGCCATATGGGAACTTTGCAGAGTGGCTGTTACTGGCAGTAGCCTGGGTGAGCCCGGCAAGAACGGCAAGGGTTTTTTATTTTTGCTGCTC
This sequence comes from Shinisaurus crocodilurus, assembly GCA_021292165.1. Taxonomy (NCBI): domain Eukaryota; kingdom Metazoa; phylum Chordata; class Lepidosauria; order Squamata; family Shinisauridae; genus Shinisaurus; species Shinisaurus crocodilurus. Next base: position 91,125,436 of record CM037880.1, read on the forward strand.
TTGCCGAGCGGCTTGCTCATTGCTTCCCTGTACCCACAATGGGGTTGGTCGCCTGGGTTCAGATGACACGGCAACCCATCGTGGATACAATAGCCCCTAAAACAAGCTATGGGTTGGCAGGGTGGCTTGTTGAAAAATGTTCTCAGAGTGATGAACCATAAATAATAATTAAAAGATATCTATCTATCTATCTATCTATCTATCATCTGTCTTCACTAATAAATAGGGACTACCTGTTCTTTATGTTCTCGGGGGCATGCTGTGCATAATCATTTGAATAATACTACTTATTTAGGTTGCAGCCTATCTCCCATTAAAGACATAGATAAGACTGCCATAGATTTTAATTGGGCTGAATTGCACTCTTGGCAAACGGAAAAGTAAAGAGGAAAAAGTGTATGTTGAGAGAGTTTGAATTTGGTATTGATATTGTAGATGTGAATGAAGAAATAGGTGGATTTTAAATAATGCAGTTAAATTGGATATATTGGTAGAGATCAGCTTGATACAGAACCTGATGATAGTTCATTGAAGCCTTAGGTATTTTCTGTATGTGACAGATCTCCAGAGCAACCTTGTGTGAAGTGTTTACATATGACATTCTTTGTGAAGTTATAAATCCCGTAAGATACTGCTGGGCTTGTTACAGTTACAACCATTTATTGGAGAGAGAACACTGACTTTTGAAACATATAAACCCTCATGGTAACTGATTAGAAGCACTTGATGTGTATAGAGTAGTATCTAACCACAAGCAAAAGTGTAAATAAACACTGTAAAATGAAGCAGAGAGTCAATCTTTAGTATTCTAGTGTTCCACTATTATAGTATGATCGGAACAAAACAAACATTAGGATTAATTGAAAGCTGTCTTGTTCTTAAATGAAGGTCAAACTGGATGAGCTCAGCCATTTTGAAAGAATACTATTAAATGCATGAATGCACACACACACACGTGTGCCCTGCCACACACACATACTCAGTTCTTCCCAATATATTTGTAGCTCATGTACGGTAACTATTATTCCTGAATGAGACTCGATTCAGGTTAGGTCTACTCCCCATCTTCATCTCTTGTGCTGCTTTTCCAGAAGGCATTGCAGTTATGTTTAGGATGTTCTCTCTTGCAGGAAGCATCAGATTTTTTCCCTTCAGATTTGCTCATCTCCCTTCTAGTAAAGTGAATTTCTGTGCTTCCCAACACAAACTATTAGACTCACTGCAGTGAGTTTTGGTATTGCATTCACTAGTTTCCAAATATCTAGGAAGCCCCTCATCTAGAAGGCTACATTCACTGTAACACCGAAAAGAGAAGAGAGTGTGTGGCCAGTTTGTAGCTTATTTAATACTGCTTGGGCATCTCTTCCTACTGCGGACATGCTGCACATAGCACACTTCACTATCCTTACAGGGAGATAATTCTACTTGAAAGACATTTAATTTTGCAGTATGTAATTTTCTTGTAGGTCATCAGTTTCTCTAGTCCAGTATTGCTTGTAATGCTTCCTTTCCTTTTCCTCAACAAAGGTGGTGGCTTTGCAATTTGTCTTGGTGGTGGCTTTGCAATTTGTCACTGCCACTGTATCCTACATAGGTCACCTTCTGTACAACAACATGATCAAAGAATATGCGGTAGATAAGCATAGGTTGCTTCTCTGTTAACTAGCCTCCAGCGCCAATATTTTCAAGTACCACCCTCCATTAGTACTACTACTACTACTGCAACGACTACTGTGAAAAGCTATAATCAGGTCTGTGAGTACTATATGCTTTGGAAAATATTCTGCAAAGATTTAAGTAATTGGCAGCTTGACTAACCTTTAAACAAATTGAGAAAATGTGCATATACTTGTGGTGTTTTCTCTAGTCATGGGAAAGTGAAAGGAGTTGAGCAAACTGCTAAAGATTTACCCTCTGATCACTTAGTCCAGGGGTGGGCAACTTGTGGTTCTCCAGATGTTGGACTGTAACTCCCATCAGCCCTAGCCAATGATGAGGGATGATGGGAGCTGCATTCTAACAACATCTGGAGGGCCGCAAGTTGCCTAACCCTTACTTAGTTACTTAGATCAATCATAGTCATAAGGATTAACATTCTCAGAATACTGAATTCTGTGCTTGTTCAAGTTTGCTGAATACACACAAGCCTGAGAACACTGTGTGATTTGTGCTGGTGGAAGGGCATGGTTATAGCAGAGAGCAGGGGATGATAGCACTAGTTCTTGACTAGAAAAAGAAAAGAGGCGAACTCCACCAACTGCTGCAGGAAATCCTTTTTTAAAAAATGCACACAAAAGGATTCCAGTACCTGTTTTGAGTATAGCAGATCTTCATCAGAGGCAATAGCCACTCCTTATGTCCGGCATGAAGAGTGCTTTCTCGAAGGACAAAGAGAAGCACAGTAACAGAAAATTGGGAGTGTTTTTTAATGAATAAATCATAGTATTTCCTTAAGGACCTGGTGGGGTTCTCTTATTTTCCTTTTCTGGCAATACCAGAATGCCCCTGATGCTGATGGAGAGGTTTCAGTGAAGAGTTGCCTGTTACAAGATTGGGATAGGAGGCAAGATTGCAAGTCCTTTACCAGGTGCATTTACAAGATCTTTTTAAATTCCAAATTAATGTATTAGTCGGGGTACCTGCCTTCCTTGGTTTCTGTGCTCACAATCACTAACTGGCTAATTACAATTCCATCCTTAACCCCTGTAATCCCTTCCCTGTGTGTACCAAAACATGGTTAAAAGGTTATCTAGGTAATTATTCTGTAGTAAGTGATTTGGGAAACTATTCTGATGTAGGTACACATCTGTATTCTTAGATAACACATTATGATACCACCAAGTCAGCATCAGGAAACAGTGCAGGCCTTCAAGCATCATCCTTTCCTACTACTGGGGCCGTGATTTGTGCATCATTTTCTCACTGGACTGCAGGCACATTAATTTCTCTCCCCACCTCCAATTCCCATTGCTTCTTAATTGAATGCAGAATTTTTCCCACCTAGAAAATTGAACCCTTTAAAAGAGTAACATCCAAACAACTTCCGAGGTAGTTTGCCATGTGTAAGTAAGACTTGCATATATTTTGACTAGCAGTACTCAATAAACTTTAGCTCAATAACACGGAATAATGGGCTCAAGTTACAGGAACCCAGATTCCACCTAAACATCAGGAAAAATTTCCTGACTGTCAGAGCAATAAGACAATGGAACCAACTACCTAGGGAGGTGGTGGGCTCTCCCACTCTGGAGGCATTCAAGGTGCAGCTGGACAGCCATCTGTCAGGGATGCTTTGACCTGGATTCCTGCATTGAGCAGGGGGTTGGACTTGATGGCCTGGTAGGCCCCTTCCAACTCTACTTTTCTAAGATTCTATGATTCAAGTATCACCAGTATCAATCAGCAGTGCTGTCCAATATTTATTGGTATAGCGTGTGTTTAACTTTTCTAATACCATGCAATTTTCTGGTTGAAGAAATTGTTTTGATGGTATCTGCCACTTCTTTCCTGTTGTGATGAGCCTTTGAGTCTGGAATGGTTTCATTTCATTCCTTGGACAATTTTGTGTTTTTTGTTTCATTTTTGCATTACAATTGCATTCTCCAATAATCCTTCCCTGTCTTCTTGTCTTTTTCTCTTCTCTGTTCTCCCACTTTCCTTCCCCCAAGCTGTGGCATTGGCTTAATAAGAAGGTAAATAAGGAGATAGTTTGTTTACAGTTAATAGATTTTTGTGCCCTTTTACAGCATGAAGGGGTGGGTTGGTTTATGATGATGATGATGTAACATGTTTTGCTCTTGATTTGTATTGCAACTGTTTTATTATTCCAGGTCATGATACAAGCTACAGAAGGTCATTCAATGCCATTTAGTTTCTTGATGCAGAAGGATTGTATACCAGCCATTCACATTTAATAATGTATGTTCCATTTGGCTCCAACTGAGATGACTGAGCTCCACCTAACTTATAGTTGTACACAACAGAAAACTTGAAGCCAGGGAATAGATATATAAAGCTATGTGGAAAGCTCACAAAACTTCTTAGTATGTATGTATGTATGTATTTATTTATTACATTTCTATACCGCCCAATAGCTGAAGCTCTCTGGGCAGTTCTCAACAATTAAAACAATAAAATACAGCATAAGATAAAATATAAAAGTTTAAAAATGCATCATAAAATAAAAGCAAAAACCAAAATAAAACCTAGCAGCAATGCAAAGATTTAAAATACAGTAACAGATTTAAAACAGCAGAAACTAAAAGACTAAATGCCTGGGAAAATAAGAAGGTTTTCACCTGGTGCCAGAAAGAGCACAATGTAGGCACCAGGCGAGCCTATCTGGGAAGCTCATTCTACAACCAGGTGCCACCACAGAAAAGGCCCTCTTTTTAGTAGCATCCCATCTCACTCACTTTGGTGGGGTGTGATTTTAAAAGGATGATTTTAAATACAGTAATACCTTGGATTGCAAGTAACTTGGTTTGAGAGCATTTTGCAAGACAAGCAAATTTTTAAATATATATATTATTTTTTTTACTTGATATACAAGTGACGTCTTGCAATACAAGTACTGTAGTACGGCTTAAATTAAAAAATCTCTGTACAAATTTTTTTTTAGGGATTTCGTTTTGATATAAGAGTGTTTTGGATTACAAGCACATTTCCGGAACGAATTATGCTCTCAACCCAAGGCATGACTGTAGTATGGTCTATGTGAGTGTTGCACAAGCTAGAGCTATATTCTCACACCTTGTTGGTCTCCAGAAGTGCAAAGTGGGGGTGCGGGGTTAGGGAGAGGTCTTGGCAGGAGAGAAGAAACAAAAGGAGGGTGTTTAACTCTTGTCCTCTTCTTTCTTTTTCCTCTGCATTTCCTTCCCCTCCCCCATTTGCTTTTCCCCACTTGCTCAGGAAACTTCTTAACTTTCAGGCCTCTGGAGGGGCATGTCTGTAAGCAGAGTTTGCTTTTGATGTCTCATAGTGAGGCTGCACCCCTGCCCAACTCATGACACAACCCACCCACAGCACACCCCCTGTTCAGTTCCTCTGCATTTGCAGTTTGGACACTGGAGCTGTTCCAAGAGTGGTGAATCTATGAGGTCAGAGGGGAAGACTTCTGAACAGTTTTCCCCCTCCGAGTTCAGAGAGGTACTTCTGCACTATCCTATGGCCACTCAGCAGCTGATTCTGAGCCTTAGGATTGCCCTCTTAAATATTTTACTAAAAATGCCATTGGAGTTCATTGGACTCCATATTTTAAAAACATAAATTACAATATAAATAACATTTTCATTTGAACATTAACCATTTTAACTTTGCAGTATTGTACCCTTGTGGAAGCAGCCTCCTAATGCAGAGCACTCAGACTACTATTGGATGTTCCTGGCAAACAAAACAGGAAAACCACAGTTGTGACTTTTTGTCATCTTTTCTAGGGCAGATATGTCATCTTCTCTTTTCTTTGTGTTTGGCTCAATACCACGGCATGAACACCCTCCCACCGCTAGCATTAATAAATGTCTCCTTCATGATTGGAACTGGTGTCAGTATCACATTGGTCACTGTCTCGCACAACACTGGATATGCCTTCCAGTTCCCAGTCACTGATCTGGTTGACACGACATGACACGACAACCGATTGTGGGTAACTTGCCATGGTGGGTTGTCATGCCGTCCGAACTCAGACCGCTTCCCACAGGGTGGCTTATTTTGGGACAACAAGCCACTCTGACAACCCATGGCTTGTTATGTCGTCTGAACCCAGGAGACCGATTCCATTGTGAGTTGCAGGGATTGGCTAGTGAGCTGCTCGTTAAGAGCAGAAAATACCCCTGCCGCTCTTCGTGATCTTGCCCATTGCCGTTGCTAGTGAAAGCCCCTCCACCAATACCCAAGGGGCACTTTGGAGTGGCTGTCACTGGTTCACCACTTTTTTTTGCGCCTTAGATTTGTGTCTGTTGGGCGCATTGTGGGCTGTTCTATGAACAACCCACACTGCATGGCTTATTTGCAGGGTGGCTTAGCATGACGTGCAAACCTGCCCAGAGTCTTCATCACTGAATCCCAGGAATTCAGTTTCCGAATTTTTGTCCATCAAAGGTTTTCTGAATTTCTCTGAAGAAATCTGATTTGTTTCTATATTTCAGCTCACAAAAAACATAGAGAGAGCAGTGTGTGCTGAGCAACTGGGTGTGTCTAGCATTGTAGGGTTGAATATCTATTTATTTTGTTAGGGGCAAATAAACCTGTAACATGTAAATGAGGAAAACAAGCAACCCATCAGTAAGGCTGAAGGTTAGCCCTGGAGGAGACAATAATAAAGAAAGCAAAAACAGAAACCTAAAATACATACGGTAGGTGAAATAACTGGGCTCTTTGTAAATAATGGAAGGGGTTCAGTGTACCTCAACAGCCTAAAAGAATATTATAAATTAAAAAATGGTGTTGTGTCAAGATAAAGCCAACTTGGAGCAGAATTAATCCCCCAGAGTAAGATTTATTCCTGTGGTCCCTTCAGTCCTTTTGTAATGGTCTTTTTTGTACACACATGAATGTATTGGGGAGGGGAGAGGGAAGTAAAATACCCAAAAAAAATTACTCCAGTGCTCTTGAAGTGATATAGACGTATTAAAAATAAATAAATTATAGTACAGGCAAAATGCTAAGATTTTCCATACCCTATTTTGAGAAGTTGATGGGGATAGAATGGACCCCAGTTAGCTTAGGCGTTTGGTGGTTTCACTTTCTCATTTAATTCAGTAGGGATAAATTGGCTCTCTGATAACTTAGATAAGTTAAATCAGAAATGAACAAATGCAGGGTGTCTCTACTAAAAAAATATATTTTATAGATACCTTTTGTACTTACGGTACAGGTGCACATTTTGTATTAAGTTTTTTTCAAAATGATTCTTGTTAAAAAGAGGCTCTATTGAGTATACCTCTTGTTTTCCTTAAGTGAATGATGACCTTCTGTGGCTTAAACTTGGTTTCTCTAACATTTAGATATAATCATGGCAGCTGTTTTCAATTGTTAATAACTTGAATAAGTTACTTGAATATGAAACTAAAACACTGATGTCTCAGAATATCTCTGTTTAGGAGGGAGGGAATGAAAGTATCTATTAGGGCATCCTGATACGGGTTAAAGAAATCTGTGTTAAGTGTACAATAAAATGGTTTAGCTTATGTTTTTTTCTAGTGCCTCACATAATAAATGCACCAATTTAGATGCAGATGCCAAGATTGTCAGAAAAGGTAACGTCTGATCATTGAGCTGTAAGGTGGTCTTTGCTCGAAAATAAGGCCATCCATTCAATTGCTCTGATCCATATGGCTTTGAAACAATTAAGGGAGTATTTTGGTCCCTTAATTGTGATTAAGGGAGAGATCTTGTGGGGTTATATCTCCTTCCTGCCTTCCATACATATTCCTACCGGCACCTTAACCGTGACTAAGGCTTATGTCAGCACTTACCTTAACCGTGATTAATGATAACTAGGCTTTGCTTTTAACTAAGGTTTGAAGCCATAGTTTGAAGCTGGCTATTCCTTGATTAAAGGATCAGGAGCATTGTGTGTATGTCAACCCTTTGTTTCTTTCTGAAAATCTTAGGCCAAGACTTTCTCCAAAGTTTTGGCCTAAATTGGAGCAGCCAAGTAATATGATGATGCAGTTGTCTGCTTGCAGTGGGGAGATAGGTGAAGTATATACGGTATGTTAAGGGTAAAGTGAGTTGAATGGCTAATGTGCATAACAAATGGCCATTGTGCACATTCACCACACCTTGTGGTGAATATGCATATAATCTGATCATTAAGAGGGAGTTGTACACATTCTCTGGCCATTATGCATAATCTCCAACAGGTCTTGGGGAATGTGGCTGTCTCTACAGGATTTTGTACATTCTCTGGACATTATACATAATGTTCAACAGACCTTGAGAAATGTGCATATCTCAACAGGTATTTGTATATTCTCTGGTCAATATGCACAGTCTCCAACAGGCCTTGGAGAATCTACATATCTCAAATGCATTTTGTTTGTTCTCTGGCCAATATGCATAGTCTCCAAGGAACATACCCTTGGTTTTATCTCACCCTTTGTTTTATCTCTAGTTTAGATGGGGGCAACCTGCTGGAATTGAGGGGATGCTCATCAAATTTGCAGATGACACGAAACTGGGTGGGGTAGCTTATACCTGAGAAGATAGAAACAGGATTTGAATTTCAATGGAGATAAATGTAAAGTTCTGCATTTAGGTAGGAAGAATCAGTTGCACAAATACAGGATAAATGACACCTGGTTTGATGTGTGAAAATGATCTAGGGGTTTTAGTAGACCAGAACCCTAAACATAAGTCAGCAGTGCGATGTGGTAGCTAAAAAGACTAATGCAATTCTAGGTTGCATCAACAGAAGCTTAATGTCCAGATTGTAAGAAGTAATGGTATCGCTTTACTCTGCTGTGGTCAGACCTCAGCCGGAGTAATTTGTCCAGTTTTGGACCACTACAGTTTAAGAAGGATATTGGCAAACTGGAACTTGTCCAGAGAAGAATGATGAAGATGGTGAGGGGCTTGGAGATCAAGTCCTATAAGTCAAAGTTGAAGGAATTGGGTATGCTTAACCTGGAGAAGAGATGATGAAGAGGTGATCTGATAGCCATCTTCAAATATTTGAAAGGGTGTCATATAAATGATGGAGCAAATAGGTTTTCTGTTGCTGCTCCAGAGGGTAGGTCCCAAACCAATGGTTTCAAATTACAAGAAAAAGGATTTAGACTAAACTTTAGGAAAACCTTCCTGATGGTATGAACTGTTTGGTGGTCTATCAGGTTGCCTCGGAAGGTGGTGGACTGGAGGCTGTATGGCTACCTATCAGGGAGGGTGTAGTAGTGGGTCTCCTGCATTGGGAGGGGGTTGGACTAGATGACCTTTTAGGCCCCTTCCAACTCTGTGATTCTATTATTACAAGGCTTATTCGTTGCCCTGTCTTTTGAGGAGAGCAGTGGTCCTTGGGTATTACTACAAAGAGAACTTTTGGAAGTTACTACAAAGAGAACTTTTGGAAGTATCGTAAATTTGGGAGTATTTAAAATTTTTACTTACCGGTAGATCTTTTTACTGAGCAATCCTTAAATATGCCTTCGGGTATTTCTAAGATCCCTTTTCTCAAGGAATAATGCATCTATCTATCTTGAAAGAAATATTACTTTCTAAAGGTGATACATGTAGCACAAATGCAGAGTTACAGAATGGGGGACACTTGGCTCAACAATACCACAAGTGAGAAGGATCTTGGAATTGTGGTAGATCACAAACTGAATATGAGCCAGCAATGCAATGTGGCTGCAAAGAAGGCAAATGCTATTTTGGGCTGCATTAATAGAAGTATAGCTTCCAAATCGCATGAAGTGATAATTCCCCTTTACTCAGCACTGGTTAGGCCTCATCTTGAGTACTGCGTCCAGTTCTGGGCACCACACTTTAAGAAGGACGTAGACAAACTGGAGAGGGTTCAGAGGAGGGCAACAAGGATGATAAAGGGACTGGAAACAAGGCCCTATGAGGAGAGACTGAAAGAACTGGGCATGTTTAGCCTTCAGAAGAGGAGACTGAGGGGAGATATGATCGCACTCTTCCAGTACTTGAAGGGTTGTCACACAGAGGAGGGCCAGGATCTCTTCTCGATCATCCCAGTTTGCAGGACACGGAATAATGGGCTCAAGTTACAGGAACCCAGATTCCACCTAAACATCAGGAAAAATTTCCTGACTGTCAGAGCAATAAGACAATGGAATCAACTACCTAGGGAGGTGGTGGGCTCTCCCAATCTGGAGGCATTCAAGGTGCAGCTGGACGGCCATCTGTCAGGGATGCTTTGACCTGGATTCCTGCATTGAGCATGGGGTTGGACTCGATGGCCTTGTAGGCCCCTTCCAACTCTACTTTTCTATGATTCTATGATTCAAAGTGCTGGCTTAGAAATGGTGAATGCCATCCTCACAACGAAGTTGGCACGTAAGTTTGGTTGTAGAGTCTGAGGATTATTTTGCTTCTGCATATAATTTATTTTTATTTTATTTATTTCAAATGTTTTTTAGATCACCTCTACAAAATACCTAGGTTATTGGAGCGACAAATGCCATAAACCTAAACTTGGAATCATTTGGGATCAGTAGAATGTATCTATCAAGCTGTGCATTAGTCAAGTTATTTTTAGGGGATAAGCAAAATAAAGGATGGAGCCAGTAATGAATGGCAATATTTTGACTTCTTATGTTTTGGTAACAGTAACATCCCTTCTAAAATCTTCAAGCTGAAAGTATATCAATTGAAAATGTTTTTAAATCTTCTAGGATCTAGTCTTTTCTTGAGATCTCATTTAGGGTAAAGCAAGATATAAGAGCCCAGCTGTATATTCTACTTTCTGCTGTAGTGCCAAGGCCACTTGTTATTGTTGTTTTGTTGTGCATTAAGTGTGCTTGTACCTCTGTAGTCCATATATATGTATTTATCTAGGTCACTTCCATATTTAACTACGAAGTGTATACAGTCAAGCAGTTTGTGGGCTTCTGTAATATCTCAAAGTAGTTTAGTGTTTCTGTGTGAACACAGAGGCCAGTTCCTCTATATTAGGGTGGTATAGATTACACCTGATGTTAGCATGTGCGCTGCTGTAATCCATGTTCAAAATCGTGTCTGTTTGCTCAAACATAGGTTCCTCTAGGCATCTAATTAGGTGCTGTGACTTATGCTTGTGTGTGTGTGTGTATGTGTGTGTATGGGGAAACCCTGTAACGTCTGCTGGCTGAAGGTGGTTTGAGCATTTACTGCTCTTGAAAATCCTTTGGGGTTACAAAGGCACCCATTTAGCAGTTTATCATATGCCTTACGTTCCCTGCATGGATAACAGGCATCTGATTATTCAGTACAGGAAGATAAGAAATTAATTGAAGGTGCTTTGGTCTGGTAACCGAACATTAAACCTTTGACTATTTTTCTAGGTGCTTGTTGTGGTACTATCAAAGTCACTCTCATCATAACGTTTTTCATTTTTCATGCTGCTTAAGTGTAAATGCAGTTGAATTCGTACCTTGTCTTGCAGTCCCTTTCTACGTAAGTGAATATCTCACTGACATGGAAAATTGCCACAAGTGTTTGAGTACATTTACATGTGATTTTGATTTCTTAATGTTCCATGACTTCTTTTCTTTTTGTTCTGCACAGATGATCGTGTGGTTGGAGAAAATGCTAGATAAGATCATTAGCATATTCATTATATTTCTGCTAGTGATAGGCACCCTTCTGCTAGCTCTGCTCCTCACAGCAAAGGTACCGTGTCCAATTAAGCAGTGTTACTATTTTATTCACAAAAGTTATTCAAGTCCACAGAGAACACTAGTATTTAATGCTTTGTTTTCACTTAAGACTGGAATAAGTTAAAGATCTTAAGTGGAAGGGGGGTATTTGGATTTTGAACAAAGTGGGGTTGAGCATGAAGGATTTATGTATAAAAAGAAGGTTGTTTATGTTATTAATCAAGGAAAGAATAGTTATGAATAGTTATGTCTTCGTTATATTAAAAAAAGAGAGAGATTCCAGCTTTAGGATTTTTTAATAAAATGGGTTTGAATCTGAAAGGGATTTAGGTTAAGGATTAAGTTTGAAGGATTTTAATTGAAGAAGGGGGTAGTGAAGGGACTGGATATGGTAGAAAAAAATAGGATTATATGTATTAGTAATAAGTTAGAAGGCAAGTATTGAATTCTGGGGGAAAAACTGAGCTTAAAATGTTGGGTGAAATTCTGGTGAAACAGTGAAAAAATGTGCGGTTAAAAGGGTTAAAATTAATATGAAGTTTAGTCATGCAACTTTATTAAGATATAAGAATAGAAAGACCTAATATTGCTTATAATAGAAAAATGGTTAGTGAAGACAGTGGATTAGGCTGAGAAGGTTAGATTTTCTGGGTTATTTTGTTGATTTAGAAAAGGGCTGATATTATTGTTTAGGGTTAAGTGGAAACCTCTAACACACTTTTTGTAGAATGTAGGAAAATAAAGATTGGTTTATGTGTGAGTTGAATGAAATAGAAGAAAAATGTTGGACACTAGAAAAAAAAGTGAGGTTTTTTATTTGTATCTATAGAGTAAGAGCAACTATTGTTAGTACTTATATTTGCTGTGGAGAAGATCGGAAGTTCATTTTACTTTAGTCTGTTCTTTGTTGTGTGTTTTGTAATGTTTGTATTTTAATTTTCTCAAATAAAATTAATCAAAGGGAAAAAAAGACTGGAATAAGTTGTACAGATGTCAGTTTAACAGTGTAAATGCCTAGTAATAGATTCTTTTAACATTGATAGGTGCATGCCTATTGCAGAATAGGTGTCACCTATGCAAAATGTAATTTGAGCACTATACAAATAGTACTAGAATATTGCCCAAGGATAAACTTAGCTGTAGTGGATAAACTAATAAAAATAATAAATGGCATAGTTAAGGTGAAGGTTAAGGCATAGCCATTGTTCAGTGATAGAGAATTATTGTTATTGTTGTTGTTGTTGTAGTTATTATATTATATTGTATTATTATTCTGAATAAACCAATATATAGGTAATACAATGTGCATGATACAGCACTTCCAAAAACAAACAAATGACGACCAGTAACATCCAGTTTATAAATTTTAAAAATTTAAAAACATTAATCTTTACAATTTTAAATTTATAAAATTTATAAATTGGATGCGCTACTGGTGGTCATTTGTTTTTGGATGTATTATTATTGATTATGATCATGATAATAATTGTGAAAAACACTTATAAAGCACCTAATATTTTCTAAACACTGTACATGTACTGAAAGATAAGGTAATCCCAGCCCACAGGCTCACAATATAATAGACATGATACAAAAGGAAAAAATAATGTTTGGCATAGGATTTTCATACATCTTTTATGTATGCATTGTTGTAAACCTGTGAAGGTATAATTCTTCTGCTTCAAGAAAAAAGAATACTGATTTCCCCATGGATTTCTGTCCATGGCAGAAATCCAAAACTACCAATCATTCTCAATCTTGGTCCACAAAAAAAGTTTGGGCTCAGGGTTGTCTAAAGCCACATGACACAGATGACAGCTCTTATAATTTCTAACCCCAGACTTGGTTGCATTTCTGTTAATTTGGGACGACAAGCAGAATGCAATGTTGCATTAATTTCATTTATATTTCTCCTCTCTGTATTGAACTTAGGTGCATCAAGAAAGTGTACATATGATTGAAGTCACAAGCAGCTTGATCAATGAAACTGTGGCCAATCACCCAGAATGGGCCAAGTAAGAATACTGAAGTAATGTGATAGAATTCAAAAGGACGAGCCTCTGAATGCCATACCCAGTAGCATATGAACGCTCTCTTAATCTTGACTCCAGTGGTCCACAGGTGTGCTTGGCAGTGGAAAGTGATTATTTTAACCTGATGAGCACATCTGTGGTGAATGTGAAGTGAGAGAGATGCTGGGGATAATCTTTGACCTCATACTGGATGTTGGAGTTGCTGTGAAGCAGCAAGTCCTTAGTTCAGATGAGGGTGTAGGCTGCTGGATAGAGAGGTGTTGTGAGGACACCGCCTCTCCTTTCCAGTATCCTTTATGCAAGCTGTTGCCACTGATTCACTGGGGCTGTTCACATGTTAACCCAATTTAGGTGCATCAAGAAAGTGTACATATGATTGAAGTCACAAGCAGCTTGATCAGCATTAACTGAGTTAACCCAAAGTTTGTGGCATTAACCCAAAGTTAACCAACACTTTGTTATTAGATTATCTTTGGGTTGTGTAACCCATGAACAACAAGTGTCCATGTTCAGACATCACACTAACGACCTACAAATGGGGTGTTCGTAGGTTGTTTCTGCATACTGGAAGTGGCTTGTTTGTGTTAATAAACCCACAATTTGCTGTTGATGTGCAAACCAGGTCAGGGTCAATACCTGGGCAAGGCTGAGTCATGCAGAGCTGGCCTCACTCATCACTTGGCCATGCTAAAATGTGACTAAGCAATTCTTAAGTGTTTGTCTAGGCTAAAAATGTCTAACTGGATACAGAAAGGAACAGAGTGTGAACATACATGTGTTGCTGTTTTTAAGTCCCAAAATTGTCTAATTTCTTCATTGGGACTTTGGGGTAAATTGGTATGATAACTTTTACAGAGGTATTTGATAGTTAAAATTCATTTGACTTGTGGTTACCAAAGAAACTGAGATGGAATTGGTTCATATTGCATTATAGTCACAAATTGCCATTAGAAATATTTAATCCTGAACAAAGTGTAACTTTCCTACATGTAAAAGTTCATTTATTTAATTCCTTTAGCCCTTTGGCTTTTAGAATTACACTTTGCCATGGATTCAGAATTTTACATTTTAAAAATTACCCCGGAAACTAGCGGAAATGCTGATTTCCGTAATGGGGAAGGTCAGTGGAGCTCACAGAAGGGAGCTCCACTGACCTGTCCTGATCCGGAACAAGTGTTTCTGCTCATTTGGGGGGTTATTTTTAGAAGAGTGAAAGCCCCGTTGCGCAAGTGGTCACTCCTGCGAGTGCAACAGAACCAGTAGAGGCAGAGTGGCACTGTTGGATACTGTTACTGCCCTTTGCTAAACAAAAGAGTTTGTAATGTATATTTAATTTAGCTAGCATTCACTTTGGGGAATGTAAAATTTCTGCAAATTTTGAAATCATGGGACAAACTTTTTTTTCCAGACCCAAATCCAAGAGAATTTCCGGCTGGTGTTTCTTCAATAGCAGTCTACCATGCCAAGTTGTCAAAACACTTTTGAATCTGGGGAGACTTCTCAAAGCAGGTTGTTATATGGCATGGGAATCTGCTATTCAAAAACAGTCAAAATTCCCACTGGGCATGTCCAATCAGCTTTCTTTATGCCAGCTGTTTAGTTACTATGTCTTGAAGTATTTGACACATAATTGGAATGGTTTTTATTTTATTTTTAAAATTAGCTGGCTTCCTGAAGCTCAGGTTATTCAAAAGGGTCTGAATTCAGCTGCCAATAATGTATATCAGTATGGTCGAGAATGGATAACACATAAGGTAAGGGCGAGACCAGTTTTGGATATTACTGTTTTGATAATTGCTTTATGATCCTATTTTCTTTTCAGTAAGATCCCTGTATTGAAGATACATAGAATGAGACGAAGAATAAAATATGATTTAAAAACTATTTCAGTATCCCCTTAACTGGCACTGGCTGATTAACAGTTTGCAAACAGTCTTTCTGCAACTATATGCTATGGAAAAACTACTTGTTCTTATACCTAGGAGTGGGCAACATAGGGTCTGGGGGCCATTTTGTACCCTCCGGAAGAACCCCATTCCCTGCAGGCTGCACTCCTGTCGCTATCTATCAAATTTCATGGTGGTTTACAAAATAAAACAACAACAAAATCTAGTAAAAGATAAATAATCTTGATAGATAATGGGTTGGAAGTGGAGGAAGCACCTTGTTGAAGAGGAGGAAGCTTCTCTGGATTCAACCTGAGGAATTATTAAACTATAAGTTTAAAGTTGGGCTCTTCCCTCAACTATCACCTGGCAACAGCCATTCCATCAGATCGCAGAGACAGAGAAGGAAAGCAGCTCTGCTGAGAAGCCAGCTCCATCAGGTTCCTCCCTCCATTATCCAGCAGCAGCCATTACATCAGGCTGAGGTGGGGAGGAGAGGGAAACAGAGCCCAACTCCATAGGCTCTGCTGAGAGAACAGCAACTTTTGGCTCCTCTTTTCCTTGCTCTACAGTAATTCCCTGGATTGCAAGTAACTTGGTCTGAGAGCGTTTTGCAAGACAAGCAAATTAAAAAAAAAATTTTTTTACTTGATAAACAAGCGACATCTTGCTATACAAGTAGGGATGTAACCACTCGCCTCGAGCGGGCATAGCGGGCCGAAATCAGCCCCGCTCATGCCCACCAGAGACTCGCTTTGATATAAGAGTGTTTTGGATTATAAGCATGGTTCCGGAATGAATTATGCTTGCAATCCAAGGTATTACTGTATTTCTGTTCCAGCTGATTGTTATAAGAATTTTATAACTAAGAACTAGTTTGTTTTTCTCCCTCCTCCCTTCAATCCCTGGGTTTGTTTCCCCCCCCCCCCTTCCCTTCCCTTTTCCTTTTTTTCCTGTCTTTTAAGATTGTAAACTTGAGGGCAGGGACATTATCATCATCATTGTTGTCGTCATTATTATTATTTGTAAGCAACTCTAGGAGTCTTTTTCAGCTGAATAGCAGGATAAAATGCTTCAAATAAGAAAAATACTTATTACTCCCAGGAAGGGATATGAACAGCTTGCTTAACCAAACAGCTAGTGGCTACTGTAAATCTACATTTCTGCAGCTCTTGCAATATTGTTTGTAGGAGAGTAGATGAAGGGAATGAGAGGGATTGAATTCACTTAAAATGGTCTTTTCTGTAGGTAACAAATTATTAATAAATGCAAACAAAAGCACATCATCTGCCGTTGTATTCACTTTTACATGTTCCCTTTCAGCTGTTTTAGCATAAAACTCCCTTTTATGTTTTGTAGCTTCATAAAATATTAGGAGAAAAAGTGAACAACACTGCTGTGATTGAAAAACAAGTTCTGGAGCTCTGGGACAGATTATATCATTCCTGGTTTGTAAAAGTAAGTTTCATAGGCATATTGCCAGTCTCCTGGCAATATGCCTATTGCATATTGGATCCACAATTGGCTACAGAATCGGACTCAAAGAGTGCTTATCAATGGCTCCTTCTCAAACTGGGGAGAGGTAACGAGCGGGGTACCACAGGGCTCGGTCCTGGGCCCGGTGCTCTTCAACATTTTTATTAATGACTTGAATGGGGAGGTGCAGGGAATGCTTATCAAATTTGCAGATGACACAAAGTTGGGTGGAACAGCTAATACTCTGGAAGACAGAAACAAAATTCAAAGCGATCTCGATAGGCTGGAGCTCTGGGCCAGAAACAACAGAATGAAATTTAATAGGGATAAATGCCAAATGCTGCACCTAGGGAAAGGAAACCAAATACACAGTTACAGAATGGGGGACACTTGGCTCAACAATACTACAAGTGAGAAGGATCTTGGAATTGTGGTAGATCACAAAGTGAATATGAGCCAGCAATGCAATGTGGCTGCAAAGAAGGCAAATGCTATTTTGGGCTGCATTAATAGAAGTATAGCTTCCAAATCGCGCGAAGTGATAATTCCCCTTTACTCAGCACTGGTTAGGCCTCATCTGAAGTACTGCGTCCAGTTCTGGGCACCACACTTTTAAGAAGGACGTAGACAAACTGGAGAGGGTTCAGAGGAGGGCAACAAGGATGATAAAGGGACTGGAAACAAGGCCCTATGAGGAGAGGCTGAAAGAACTGGGCATGTTTAGCCTTCAGAAGAGGAGACTGAGGGGAGATATGATCGCACTCTTCCAGTACTTGAAGGGTTGTCACACAGAGGAGGGCCAGGATCTCTTCTCGATCATCCCAGTTTGCAGGACACGGAATAATGGGCTCAAGTTACAGGAACCTAGATTCCACCTAAACATCAGGAAAAATTTCCTGACTGTCAGAGCAATAAGACAATGGAATCAACTACCTAGGGAGGTGGTGGGCTCTCCCAATCTGGAGGCATTCTAGTTTGCTGGACAGCTATCTGTCAGGGATGCTTTGACCTGGATTCCTACATTGAGCAGGGGGTTGGACTTGATGGCCTTGTAGGCCCCTTCCAACTACTTTTCTATGATTCTATGATTCCTAATTCAAGGTAAATTTAATACTAATAATATGATAGATAGTGGTTATAGAACCTGTTACAAAGGCAGATTCTATCTGGTAGGGTTAGGGAGATCAGGTAGAGGGTGCATGGGCCAAAGGTTTACTTCCATTTTCACCCTGGGTATAATCCTAGGGTCAAATTGATGTCTGAACAAGCCATGAGATTTACTGCTCTGAGGAGAGTCCACATTGGGCATTACCTGTCCCTTGCGTCTAAATGCATTCTCTAAAAACCCAATCCATAGAACATTCTGTGAGCAAAAGTTAATGTTTCTCTCTTAATTTACAGAATGTAACTCATTCCGGAAGGCACAAAGGACAAAAGCAGCATTTAAACCGTCAGAACAGCTGGCCAGGTGACATGCTTGATTGGCAAGATGTTGCCTCATTTGTTCATGAGAACATTGAGACATTTCTTTCGGTATGTGTCTTTCATAGTAAAACAATAAGTGAAAAATGCTTCCCGACAGAGAAGGATATAGGCATTTCATTCCTTCATTTTTTTGGAAGAAGAAGAAAAGAGGCAGAGAATTGTGACCAAAAGCTTGGCTTGATTTGATATTTCAAATCAGCATCAACCTCTATTCCAACTAGCAACAGCCTTCCCCAACCTGGTGCTCTCCAGCTATGTTGGCCTACAACTCCCATCATCCTCATGCAGATGTTGGGAGTTTTAGTCTGAACACATCTGGAGAGCACCAGGTTGGGCAAGGCTGAGAGAGGGGGCCTTTCTTGTCCCTGAGCTGTTTAGTGAATTCCTCCCCTCTCCACCCAGCTGCTATTTGCCCTGAGCCCGCCCTTCCACCAACTCACTGCCTCCTTAACCCTACTTAACTCGTCTGCCTCTTCCCTACCCTTTTTCTGTTTGGTCTCTGCTGCTCAGCCCGCTTGTCTGCACGGTCATCTTTCTAGTGGTTTCCCCGGCTAAGTTCTCTTCCCATTTAGTTTCCCACTCCTTAGCTGCTCTCTGTTCCCCTCTCTGTGAAACTGCAAAACCCCTCCTTTCCCTAACACTGGGAATTTTTCTGACCCCCTCCCCTAAATGATATCTCACTTTCCTCACAGAAACATAACTTTTATGCAGATGTTCTAAAAACTAGCCTTTTCCCCATAGCAGTGTCATGTCATTTTTTAGGGCACAAACATGTAATTGTTGGGACAGCTGTTCCTAAGATCAGTTATTTACTTTTGGAGGCTTTGACCCAGCTCGCACGATCAGAACAAGCCACCGTGGCTTGTTCTGAGCTGTGGCGATTTGCATAATCACCGCCCGGCCACAGCTTGTTGTGTTGTCTGAACCCAGGTGGCATGGCTTGTTGGAGGGTTAAACAACCCATGGGTTGTTGTAGGGTTATTTGACGGTTGTTTAACCCTCTATCAAGCCATGCCGCCCAGTTTCAGACCAAACAATAAGCCGCAGCTGGGCAGCGATTATGCAGATCATGGCCGGTGTGTGCCACGACTCACAACAAGCAACCGTGGCTTGTTTAAGCTGCAGTGGTTTGTTTTGATCATGCAAACCATGTGTTTGAGTTCTGTATCATATCCCTGTCTATATACACTGGTATATGTATTATGGGAAATACTAAAATCTCTGTGGTAATGATGTATTGCTGCCATATATTATGTTTACCCATTTGAACAGCTATGGCAGCATTCCCCAACCCATGTGCTGGCCATGTTGGGTGTGAATGATGGAAGTCTTGGAGTCCAACCCAACTGCACAGTACCAGGTTGTGGAAATCTGAGCTATGGGAATGACTCAACCCCCTAAAAAGTCTGAATTGACATGGACTGAAGTATATAATTTCTCACGGTGCTCAAACTTTTAGTTGTCCTTGGACACTGTTCTACATTGAAACTCTTTTCTGCAAACCTCATCAGAAGCACTGTTTGTGCAGTTCATGATCTCCTAGCTTGTAATGTTATCTTACCCTGTCAGATTAATTTACTTTCTGTGTTCAGTTTTGTGCTTCCTTTTTAAGCTTTGTTTGTCATCCTCTGTGAGCTAAATATTGTTTACTACTTGCCTTCAAGAAAAAAATCCTAAGCATGCTTTTTAACCATATTAAGCGATTTTGGCAGTTGTGTTCCCAAAGTTTTCTATCTTCTTCTAAGCCAAAGTTTGATCTGCTGCATCCTTGAGGTACTTGTGTGGAAATCTAGACTAGTGGCCACCACACACAACTCCTTTAATTCTATTTTTCTAAAAATAGATCCAAATAATGACATATATTGTGGTGCTTCACTGAAAAATGTTTCATTTAGCTAAAAAAAGCAACCCTACTTGTTTGTATTAAGGAAACATTATAGTGTGAATAGTATACTTTGTGATTTTATATTTTTCCAGTAATGTTTCAGTATATTTTCAGTTACTCTGCCATTTTTAATACAGAGAAAATACTGGGACTTTCCAGCCACGAGGTGTAGTGCTGCAGGTACTGATGCTAGAAAGAATGCTCCTTATAAAAAGTGCATATCACCCTAAAGCATTGTGTATTGAAAGTGTTTTTAATTGTTTTGCCAAGCTAGCAACTTCAGGCATCCGACTCTACTCTCTTCCAGATCCTGGAATCCCTCTGGATAGTGATGAGTCACAATGTGAGCCTTGTGTTCACCACAGTTACAACTTTAGTAACTATCCTCTTCCACAGTGGCACTGCTCTTCTCAATTTTGTGCTTTCACTGGTAAGCAACATTCTTTTTATTATTATGCTTTACATTTCTGTAGGAGGTAAATGTTGATTTACATTCTCCATCTGTTTTATGGACAATATGGAAGAGTTCCCATACGGAAAATTAATAACCCGTATAGGTTTGGTCAGAAGAGTTTAATTTTTTGCATGAATGTGTGCTTAACCTGTTCTTTACATGTTTCTCAACATGTAAAGTTGCTCAAAAGTGGCAAGCTCTCCTGACTTCCATACCCAGCATAAGATCCGCTTTGTGGTTTTGCAGAAGGTGGTAGCAGTGACAAGGCACAGATAATTTGGGGGGAAGAAAGAAGGGTCGGTTTCTCATGCCTTGCTGGACCTTTTCTTTAAAATAAAATAAAAAAGTAGGGGGGGAGTGCACACTGAGCCACACTGCGTGTTGCCCATCGGCACCCTTTGTCTTTGAATGTGGTTTCCTGTTTAAAGTCATTCTGGAGGAAGCCCTGTTGATCCTTTATATAAGGTCCTTGGCAGTGTCTAGCGTGAGATTAGGGTCATTTTGTAGTTTCTCAGACACATGGCTGTCACTAAGTCCCTGCCACCAGCCTGTTCCTGATGAGGGCTTCAGTTTTTGCACCATATCCACAGTGCTAGACCACGACATACAGGGCTGTGATAAAGTCAGATGATGATACCCCAAGCTCTTATTTGTGTGAGTGAAACTGGGCCCATTCAGAAATGATATTCTTTTGGAATAAGAAGTGTTTATCCATTTTCCCTTTTACTATGTCATATTGTTTAATCTGGGCTTCTATGAGTTCCTTAGAGAAGATTATGTTTTCTGTTGGTGGGCCCATAGTATACAAAAGGATACTCATTTTTCTTCTGGTTGTTTATCCATAGAGGCCAGAGGTCTGGGCAAATCTCTGTAATTTACTTATCCATAGAGGCCAGCCTTCCGGGTGCTGGAAATCAAATTCTGCAGTGGGTGCTACCTGGAAGCAGGGTGGCTCAGGATACCAGAAGCTGCTTTAAACTCAGCCTTTTATAGTTCCTCTCCGTTGTAGGTCTCTATTATACCAGGTGACTGGAGCTGTGCTATGCAGAAATAGCCAGAGCTGCAGGCTTCCCAAGAGGTTGTTCTTGAATCTTTAACCTGGTTTCCACATAACGCTAACCCATGGTTTATTTAACCCATGTTTAACCCATGGTTTGTTGCCCTACCTGGGTTTTGTCTAGTAGACAATCGAACAAACCATGCTTTGTTTTCTCAATCCCTGAGTTGTTTGTTTCCCTCCTTTGCCCACTCCCTCCCTTTAACCCAAATGCCTTTGCTGTGCTGTGGTACTGGCATTCAGAGTGGTTGTTATTTTTTTATCCCTCTTGTCTGCCAAACCAGAGTTCACAACCCAACAGCAAACCATAGGTTTTCTTTCTGGGTTGTTCGTGGTTAACAAATGATGGTTTGTTAGTGCATCTGGGTTCACACATCACGACAAACCCAGAATTCAACAATCCATGGGTTAAATAAACCATGGTAGTTTGCTGTGCATTGTAGGTGGTCTAGTTAGTCTTCACTCTGACACCATGTGAAATTAACAGAGAGCCTGGATTTCAGCTTAATCTGAAAGCTAGTTTTATTTTTTCCTCCCCTTCTCCTTGTCCAGAGCCACCTACTGTCCTTGGTGTTTATACAGCTAATGCCACACTACCCACCATAAACGCATGGCCCTGGGAAGGATAGCCATGAGGGAATGCGACCCTCAGGCAGATAAAAGTTCCCCACTCCCTGACTTAGATGAACTGAAGGAGATAGAATCATAGAAAAGTAGAGTTGGAAGGGGCCTACAAGGCCATCGAGTCCAACCCCCTGCTCAATGCAGGAATCCAGGTCAAAGCATCCCTGACAGATGGCTGTCCAGCTGCACCTTGAATGCCTCCAGATTGGGAGAGCCCACCACCTCCCTAGGTAGTTGATTCCATTGTCTTATTGCTCTGACAGTCAGGAATTTTTTCCTGATGTTTAGGTGGAATCTAGGTTCCTGTAACTTGAGCCCATTATTCCGTGTCCTGCAAACTGGGATGATCGAGAAGAGATCCTGGTCCTCCTCTGTGTGACATCCCTTCAAGTACTGGAAGAGTGCGATCATATCTCCCCTCAGTCTCCTCTTCTGAAGGCTAAACATGCCCAGTTCTTTCAGTCTCTCCTCATAGGGCCTTGTTTCCAGTCCCTTTATCATCCTTGTTGCCCTCCTCTGAACCCTCTCCAGTTTGTCTACATCCTTCTTAAAGTGTGGTGCCCAGAACTGGATGCAGTACTCAAGATGAGGCCTAACCAGTGCTGAGTAAAGGGGAATTATCACTTCACGCGATTTGGAAGCTATACTTCTATTAATGCAGCCCAAAATAGCACTTTGCCTTCTTTGCAGCCACATCACATTGCTGGCTCATACTCACTTTGTGATCTACCAAGATCCTTCTCACTTGTAGTATTGTTGAGCCAAGTGTCCCCCATTCTGTAACTCTGCATTTGGTTTCCCCTCCCTAGGTGCAGCACTTGGCATTTATCCCTATTAAATTTCATTCTGTTGTTTTCGGCCCAGCGCTCCAGCCTATCGAGGTCACTTTGAATTTTGTTTCTGTCTTCCAGAGTATTAGCTGTTCCACCCAACTTTGTGTCATCTGCAAATCTGATTAGCATTCCCTGTACCTCCTCATCCAAGTCATTAATAAAAATGTTGAAGAGCACCGGGCCCAGGACTGAGCCCTGTGGTACCCCGCTCGTTACCTCTCCCCAGTTTGAGAAGGAACCATTGATAAGCACTCTTTGAGTCCGATTCTGTAGCGAATTGTGGATCCACCTGATAGTTGTTCCATCTAGCCCACTTTTAGCTAGCTTGCTAATCAGGATATCATGAGGCACTTTGTCGAAAGCTTTGCTGAAGTCCAGATATATTATGTCCACCGCATTCCCACAGTCCACAAGGGAGGTTACCCGATCAAAAAATGAGATCAGATTAGTCTGGCAGGATTTGTTCTTGACAAATCCATGCTGGCTTCTAGTAATCACTGCATTGTTTTCAAGGTGCTTGCAGACTGACTTCTTTATAATCTGCTCCAAAATTTTCCCAGGGATTGATGTCAGACTGACTGGCCTATAGTTCCCAGGTTCCTCCTTCTTGCCCTTTTTGAAGATGGGAACAACATTTGCCCTTCTTCAGTCATCTGGCACTTCACCTGTCCTCCATGATTTCTCAAAGATAATAGACAGTGGTTCTGAGAGTTCTTCTGCCAGTTCCTTTATTACTCTAGGATGTAGCTCATCAGGCCCTGGAGATTTAAACACGTTCAGAGTAATCAGGTGCTCCTTGACCATTTGCCTATCAATCTCAAGCTGCAATCCTGCCCCTTCAGTCTGCACTTCAGGTTTGCCAGGGGGGTCATAGACCCTCTTTTGGGAGAAGACCGAGCCGAAGTAGGAATTGAACACTTCTGCCTTTTCTTTGTCTTCTGTTATCAATTTGCCATCCTCATTGCGTAGTTGAACCACCATTTCTTTCCTCTGTCTTTTACTGTGCATGTATCTGAAGAAAGCTTTCTTGTTGTTTTTAGCATCCCTCGCCAACCTTAGCTCATTCTCGGCTTTAGCCTTCCTGACACTATTCCTGCAGTGTTGTGCTACCTGCCTGTACTCTTCCCTTGTAGCCCGTCCTTCCTTCCACTTCCTATACGTGTCCTTTTTTGTTTTCAGGTCATCTTTGAGTTTATTGTGAAGCCACATTGGCTTCTTCTGTTGCCCTCTGCCTTTTTTCCTTGTGGGAATTGTTTGCAATTGTGCCTTTAAAATTTCCTTTTTTAAAAACTCCCACCCATCCTGGGCTCCTTTTCTCATTAGAGTCGCTTGCCATGGGACCTTACTAATCATTGTTCTGAGTTTGTTAAAATTGGCTTTCCTAAAATCCAGGGTACGTGTTTGGCTACACTCAGCTTTTGCTCCCCTTAGAATCAAGAACTCAAGTATAACATGGTCACTTTCCCCCAGAGTTCCCGAAACTGCCACTTTATCCACTAACTTGTCTCTGTTGGTTAGAATCAGGTCAAGGATAGCCGATCCTCTAGTTCCTTCCTCCACTTTCTGTAGGAGGAAGTTATCAGCAGCACAACTCAGTAATTTCTTGGAGGGGCCATGCTTGGCTGAATAAGTCTCCCAACAGATATCAGGGAAATTGAAGTCACCCATTACTACCACATCATGCCTCCTTGAAACATTTGCAATTTGCTTTTCAAAAGTTTCATCCTCGTCTTCTCCTTGATTGGGTGGTCGGTAGTAGACTCCAACCGCCATGTTCGTCTTATCCTTTGCCCCCTTTATTTTAACCCAGATGCTCTGAATGGGGCTGCCAAGCTCCTCTTCCTGTATCTCTGTGCAGAGATACATATCTTTAACATACAGCGCAACTCCACCTCCCTTTCTGTTGCTTCTGTTCCTTTTGAACAAGTTATACCCTTCAATTGCTGTATTCCAGCCATGGGAGTCATCCCACCAGGTTTCAGTTATCTTGCTTTGCAAATGGAACAAAGCACACCTATGGAATTTTAAGTAAAATTAAGAAATGCAGCTGTTTAGTAATCTGCTTATCTAAGGGAAAAGTGGGACCTGTATTTTCACTGGCACATTGGTGCATAAGCTGCATTGTTCTGGCTTCCACCCATGCCACCGTGGTAGTGTTTGGAAGCTAAAACCACACAGACAAGGCCAACTGCATAAATCCTTCCCACCCACTCATTGCCTTCCTTTCCAACTGAGCAATGATTGAGTGGGAATGACCTGCATGAGTGGGCCCTCTCTTAACTAATTTTGGCTCTTAAACATTACTGTGGCAGTGTGGGAAGAAACCATGGGGGAAGCTGCTCTTAGATTGTTTTGTTAATGTCTGAAAGGGTCCTGAAAATCATGAATTTGTATATGGCATTTGTGCAGTTTGTTGACATAACTTTGGAAATGATAAGACTGGGTAACACATTAAACTGGAGATTCCAGATGTTGAGCTAATGGCACCCAGTATATAAAATGGGGAGGGGGAGGGGGAAAGCTCTATACCTCCATTTTCCCTCACATGAACTCGAGATGGTAGAACTCCCTTGTATTAGTTATGCATGTTTACAAGATATTTTGTTCTGCCAACGTGTGGATATTTTATTAGCACCCATCTCTGATAGCTGTTTATGATAGGATTTTCTTTATACGGTATAACTAAATATTTTTGTGAGGAGAAAAATTATAGCAAAGTTTATTCTTCCTACATTCATGAGAGAGTAATCCTCATGGGTTTACTCAGTAATTACATTTTTGGCACTATTCTACTTATCTGAATTTTCCATGTGCAAAGGTCATTTCTGCATCTCATAAATATTTTCCACTTCAGTATATGCACAACTATGGTAGCACTGTTTAGAAAGAATCAATATATACCTTTAGTCATAGTTTGAAAAATATTGTAAAGAATTTTAATTCAAATTATTCTGTGATGGGATACACCTGCTAATGAAGTAGTTTCAACCATTCTAGTTTTATTTCCTAAAGTGTAAGTTAAGAACTTTTAACTACTTTTTAATATTTTTTTAAATACA